>CM045496.1:19470164-20179569 GCA_024704745.1 Rosa lucieae | reverse complement strand
GGATACCTGAGTCCTGCTTGCACTAAACAATATTGCTGGGCCTGCATTATTTGTTACTAGAGGTTCACTCTTGGTCACTCCAAGTTGTATTGTGGAGGAGCTGACTACGATTTCGCAGTTGTTGTTTCCTTCCTTGGTAGAGTTGACTTAAGCCTCGCCAAAAGTTTAAACAATAGCTGTTTCCTGTCCAGGAGGAGGCGTCAAGGGAGTTCTATCCAGGTCAGTGCTGGTATTCAATGGTATCATCTTGATGCTATTGCGCCAAGTAAAGGCAACACCAGTAAAGGGCATAGAAACAGGGTCTGCATCCTTCAAAGAAGCTAATAAAATCGATGCATATAGTGACATGTTCAAGAGAGATGACATTATTGAAATGTCGAGAATGGTATAGTTTTGTTTAGTGTGCATAAACAATATGTTGAGAATTATTACCCGCAAATGACGGTATGATCCTATCCAATCTTTCATAAGCAATGGCATCATCCTATTGTTTATTGCACCAAGAGTTGAAAACTTGAACACTGCCAGACTTATAAAGAAAAGTTGTATCATAAAACTTCCCAATAACATCCAAGGATCGATCATCAGTACCAGGTTTCAAGAATAGAGTATATTTTATCTTCTGTTCCTCATCATAAACTTTTCTTTTATTCTATGGGATCCTAGAGTGAGTCAAAGTCTTCTATTGCATTTTCCACGAATCTCTCATATTTAAGTGAGCCAAAGTCTTCTGAGAATATTCTAATCTAACTAATCCAAAAGACAACCTGTCCCCTTTATTATTTGTCCTATTTTTTATTGTCTGACTAAAATTTATTTTTCTTGTATGTCACGTCATGAAAGTAGAAGATTGGTTTCATTTCTGTAATGGGTATTGCACTATAAATCAAAAGGCATTTAGGAATTTAGGGGCAGTAGACAGTACTTGACCTTAACCATGGTTAATGTGATGATCATGTTTGCTTGTTTTCAAGATCATCAGGAGAAAGCAAAGTACCGTCTGATCATTAACCATGGGTTTACGTTTAATCAACTCATAATTTTCTTCCTGATCATTCTTTCAAGCTTGTGGAGTTGTCGTGTTGCTGCTGCAGCAGACAATATTCGGGACACACTCAAAATTGGCGACAGTCTCAATTCCTCAAGTGCTTTGGTTTCTGCCTCTGGGAAGTTCACTTTGCTTTTCTTGCCGAACGGTTCAAGTTCCAACTACAGCTATCTATATATTAGGCGGTACAATGTAAGTGGTGCGAATAAGGCTTGGGTTGGGAACCGAGACTCACCTGTTTTATACCCTCTTGGAGTTCTTACCTTGGACTCCAACAACACATTAAAAATCATTACAAACAACGAAGGTGGCGGAGGCAATCCTCCTATAGTGCTTGGCTCCGCGCCAAAAAGTAGTAGTAATGTTGCGGCTACTCTGTCGGATTCTGGCAATTTTATCCTACAAGAGCTGAACTCCGATGGATCAATGAAGAAGGTGTGGTGGCAAAGCTTTGATTATCCAACAGACACCTTTTTACCAGGCATGAAGTTGGGTGTCAATCATAGCAATGGGCACATCTGGTCTCTTACATCATGGACATCCGCTTACTACCCACCGGCGGGGCCTTTCACTCTAGATTGGGACCCAACTGCCCGCCAAATGGAAATTCGGAGAGAAGGGGTGGTTTATTGGAGAAGCGGAAACTATAGTGCTACTACCAACAGATTCCAAAACATTTTGCCGAATGCAAAGGTTAGCTTCAAATTTAGCATTGTTTCAAATGAGAATGAAGACTACCTCACTTACAGTTCTGAAGATGGTGCATATGAGTTACCAGAATGGTTTCTAAATTTCGATGGGAGGCTTTCTAATTATTATGGAGCGGGAATTGATATTGCACGAGCAGATCAGTGTGGAGGCTACAGCACAGATGAACTAGGGTGCCAGACAAGTGGCCGGCCAACTACTTGTATGGCAGATTTCGGCAGTCCATTTGTGCCAAAAAAAAGGTTATTTTCAACCAATCACCTCGAGTTCAACTTCAAGATGCCCATACTCGCTCAACTTTGTATCAAACGGAAGTTACAGTGGTACTAGTATTGATTGTAAGAATACTTGTTTGCAAAACTGTGACTGCCTTGGATTCGGCTTTCTATTTGATAATCAGACTGGATGCCGATTTTGGAGTGTGGACTGTGAATTCGTTGAAGACCGCACTCAACCTGGTAATGTAAGCAGTTTGGTTTTAACAAAGCTAATGCCAACAGCAAAATCACCAGCGCCAAAGTCACCGCCAAGCAAAAGTGGTAATCCCCACTAATTCTGTCTTTTAATTGAGCTTGATGCATGTTTGGTTAGCATATCTGCATATAAATGGAATATAGTGAAATTAAATCTTTGTCAAAATTAAATACATAGCTAATTGATTAATTGTCACTTTTTGTTTGACAATAGAATATTATTGGTTACTCTCTAGGTGCAACGCATAAATGGATTTGGATTGGGGTTGCTATTAGTGCTGCTCTAGTGATGATGGCCTTTTCCATCTTGTGCTGTCTACGAAGAAGAAGAAGACAATCTAAACTTTCAGGTATATACTCTAGTTAAGCATGATGTGTGCCTGTTAGGCAGGTCCAACCTCACATCTTTGGCGATTGCAAATTGAAATTTTAATCCTCTTAATAGGTGAGGGTGAGATCGACCAGAATGAATTGCTGAACTTCAGGAATTCTAAGAGGCCTACTGATTTGAATGGACTTCAAAATGTTGGAAAGATGGGCCATGATTTGGGCATATTTAGCTATGCATCTGTGATGGCTGCTACAATCAACTTCGCTGAAGAAAACAAGCTTGGAGAAGGCGGCTTTGGACCTGTCTATAAGGTAATCTATTTTCTGTCTATTATAGAAGCTTAAGATTTGTAGTAGTCTTTTTTATCTATTAAAGTCATTATAAATATGATTTTTGATGATCCGGTAACACATCTGATGGATATAGGATTAATTTATCAGGGGAAATTGGCAACGGGAGAAGAAGTAGCTGTGAAGAGGCTTTCAAAATGTTCAGGGCAAGGAACATTAGAGTTTAAGAATGAATTGATCCTCATATATGAACTTCAACACACAAACCTTGTTCAGCTTTTTGGATTTTGCATTCACGGTGAAGAGAGGATGTTGATATATGAGTACATGCCAAACAAAAGTCTGGACTACTTTTTATTTGGTAATTCAGTAGACTATGAGTTCACTCTTAGTACATATATACATCTATTTTTCTACATATGTTTGTGTCATCTAATTTTGAACCTCTAAATATTGACCAGATTCAGTCAGAGGTGTTTTTCTAGATTGGAGCAAGCGTTTCAGTATAATTGAAGGAATCGCTCAAGGATTGCTTTATTTGCACAAATTCTCAAGAACAAGAGTAATTCATAGAGATTTAAAAGCCAGTAACGTACTACTTGATGAAAATATGAACCCCAAAATTTCAGATTTTGGTATGGCTAGGATTTTCAACATTAATGAACTGGAAGCAAATACTAGTAGGATTGTTGGGACACGGTAAGTCAACAATATGTGCTTATATTTTGCTTTTGGTAGCTAGCCATGGATATATGAAGATTTATGCAGATAAAGTAAGAATTCATTTCTATCTGGTGTAGTGGTTACATGCCTCCTGAGTATGCAATGGAAGGAATTTTCTCTACAAAGTCCGATGTATACAGTTTTGGAGTGTTAGTGCTTGAAATCATAAGTGGTAGGAGAAACAATAGCTTCTATAATGATGATCGTGCCATCAATTTAGTAGGATATGTATGTCAAACAAATCTCACCATACTTATGTCATTATATAGCTATGATATTCCATCATTCTGTCATCCTAAATTAACTGATATTATCTGGATAATTTCAGGCATGGGAGTTGTGGAAAGAAGGCGCAGGGCTACAACTCATGGATCCAACACTAGCTGATTCGTGTACTAACAAAGATCAACTGTTAAGATGCGTTCAAGTTGGTCTTCTATGCGTGGAGGATAGTGCAGCGAATCGACCTACCATGTCAGATGTGCTCTCCGGGTTGACAAATGAAAGCTCACCGTTACCTGCACCTACAAAGCCAGCATTTTCTACAGATAGACATGCGGTCTCCAGTACTATAGTTGAAAAGGAACCACAAACTTTATCTGTAAATGATCTTACCATTTCCGCTTGTGATGGACGTTAAAGCCTTACAGGCTCTAGTACATTGTTTATGAGTTCTAGCTCAAGTGAGATTCAGATGGATGAGAATGTGGTAGGTCTTAAGATTGCATCTCATAGTTTCTGAAAAATATAAACAAATAAATAAGAACAATGTAGAAACTATTATAAAATGAGATAACTTGCTTGTTAGACAGTGAAGAGTATGAAAAGAGAAGAATAGATGAGGGAAAGTGGTGTGTCTTCTCATTCTCATTAGTTCCCTTTAAATAGGGGTAGAATTACTTGATGATCACACTAACTTGGTGATCACTCATAAGATTACTTGGTAATCACTCCCAAGGTTACTTGGTGACCAGTCTTATGATTTTTTGGTGATCAATCTCAAGTTTCCTCAATTTACATAATGGACTCTAACTAATGAGTATTACATGTTGTCCCAAAATAATTACGTGGACAACCATATAATTATAGTATTTACAACAAAAGCTTCAATTGTATATCAGTTTTTAGTTTCATACTGGGCCTGTTGCATGCCGATTTGGGTTTTATCCATTTGAGCCCATTGACAAAGGGAAGGAAAAAAAAAAGGGTTTTTGTCCATTTACCCCATTTCTAGGGATTTTTTTCCCACTTACCCCATTAAGTTTTTTTAATTCCCTCTTACCCAATACACTCTAAGGGACTCTTCCCTAATACCCCATTAAGATTTTTTTTTTGTTTTTAATTTTTTTTTAATACCATTTTACCCCTTACCCCTTTGTTACTTAGAGAGAGAGAGAAACTATATGAGACTTCGCCGGAGCCCGTCACCGGCCGCCGGATTCCGGTCAACTTTCGCCGGATTCCGGTCAACTTTCGCCGGATTCAGGCCAACTTTCCCCTAATAGACGTCTATTGCCCTCCAATAGACGTCTATCAGCCATGTATTGCCCCTAAATAGACGTATATTGCCCCCCAATAGACGTCTATCAGCCATGTATTGCCCCCCAATAGGCGTCTATTGGCTCCCAATACAATAGACGCCTATTGCCCCCCAATAGACATTTCGATTATCGAAATGGGAACTAATCTTCCTATAATTAGACAAATAAAGCTTTGATTGAAGAAAAAAAGAAGAGATTACATCAATTTGAAACGTGTATTGCCCCCCAATAGACATTTAACAAACGTCTATTGCCCTCCAATAGTCTTTTTCTTTTTCTTTTTTCTTTCCTTCTATTCTTTTGCCCTCATTTTATCCAAAAAAAGAAGAAACAGAGTATGTATGCCCACAATTTCACAAAAGCAAAAGAGATGACCAATTAACTTCAAATTTCTTAGCCCTCAGCAACCTTTTCATGCTCCATTTTTTTTTTTTTTTTGGACAATAGAACCATTACAACAGAAGAAGAAACAGAGTATGTTTTCCTCCTCAAAAAAAAAAAAAAAAAAAATCCTACGCTTTTGAAACAGAGAGAAGCAAGATGCCCGAACCCGAAACAATTCGAAACCTTACTGCTGGAATCGAAACGCTCAGTTCATGGTTCAGACGCCGGTGATTCCTACGTCTAGTTCATGTGTTCACAGTTCCAGGTAAACCTGCTGGACTCAAGGACGTGGTTCAGACGCTAGTGAAGTCTCCGGTGGGGCGGAGGCCGGCACGATCGAGATCTGGGGAGGAAGTCAGGAACTGAGGCCGCGCCATGAACTTCTCGAGCAAAATCTTAGATGCAGATTTGGAGGTGACGTAGATGCAAATCGTCGTCCAAGGCAGATCGAGGAAGAAGAGAGAGAGAGAGAGAGAGAGATTAATGATGAGAGAAGAGGGCCGAGGCAGAAGAAAAGCAGATCGAGGATCGACTAACCGAGATTTGCCGGAAGCCGGCTGAGGCAGCAGTTCTGCAGAGAGAGAGAGATAGAGGAGAGAGAAAGAGAGAGGGCGAGAGGGAGACGGCGAGGGAGATAGAGTGGGATGTAGTTTTCAATTTTATGGAGGCCAAAATCGTCATTTAGCTATTAAATGGGGTTAATGGGAACAAAATTCTCTTGATGGTGTAAGTGGACTACTTTTAAGTCATTTTGGTGCTATGGGTCAAGATCCCAAAAAAAAATGGAGTGGTATTAATGGACTCGAGAATTTAGAGACACTAGCTTCATAATATAGTGATTTTGACACTTTGTTTTCACTTACACTCCACTTTTTATTTCTTGGAGTGGAGTGTGAAAAAATTTTACAAAGTGGAATGCTTTGATAATCCCCAAAACGTATATGCCTGTACATATTATCGCTGACCCACTTTGTTGTAGGTACATATTAGATGCCAATTACATAAAATACAGTCAGCAGAGGATGTGTGTTGATTAGTAGCTTTAACGGGCAGCAAAATCAGAAATGGACAGACCATTTATAGATTCAAGTTCTGGCCCCTTCCTATCTATACCAGACGTGATCACATTTCTCCTTGTACAAAATGCTGGCTTTGTTGGTTTAGGTAAAGGCACGCTTTCATTTGTCAACATAGATATGAGATCTGACATGTTCGGCCGATCGGTTGCATTCTCTTCCACACAGAGCAGACCGACATGGATGCATCTTAACAATACATCCTCATCACAGGAATTGCCTAGTGTTGGATCCATTAGTTCCAGCGCTGCATCTTTTTTCCATAGCTCCCATGTCTGCAGAAGCGAAAGTAATATTGACATATCAGAAAAAGAGAAAAAGAAGAAGAAGAGTGAAGCATATATCACTACAAAGATTATAATAAGGTGACATACATATCCTGCTAAAGTGAGCACGCGATCATCATTGTAGAAGCTGTTGTTTCTCCTACCACTGATGATTTCAAGCATTAAGACTCCAAAACTGTACACATCGGACTTTATAGAGAAGTTCCCCCCAAAGACATACTCAGGAGACATGTAACCACTGCACCAAATGGACAGTAAATTTTTTTTAAGTGGCATATTATTCTCTACTAAAAAAGAAACTTTCTAAAGAGTCAACAACCCCTTGTGAGTCGTTCTAACAACTAAAATTGAAAGATGTTAACTATGATAAAAATGTGGTGTTTTACTTACTATGTCCCGACAATCCTCTTAGTATTTGCTTCTAGTTCATTTTGTGTAAAAGTCCTTGCCATACCAAAATCAGAAATTCTTGGATTCATGCTTTCATCGAGTAGAATATTACTGGCCTTCAAATCTCTATGAATCACTCTCATTCTGGAGTATTTGTGCAAGTAAAGCAATCCTTGAGCGACTCCTTCAATTATGTTGAAACGCCTTTTCCAATTGAGTAGCACACCTCTGGTTGAATCTGTCAAATATGTCGAGTTAACAAATCATCAAATTGGCAAATATTGTTCAAACTTAATTTTCTTAAAAATACATAAAAATTTTAGTGATAGTCTTGCCTACCAAACAAAAAGTAGTCCAGACTTTTGTTTGGCATGTACTCATATATCAACATCCTCTCTTCACCACGAATGCAAAATCCAAAAAGTCGAACAAGGTTGGTATGCTGGAGTTCATATACGAGTATCAATTCATTCTTAAACTCTAGAGCGCCTTGCTCTGAATTTTTGGAAAGCTTCTTTACGGCTATTTCTTGTCCCGTCACCAATTTTCCCTGAATTAATTGATGAACAATGATATGTCACGCTATCAACTATCACTATTACATTTCAGCTCCTATTATAGTTAGAATATATAGAATGCAAAGGGCCTTAAGATCTAGATCACCTGATAAACAGATCCAAACCCCCCTTCACCGAGCTTGTTTTCGTTTGAGAAGTTGCGTGTAGCAGCCAGAACAGATGTGTAGCTAAAAACGCTTATATCATTTCCTATCTTTCCATCATTTTCATGAGTAGGTATATTAGGTTTCATCAAGGTAAGAATTTCCTGAACCTTTGCCCCATTTCGGCCTGTATATGTAGATATGTGCAGATAATTAACATTCGACACTATATGAAATATTGAAATCTTTATTAACAGGCTGCACACATAATGTTTAAAGAATATACCTGAATGTACTAATTTCCTTCCTATTCTTCTTATTAGTAGATAGCAGGCGAACAAACTCACCATTACCAGTAGAGCAGAGACAACAGCAGTACCAATCCAGATCAACCTACGTGCTGGATCTTGTTCTAAGAGAAGACAAGCATACTCAGACCCCACCCCCAAAAAAAAAAAAAAAATAGAGGGAAAGTGGTCTAGGACAACCAATAATGTTCCCCTGGTGCTCAAGCAATTTTTTTTCCTCAACCATACTTCGATGTAAATCTAATGGTAGAAAAAATTAATTTTAAGTTGAATTGTTTTATTTTTCACAATTAGTTCTTCATCCTTTGGACTAAGTACAATTTTCTGAGTCAGTTATATAAAATTAATTTAATTAATCCTGAAGAAGAAAAATTGATTAGCGAAGAGGATAACAACTAAGGAAACATGCGAATGAAACCCAAATCCATTTGGAGATGAGAAAAATTCCAAATGGCAATAAAAAGATTGTCAATAGACTTACTAATACTTCTGGGAGACGATGGTTGTAAAGGGATTAATCTTGACAGCACAAAACTAGATCCAGAACCGAAACTCGATCCAGAACTGAATCCACTGACTTTATCAAATTGACAGTCTGCACTCCAAAACCGGCATCCAGCTGTTTGATTAATCGCAATGTCAAAGCCAAGGCATTCACAATCTTGCCAACAAGCAGCCTTGCACTCACTAGTGCCATTACTTACATTCCTAAAATAATATGGGGTTCTTTCACTAGTTGAATGACAGTAAGCTTTTCTCAGCTGAAACTCAACCCCAAATGTCGCCATGCAACTACTTGGCCGGAGTCTTCTATGGCACCCTTTCTCGGTGCTATAGCCATCGCAGTCTGCTCGCGCAATGTCATCTCTTGTATAAGTATCATACAGATCCCCCGTGTCCGTCAGCAGCCATGCTGACACTTTATCAGTATGATCCACGGTGCTGTAGGTGATGGAGTCTTCTGTTTTATTTGAAACGATGGTGAAATTGTACCTGGGTGATGATATATATTCGAACCTCCCATCTTTAAAGACTCCACTACTCCAATAAACCACCTCACCTAGGCTAATAAGCAATTGGCGTCGTTTGTGCTCCCAAGAAAGTGTGAAAGAACCCAAAGGACTTGGTGATGATGAAAGTGACCAGATGTAGCCGGTTCTATGGTTCACACCTAGCTTCTTGCCTGGCAGAAATGTTCCTGGAGGAGCCGAATCATCATCGGACTTCACTCTCTGAATAAGGTTAAAGGTGCCGGAGTCCAACAGGGTGATGAGAATGAAAATCAAGGTGAGACTTCTAGCCATGGATATTGTCACTCAAGGTTGCATTGGAAATTTTGTTCATCTTGTCTGATTTTTTTCGTGGTCTAAAAATCGTTGCGTGACTTTACACATCGAAGACTTGACTCAGAGTCTATATACAATTATGTATATCTCTTTCATGCCGGTCGTTTCGCTAGGTATTTTCTATGTTCACACACTTACAGACGCCTCAGTCCCCCACCTCATCTTCTTCCTAGAAGAGACGGAGAAGCTGTTCTCCACGTCTCTGTGAGTTGAGCAAATTAATTAACACATATCTAAACGACGTCCAAGTCTCCATGTTCACTCACCCCTCACAAGACAATAATCACACATTATCAGTCATGCATCTGATAGGGCCAGAGCCTTATCAGTGGTGAATCCGGAATATTTCGCAAACCGAAGGGCAAAATAAAAAATGAGTGGGCTTTTCACTAAAGCCTCGTTTAGTTTGTAGAAAAATAAAAAAAAGGGTGTAGCTATTGTCACCCTACTAATTTCTTTGTTCACCCTACTTGCTCATTACACCTTACATTTTAATTTTAATTAGTAAATTTACTTATTTAACCCACTTCTCTTTCCAAGAATATCCTTATATGACATATCCAATTAAAAAATAAATATTTTTAGTGAAAATCTCTCATTTGTTTAAGGATATCTCTATTTGTGTTTAATCCAAACTCTAGGTTACTTAACCTAGTGGTAATAGGGTTCAATTAGAAGAATCTAGAGATTCTCTTTCCTTGTATGATTCTAACTCTATGCATTGTAATCCTCTAAATAAAGAGGCCCCTATTATCAATGAGTATACACAGCGATTATCTCTCAATTTCTGATTCTCTAAAACACGTTATCAGCACGAAGCCCTAACCCTGAAAACTAAAAGCCAAAAATCCAGAAAAATCTCAACCTTTACACCAACACTCCTAAGCCCGTGCTAGTTTTGCTACCACCGTTGCACGAGCACCAACAGCCTCTTGCGATTGCCCTGCTACCCAGCACCTCCACTGCACCCATCAATTAGCCGGTTAACCTCTGCCAGCGAAACGAAAGAAAAAAAAGAAAAAACCAGAAAACAGAAGGAAAGAGAAGAAAAAGAAGGAGAAAGAGAGAGAGTGGGCCCAGGAGAAGAAGAAAAGAATGAAAAAAAAAAAAAAACAGGAAGGGAACGGCCCCACAAGAAGAAAAGGGGAACGGCTAAGAAGAAAAGAAAGAGAAGAAGAAAAGAAAGAAAAAAAAGGGAGAGGTGCGGGCCTAGCAGAACAAAAAAAAAATAAAAAAATAAAAAAAGGGGGGAAGTGGCTAGGAAAAGAAAGAGAATGTCCCGCGGCCCACCTGCCACCAGAAAAAGAAGAAAGAAATAGGGACCGGTCCAGAAAAAAAAAGGAAGGCCCACGGCCTAAAGAAGAATAAAAAGGGAGGGGAGCAGCCCATCAGTCAACCCTTTCGGTCAACCATGCGGTCAACGCCGGTCAACAACTTTTCCGACGACTTCCGGCTATTTTTCCGGTCAAATTTTCCAGCGATCTATTTCGAGGTATTTTTTATCAAACGTTCCCGTTTTTAGAGTTTTTAAATTCAATTTCTTTTTTTTTTTCGGGGACTTGCAACCTCCCTTCTTCTACCCCCCTTTCTTTATTATAGGGGAGACCAAATTAAGCCAAACTGTGGGGGTTCGTGCTCACTCCAAGCTTAGAGCTTGTTGAGATCTCCAAACTTAGAGTTTGTAGAGAATTTATGATCGACCACTTATATCATTGTTTCGATTTAATCCAATATCTCTTGGAATCGAATTTCTTGGAAGCGACTATGCTCAGAAATTTCATATGTTTTCGTGGTAGCCTATTTCGCTCCGAAACTAACCCTAATTTCTTGTTCTCTTTCAGGATGAGTAGCCTGAACAAATTGGACTTTGCTCTATTGGGAACAACTGGCTCTGAACATCACAAGTGGGTTCGTGATATCCGCCAGCATCTCAAGGCCGATGGAATCTTGGATACGATTCTCGAGCCTAGCCATGACGTGCTAACTGTTGAGCAAGCTCAGGCTTTGGAAGCAAATAGAGCGTCCTTAGAGGCAAATAAGGCGAAAGCCATCATCTTAATGACTCGTCATATGGATGATTCGCTCCAGTACGAGTATATGAACGAAGAAGACCCCAGAAGACTGTGGGTCTCACTCGAAGAAAGATTTGGCAACGTCCGTGACTCCTTGCTTCCTGACCTAGAAGTGAGATGGCATAGCCTCCGCTTCTGTGATTTCAAGTCGGTTCTTGACTATAACTTGGAAGCACTTCGCATTAAATCCTTAATGGAATTCTGTGGTAAAGAGATACAAATGCGATGTTGATTGAGAAGACTCTCTACCTTCCCCGTCTCTGCATTGATGGTTGCTAAGAACTATCGAATTGATGTAAATGCAAGACGGATCACAAGGTTTCATGAGCTCATTGGAGCTATGAATGTTGCTGAAAAGCATGACAATATCCTTGTGAAGAACTATAATTCGAGATCCATGGAAACAGAGCATATTCCGGAATCCAATTATAGTCGCACCTCTAAGAGAGGGCGCCAAGAGCGAAACCCTAATCTTAGGTATACTTCCGGACATTCTGATCCATATAATCGCTCTACTTGGGAAGGTAACCGCCAAAATAGGCGAACACGGAACCGAAGAGGTAAACTTGGAAAGAGAGAGGGAGGCAACGCCTCTGGCCATGTTGGTGGCGCCACCAACACTAAGAGTCTAAATGACGCTTTCAAAGCGCCTCAATCAATGGAGTTCGAGCAAAGAGATGTATGTTCTCGATGTGGAGTGTCTGAGCATTGGGCACACATTTGTAGAGCTCGTGAAGAACTTGTCACCGCCTACAAAGCATATTGTGAAGTAAGAGAAGCTCACTATGTGGAACAAGAAGATCAAGAAGATGATCTAAAGTGAAGGGTTGAAGACTACAAATTTGGCTAGGATCAATAGAACGCCAATTCTGTTTAAGTCTTTATTTTTCCAAGAGATGTAATAGGCAATTGCCATGTACTTTAGATTAGATTCTCCTAATGGTTAAGAGACAATGATGTACTCTGTTGGCTTATGAATAAAATTTCGAGTTCTTTTCATTATGACTCAATTTTGATTCTGAGCATATTACTTTGTAACTACGATGGCTGGGCCATCAATATTAATTCAAGGACATGGAATAGCCCAAGTTCCACTTGCCAAATGGCACCTTGATTACAGTTGTCACAGAAACTCTCTACGCTCTTAGGGCAAATCGTACCCTATGAATAGCCAACGAATTCCATGCGAAAATGCATGTGGAAAACGGAAATGAGTTCCTTTGCATTACCTCTAATGATTGCGAACAAAAACGCATCTTAGAGAAGTTTATGTGTCTCTCTAGTGGATTCTATGTCATTATTTGAGCTATTAATCCAATAAAGTTATGAGAGAAGATCTCTTGGATTTAGACACATATTGGCTTTGTCACAACATGATAGATCATCCTAGTCATGATATGATGATCCGTCTACAAAGACTTCACATGGACATCTTTTCTCTCGAGCGCAACGAAGCATGAATCAAAAGTTGATTTCCAGACTAAGTGTGACCGACGCAGCTGCCTAGGGCACTGCCTCCGTCCACCACCAGCCTAGGGCTGGTGCAGTCCCTATCCATGATGCCATGGATGGCGTCCATCATGGTGATGGCGCCCCAGGTGATGCTGCAATCACCAACTTGCTTCAAATAGCGTTTTAGACGCTCAGGCCTAACCAAAATACTCAATGGTTGCTTCTAAGGCCTCTCGCTCTTTTCATAAAGCCCGTTCTTTAGGGAAATTAGGACTGAGACCGTCCTATGCAAAGGATATGATAATTCTCATTTTGTTCTTACAAAGAATCCGTAGGGATTCTGTGGACTAGTTCAACCAACTTGCGGACGTTTAAATATCTCATGATGTTGGTTGACACGCTAAACACGCTGGTCCCGTGTCGTGCCATTGTCCACTTGTAATGCTGCTTATGCTAAACTCCTAGCACATATCATATGACAACGGGCTCACTCCCCGAACCATCATATTCAGTCAATTGGATTTGACTATGCTAGAGAGTTTACATCGAAAGACTTTCGATGGATATTGCAATGGGCTTGATGTTGGACATCACATTCCCATGTACACACCCAATTGGTCTCGCGGAAACGACTACGATGGTAGTCCGAACATTGTTAATGTGCATCAATCTTCTTACATCCGCTTGGGGTGATGCAATATCGCATGCAGCTATGCTAATTCGTCTACGACTTACCGCCACTCAATGTACCTCTGTGTTATAGCTAGTGACTGGGTACACGTATTTTGTACTTACACACATTTGAGTGAGCCATTTATGTGCTCATTGCGCCGCCACAACGCGCTATGATAGGTCCTTATAGACGAATGGGCAACTACGTTGGATTTGAGACTCCAACAATCGTCCGCCACTTAATGCCCTTGCAAGGCGATCTCTTTAAGGCTAGATTTGCGGGTTGTCACTTTGATGAGACAGTCTTCTCGTCGTTCGGGGGAGATAAGAACACAGATGTTCAACAGGAACGACAGGAATTGTTGTGGTCTGTCCCCACTATGTCTCATCTTGATCCCTATTAAAGTGACGAGATCACACAAATATGCTGCAAACATGCCTGCAAGGATGGACGTCCCTACGAGAGGACGTAGGGCCACCCTATACGGAGGTAGGCATGGTGCCAACTCCAAAGAGAGTGGCACTCTAGCGTTACAGGTCATGGCCCCAGCTAGGATGCGTGGGAGGCCCGTGGGTTCGAAGGATACTTTGGCACATTCCAATCATTTGATCATCGACACTCAAAATCCGTCTCATGAGTACCTTCCAGGTTATGGTTATCGTTGGGGGACACTTCAACGTCAGAACCTATTCCTGAGAATATAGAGCTCTATGAAACTTACACTAGTGTACATGAGACGTTGGATAGAAACTCCATCATGATTGATGATGTAGTTGCATATTTCGTTGCGCATGAGTTTGTTGAGTCAGATGATATCGAACCACGCTTCGTTGATGAATGAATGCCAACGTAGAGAGTTTTTGGCCTAAATGGAAAGATGTGATCCAGGTTAAGTTGGATTCTCTAACGAAAAGGAAGGTTTTTCGAGCCAGTAATGCCAACACCTCCTAACATAAAACCTGTTGACTAATGAGGTATTCGTTAGAAAGCGTAGTGAGAAAAAGAGATGGTAATCTCGCCTTATGGCGCAAGGCTTCTCACAAAAAACGCCCTGGAATCGACTACGATGAGACATATTCTCTCGTAATGGATGTCATTGCACTCCATTACCCTGTCAGTTTGGTAGTTTCCGAATAACTGAATATGCAGCTTACAAATGTGGTCACTACATATCTCTATAGGGATCTAGATACGGAATATATATGAAGGTTCATGGTGAACTTCATTTACCCAAGTCAAGTTGCTCTAGACCATGGAGCGTGTTTACAAAGAGGTTGAAACGCTCACTAAAGTGACTACTTGATTGGGAAGGGATATGCCCACTCGTTTCTATGACAAGTTTCAGATTCTATCGCTGTTCATGTTGGACATGATCTTCATTAGAAGCCCTTAAAGAGTTAAGGGAAACCGTTGAACACTTGAAATCCGAGTTTGAGATGAAGGATTTTGGGAGAACACGATTATGTCTCGGTTTAGAACTTGAGCATCGTGTCGATAGATGCTTAGGCATTTTGACAAGGTCAAGCCTTCAAGCACCCCCATGATCGTCCATAGTCTTGATCCTAAAAAGATCCTCTTCGTCGAAAGGATGATGACGAAGATATGCTAGAGGCAGAAGTGCCTTACTTAGTATAATAGGCGCATTATTGTACTTATCCCAATGCACAAGACCGAACATCTCATATGTTGTGAACTTGTTAGCTAGATATAGCTCTGCGCCAACGTGACGCCATTGGATTGGTGTAAAAGATATCTTTCGATACTTGAGATGTATAAGTGATATGGGCTTGTTTTTATCCCTACAAAGAGATGATGGATTCGGACCCATCACACACCAGGTACGCCGCCAACACTGGCCTGCGTCCACTATCCCCATCCCAAAACGACAGGTGTTTTGGAAGGTTTTGCTGATGTTGGGTATCTCTCTGACCCACACAAAGGTTATTCCCAATCCGGTTAAGTGTTCACCATGGGAAAAGACCGTGACATCTTGGAGGTCAACAGAATAGACCCTAGTCGCTATATCTTCAAACAATGAAGAGATCATTGCTCTTAATGAAGTGGTTCGTGAATGAATATGGATTGGATTCATAATTACGCATGTTCGAACAATTGTGGTTTGAAGTCTACCACAGATGAGCCTACGAGCATTTAGGATAATGCTGCTTGTTTTGAACAAATGAGGCAAGGCTACATCAAAAGCGATAACACCAAGCATAATCAGCGACAACAGACTCTCCTCGAGATCAAAGTGAACTAGGTTCGATCTAAGGACAGTGAGGCAGACTTGTTTACTAAGTCATTGCCCAAATCCACGTTCAAGAAACATGTGGCAAGAATTGACTTGCTAAAATTATTTGAACTTCTATGATCGTAGTCATCAAGGGGAGGCACAGACATCAGGGGGAGATGTCTACATGTTCACCTCGAATCGTGAAGGGTGTGTTGTGCTCTTTTTCGATTCCCTTCGACCGAGGTTATTTTTGTCCCAGTGGGTTTTTGTTACTTGGCAAGGTTTTTAACGAGGCAACGAGAGAAGCACCGCGTTTGGACAATACAAGGGGTAGTGTTTAAGGATATCTCTATTTGTGTTTAATCCAAACTCTAGGTTACTTGACCTAATGGTAATAGAGTTCAATTAGAAGAATCTAGAGATTCTCTTTCCTTGTATGATTCTAACTCTATGCATTGTAATCCTCTATATAATGAGGCCCCTATTATCAATGAGTATACACAGCGATTATCTCTCAATTTCTGATTCCCTAAAACACCATTTAATTTATACTCATAAAAAAAAAATTATTAAAGTTTCCTAATAAAATCATAATCTGATTTACTCCCATATTTTTATTTTTTTCTTTCAATTTCAATGTTCTCTATTTCAATCCCATTTTTTTCTATGCATTGTAATCCTCTATATAATGAGGCCCCTATTATCAATGAGTATACACAGCGATTATCTCTCAATTTCTGATTCCGTAAAACACCATTTAATTTATACTCATAAAAAAAATAAAATTTATTAAAGTTTCCTAATAAAATCATAATCTGATTTACTCCCATTTTTATATTTTTTTCTTTCAATTTCAATGTTCTCTTTTTCAATCTATGTAAAAAGATTAGTAAATTTACAATTATGATCAATGAAGTAGAGATTGATTTTTTTTTCTTTGTGTTTTTAATTTTTACTTTCGGTGTTCTCAAGAAATATTGCAAAGATTTTGATGAAATTAAAGGTAATGGTTTTGTGAATTGAATAACGAATTAACGATGAGGATGCAACAAAAAGATAAAAAAAATAGTAATAAATTCAAATTTGGGTGGAGAAGATAAAGATTAATTTTATCCAATGAAAAATTAAGTAGTGTTTGTATTTAATTAATTACTTATATATTTATTTTTTCTTACATATTTAGATTTTAGAAATTAGTGTACTTATTAGTAATTTTGCACTTAGATAATATAGTCTTTCAATAATTTAAACTAGAAAATGTCCACACACCCGTTGGGTGTGAGAGTAGTGGGGAGTTATAATTCTGAGAGTGGAGAGTTTGAAATAATTATTATTATTTTTTTTTTCTTTTTACATTTTTATCCCTGATGTTAAAATGTAATCCATGATATTTTAATATTTGAGGGTTATAAAGGTAAAAAAAATCAATTTTGGCTAACAACACCTCTTCTCTTAATAATAGTATAGATGTTTGTAGGGTAAACTAAGAAAATAGTAGGTGGCAATAGTCGCACTCCAAAAAAAATTCCTTTGTTTTTCGCATAAAATGAAAACTTTTTTCCATAAACTTGCATTTGTAGTGTTTGGTAATATAAAAAAAGTTATCATGTAAATTGCTAATATTTGTAATTAAATGTAAAATAATAAAAAGTGAGTAATAAATGTAAGAAAATAATTGAAAAGAAAATGAATCCCTTGGGATATGGAATGAACCACTTTTTTCCATATTTTTCATCCATTCAGTTAAATGTTTCATTTTCTTTTGCATCCCAAATACATGAGATGATTGAGTTTCTTTTCCCAATACCCTAATTCCTTTAGCCAAACGAGGCCAAAGAAAAGAACCAATATATTGGGCATTTGGGCCTAATAAAAGAACAATATATATATATAGGGCCCTTCCACTAAGAGATCCTTCTTTTTGTCAATTGTAAGAGATTTTTTGTGCGACCCATTTTTCTATTGTATCTCGGCATCTCAACTATTCAGTTTTTAGGTCTTAATGTATAAATCATTTTTACAAATTTCCAGCAAAATTGATGATCGTAAAGGTATCGAACTAGATTAAATCAATAGACGAACCGAATCTGTCCAACTTGAATAGTTCGTGTTCATAATTGTAAATCGCAGTTATTAATGCCTTAATGATTATTAATTTGGCTGCAAATTTGTAGAGATAATCTACTTATATATATCTAAAAACAGAACGGTTAAGATGTGAAAATGTGATCGAAAAGTGGATCTAATAAGCGATCTCTTAAAATGGCCAGAAAAAAAAGTTCTCTTACTAAAAGGGCCCTGTATAAAATGGCAAAAAAAATGGATCGCTTACTAGAAGAGCCATGTATATATACAAGCCCTTCTAGTGAGGGATCCTTTTTTTTTTGCCATTTTAAGAGATCCCTTGTGGGACCAACTTTTCGATCGCATTTCGGTATTTCGACCGTTCAGTTTTTAGATCCTAATATATAGATCACTTATGCAAATTTTCAGCAAAATTGATTATCGTAAAGGTATCGAATTAGATTAAATTAATGGACGAACCGAATCTGTCCAACTTGAACCGTTTATCTTTATAATTGTAAATCGCAATTATGAATACCTTAATGAAAACTAAATCAATTGATGACCTTCATAGATTCGGCAATGGATGTGTATTCAGCAAAATTAAGCTTCATTAGCAGTACTGGAGGAAAATATATAAAACTCAAGCTTTACAACATATAAGAACCTTTAACGTGCATCATAATCAGAATTAGACATAGTATTTAACGACATGGTTTCTGAACCCTTTCCAACTGTGCCAGTTCTCAATCCTTTTCTCTATATATAGAATGCTGGCTTTGTAGGTGCCAGTAGTGACATGCTTTCATTTGTCAACATGGAAATGACTTCTAACATAGTAGGCTAGCTGATTGGCTCCATTCTCCTCCACACATAGTAGACCAACATGGATGCATCTCAGCAATTGATCCTCGTTGCATGAATCACCTAATGTTGGATCTTTGAATGTTAACCCTGCACCGTCTTTCCATAACTCCCATGCAATCACTGTTTACAAAGTCAAAAAGAAAGAAAGTTCTTATTCATAAATCTTAGACACCAGTGAATAATGTCTACCAACAACACTATTATACTAGCAACGAACAGAAAACAAAGAACTACTGTTCGCTCGCTATGTCCCATAGATCCTCTTTGTCTTAGTCTTTGGGTGAAGATTCTTGCCTTACCAAAACCAGAAATTTTGGGATCCATATTTTCATCAAGTAGAATGTTACTAGCTTTCAAATCTCTATGAATCACTTGCATTCTTGAGTGCTTGTGCAAGTATAGCACTCCTCGAGTGATTCCTTCTACCATACTAAAGCGCGTCTTCCAATCTAGTAGCAGCGCTCTGGTTGAATATGTAGATTTAAGTAAGAACATTGCCAATATTCATATTATTAACTAACATTACTTTAAGGCTTACTTTAATTTTTGATTTGTGCAAATGAAATCATGTTTTAAGATTAAAGCTATAGTCTTGCCCACCAAATAAAAAGTAGTCCAGACTTTTTTTTTTTGGCATGTACTCATATTTCAACATCCTCTCATCACCATGAATGCAAAATCCAAAAAGCTGAACGAGTTTTGTATGTTGGAGCTCATATATAAGTATCAGTTCATTTTTAAACTCTAATGTTCCTTGCCCTGAACATCCTGAAAGACTCTTCACAGCTATGTCTTGTCCTGTCACCAATTTTCCCTGCGTAAATAAGCTATAACATGTCACACCATGATCAGTAGAAAAAACTCTTCTACTATTCAGCTTGCTATTAATATAAATAGGAAAAATGGAATCTTCGTTATTCAACACATAATTTACCTTATAAACAGGTCCAAAGCCCCCTTCTCCGAGCTTGTTTTCCTTGGAGAAGTTGCATGTGGCAGCCGTGATAGATGCGCATAGCTAAATACGCTTAAATCATGATGTTCCATCTTTCCATCATTTTGAACCACATTCACATCAGTAGGTCGATTAGATTTCATTAAGTTCAGCAACTCATTCTGAATCTTTTTCCTGTTCTCACCTATTTAGATCATCAATGAAAAAAATAAAATGTCAATGTTTCCTGTCTATATATGTCAAACATGTGAAATTCTGCCTAGCACACAAAGCGTTATAAACATACCTGAAAGTAAAAATTTTCTTCTCCTTAGAAGATGGCTGAGAATAAAAAACATAATTACAAGTAGAGCAACTGCGATATCAGTGCCAATCCATCTCCACTCATATTCTGCGTATTTACACTTGGCTGTTTAGATTTAATTAAGATACAAGTACTTACTGAGTTACTGGAGTGTCCCTAAACCAAATCTATACCATTAGTTGTGAAGTGAATTCTTGTTTTAATGAATGGTATGCTAGATCTTTGACAAGGGACAACTCCCTCTTTGTATTGATGCTCGAAATTTACTTTCTTTTCTTACAGTTGGGGTTCATTTAATTCCTAAATGTTTGTTGTAAGTCAACTGTGGAACAATGTGAAATTTGTATAAAATAGATAACTACATGTTAACAGTGTCTGAAGCTCAGAAAAATAATAGATTTACCGTTAATAGTAGGAGTTGGCTTTGTTTTATAATTAAAGAAATATCCTTGAATCATCATCAGTGAGGTCTTCAATTAATGTACTTCCAGTTTCCAGTCCAAAACTGGCATCCAGTCTGATTACTAAACTGATAGTTGAAACCAAGGCAGCCACAATAGTTCCAACAAGTTGCTTTACAATCACTATATCCTGACTCGTATTTGAATTACTCGTAAATGAAGCAGAGCTGGTAATTGCTTGAAAATAACCTTGTTGTAGCTCAAATCGATCACCAACATGTCTGCGACGTCCCGTATCTCAATTACCTGTTTACTAGTCATTTGGACGGTAGACGACCTTTATTTTCACTTTTACTATTGTTTCAGTACGTTTAGTGGCCCTAAAAGTTGACTTTTTGTTCGGGTCAAAATTTGAGAAAATTTCTTTCATGAAAGTTGTAGAGAACGTTAAACCGAGCGCGTGCATATGTGGTACGTAAAAATTGGAGTTCGTATGCAAAAGTTATGAGGGAATTACAAAGTTACTGTTCATGGTAAATTTTAATATATATGGAAAGTTACCCGGGTAGGTTTCCAAAACCGGAAACCCACCCCTCTTTCTCTCTCCACTCCCCCGACTCTTCCTCCTTTCCCTTCGGGTTTTCTTCCTCCCTCCGATTCCTCACTTTCCGGCCACCATCCGGCGTGCAACCGGTCACCACAGGGGCGCCTCAACCCGCTTTGGACACCAGTGACCTAGGATTGTGGAGTTTTGGCTGTGAAAGTCCGGATCGAAGCAAGGTTTGCTCCGGTTGCAGTTTTGGGGTTTCGCCGATTTCCGGCCATTCCGGCCGCCTCCGGCCACCAGGTTAGCATCGAAGGTTCGGTTTTTGATGGTGATCATATCCCCTAAGGTAGTTCGTTCCAATTTGCTTTGTAGAGGTTGAATTGATGATTTTTCATTTCTAGGGTTCTTGAAGCTTCGGGGCTTTCCTTCACGGGCTTGGTTCGACCACTTCGAGGTAAAATTGGATGATGTTGTAGTTGGGAAGTTGGTTGGGCTTGTTGTGTAGATGCTAGTGCCGGAGTTTGGTGGTCATCGGAGGAAGTGGCCGCCGGCGCGTGGTCCCCACGCGTCGCTGCTGTAGGTAGCGCGTGGTGGCGCGTAGAGCTGCGTATTAATTGTAGTTTTAATCCCATATACCCTATAATGATTGTAGAATGTAATGCATGAAGTTTGGTGGAAATCGGAGGAATTACGAATTGAGTTTAATTGATTAATTATTGATTTTCGTGAATTCGATCGCCGAATTCCTTTCGAATTCACTCTAGATATTGCATCGATGAAAGATTAATGTTGGAGTATTAAGGATGGATGTTGTGGAGAGTTGAGGAGTTGGATTTTAGGAAGGGGGATGTTTTGAATTTCCAATTATAAGTATCGTAAAGTTAAAGTTCCGTCCTGTGAATTATATATTTATGATTGTTATTCGTACAGGACGAGAGGAGTCTCCATACGAGGAGAATCACGAGCGACGTCAGGATTGACCGCATATTGTGAGTGGACCTTTGATTTTAATTGATGCATGCAAATTAAATTCCGCAAGTTCTAAGATATTGAATTATCAACTTAATTATCGAGCATTTTATTTTGGTTTGAACTTTTGAATTTACATTCATTATGCTCGATTTGAGGATTTTGATTTATGCGGATTCGGAAATTTATACCCTATTTGTATTTTGAACATGAGATGAGCTTGGCGTGCGGGGCCACGTCTTTATACATTTGGATTATTATTTTTGCGAGATAAGTGGGGAAAATTATACAGATTTACTGGCTTTTGACGATCTTCTTCCTCACCATACGCGGGTCATGTGAATAGGTCTCCTCCTCACTTACTTTGTGTTTGTGAGTGGCAGTGAGGTAGCTTTCTCCTCCTCACGTGGGTGGTAGTCGAGGTGATATTCTCCTCCTCGCACAATCTATGTGCGAATGGTAGTTGAGGTTATTAGTTCTCCTCCTCACACAATCTATCTGTGGGTGGCAGTCGAGGGTAGGTAGAGCCTGAGGGGCTCCATTCCCGTATGGTGAACCCATTTTTTTCCCCATGTTCTTTTGTTGTTGTTCTTGACTAGCGGGGCTAGTCGGTCTTTTCTTAATTATTGCATGCATCGGGAGTTTTATTTGAGATAAATGCGGAAAAGTATAAAACCCGTTTTCTTTCAGTTATTTATTTTTGTCCACTCACGCTAACGTTTTTATATACTTTTCCCTGGGCCCTTCGGTTTCAAATGCCCAGATTGCAGTACTGTTGCTCGGTGTAGGAGAGTGAGCCATAGTTACCGCACCTGCTTCCGCCATCACATTCTGTAGGTTACCTGGTTAACCTACTGTATTCCTTGTCTATTTATATTCCTAGAATGCTCTGATTACTAAGAGATATGTGACCCAACTTATATGTATTATATTTGAGGTCTATGACCTAACTTGGGTGATTGTAGTAACTTGTACCTTTCGGAGATTATGTTTAATGTTTTAACTTTGAGATGGGTTTGGATGAATTTGGGAGCAGGGTGGCTCCAGGAGTTATGGTTGGGTTATTAGAAGTGAATTATTGGCTTTCCGCAGGATTATGGGTTATCCATTTTTGAGGGAGGTTATGCCGAAAATTTTGGTAAATCTCCTTTAAAGGTGGGTCCCGCAGGGCCACTTCGGATTCCAGGGTGGAATTCGGGGCGGGTCCTGTCAATGTCTGCAACCAGGCTGCTCCCATCTCTCACACCCTCTATCGTTGTAATGGCCATAACAGTAATCTGCTCGCACAATATCAATGTTTATATCAAGGTCACGTAGCCGCCCCAGTACATTCATCACCCATTGGGATCCATCACTTTGGTCATCTACTGCAGTATAAGTAAAGTAATCTTCATACTCATTTGAAAAAATGGTATAGTTGTACCTCATCTTCTTGGAATCATCATCAGGTAATACAAACTTGAATCTTCAATTGGTAAGTAAAGACACCGCTACTCCAACAAACGTTCCCGCGCTGCCTGATCTTCAACTGGTGTTCAGTGTGGTCCCAATCGAGAGTGAAAGCCCCGGGTTCTGTGTTGTACAGACTCAACCACGATGAAAGTGTCCAAATGTAACCATTTTTATGGTCAACACATAACTTCATACCTGGCAAAAGTGTGTTTCCAGGATGATCAAAACTTTGCCACAACACCCTCTTTGTTAATCCGTCGGAGTTTACTTGTTGTAGAATGATATTGCCAGAATCCAAAAGGGTAGCAACAACACTGATATTATTGGTACTACTTTCCAAAGCAGAGTAAAGAAGCAGAGGATCACCACTATTTTGGGTAACTTTCAATGTGCTGTTCTTGTCCAAGGTAAGAACTCCTGTTGGGTATAAAATGGGTGTTTTCCGTTTGGCAATCCATGCATAATTTATAGAATTTCCAGCATTGATATGATAGATTGATAGATAGCTGGTTTTCGAGTTTCCATTTTCAAAGAACCCCAAAGTGAACTTCCCTGTTTTGGAGACTAAGGAGCTCGATGAATTGAGCATATCACCTGGTTTCAGTTTATTTCTTCTTGCAGCATGACAAGTCTGGAAGCATGAAATATTAAAAACAAGAACGAAGGCCAGACAGCTACTGCTAGCCATGAATCAGCACAAAGTCACTCACTTAATTTCTCCAAATGATGAATACATGAACTGGATAAACGTTAAAATATACCAAATCATATTGACAAAAGGTCTCACACATGATATGCTTTTCAAACTACCATTAATACGTAGACCCAGCATTAGTAGACTCCTGAAATCTAACAAGATAAAATCTTGCAATATAAGAAAAGAATTCAGTCATTCTCTTATGAGAACAATCTTAGACGACCAACTGCTTAATAGTCAATGCCCTTTCACATGGAAGACTTTGAGACACACACAGACTTCACATAGAAGAAAAATGCCTTAATTAGCAAGAGATACAGGAGCAGGTCTCAGTATCTTGCTCCAAAACAAGAAAAGTCTCAGTAAATGATGTAGAAACCCTTCCTAAACAGTGTTACAAGGGAATAGCTCCAGCCCCAAGTGATCACATTCAAGTGATTCAACTACAGGTCCAACAGCATGTATGGGTGTGTTATTGATATACACGTGGAGCAGCATTAAGCTACATGGTTTAATTGAATGTATGGCATGGTTTCAGTGTATCTCTGCTTGCAGCAGGAGAAGTTCACAAGCATGTAAAAAATTAAAAAGAAAATTAAGGCCAGATGGCAACTGCTAGCCATGAATTGGCAAAAAGGCACCTACTTTCACCAAATGATGAAGACATGAACTGAATTACATGAATCTCTCTGAAGTAATTTCTTGTCAAAGAGAAGAGGCTATGCTTCTCAGACTACTAGTAATAATGACATTCTTGTATGCAACTTATGGCCACGAAACATTAGACAGAAAAATACTGTTTGATTCCTTCCATCTAATGAGGCATTCCTTCTTACCTTATATTAACAAAAATAACAATGAAAAATGATGCTTTCTAAGATAGAAATGGAATAATCACTGATAGAAATGAGTGTTTAAATTGAACCAAACATTTTCTTGTGAAACATGATAGAAATCGAAGGATACTATTCTCTGATGTGATATGTTCTAAATCCTGCTGAATAATATCAGAGACAAATATCCGTCTCTTGCTCTCTGATGAGAAACTTCTTGGAAGACTTTGGACTCTAAATGCATTATTTGCATACAACCCCACAAGGAAGATGACAAAGTCTCACTTCTCTCTCTATGTTCATACACAACCTTTTTTATCCTAATTGGAGAGAGATGGATTCAAATCTCTCTGTTATTTGGTCCTAAACATCAAATAAGTCGAACAGTCAGAATATAGAGAAATACATAATTTATTTGACATGATAGGATATATGTCGATGAAATTTGAGTCCATTCAGAATACCATGGATTACCTACATAGGGTGAAAGCTCAAGTGGTGAGCAATAACAGAATCGATACACAATGCATATATTAATAACCTTAACGTGCTTCAAATTCAGAATTAATTGGACATACCACTAATCGATACAATTTCTGATCCCTTTGCATCAATACCAGCCTTGATGACTTTTCTTCCTCTACAAAATGCTGGCTTAATTTGTTGGTGTAGGTAGGGACATGCTTTCATATGTCAAAATAGATATGACATCAGATAGTTGGGCCGATCAACTGCATTTTCTTCCACGCATAGCAGACCGACATGGATGCAGCTTAACAATTGACCCTTCATACATAAACCAGATAGTTTGGGATCCATTATTTCTAGCCCACGACCATCCTTCCACAATTCCCACGCCTGAGAATGTATGAATGTTTAGGATATCAGAATGATCGAGGGTAATCAAAACTGCAGAGAGATTTTTGACATACATATCCTACTATAGTTAGCACTTGATCCTCATTGTAGAAACTGTTGTTTCTCACTTTCTCCTGCCACTTATTACTTCAAGAATTATCACACCAAAAACTGTAAACTCCTACTCAGGTAACATATAACCGCCGTACCAAATCAAACAAAACAGTGCATACATAAATGCATCTTTATCAATCAACAGTGATTATGTAATAAGAATGTAGTTTACTTACTATGTTCCCACAACCCTATTTGCCTCCAGTTCATTGTGCGTGAAAATGTGCGCCATGCCAAAATCAGAAATTTTGGGATTCATATTCTCATGGAGTAGAATATTACTAGCTTTCAATCTCTATGAATTACCCTCACTCCTGAGTATTAGTGCAAATAAAGCAATCCTCGAGTGATTCCTTCTATCATATGCTGAAACGCTTATTCCAATCTAGTAGCTCAACCAGATCTGTCCAATATATGAAGCTAAGAAAGATTGATAATTTATATCTTTTCAAAACTAATTAATAGAAATATAAATACAAGCTTTTCTAGATCAAATGAAATGAAGCATCAAGATTAAAGTGATAGTGATGAAACCCATATAAAAAGTAGTCCAAGGATTCCCCCATAGCATGAACATTGGATTCGAATATTATGGATTCAACAAGCATCTTCATCTTCCTTTTCCCAATCTCTCCATATGTTGGAAAACGGACGACTCATCCTTACCGCTTCCTGCCTAGCCGCTGCCGCATCGGAATCCATATTTTCACTGCCCTTCCTTCCAGCAGAAGTTAGTGTCGACTCGCAAGCAAAGACGCACGTTAATTGAAAGTTGCACCAAAGTAAGCCTTGTCTAATCGATTAGGTTGTCACGTACACGAAATTATTTTTATGTCAAAATAAATTTTTTTTTGTTCTTTTGGCAATCTTGTGTCATAATAATTATTGTAGCCTATGATGGAGCATATGACAGGGCTCATCGGTATGGCATTTTGCATTGTATTGATATTGTTTCCGATCACTTAACTAATAACTACTATTGTTTGGCTCCAAAACCAGTTTGGGTAGCAAATAGTCTCTTTTGAGTACGCGAGCGTACCAACACCTTGTGGTGTAGTCGTCGGGGCGTCCCTTGACCTGACTTCTTCTCAAACGCTGTGGACGAGGAGAGCACCAACCTCGTCACCAGGTTCTTTTATATGCCTTTCGAAAAAGGACTTTCGCCTTACGGGTAAGGACTTGTGGTGTGATCTCTTGCGTCACCGAGTCGATTCTTAACGTTGTAGGTTAAGCAGAGCAAATGAGCAATCACTAGGAAGTAGGAGAAAGCACCAGTTTTCTAAAGCATGACTTTAGCTTCGTTGGGTTGCAAGGGCGTTACCCTTGCTTCGCTGGTTTTAACTAGGTTGAAGGTAGGTTGCTCTGGAGAAACTTTGATAATCTTTGCAATTAGTTAATTGAAGAGTTGTGTCTTATTGTCCCTTGAAACCTAATATTTATACCTAGGGTTTCGACTGTTCCTTGCCATAGAAGGATTATTGATTGAAGATTCCTAATTGGTTTTTGCTACTTGAATCCTATAAAGGCTTTTTTTCCTTATGGACTTCGCAATGGGCGAAACTGTAACCCAAACCCAAGTAGGCTCATTTTTGGGTCACAGGAATCTACCCGCTATGCTCAATCCTCTTAGAGGATATCACCAAAATTACTTCTGGGCTCAAACAACTATACATGTATAAGTGTATAACCAACTACGATGTTTCATCCCAAAGGACATTGGTATATTTGGATGAAGAAATGTTCTCATATTTGGTTGATTTTGTTATGAAAATAATATTTTCAAGTATAATATAGGAAATTCCGAAATTCTTATTTTGGACATCAACAAAAAATTAACAATTCCAACATGGTGGATGCTAATCCTCCTAGAATTTGTCTCCTATGTAGCTCTGTATGAAACAATTGCAATTACAACAACAACAAAAAAAAAAAACAGAGTTGCATAATAGAATTTTTTGTTTGTGCTTTGCTCTTGATAATGTACCAGTACCTATGCATTCGGCCAATTTCATCCTACAGGAACCCAGTAAGCGTCCATCTGCAGATCATCACATGCACTTGCACTTACCGTCCGTCTTTATTCTTCATGGGACAATGGACGTGTATTCAGAAAAACTAGGCTTAATTAGCAATGGTGGAAATCAAGAACAACTCAGGTACATAACACATTAGCACCTTCAACGCACATCATAATCAGAATTGGACATTGTATTTATCGATACATTTTCTGAAACTTTTCCAACCGTACCAGTTCTGACCCCTCTTCTCTCCCTACAGAATGCAGGCTTTGTAGGTGTAGGTAGTGACATGTTTTCACTTGTTAACATGGAAATGACTTCTAACATAGTAGGCCGATCGGCTCCATTCTCCTCCACGCATAGTAGACCAACATGAATGCATCTCAAAAATTGATCCTCATGAAATGAATCACCTAGTGTTGGATCCTTGAATGCTAACTCTGCACGTTCATTCCATAACTCCCATGCCTGCAGATCAAGCAAGAACAATATGTGATCATCAGGCTATTAAAACAGTGTATTTGGAATTATTTTGGATAAGTGAAATTTGCTTAATGCACATACATATCCTACTGTATTGACCACGCGTTCGTCATCGTAGAAGCTCGTGTTTCTCCTACCACTAATGATTTCAAGCACCAACACTCCAAAACTATACACATCAGATTTTACGGAAAAAATTCCTCCCATAGCATACTCTGGAGATATGTAACCACTGTGGACAACATCAAAAAGAAAAAGTTCTTAGTCGTAAACTATGAGAATGCAAGTGAATAATGGTTACCAACCAAAAGTATACTAGCCACAAAAAGAACAAAAGTACTGTTCACTTACTATGTCCCAACAATCCTCTTAGTCTTAGTATTTGCTTCCCGTTCATTATGGGTGAAGATCCTTGCCATACCAAAATCAGAAATCTTGGGATTCATATTTTCATCAAGTAGAATGTTACTAGGTTTCAAATCTCTATGAATTACTTGCATTCTTGAGTACTTGTGCAAGTAAAGCAATCCTTGAGCGATTCCTTCGATTATACTGAAACGAGTCGTCCAATCTAGAAACAGAGCTCTGGTTGAATCTGTTCGAACATATACAGTTAAGCTGGGCAATGCAAATATTTATATTGTTGTGTAATTACTATTTAGCTAGTTAGGGAAAATGAAATGAATAACTAATCTTAAGTCAAGATTTTGCATACCAAATAAATAGTAATCCAAACTTCTGTTTGGCATGTACTCATATATTAACATCCTCTCATCTCCATGAATGCAAAATCCAAAAAGTTGAGCAAGATTTGTATGTTGGAGTTCATATATGAGTCTCAGTTCATTTTTAAACTCCACTGTTCCCTGTCGTGAACGTTCTGAAAGCCTCTTCACAGCTATTTCTTGTCCTGTCACCAATTTTCCCTGAATCAATAATCTATAATATGTCACACCATGATCAATAAGAAACACTGTCATACTATTCAGCTATTAACATTCATAGAGAATTAATTTCGTTATTCAAGTACCTTATAAACAGGACCAAAGCCCCCTTGTCCGAGCTTGTTTTCCTCAGAGAAGTTGCATGTGGCATTCATTAAAGACGCATAGCTAAATACACTTAAATCTTGTTGTTCCATCTTTCCATCATTTTGAACTCCGTTCACATCAGTAGGTCTATTAGATTTCATTAGGTTCAGCAACTCATTCTGAATCTTTCTCCTGTTCTCAGCTATTTAGATCATTAATGAAATAAAAATCAAGATGTCAATTTTTAGCGACCACGATTGTCAAACATGTGAAATTCAAGCACCCAATGCATAAGAAAAATACCTGAAATTAAAAATTTTCTTCTTTTCAGTAGATAACAGATAATACAAAACATCATTACCAGTACAGCAAACGCAATACCAGTGCCAATCCATCTCCACTCATGTACTGCATAGTATACATATAAGCTATTTAGTTATAATCAAAATACAAGCACTTAGTTTGACTATCCCTAAAGTACTACAAATGTTTTCAGACAGAACATTCCGGAATGCCATAGATATGTAATATCACATATATACTAGACTGTCAATCTAGATCATATCATGAGGTGAATTCTTGTTTTAATGAAATGGTGTACTAGATATTTGACATGTGAACATTACCCTCTTGTCTCAATCCTCCGAATTTACTTTCTTACACTTAATTAGGATCATTCAATTACTAAATTTTGTCATCTGTCCATGTACAACCTGTGGAACAATGTTATATCCGTATGAAATTGATAACTACTTGCTAACAGTTTCTGAGAGCTCAAAAGATTAATAGACTTACCTTTGATATTGGGAGTCGACTTTGTTGTATATACAAAAACCCGTGAATCGTCATCAGTGATCTCTTCGATGAACTCCCAGTTTCCACTCCAGTACTGGCATCCAGTCAGATTATTAAGCAGAAAGTTGAATCCAAGGCAGCCACAAGTGTTCCAACAAGTAGTCATACAATCACTATATCCCAGAGTCGTATTTGAATCACTCGTATATATTGAATTAGAGCTGGTCATTTCTCGAAAGTAACCAATTTTTAGCACAAATTTATCACCCACAAGTCTGCAACTTGGCTGCTCCCATCTCGCGCACCCTCCATCACTGTTATAGCCGTAACAGTAATCTGCTCGCGCAATATCAACCTTTTCATCGAAGTCATGTAGTCGCCCCATGGCGTTCAGCACCCATTGTGATGCATCACTTTGATCACCAACATAAGTATAAGTAAAGTAGTCTTCATTCTCATTCGAAACAATGCTAAAATTGTACCTCAACTTCTTGGAATCATCATCAGGTAATACAAACTTGAATCTTCCATTGCTAAAGACACCACTACTCCAACAAACCTTCCCTCGTTCCTTGATCTTCAACTGGTGCTCACCGGGGTCCCAATCGAGAGTGAAAGCCCCCGGTTCTACACTGTACAGACCAGTCCACGATGAAAGTGACCAAATGTGACCATTTTTATAATCAACACCTAACTTCATACCTGGCAATAGGGTGTCTCCGGGATGATCAAAACTTTGCCACAAAACCCTCTTCGTTGATCCGTCGGAGTTCACTCGTTGTAGAATGAAATTGCCAGAATCCAAAAGGGTAGCAACAATATTGGAATTATTGGTAGTACTTTCTGAAGCAGAGTAAATAAGCAGAGGATCACCACCACTTTGGGTAACTTTCAAGGTGTTGTTCTTATCCAAGGTAAGAACTCCTGTTGGGTATAGAATAGGCGTTTTTCGGTTGGCAATCCATGCATAATTTATAGAATTTCCAGTATTGGTGTGGGAGATTGCTAGATAGCTGGATTTCGAAATTCCATTTTGGAAGAACCCCAAACTGAACTTACCTGTTTCAGAAACCAAGGAGCTCGAGGAATTGAGCGTATCACCTGGTTTCAGTGTATCTCTTCTTGCAGCAAGACATCTCCACAAGCATGAAAAGAAGAGTAAGCAAATTAACGCCAGGCGGCTGCCACTAGCCATGAATGGTCACAAATGCACATTCTTTCCCCAAATGATGAAAACATGAACTGAAAGATCTTTCATAACTCATGATTCTTGTCTGTATCCGAAAAAAGTAATTTCTTGTCAAAGAGAACATGCTATACTTTTCAGACTACCATGAATAGTATATTTTTATGTTGATTGAGTGGCAGGTGGCCACCTACCATTAGCCATGAAATATCTAATAATTTATAGTCGGACATAGGATAAAATCTTTGTAAGCCTTTTGATATCTATAAATTTTTAGGGAGTCCAAGTAAATTACATGTGAAGGGTTCTATTCATATCTCCCGTATTGTTATTGGGAGTTTGGGACCTCCTTCAATTCTTTTTGTCCTCAAATTTCCAGTTTTGTCCTTAAGTCCTTTCTCTGTGCACCTCCCAGGCTCCCATCTACCTCCAGAGGTGCAAAACTACATACCATGTGTTTGAGCCCAAAAGTAATTTTGTTGAAATCCTTTAGTGGGTCTGAACCAGTGGGCCGATATCTGCGGCCCAAAAATGGGACTATACGGATTTGGGTTGTGGTATTGCTTATCCCGTGTTTCATAAGGAGATATCGTCCTTAAGTGAGCGCTCGTGGGGGCGTGAAGATATATTTGCAATCAATACATGCGTATCCTACTGCTTGCATCCAGCGATCGTATCTAGGATTCTCATAGAGGCAATTAATCCTTGCCTATATTCTAGCGACGATAGAAGAGGATAGTTATCGCTCATAATAATATCAATGCTATCAAGAGTTTTGATTTGATTCAAGGCCAATAACTGTGGCCCAAGATATGGTATTCCATTCCTATTAGGGAAGTGAATCTGCAATAAGCCTATATATAGAGGCTAAACACGATACAAAAGGGACCTTTTGACCTTAGAATCTCTCTGCTAATCCCAGCGATTATAAAGCCTCCCCGGAGCAAACCCTCAACCTAGTTGAAGCTCGGTGATCGCCCGCCAGTCCTAGTCTCCTCGCGAGCCGACTGTCAGCCTCACCAGATCAACCCGGCGACCGTATTTCCAGTCCCAGTCTCCCCACGAGCCGACTGCGAGCACAACCGCCATTGTTACTTCCAGCGAAGCAAGGGTAACGCCCTCGCAACCCAGCGAAGCTAGAGTCACGCTTTAGCAAACTCGTGTTCCTCTCCAACTTCCCATTGATTGCTCTACTCGGCTTTCAAGTTGAGTATCGATTTGGTGAACGCAAAGAGACCACAACCAAAGCCCTTACCCGCGTAAGGCAAGAAGTCATTTTCCGGAAGGCAAGAAAAGAACCTTGTGACGAGGTTGGTGCTCTCCTCGTCCACAGCGCTTGAAGAAGAAGTCAGGTCACGGGACTACCCCAACGACTGCACCCCGCGGTGCTGGCACGCCTGCGCAACCACTCGCTCAAAAGAGACTGTTTGCACACCAGCTGGTTTTGGAGCCAAACATTTTGGCACGCCCAGTGGGACGACAAACTAGGGTTTCTTTCTAAACGCAACCATTGGGAAGCCCAGCGATAACCCTTACCAAAAAGGTTACGCTAGCTGCCCAAAGCATAAGACCTCCAGCTACAGATCGCATTCTCGTGCGGACTGTCGTGGTCTATCTGAGGAACAAGTAACGCAACATTTCTCTCTGCAGATTCAATCATCCAGTATGTCAACTTCTCAAGGTGAGAATTGCTCGACCACAACTAAAGGTCAGAGCGTCAACACTAATCAGGCCAGCGAGCCTGTCAATCCCTCCACCGTCGACACTGTAGTGGGAGGTGAAGAGGAAGAGGCTTTCGTGTCAAAGCCTATCCCGGAAGGAGCAACCATCGATGAGACTATCGCAATCCTCATGGAGAATGTCGAGAACCATCGCAAGAAGATGGACGCGGATCTCGCCAGGGAAACGGCAAAATCAGAAAGGCTCCTCCGCGAGTTCGAGCAGCGCATGACTCTCTATGCAGAGAATACCAGGCAGCAGGTCACACAGACAGAGGGCGCCTTGAAGGCGCAAGCTATAACTATTGATGTCGCGCAAGATGAGCGTCAAAAGACAATTTTGAACGCTATAGCGGATCATTCCAAACAAACCGCATCAAACATAGCAGATCTCCGCAAGGATGGGGCCAACTTGGCAACTGAAGTGGCTATGCAGAGAGCCGAATTGAACCATGCGAAGGAGGTGATGCACTCGGCTTTAGGCGATCCTAATACTATCCTTGGCTCTCTCACCCAGCCGTCCAGTTAGGGCAAGTATGTGCCCCCAAATCAGCGCGAAAAGGCCAACCAACACGTTGGTTCTTCGTCTGCTACTGTTGCTGCTACTCCATCAAAGAATAAGGAGCAGGCCTTGGTCATTCCTGGCAGCAAGGAAAAGACTGCTTCGTCAAGTGGACAGACCGCCAAGAAACACCAAGTCGCGAGGGGGGCAGGGACTGCGTCAGAGCCTGTGACTTTTGTCCAGTACGACAGCGACGGAGCAGAAGTGGTGTATCAAGAGTTGCCGGGAAACTATTATGCGCTCGACCAAACTGGCACTCCGATCAGGATAACCGCTCTTTCAAAGGAAGAGATTATCCCTGCAGTGACTCTCCAGCCAAAAGCGGCTACCCGCATCGTACATGTTGGGGAAGGATCAACAATGGTAAACCAGGCAACCCCTGGACAAACTGTTCACCGAGCTGCGGTGACACCCCCTCCGCCTCCAGGCCCGGAGTACGTGAGACGCGAGGAGGTAGAGGAGATGATCAGATTGGCGAACCCTAGGGCACAGCCAGATGCAGTGTACGAGGGACCTTTCCCGCCAAACATCATGCTCGCACCTTTTCCTCGAGGTTATAAGAACATTATTTTTTCCACCTTTTCAGGGGAAGACACGGAAGATGCGGCCACTCATCTGGCCAGATTTAGGGTGCAATGCGGCCAATATCAGAATGATGACGTCCTCAAGTGCAGGATCTTTGGCACTTCCCTGTCCGGCGCTGCCTTCAGATGGTTCTCTAAACTTAGGCCAGGGACAGTTGAGGATTGGCCGGCGATGGAATTACTTTTTCGGGAAACATTTGGGAATATTGAGCCTGAGGTGGATCTGGCCTCTCTTACTCAGATGGCCCAACAGCCTACAGAATCAGCAGTCTCTTATCTTCAACGCTTTCAAATCCAGAAGGCCAAACTGAATGTCATTCTGCCCGAGAAGGAGTTGGTCAAGTTGGCGGTTAAAGGCCTGGAGCCCCGGCAAAGAAAGAAGCAGCATGGCAGCATGATACAGTCGATGGGAGAACTCATCACGGAGGTAGGCAGTTTTGAGCATCTCCTTCGAGAGACAGATGCAAGGAAAAATGCTTCCAAAGGAACGTACGTGCCCGGTAAACACCGTATGGTAGCGGCCCTGAGCTACCAGCCAACCACTTACGACCCTTACTATCATCACGGTACTGGAGAGGTGAGCCAGGACGATGAAGAGGACGAGGATAATGATATAGCAGCCTACGAACTGACTGGGAAGAAAAGCTCGTCTCTGAAACAGTTGAAGATTTCCAAAGACCCTGTCAAGCTCAAGTCGATGGCTTTCACTAAACCGGAGTTCGCGACATATACCTACGATGCCAACAAAGCTCACGAGATTCTCGACGAAATGATTGCTGCGAAGATGGTAAAGACTGATTTTGGGCCGTTCCCGCGGCCAGAGCAGTTGAAAGGAAAGAAATACTGCAAGTTCCATAACCTGTGGAACCACAACACTGCGGACTGTGTAAAGCTCAAGGACCAAATTCAGGTATGGCTTAATAACGGTAACTTGCAGGTCGAAGCTCCAGTCACCGCGACGGCGCTGGTGGATGTGGACCCCTTCCCTGACACCGGAGTCAATATGGTCAACGTAGACTGGAACAGAAAGCAGCGACGGAAACCAACGCTGGATTTGGCCACGAGCAAACAAGGTCATAAATCCACCGCAGGCGAGACATCTGTTAAGGATAGCATTACGACGAACAACCAGGCCTCACCAGTGGTTCTATGCTCGCGATGTAAAGAGGAATGTGGTATCCAATTACCGCATGAGGAAATCGATCAGACATTTCACTTTGGTTCCCTACCACCAGTCAAGTGGGCTTCCCCGTCGCGGAACTATCAGCCTACCAGCCCGAGAGAACGGGAGAAAGTGGCATCACCACCATCCCCCAGAGACTCCAATTTATTCCTGAAATTAAAAACAACCGCGAACGAACCAAAGCAGGAAAAGGTCAGAAGCGGTCGAGAGGATGTTTTGACTAAGCCTTATATACCACCTGCAGCAGTTAATCCTATCAAAGAAGGCAGATGGTACACCAGGGAAAAAGGGAAGGCAGTGGAGATTAGCCCGTCCAGGAAGAGGAAGCTTCAGCGCAGGTTCGGTGAAGCCAAGCGCACGCTAGAGGCCTTAGACCAAGGCCTGATCAGACCTTCCCAATTGGTCAAGTCGCCTGAACAATACCAGAAAGAAATGGAGGCGCTGGCTGCCAAACCATTGAGACCTCCACGTAGTCTTGACAAACAAACAGATTCGCTAATGGGGGCTTCAAAGCCCAGTGTGTTCTGCAGGATTACTAAAGAGATTTCACCACCGCCTACCCGAAGGAATAGCTCGCCAACTCAACGGCCGCATGTCAGGCGCAGGCTCTCCCATGAAGCACCGGCGGCCAAGGCTTCAGTCTTTGACAGGCTGGGGGGCAAGGACAGAGTGGTTAGCACCTTGCAATGGCGACCTAAGAAAGTCCAAAGCTTGGTCATTTACGCCCCAACAGAGCATAAGGAACCAGAAAGCCCTAAGCCGTTGGTAGGAGAGCAAGAATTCGAGTCAAGAGGGCCTGAACACTGCCAGGTAGAAGGCCTTACAGAAGAATCGTTAGTAGATCGCTTGGCTCGGCAGTTCCAGACGGATATCCAGTTGGAAGAGCCCAAGATTGATCTGGATGTCGATGTGGAGGCGACTGAGTCAGATAATGTTTCTTGCAACATGGTTTACGTGCTCCCCGCGAAATATGCCTTGCCGGTCGCTGCTCAGGATTGCGTGGAGACAGAAGAAGAGGGTGCGCAACCATTGCAGGTTACTTCAGCAGCCGTAACACCTGTAGAGGACGGGGCCTTATCAGAACCAGCGGGGATGCCAGACAAGATGTCACTCATGCACTTCTCTAAACCAACGCCAGCCATGGTCCAACACATGCGACCGCTATACATTACGGCAGACATCGATGGTATCAAGGTCAGCAAAATCATGATTGACACCGGAGCGGCCGTTAACGTCGTCACTACTCGGACAATGCACTTGCTCGGAATCAAGGGGGAGAAAATCCAATCCACATCTCTTGCGCTCAAAAATTTCGCGGGAACTGTCACCAAAACCCTTGGGTTATTGTTCTTGCGTATTAAGGTCGGACCAGCAGAGGGAGTTTATGCTTTCTTTGTAACGGATAGTTATGCGGCCTACAGTGCCATTTTGGGCAGGGATTGGATCCATCGGAGTTACTATGTGCTGTCGACACTTCACCAAGAGTTGGTTATGTGGAATAGAGAATCAGACACGGCAGAGGTGGTCCCAGCAGATCCCCGTCCGTTTCCAGTCTCTGCCAATTATGTAGATGTCAGATACTATTTGGAACCTATCACTCCATTGCAGGTTAGTGGCATCGATGATAAGGGCCGCCCCACAGGGGTGACGGCCTCTGAACTAGCACAGTGGGGTCTTACGCTCGCAAAAGAAGGCTTGGAGCGGCCCGGCCATGCTGTGCCCAAACCCCTAACTGATTAATGGATTACGACCTCACTGAAGAGGGAATAGAAGCCTTCCGCTCGATACACGAACGGTTGTCATCATACATGGTGGAAAAAGAGGCTTACGATCGCATTGCGACCTTAGAGGTCGTCAATGAAGAACTTGCTGATCCGGAGGATGCAGAGGAAGTCCATATTCAGCTCGCTCCTGCGGCGCTGGACGATACACCTCCCAAGGTTAAAGACCCTATTGAGAAGGTCAACCTGGGGACTGTAAGCGAGCCTATGGAAGTATCAATCAGTGCTTACCTAGAGCCTGACGAGAAACAGAGGCTCATTGAACTATTACTAGAATTCAAGGATTGCTTCGCGGAGAAGTATGAGGACATGCCCGGCCTGTCACCAGACTTGGTTTGTCATCAATTACCAACTCTTGCTGACAAGAGGCCGGTCAAGCAGGAGCCTCGACGTATGAACGCCGAGACCCAGATTCTGGTAAAGGAAGAGGTAGAGAAAATGCATAAGTCAGGCATTATAAGGGTTGCCAAGTATAATCAGTGGCTATCTAATATAGTGCCTGTCCGGAAGAAAAATGGCAAGATAAGAGTCTGCGTTGATTATAGAGATTTGAATCTTGCTACACCTAAAGACGTTTACCCCATGCCAGTCGCAGATATGTTGGTAGATGCGGTGGCAGGCCATGAATTACTATCCTTCATGGACGGTACTGCAGGGTATCACCAAATTCCGGTCGCTGAAGAAGACAGACACAAGACTGCTTTCCGCTGCCCTGGTTTTGCGGGGGTTTTCGAATATGTGGTTATGCCGTTTGGCCTGAAGAACGCCGGTGCGACGTATCAGCGAGCCATGAATCTGATCTTCCACGACATACTTGGGAAAGTTTTAGAGATATACATTGACGACGTAGTCGTCAAGTCTCAGCAGAAAGAGGATCACATCGCGGATCTCAGGAAAGTGTTTGAGCGCATGCGCCGACATAAACTCAAGATGAACCCGGCTAAGTGTGTGTTTGGGGTTCAAGCAGGGGACTTTCTGGGATTTATAGTCCACCAGCGAGGAATTGAAGTCCCCGAGGACAAGGCGAGCGCAGTCATTAATGCATCTCCCCCACGGACGAAGAAAGAATTACAGCGTCTTTTGGGTAAGATTAATTTTTTAAGGCGTTTCATCTCTAATTCTGCAGGGAAAATCCAGCCCTTCTCACCTTTGCTGAGACTACAAGGACAGAATGAATTTGTGTGGGAACCCAAGCATCAAGAGGCTTTCGACAGTATCAAGGCCTATCTGGCAAACCCACCAGTCTTGGTTCCACCTAGAACCGGGGTACCATTGAAACTGTACATCTCAGCAGCTGACGCCTCCATTGGTAGCCTGCTCGCTCAGGACGATGAGGACGGTGTCGAGCACGCTATATTTTATCTCAGCCGTGTACTAACAGATTGCGAGACAAGGTACACCCCTATGGAAAAGCTGTGCTTAACTCTATACTTTTCGGCGTGCAAGTTGCGACATTATATGTTATCCTTTACTACTTGCATCATCGCTCAGACCGATTTGGTCAAGTACATGTTGTCCCGGCCTATCTTGAGAGGCCGCATTGGCAAATGGTTTTTGGCACTTTCAGAGTTCTCGCTCCAGTATGTACCCCAGAAGGCGGTCAAAGGGCAGGCTATCGCAGATTTTCTAGCGCATCATCCTCCGCTAGAGCTACCCATACTGAAAGAGTTGGAAATCGCTTGCAACACCGCGACTCATCCAGATAAAGCATGCATCCCGGAATACGCGGTATGGTATCAGGCTACAATCTCTTTACAGCCCTGGGTGTTATTCTTTGATGGCTCAAGAACGGACGCTATGGCTGGCGCGGGGATTGTTTTGGAAAACCCGGCAGGTGATCGGTTCTCTTATTCTTTCCAGCTCACGTTCCAATGTACTAATAATCAGGCTGAATATGAAGCTCTTATCATTTGACTCGAAGTCTTGCTGGAAATGGGCGTCCGGGACGTTCAGATTCGTGGCGATTCTCAGCTCGTTATCAATCAACTTCTGGAGAAATATCGCTGTACGAGTTGGCTGCTCATTCCATACTTGAATCGCGCCATTGAGCTTCTGGACCAGTTTACAGACGTCGACATGGAACACATACCACATGAACGTAACTTTGCTGCTAATGAGCTAGCTCAGTTGGCTACAGGCATTACCTTGAAGTATGGAGTGCGCGAGCGCATTCTGAAAGTTGAGCGTCGCACACTACCTTCGTGGCTTGCTCGACCTGATCCTCCAGATGACCCCATGGTCGCGGTACTGGAGCCCATCGATGTTGATTGGCGGATCCCACTGATTGAATACCTCAAACGACCAGACTCCAGCGCTGATAGGAAGATTCGTTTCCTCGCATTGAATTACTTCCTTAGAGGTGACGAGCTGCGCAGGCGTGGAGAAGACGGTATAGACTTTCGATGTGTCTACGGTCGCGAAGCTAAGAGACTGATGCGCGAGGTGCACACGGGGATATGTGGATCTCATCAAGTTGGACCTAAGATGCGTTGGCTCATCCGACGTCATGGTTATTACTGGCCCAGCATTTTGAAGGATTGTATTGCATTCGCCAAAGGCTGTGCGGACTGTCAAGCACACGGTCCTGTCCAGCATGTTCCTAACATCCCTATGCAACCCATCATTAAACCCTGGCCTGCGCGAGGCTGGGCACTGGACTTGATTGGGATGATCCATCCTCATTCGTCCCGACAGCACAAGTTTATCATCGTCGCCACTGATTACTTCACGAAGTGGGTCGAAGCAGAGCCTCTCAAGGAGGCCTCCGGTGCTACCATTCGCCAGTTTATTTTCCGTAATATTCTCTGCCGGTTTGGTATCCCTGAAGTGCTGGTGTCGGACAGGGGAGCAGCGTTCATGGGAGGCCCCGTTGAGGAGCTGGTGAATGACTTCGGTATTCAATTCATACATAGTACTCCGTACTATCCTCAATCTAATGGTCAGGCGGAGGCGAGCAACAAGACAATCATCACCTTATTGAAGAAGATGTTAGTGGAGAATCCTCGACAGTGGCATGATACTTTGTACGAGACACTTTGGGCCTATCGTACTTCTAAACGTAACCCCACCGCCACGACGCCATACGCGCTTATGTTTGGACACGACGCTGTTTTACCATTAGAGATTAATGTTCATTCCCTACGAGTCCAAGAACAGCATCATTTGATTGGCGAGGATTATGTTCAAGCAATGTGGCAGGAGCACGAAGATTTAAGCGAGCAGCGCTTGGCCGCTTTGGACAATTTAGTGATGGAGAAACAGCGTATCGCCCGCGCCTATGATAGGAGGACGCGGGGTCGCAGTTTCAAAGAGGGTGACCTTGTTTGGAAGGCCATTTTACCCTTAGGTGAAAAGTTAACCGGTCGTGGAAAATGGACGCCGCGATGGGAGGGACCCTTTGTTATCCACCGCATATTGGAGCGCGGCGCTTTTCACCTCAAGGACGTCGACGGTGATATCCATCGCAACCCCATTAACGGTCGTTTTCTGAAGAAGTACTATCCAAGTGTCTGGGAGTTCGATGATCCTCCAGACCCTGTTCTTGCTCCGACTGGGGGGCAACCTTAATCTTCATCGGCTCGCAGCGTTATGCTTATTCGGCCTTTTCTCTGTGGTCGTGTGTTTTTGTATCTGCTCCCCGCTAAACATTGGGGGGCACCTCAGTACCTATTAAGGCCTATACAAGAGGCTTTATTTTTGTGGACTATTTTGTAGTTTTGTAGAAGCCTATACAAGAGGCCTAATTAATTATGGTCCATGTAACCAGTTACTCGCCTTATTTTATTCATTGTCTTGACAAAATGTGTTAAGAGTAAATACAAGGGCCTATACAAGAGGCCTTATTTTGGACTATTTTTCGCTTTGTCGTTTGTGCAGATTTTTTGAGCAATTCAAGCATTTTATTCATAGATGGCTTTGCGGCCAGAGGCATACAACAGAATAAAGCAATACAGTTTCACATGCGATTACAAAAGAGGCTACGGACATAAAAGCTTAGTGTGTTTGTTGTGGCCGTATGGAGAAGGATCTGGACGCTACCACCTCAGAGCATTCTTCCCCCTACGATCAGATCCTCCTCCCATCTAAGTCGCCGCTGCCGTCATTGGTACTGGAGGAAGAGGGGAAAAAGAAAACCTTCATCCCCCTTCCTGGGGCCTCTCCTCCAGGCAAGAGTTGGGCTCCAGAGCAGGCGCGACTCACAACCACATCTACCTCCTGGGGTAAATCAGAAAGTGCGTGCCCAGGCCCCAGAGGTAGACCGCGGAGGCAGAAAGGTAAGCCTCAAAGTGGCCTTCCTCCCTTCCTCCGTTTGCTCCGCTCGGGCAGTCTGAGAAGTTGGACTCCTCAAAGTCTGGTTCTGCCGCGTTAGGAGCGCGGCATGTTCTTCGGTTTAACTGAGACTGGCAAGCTCATCCAGATTTTCAGTAACCAAAGACATGCCGTTGGACCTGAGATTAGGCCATGAGGCCTACCCAGGTCTTGAGATTAAGCCATGAAGCCTAAGAATCTGTGGCTAAGGGTGAGATCACGGTGAGAGGATTTTAGGAGCTGGAGAAAAAGCAACAAGGCTTGCGAGTCTATCTTTGGAAGAAACATGGTGGTTTGGTTATCGCTCTTCTTTGGATGCTGGTATTTATAGAATAAATCTCACACCGTGCAACAAGCAGTTGAAGCGCTTTCAACGCCATCAATGAGAGAATCAATGCGGTTAAATGCCATTATCTCGGAAATGGGAGATATTGAAAACGCGTGGGAAGCAGGACGGTCTCCAAAGAAGCAACCGCCCAAAATGGGATTATCTTTTCAACGGTCTTGCTTCTCATTAATTGGCAAGCCTTAAATGATGTTTGGGCCGAGCAGGTCGGGCTAAATATTATATATATAATAAAAATATCCTTATACAAAGTAAAATGGGCCTAAAACAAGAGGCCTAAAGTTTTCGACCCGCATGGGTCAAGCGAAGCAAGTGCTCATCCAGACGAAAGCTAGCGTCGGCAGCAGCGCGCTCTGCTTGTCGAACTGCTTCGCGCGCTTGAGCCAGGTTCTGAGACATCGCTTCTAGCGCCGTTAAGGGTTGCTCTATCTGGGGCTCTTCTTGCGCCAGTTGGGCCGTGACCGTCACTAATTAGGCCTTGGCTTCGATTAGTTGGGCTTGGAGGTCTTGAATGTGAGTCCGAAGATGGTTCTGCGAGACCCTCAGATCCCTGACGCGAAGCGCTCGATCGCCCAGGGAGTCGCGAGATACCTCTGCTTGTTGTGCAAGGCCGCGGTAGTGAGCCTGAACCTGCCTGACTTGAGCGGCCGCGGTCGTCCTTTCGTTGATCCGGGCAGGAAGATTTTGCAAGAGCTCATATATCTCAATGAATTCATCTTCAGTGATGGTACGTTCGCGGCGAAGTACCATCAGATATTCTTGAGCTCTGGCAGATGCGCCCGGCAGTAAAATGTCAGGACCCAGGAGTCGCTGCAGACTGTCCCTCGCTTCATCTGCGACCCCTGGAGGAGCCACTTCTAGTACACGAACAAGTCTTTCCAGCCTATTAGGAGGCGCAGGAGGAGGGACTTCAGCGATGATTTCAGCATCAGCAGCAGCAGCAGGGCCTACTGGTGGCTCGACGATCGGGGCCGCGACTTGTTCTGGTACTGCATTTACATCAGCACCTACTTCTGGAACCTGGGGGGCAGGTTCTTGATCCGCCACGCCCTCATCAGCGGGCTCAGCAGGGTCAGCGACGGCGACCTCCTCAGCAGGGACGTCACTCTACAATGAGGAAAGACGGTCAAGAATATAATGAAGAACAAAAGCTAAGGCACCATTTTTCAACTAAGAATACCTCTGCGACAGGGCCTTCGTCTGAAACATTTGTGGGCGCGGGTTCTTGAACTTCCTCATCAGAATTGCGAACAGGTGGCGCGACCACTGTTGGTTGTGTAGCGATCGGATCCTCGTGTGGGGCGTCCGGAAGGGGAACATTCTCTTCCGCTTCATCGGAACTGTCCTCTATGATCTGCACCGGAATAGAGGCTGAGCCACCATCAGTGCTGACAGGAGGTGGAAGATTTTCAGGTCCCACAGGTGTTGGCTCTCGCGAAGCAGTTGTTCCTTAAGTGGCAGCTGAAGAGCCTTCCCCAGCGTATGTAGATGACCTATGGTGAACCTGTAAAGAAGAGTGTGAGATGTGGGCAGAAACAGGGATAATTTCTAACATAGGCTCTTTGCCTCTTACCAGCCGGTCAGCCATTGGTTCATCTCCTTCCCAGGGGTCGGCATGAGTATCTGAACGACTGCGCTTGCGGGCTATAGCGGCCATAACCTGTAAGAAACAAGAGGTCAGCAGTTAACTCACAAAATTAGTCCTGAAAAACAAAGAGTTCTTACGGTTTGTGGGTCATCGTCATCAGAAGAAGAAGAAGAATCCTCAACTGTAGCTTCAGCAAGTACTTCCTTCTGTTTCCCAGTTTGTCCGGCGGCCGGCGAAGCACTGTTTGTGCGGCGGCCAGGACGCGGCGCACTCCCCTAATGCAAACAAGTATGAGTAAAGGAGGAAACATTGAAGGAGATTGTAGAGATTAGAGTTGCAATACTTACTTCTGGAGGTGGTTCGCGAATTACAATGCCAGCCTGGGCCGGGCGAGGAGCTCGCGTAGGTCTGACCACTTGAAGGGGGCGAGGCCTGTTGGTGTCTTCAGAAAAGCGAGCAAGCACCTCAATATCAGTGGGGTATGGTTTCCTGAGCTCGCCAAAGAGAGTAGCGAAGAGTTCGTCATCTGGTTGAGTCCAGCAGTTGACAGAGACTTCTCTCCACCAAATCTCATACCCTTCTTCGGTCCCGTCTACAGCATCAAGGTTTTGGGCCCAATCGGGAAGGTCGACCAATGCGAGCATACTTTGTGCTGGTAGGACCCCAGAAGGCGGACCGAATCTTCGCCAGGAAGTGTTATAATTCCAGGCATCATACAGAGGGACTGGTACCAATTGGGCAAGGCCAAATTGGCGGGCGAAGTGATTAGGAGCATAGAGCTCATAGCTAAGTTCCTCGGCAGCAATCCGGAGGTCTGAACAAGAGATGGCGCGGCGGAACGCCAGGCGAACGCGGTCGGGATAACGAGGATCGCTAGGGAGGAAGCCATATTGTAGCACAGAAGGGAATCTTCTTTCCAGAATTAAATCACAGTATGGCATGTCGTCTAGCAAGTACAGATAAGAAAAGCATTCAGAGTAAGGGGGAGATGAGTACTTGTCCTCGTGGCAAAACCATCGACCTAACAATTGATCGGCCGGCGGGGATTGCGGGATATCTTCACGGCGGAAGAATGGGAAGTAGGCCTGGATCCAGAAGTCCAAAATCCAGAAGGGTCCGGAAATGTTGATCTCAAAGGGGTGCATCGTCGCTTGGTACAGCATGCGGTAGATGGCGCCCAAAACCGGTTGTCCAAGCCCGATGTTGCGGCCGTTGTAGAGGGCTGTTGCTAAATAGGTCCAGGTGCCAGTGGGCTTGCAGGAGGAGGTGCAGAATATGAATTTGCAGAGCCAATATTCAAGGAAGGCAATGCCTCCGGTCGCATTGTGTTCCCGGCTGTAATATGCCAGCCATCTTGGGTATGACCCACTATGAGCGCTGCGGCCTTGCTGGGCCATGGTCAAAGTAAAGTCAACAGAGTCAAATTGACCATGCAAATACGGCTCGCCATCGATGGGAAGGCCAGTGATGGTAAGGATGTCCAACAGAGTAATGCTCATTTGACCAAATCTGAAGTCAAATGTGTTGGTGGCGGTATTCCAAAAACAGAGGAAAGCAGCGAGTGGCGAACGATTACCACCTCGAGGAAGATGGAAACATAGATCAATAGTGTGAGTGATACCTGCAGCATTCCAGCGACCTAGATCTCGCGCCCGCGCCTCGCGATACCAAGATATCTCCTGGGCACTAATGGAGGATGGCCAATTTCCTATCTTGGCCCGATGGTTTTGGACACCCCAGCCGCTAAAGTCTCCGGGAGTCCTTCGGAGGACCGGGATGGGCCGGACAGGAAGACCATACATGGCGATGGCATCATCTGGGATAATACCTTGCGGTGCTGGGCCTAGTCCGGCGTGGTGATCGGAGAAGCGAAGGAGTAGGGGTCGGTGAATAGTGGTCTCTAGATGAATGCGAGCACCGATACTGGTGCCCCAGGTCCGAGCAGCCATTTCGTTCAATTCTTCTTCCTGATCGATGATGATTTTCTTAGGGGGAGCCATTTCTGGATCGTTTGCGAAGAAAATGGAGCAGAGAAGGGTTTTTTCTGGGTTTAGAATTTAGAGTTTGAAGGAGTGTTTGATGTGACAGGGTTGCGGCGTTGCGTTTAAATAAAGGATTTTGTGAGGGAAACGATGCGACAGAAAGCGTTTCACAAATGAAGGGACGCGACCCTCATTAATGGCATCGTTTCAAGCGACCGACACGTCTTTCTAAGTCCCCTTCAATCAGTTGCATTTTAATGGGCCTGATTTAGGGGCCTGGGGGGCAATGTTTGAGCCCAAAAGTAATTTTGTTGAAATCCTTTAGTGGGTCTGAACCAGTGGGCCGATATCTGCGGCCCAAAAATGGGACTATACGGATTTGGGTTGTGGTATTGCTTATCCCGTGTTTCATAAGGAGATATCGTCCTTAAGTGAGCGCTCGTGGGGGCGTGAAGATATATTTGCAATCAATACATGCGTATCCTACTGCTTGCATCCAGCGATCGTATCTAGGATTCTCATAGAGGCAATTAATCCTTGCCTATATTCTAGCGACGATAGAAGAGGATAGTTATCGCTCATAATAATATCAATGCTATCAAGAGTTTTGATTTGATTCAAGGCCAATAACTGTGGCCCAAGATATGGTATTCCATTCCTATTAGGGAAGTGAATCTGCAATAAGCCTATATATAGAGGCTAAACACGATACAAAAGGGACCTTTTGACCTTAGAATCTCTCTGCTAATCCCAGCGATTATAAAGCCTCCCCGGAGCAAACCCTCAACCTAGTTGAAGCTCGGTGATCGCCCGCCAGTTCTAGTCTCCTCGCGAGCCGACTGTCAGCCTCACCAGATCAACCCGGCGACCGTATTTCCAGTCCCAGTCTCCCCACGAGCCGACTGCGAGCACAACCGCCATTGTTACTTCCAGCGAAGCAAGGGTAACGCCCTCGCAACCCAGCGAAGCTAGAGTCACGCTTTAGCAAACTCGTGTTCCTCTCCAACTTCCCATTGATTGCTCTGCTCGGCTTTCAAGTTGAGTATCGATTTGGTGAACGCAAAGAGACCACAACCAAAGCCCTTACCCGCGTAAGGCAAGAAGTCCTTTTCCGAAAGGCAAGAAAAGAACCTTGTGACGAGGTTGGTGCTCTCCTCGTCCACAGCGCTTGAAGAAGAAGTCAGGTCACGGGGCTACCCCAACGACTGCACCCCGCGGTGCTGGCACGCCTGCGCAACCACTCGCTCAAAAGAGACTGTTTGCACACCAGCTGGTTTTGGAGCCAAACACCATGCATTTACATTTACCTCCACCTTTTACACCTATCTCTCTCACGTACATCACTCCTCGTGTTGTTTTTTTTTTTTTGGATTACTATAACTACTCGAGTTGTTTTTTTTTTTTTTTTTTTAAATGGTGGTCGGGTGGGACAACCACTCCGGGCCGGGTGCCAATAAAGCCCTCCCCATGAAATGTTTTTCACAAGCGGATGATCGAACCAGCGACCTCCTTACTGCTCGAGTTGTTTCGGTTGGAAACAACTTGCATTTTTCTTTATAAATCTTTAACTTAACATTTCATGGAGACTTCAAACCTGGGAACGTACCTCGACCAATTAATACAATTATCAATGTTTTTGGTAACCAACATGAACCTGATCGTTCACTGACAATCGAAAATAAGCAAGGAAATTGATCAAATCACTGCCCTATTAAGGGGGACGAAAGGGGTTGGGGGTTACTTTACTGGGTTGATGTACTCGTTGTATGTTGACTTGCTGGCCTAAATTTCATGGTTCTGTATCTGATGACCGACAGAGATAATGAGTTTAGGGTTTTTATTTTTAATTATTATTATTTAAATGGTGTAAGAGGGTAAAATTGGATTTTAAAATGTTCAAAAATACTAGGAGGTCTAAGGTTTAGTTTGGGATTGCTGTGTTGTGAGGAGAATCACTTTTGAACTTGCTGTGAGAGGAAGCATTTCCGATCTTGCTGTGAGAAGAAGCAGTTGAGGTGTTTGGTAAACTGTTTTGAAAAGTGCTGTGAGAACGAAAAGCAATTTCTAGGTGTTTGGTAAGTTGCAAGGCAAAAGTGCTTTGGCTGGGTATAATTACCAAAATGGCATACATGCTAAGATATGCTACTAAAATACATAATTTTGTTTTTTGATTATGTAACCATACCAAATAAAAAAAATTCTCATGTATTATTCTTCTACCCTTGGTTGGACCGAATAAAAGATTTACTTTAAACCCTTCAATATGCATTTTATGTTTTACTATTACACAAAATAAGTCTAGAATATTTGGATTAATTTCCCTACCATAGTTCAACAGTTATGTGTAATCAAGTTATGATCATTGTTATGTACCTTCATTATATGTTACTGCAAATGATCTAGCAAATGCACATCATTTTCTCTTAGATGACTTGAAAACAACAGTGATTTTAACGGCACATAATAGCCATTTCCTATGTTTAGGTCAGTCAACATAGCTTAGTAATCAAAACAACATTTCTTTAATGTATGTAAATTTTTCCAATTCAGCAGCCCTTCTTTCACATTTGAAGGTTTATTATTTTCCCATTACCATCTCTGCTGCTCTTTATTGGTCAAAGAGCACCTGAACAACCATAGATATGAGAACCAAGCAATACAAGGGAAAAAAAATAATTGCACAAGGCACATGGATTAAGGTCTCAATTATGAAAAACTACAAACTTCATGATTTACCGTTTTACAAAAGTACTGTAAACATATCTTAAAAGGAACCAAATGAGAACTAAAAAGTACACACTACTGCCTCCTCTTCAAACTCTCAAATTGCTGCACTATCATATATCAGACTTGATCTTCAGCATGACCTGATATTATATAGGAAAACAACAACAGTCCCAATATACATATCAATCTGTGATGAAAGAAGAACATTCCAAACCAATCCAATGACACAGAGATCAATATATTACACATCAATAAATCCACCGAACATATAAATAACAGAAAACTCAAGTAATTACGGGACACACCGAGTTTCATTGCACATAATTGAAGACAACTGTGGTAGCATTCATATCGAACTTTGCAATATCACAACACAGTATTATAATACAGCAACTGAGAAAATTCAACTGTCAACATCCCTCTAATAGTACACACTTGAACAGAATTCTAGTACAAAGTTAAGAATTATCACTCAGATGAAGAGTTGTATATATGCAATTCACCATCCATTTGCCACAGGAAGTCAAATTCTAAAGCATACCTTCAGCTTATATCGCTTTCCTGCCGTTTTACACTGGTTGAGTACTAGAGTGTATTCAATACCCCTTGTAAGCTTCAACACCCAACTCGTCTTTCAAACTTCTCAATCGTTCATCTTCTTGATCAACGCTTTGCTGCAACCACATCCAATAATTCCGACTTATCAAGGCAGATGGAAAGTGATCGAGAAGTGGTTTATATATATTATGTTTGGTAATGAAATATAATAATATATAGATGACTCATAAAATTTCTGGACACTTGACAAGCAGTAAAACTTCTTAATGTAGTTTTCTTTGAACTGGAAATCTGCACTAAATTGTCTGGCCTTGAGTAGTAGCTTGCCAAGGAATTCTTTATTTTAAGGCCCAGAACACACATCAAGCAAGACACATATAATCATTATTGTGTAATACTTTTTCCCTTTCCCAATTTTGACTTTGTACCTAAATATTTATATGCAAAGAGCAACTGAGCATCAATTCTAAGGGATTGAAAACTCACCAATTCAGAAAAATAGATAAAGAGGGCACTCCACTTATTAATGCCTCCCTAGCTCCAGCAACAACACCCGAGTACTGCCGGCTAAAAATTAACATACAAAGTAAACATTAGACTCCAAATACAGGCTATTCATTGCTAGCAAGGTAACCAAAAAAAGAAAAAAGAAAAAATAACATAGCCATTACTCATTTTAACAGAGCCATTAGTGGTTCACCAGTTTGATTTCATGATTACAACAAGACAAAAATAGAAACCCACCCCATAGAAGAAATAGCAGTAAACACAAAAATGGGGAAAGCTATATATTCTTCAGTTCAAAAATGATGGTATCCCAGTTAGCAGGCCAATTCCAAAGAGGACGTCCGCACTTTGCTAAAGTGCGGACGGCGATGCAGCAGCGGCGACGGTGGCTCGGGGCTTGGCGGACGGAAGCCGGAGGCTTGGCGGACGGTTCTGGGCAGCATTCGAGGTCGGAGGAGGTTGGAGTTGCAGGTTTCTGGGCAGCGACCTCACCTGCAACTGCAGGTTTCTGGGCAGCGCTGCAACCACGTCGCCGGCAACTCCACCGACTGCAGACTGGTCCGTCCGACCCCTGGCGTCCGTCCGGCAAGCCCCGCAGCTCCGTCGCACCCCGAGCCGAGCTGCAGCATCGACGTCCACACTTTAACAACAGTGCAGACGTCCTATTTGGAACCGCTCCGTCCCAGTTAGCCAAAAAGATAATGGTAAACCCCAAAAATGATGGTACGAATCTGCAAATTTTACTGTATTTTTCTTACAACTTTATAAAAACAAATATAGAAAAGTTAACTAAATATTAATTGATCGGATTAATTTTTATTTATGAAACTGTTATTCGGAATGGTCTTTGAAATACTCTATTGCTTTGCTTTTAAGGTTTACACAAATTGTGGCATATATATATTCATACTCGTGCCATGCATTCATGTGTTGTGTCTTTGTCGAGCTCATATCGTGAGAAAGATCATTGATTGTGAGAACAATAGTCAAGCTCAAATGGCCTACAAAATGAAAGTAATCAAAAGACTAATAAATTAATATTCTTTCTCTATTTGTAATCGTTTCTTTCATCTGGTATTCTAGTAGTGGTTCACATGAAACAAACACATATATACAATCTGGTTCAAACTGACACCCAGCCAAAAAGGGAAAGGCTTCCTCCTAATAAGGATCCCATCATTGCTTTTTGAATCAAAATGTCAATTCGTCGGTGACAATAAGAAATTAGCCTTATCAAATAGCACTCAGATTATGACACAGCCTCATTCCATCTAAGTTGGATTAAAAAATAAAAATGAAACGTGCTTTTGAGAAAGGTAAGATGCAACCAAAGTGACACACAGACAACCACCAATCTGATAAATGGTTTGGAGCATCCATATCCAGTTTTTGAAGACAAGCGTCCTGACATGGGGATCGTAGCTAAATGATGTATGACAATCTAATAATTCAAAACATGCATCAAGAGATCGAAGAACAATGGTTTTCAATAGATCAGAGCATACACCCAAAATCTACCAAACAGATCTAAGAACAAAAATCTCAAATCTAAAACCAGATAAAGATAGTTCTGTAAAAGAGTTGGTATGAGGTTTTACCTTTTAGAATTGGAGAACGATGCTGCACTACCAAGTTTTTGAAGAAGACCAGAAGAATGCTTGAATAGTTGACCGTAGAGAGGGAAGGATGGGAAGACAATCAGAAATAGCTCCTCTCGTATTTCTGATGATGCTTCTCAAAGACGAAGGGAGGAGAAGTAGAGGGCTTCTCTCCCAATTTGTACCGATGAGGATTAGGGTTAGGGATTTGACGGCAAAGAAAGGAGCAGCAGAGGAGAACGATAGAGAGGGAACAATCGCATCTGCAATGAAAGGAAGAGATAAGGCTGCTAGGTTCAGTGTGATTTTTAGGAAAGAATGAGGACAAAATAGACAGTTCAAAAGTTTCATTTAAACCCTCCGTGTTTTTTCGGAGAGGTTCCGCAGAAGCAATTTTTCAAAGCAGCAATTTGCTGCTTCTGAGAAACTAGCTTTTCGGAGAATTGATTCCGTCAAAATCAGCTTTAGGACATACATGGTGTTTGGTAAATTTAGGCCCAAAATCACTTTTAGGCTCAAAAGCAGGTTGGGAATCAATCCCAAACTGGGCCGAAATCTTTGTGTCAATCACAATCAAAGAGAGTTAATGACTATTGTCATATGCAATTAAAGGTCCAATGGAGGTTTCAAATATAGCTGGTATTTTGAAATATTCTAACTAAATTCCAACAATGGATCATGAGAGAGTTTATACATTTAAGGCACGTTGTAGCAACACTTTTCGTAAGACACTATTTGCCCCACTATAAAGTGTGCAAAGAGGAATAATCAAATATGTCTTTTGGATACAATGAAACTCACAATGCTATTATTAGTCTTCGTTTTGCACTTACGATAACCAACCTAATTAAACACTCAAAAGAAGGTTTACAAGATGGCTCAAGGTTACTAGAAATTAAATTGTGCACTATTAATTTCTAGTAGTTTTATGTGTAAGAAAACATGTAACTGGTGCATATTAGAGGTTTGGATCTTCTTAGAATCTTCTTGGGACTATCTTGGATTCTCTCGTTTGGTAGAGAATGAATCATTTATATAGAAGTATATGTACCCCTTCAAATGGTAGGGTACTTTTTCACTTGTACCATTTGACTTTGGTCATATCGCTTCATTCGACAAACCCAAAAGGTGCAAAACCAAATGACACATTTTGATTTCTTTAATAAAAATTATATTTAAAAAAATTCTCCAACAGTTTTTACTTAATATGTATACAAATGCAACAATACTGATAAGGTTAGTTACTGCAAAACAAGAAACAAAAGCATGTGGGTAAAATCAATGCCTTCAAAGGCGAAGATGAAAGGCGAGACGTCTTTATTAGTGCCTAGCGAGGTGAGTTCTTCAAAATATTGAGGTGTCCGCCTTTTTTGCATATGTTATTAAAATACATTGAGATTTAGTTTTTGAATTTGAATTTAATTTTTTCTAATACATTACATGTATAAATAATATGTAAATATTGATTGTCATTATTTAAGCATAAAAAGTTCATGCTTAATTAAAACAAGGTCCCAAAATAATCACTCCCACACCATTAAATTAAATTTTTCATAGTTTCATACTACATTCATTCCAACATTGTAAATGTCATGGGTTCGATTCTCATTGGTAATATAAGGGTGTGGTGGGCTAAGGCCTTAAAAAAAAAAACTACATTCATTCCAAAAGAATTGCACTTCATTCTCCAAATCATCATATCCACTCACAACAATATCATCACCATCATCATTGCCCAATGCATTGCAAAGTAAGGTCTTCTATTTCATCATTCTCACTCCTAAGCAATGAAGAAAGTCTTTTCATTTTCTTCTTGGATCTAACCTTACCTATACACAAAATTTAATTACCAACCACATTAAGTACCTACCGGTATGTGGTAGGGCGATGTAGGCTTGGTTCTGAGTTACACATCTTATGTGCCTTGTCTGCTTTAGGTACGTAGGCGGCGAGTTCCTTGCTTTGTCAAATGGTCGCAACCTCCTAATAGTAGGGTAAAACCAAGTGTTGTCGGATTTAACCTATGGCAGTAACATAGTAAGAAAGTTGTGCTTATGATAATTATGCTACGTTGTAATCAGGTTACATATCAAGTTATCTTTATTTTATGTCACCTCTATGTCAAAGCAAATAGAGTAGCCAATAGAGCACTGTTTGCTAATTGGTGCTTGTTAGAAACTTAGAATACATGTCTTCTGTGTAAATATTTCTGATATTATTTCAGAGAATACTCTAGATGCTTATTATAATTAGGGGTTTAGGCTCAATGTCCCCCACCCCCAATTGGAGCTCCGAGACAGTTCAGGTAGCCTCACTCCTTTATAGTTAAGGATACCCCAAAACAAAAAACAAAAGCATGCGAGTGAAATTCTGCAAAATGCAAATTGTAATCTGAAACAGATAGCATGACTACAAGCAAGGCACCTAACCATAAAGTTTTCCATTCGTTAATTTTCCCTGGTGTAGGAACTAAATAGAAGTCTCATTGCTCCATTTTATGTAACAAACTCTATTGCTTACACATTTCCTCTATTTGTTCTCGTGCTTGTACGTGCTATATATATATAGGATTTTTCTCAGGTAAGGACCTAAGGTTTAGGTACGGATTTGGTGTTTTCACCCACTTTCCTATCACATTTTCACATCTTAACCGTTCAGTTTTTAGGTCCTAATGTATAGATCATCTCTGCAAAATTTCAGCCAAATTGGTGATCGTTAAGGCGTCCAAATCTGCAATTTACATGAACGGACCGAATCTGTCGAACCAGAACCGTTCGTATTTATAATGGTAAATTGCAGTTTTTGATGCCTTAACGATCACCAAATTGGCTGAAATTTTGCAAAGGTGATCTATACATTAGGACCTAAAAACTGAACGGTTAAGATGTGAAAATGTGATCGGAAAGTGGGTGAAAACAGGAAATCCGTACCTAAGGCTAGGTAAGGACGTCCTTAGTGTAGCTGGACTATATATATATTTGGCTGAAATTTTGCAGAAGTGATCTATACATTAGGACCTAAAAACTGAACGGTTAAGATGTGAAAATGTGATCGGAAAGTGGGTGAAAACACCAAATCCGTACCTAAACCTTAGGTCCTTACTTGAGAAAAATCCTATATATATATCAGTTCTAGCTAGAGGCTGAATACCTCTTCACAGTGAATTGAAAACTATCAAAGTTCACATAATATTCCTCCTCTGTGTTTCGTATATTAACACTTCTACAAGTCAAGAAACAAGACTGAATTCGGAGGTAAATGAATATATCTCTCTCCAGATTCATAATTACTTTTCTGAATCCTTGTGTTGGAATCCATTAACCTAATGCCTTTTCAATTGGCCAATATCATGATAGAGGGGAGGGGAAGTAAGTTTAGTATACTATATGAGTTGTATCGGTGTCGTTGATTTAGCCTGTCATTTTTGCTTTCATGGATAAATATACTCGGTTGGGATTTGCATGATAATTAGTTTGACCCTATCCTAGTTCCATAAGTTATGCATATTCTTGTATCAGTTAATTAGTTCTCTATGCGTAGACACAAGAAATTTAATGAAAATAAAAGTCATTAAATAAATCGGTCAATCTTTAAAATTCTGACTAATCAAGCTTAGTTAGCACATAGGTCCTACAAAAGATACACGTGGTTCGTACGTCACCAAAATTATGTGAGCTTCGAGGATGACACATGTCAAAACACGAGTGATCCATAGATTGAATGACGCGGAAGCATCAATTGTGGAAGCGTCAATTTATTGCTGATTGATTGTTGCTCGAGTTAAGCATTTAAAGAGGATCAATCGTATTAAACTGATTGATCTCGATGAAAATCAAGCATCAAATACAAATATCGATCAGATTAAATTGTTTAATTCTTATTGAAATCAAGTATTAAATTTAAATATCAATCAAATTAAATTGTTTAATTCTGATTGAAATCAAGTATTAAATTCAAATATCAATCAAATTAAATTGTTTAATTTTGATTGAAATCAAGCATTAAATCAAATCATAATTGATGACATATTCCTTAAATAAAAAATAATTAAATCAATCAATTAAAACTGATTGATTTAATTAAACAATTAAGGTATGTGATTAATGTTGTGTCATCAATGCTTTCCATGTTGAGGGAAAAGTTGACACTATAAATACCCCTTCTCAAATCAAGAGAAGGGGTCGTCGACAGAGAGGGACGCAAGCAGACGGAAGAAACCTCTTCATAGCTCAGGAGTCCCCCAAGCTAGTGAAGAACCATCAAGCTGCCAAATAGCCGGTCTCTTCACCTCACCGGCTTCAGACAAACAAGGGAAATCATCTGCAAGCTCAGAAGTCGTCAAACTCGCGGAGAATCAACAAGCACCAGGCAAATGTGCCGATTCATCCGCCATCAAAGCCATACTCGCCACGTGACACCTCTTGTGATTTAGGTCTGATCAAGATCAAACCTCTTCAGCCCTTGATCATCTGTCATCTTCAAGTCGTCAACAAAGCAAAGCTTTTGCCAAGTTCTTCATCAAGCTCGTGGAGAATCAACAAGCACTAAGCACACGTGCCGATTCATCCACCATCAAAGCTAAAGGACAATCACCACGTGACATCGCTTGTGGTTCAAACCCGATCAAGAGCAAGCCTCTGCATCCCTTGATCAACCGCCTTGTACAAATCGTCAACAAAGTAAGTCTTCTACAAATTCTTCATCAAGCTAGTGGACAATCAACAAGCACCAAACACATGTGCCGGTTCATCCCCTACCAAAGCAGAAGAACGCTCATGTGAGAAGAACGCTCACCACATGACACCACTCGTGGCCTAAATTCAATCAAGATCAAGCCTCTACAGCCCTTGGTCAATCGTCTTCCTCAAATCGTCAATTATTTTGTACACGTGTCCTTCTTTTATTCGTTGCAGGATTTTCGTGTTTACAACATGATTCCCTTGCATGCTCTAGAGTTTTTTTATTACTGTATATATGATACTTTAGCCATATAATTTCTTGTTGCTTAATTTTCAGATAGAAGTAGGGAATCATTCCTGGTCTGCAAATACTACAGAAATTGAAATGGTTGAAGATCGGGAACGAGATCTGGAGACAAACAGGGTGGTGTCACATAGCAACATTACTTGTGGGGAAGGACCATGTCAAGCATTAACTTCCAACTATGGCAATTCAGTCCGATGCGCTACATGTCTTAACAGATGTTGTGGCATTTGCAATTTCTGTGTTCTCAGTTTGGGCATCGGGATGCAAGGCAACTCCAGGCAAGACTTATGGCTTCTTAAGGATTGAAACCCTAGGTGCTCTCGTTTCAATCCTTATAATATGGCTCACTGCTGGTATTCTAATTTATGAAGCCATTGAGAGACTTAAGAATGGCAACCCTGGCGAAGTTAAGGGCTCTCTCATGTTTATTGTTTCCACCGTGGGTTTAGTGCTTAACATCGCCATGGCGGTCTTGTTGGGTCATGATCACAACCATGGCAACAGCCATGGTGATCATCATCATAACGAGGATCATGATGATGATGATCATACAGATAACAATGGGGCACATCACAATCGTCGCAATATGAACCTCCATGGGGCATATCTTCATGTACTTGGGGATATCATTCAGAGCATTGGAGTGATGGTCACCGCAGTGGTCATATGGGCTAAGCCTGAATGGAAGATCACTGATCTCCTATGCACACTAGTATTTTCAATAGCTGTGCTGGCTACAACCATCGGCATGCTGCGGAAAATTGTTGGGGTTCTTATGGAGAGCACTCCAAGAGGGATCGACACCTTAAAGCTTGAGAAAGCTTTGCGTGAGCTGGACTTAGTAGTTGCCTGTCATGAACTGCACATATGGTGCATAACTCCTGGGAAGAATTTACTAACTTGCCATCTAATTGTCAACCCAGAAGCTAATTCTTATAGGGTGTTAGAAAATGCTATAAATTATATCAAAACAGAGTACAACATAACTCATGTAACAATTCAAATTGAGCCTCAGCAGCTAGCATCTCAATAAAGTCTTTTTGTTATGTTCATCTGCTTGCCTTTGCTCCAGTTTAACATATAAATATAACTTCTAACCGTGTACTAATCCACATACAAGCATTCAAAGAACCAAGTAATTTTAAGGTATTACTAAATTCTGTTCTTAAGCAAAGGTAAAGTCATTCGTTTTCCACATTACTAGTAATTATTGGAGTTCGTCGATGGTATGGTTATTTTGGTAAACTCGCTAACTATTACCGACTTAGAGTTCAAGGAAAAACTGAAAGACTTTTCACTACGTAATTTCATTCAACAAACTCCCTTTCACAGCATTTGCATGTGAGTAGTTAGATTGTTGTGCTTGTGCTTATAAACATATAGAGGCTAAACAACTTTCCAAAGTGAGTTGAAACCTATCAACACTTGGAGCAAGAAGAAGAAAATGGCAACTATAGAGATTGGTATTATTGCTAAAAAAAAAAAAAAAAAAGCAGCAAACCTTCTTCTTTAACTCCCATCCAGTTGAAAACCTTCAATCTTTCCCTTTTGGACCAACTGGTTCCTTCTACTTACATTCCATTGCTACTCTTCTATACCACAAGTGATCATACTGCTGCAGCTGGAAGAACCTTGCAGCTAAAGAAATCGCTATTTTAAACTCTGACTCGCTTCTACCCATTTGCTGGAAGAGTCAAAGACAATTCCTCCATTGACTGCAATGATGATGGAGCGGGGTTCACTGAAGCTCAAGTCAGCTGCCTTCTTGCAGACATTCTCAAAGCACCAGACCACGAGGTACTAAAACAGTTGCTGCCTATCAATTGTGAAGTCTTTCAAGAAGGCAGGGGATGTGTGCTGCATGTTCAAGCCAACTGCTTTAAGTGTGGTGGAATTGGCCTTGGCATATGTCTCTCACAAGATAGCTGATGCAGCCACATTGAGCACATTCATCAGAAGTTGGGCCAATAATGGTTCTGGGATTGGCCAGAAAGTGGATCCTATATTCAACACCGTGTCAATAACCCCACCAAGAGATATCTCGATGACTCCACCAGATCTTGAAAATCTTAAGATCAGAGAACACAAATCTGCAACGAAGAGGTTTGTATTCAATGGCTCAAAGATTGCCGCTCTTAGGGCCAAAGCACCTTCTGTGAGTGTCAAACAACCAACAAAGGTGGAGAGGGTAGCAGCACTCATCTGGAAATGTGCAATGAAGGCTTCAAGGACAAATTTTGGATCCTCATCTAGGCTATCGTCCCTGTACCAAAATGTGAACATTCGAAACAGAACATTCGCTCCCCTACCAAAAAACTCTGTCGGGAAGTTTGTTGGGTTCTTTATTGCGAGGGCAGAGGACACAGAGGCAGAGTTACATGGCTTGGTTACTGAATTAAGGAAAGGCAGTGAAGAATTTTGCAAGAAAGCAAAAAGACTACCACTGAGTGAGGATATTTTGGTGATAAGCGAGCCTCAAAACGAGGCTATAAGAATGCTAACCAGTGATGGCATGGACTTCTATGTGTGCACAAGTTGGTTTAGGTTTCCACTATACGAGGGTGCAGATTTTGGGTGCGGAAAACCAATTTGGGTGAGCTCAGCTATTCCTACTGCCAAGAATATGGTATATCTGATGGATACAAAAGGCCGTGATGGAATGGAGTCCTAGGTAAGCTTGAGCGAAGAAGTCATGAAACTATTCGAGTGTGATCAAGAGCTGCCAGCATATGCATCTTTGAATCCAAGCATTACATCTTATTAAGCCACAGATATATTGTAACATTTTATACATCTAAATTATTTATATATGGCAAGAGTAATGCATATGTGATCACATTGCTACACTAGAAATATTATTGATGGATGATTCAACTTAGATTTAAAGACGTGCAAATGGATTTTTCTTGACATTACCAATTGGAGAAATCAACCCGAGGAACTCTGAGTCAAGTTCAAACTTGGCCATGTCTTCCTCCTTGAAGCTAAAATACGACTCTATTCCATCAGCCAATTTGGTGTCCATGAAAACTATTTGGTTGTTGATTCTCATGGAAGCCATGCTCACCCACGCTGGCTTCCCCCAACCAAAATCAGCCTCATACAATGGAAACCTGCACAGACTCGAAAACGTCACTGTAACAAGCTCTCCCTTTGCAGCCCTTTCCATCCTTCTTCTCATGAAATCCAAATGTTCCTTATAGCCATCTTGAAATTTCCTCATATAATTACTATCAATCTTCTCTATTTCCTCAATCACCTGCCTCACAAGGCCACCTCTCTCCTCCCCATCGACCAATGTTGGAGTTGCAGTGGCTGCCCGGTAATAGTTCCCAAAACAATTCTGCGGCAGAGGTGAGTCAAACCTCGAACGGAGATCCATAATATACACAACCGTGTACGACCTTCTCGAACTTGATTCTTCTTCTTTTGCAACCTCGGCCATAAACCTGTTCCACAAGAAGGCAGACAATGCCACAACCCGAGACGGGCGTTTCTTGGTCTTCAGTCTGATGTCTCTGCATACGTTGCTCGTAAAACTTCGATATTCGACCCATCAAACACAAACCTCTTGGTCACAATATCTTTCCTTTTCGGGAGAGGAACGCCGTTATACCCATCCATATTCTTTGGAGGGAAGATCGAAGCTGCAGAAAAATCGGGATTCACACACTCATTTCCACAAGAAGTTGATGCCCAGTTCTTGACAAACGTGAAAAATGACAACCCATCTGCAATTCGATGCGAAGCGGACAACCCAACAGCAATTCCTTCGCACGGAAACAGATTCAGTTGAACTCCGAGAGCTATGTCTGTGACCACGCCGAGCTCGAAAGGCAACAACTTGTTCAATTCGGGGAGGGAGGGATTGGTGATGACATCAGAGAGTGAGTGGGATTTGACTCGGCCGGCTATTGGGTAGTACTGGGTTAGGATTTTGGAGAGAGATTTCTTGAGGTGGGTGGAGATTTGGGTGTGGTTGTTGTGAGTGTTGGGGAGGGAGTAGAAGTAGAGGAAAGGGACGTAGGCGTGGGGAGCTAACTGGTCGAGAAAGGAGAGCTGGTGATGGCGGAGATGGTGAGGGGTTGGAGTTGAAGGTTTTATTGTTTCTTGAGAGATTACTTCAACTTCAATCTTCATCTTGATCTGTCTCTATGAACTTTAACAGTGTTGAGTTCGTGTCAGAGAAAGAATAGTTGGTTCTACTCAAATAGATCAATGTCTAAATGAAATAAGATAATCCCATTGACAACAACTTTGGAGGAATAGCCGAAGTTACTCTTTGTCTGTTTTTGGTTTTTTTGTTTCCATCTTCAATTTGCATTTGCAATGAAGAATTGTATCAAATTAAAGTCTTAAAGAAGGTGATTGGATCGTCCATATATTGATAGCCGAGCCCATCCATCCTACGGCTGAGATAGGATGTGCACTTCCATCGTTCGGCTCAGATTGTCGTGCACTTCCACCCACCGTGCATCGAAGAATTTTCGCTTAAAGAATATATAATGAACTTTGTGATGAAAAGTAGAAATTAAACGGCTTCTGATAGGTGGTGGTCCGGGTCGTCTTGGCAAGGTTGATGGATGGGGTGGGATCGGGTCGACGACTGTGGCTTGAGGTCGGAGGTTCGGCGTACGGCGATTGGGTTGATTGGGAATTGCGGTTGGATAGATTCTCCGATGCTTTTCCTCCGGTCAACTTGTAGTGGAGTGCAGATGGCGGCTAGGTTGGGTTACCTGCTTTGGCTTGGATCTGGTTGTTATCCAGTTCTTAGGTTGGGTGGGTTGGTGGTCTTGTTGTGTGCTGCATTCTACTGGTACGATGGGGACGGTGGCGTGGTGGCTGAGGCTGTTCGACGGCGGTGGTTGTGCAGCAGGGGTGGTGGCACATTGGTGGTGGCTTGGATGGGCCGATGCTGGACTTGGCTAGTGGGCCGGGTCTCCCTTATCTCGTTGGGTAGTGCTTGGGCTTGGGCTTGGGCTTTTTTGGGCCCTGCCCAGGCTGTTTTTTTTTCTTTAAAGCTTTTAATTACTTTTGTTGTTTAATTTTGTTGCGCTTATTGCGAGTAATAAGTCCCTATAATAGTTGTGTAGGGCTAGTCGGGTTTTGTGTCTATATGTGCACTCAAAGTGTCTTCTCTGCTCTAGGTAGGCAATGAGTCCTTAAATGGTTGCTACCGCCTAGTGGCATGGTAAAGCTAAGTGTCGTCAGATTTATCATCTAGCGGCAATATAGTAGGAAAGTTGTGCTTATGGTAATTATGCTACGTTGTAATCGGATTACATATCGAGTTATCTTTCCGTTATGTCACCGCTATGTCAAAACAAATGGAGTAGCCAGTAGAGCACTCTTTGCTAGTTGATGTATTAGAATACATGTCTAGCCAGTAGAGCACTCTTTGCTAGTTGATGTATTAGAATACATGTCTTCTGTAAAAGTTCCTGATATTATTTCAGAAAATACTCTAGATGCTTATTGTAATCAGGAGTTTAGGCTCAATGTCCCCCTTGTATTCGACAGTTTCATTAATCAAGGCTTAAGAGCAGCCGCACCAGCCCTTTATTCAAAAAAAAAATTAAACAATCTTATTTCACAAGTAGCAGTTTACCAAATACAATAACAGAGTAATGTTCCCCTGGTCAGCTGCTGACCAGGGATGATATGGTCACTGACCGTTCGATTGAAATCGGACGGTTGATAGCTCTCATCTCAGATCTCTTTACTTAGCTGTCAACCGTCCGATTTCAATCGAACGGTCAGTGACCATATCATCCTGACCAGGGGATCGGGGTTGTACAATAACAATAATAGACTTCATTCACACCTAGAATATATGGCATCAATCAACAACAGAGAACCAAGAGCTGCATTGGCAGGCAGACATTATTCATTACTTTTTTTTTGACAACTGACACTCTTCATTACTTTGACTCACTTGAAACAAATGAAATGAACTCTTTGTCAGATTCAATTTTAGCCAAATCTCCTTCCTTCATGTTAATGTATGCTTCTATTCCACCCCCAGATTTAGTGTCTATAAAAACAACCAAATTATTGAAAGGCAGGGCAGGAGAGCCGACCCAAGTAGGCTTTCCCCATCCAAAATTAGCTTCATGCAGAGGAAATCTGCACAAACTAGTGAAGCTCAGTGCAGCCATCTCTCCCTTGTAGAAATTCTCAGAGCTTTGTTTGATGAAACTCAAGTGTTCACTGCCCTCCTGCAATTTCTTCACATAATCCTTGTCAATATGACTCACTTGCTCTCTGACCTGCTTCACAAGACCATAGCACTCCTCCCCTGTATCCAGGCGTGGAACCGTAACTGCAATTCGGTAGAGATTTCCGAAAGAGCATTCTGGCAGTGGTGGATCAAACCTTGTCCTGAGGTTCACAGCATGAACAATGGCATAGACCCTCTCAGGTGCTTCAGACCCAACTTTGGTTGCAGCCACATAGCGACCCCATATGAAAGCGGATAGAGCCTCCACACGAGATGGCGGTCTTTGGTAACTTTCTAGGCTCTGCTCATGCTCATGATCATGAACATTATCATTAACACCATATTTTGATTTAAGAGAATCTATCTTGGAAGCATCAAACACAAACCTCTTTGTTACGATATTCTCTTTTGTGATCCCAACACGTGGATTATACCCGGATATGTTCCTTGGTGGGAACAGTGTGGCTGATACAAACTTTGGAGACATAACTGCATGATCATCTGTCTGATGATAATGATCTTTTCTAGCAGTGGCTGCCCAAGTTTTGATGAACATTAAAAACGATAAACCATCTGCAATCTTGTGAGAAATGCAAGCACCAATTGCAACTCCACCACAGTCAAAGACATTTAGTTGGACACCAAGGGCTAGATCAGCAACTTCGTCTAGTTGAAATGGAACCAACTTGTTGAGTTCACTGGGAACTGAGTTTTGGATAACATCAGATAGTTGGCAGTTAACTCGAGTTTCCAAGAAGGGTATGCCCTTGTCGTTGCAGTCTATGAACACGTCGTCATTTGCTCGTCCAGCGAGTGGGTAGAATTGGACCAAGACATCGGAGAGGGATTTCTTTAGCCGATTCGATATATCAGTAATGTCGAAATTTGTATCAGCCTCGGATGATGAATAAAATAGAACCAAAGGAATAAAGACTGGGGGAGATATCTGGTCAAGAAAGGAGAGTTGGTATCGGTGGAGGTGGTCAGGGGTTGGAGAAGATGGTCTGATAAGCTCTCTGGAGACAACCTCAACCTCAACCTTCATGATCGTTGATCTCCTACAAACTATGGGTATGTCTGGTTGTGCTTGTATGTGTTTCAGTTAGACTTATATAAAGCTATAGCTAAATGCTAAGGGGATAGAATGCATCTTAAAAAATTAATTTACAAAGGCCCATTGGTTAAGCAAATCATGCTCGTGAATTGATATCACAATGACTTAAACTCCAAAAGACGAATCACAGTTAGATACTTCTGCAGCGTAGCATCACATTATGTTTTTTATAATTTTTTGAAGTATCATACAAAAATTAAAAATCTTTTCTTTTCTTGTGCTACAAGAGAAATAGAAGGATTAATGAATCTCAGGATTAGCTTGGAAAGATTTTCCAATGATATTATGATAGGGATCAGTCTCAGATAGAGTTAACTCATCTCTCCATTAAAAGTGCCTAATTCTAAGAAAAGCAGAAATATAATATTTGTGATTTGGTACATTATTAGTCCGACTTTTCTTGCAGAACAGTATATATGTAACGTGTGAAGTGCAGGTAAGATAACCTAACATCCTTGTTAATAAGATAGGGCAAGATGTTTAGAGAAAGTTTGAGCTTCAAACAAAACACAAAGTATGCAGACAACAGACTAGTCCAGGAAGTCAAATATTTCACACTATAAAAAGCATGCATAACAGTGCTGAAACACTGTTTACACTGAATTACAGAGTCTAATTGCATCAGCTAGCAAGATAAAACTATTTTAAACAACCAACGAGGAACAACCCTGCCAAACAAAGAAAACAAAGAGAAAAGCCTCCGAAGAAAACACGAGCTAAGAACAGGATCTCAACTGAAAGGGATATCCTGTAAGCATTGCAGCTTATGGAACTTGACAACACTTGAAATTAATATGCTATGTAAATGTAGTACAAGTACATGAAGTGTGACCCGAGTTTAAAATACATATGTATAAGCTTTGAATTAATTCTGCAGATAAGCTTATATATGCATTATTTGAATTTAAATAATATTGCAGTTGATAAGCAGTTGATGGTTTGATAAAACAGTTGAGCAAAATGATAGTTTCTTTATGGATGAAACTGTCATGTGAAGCCTCTATATGAATGTCAGACACTACCCTTCTGAAACACGAGTTTTTCTCAAAATTAGTCCCATTACTAAAAGAATATCAAGGTGGATTCAGGAGAAGGCTGTCATGGACAATGCAAGTGCATCGAGTAAGTTTTCTGGGTTCATGTTCTTATGTTTAGTTTTCTACAGAAATCAGTTTCCATTAAGGATGATTAGATCTGTCTCAAAGGGATCCATTAAGGATTTTCTTCCTCACTCGGATTCATCTCAAGGGGATATTACCTCTCTAAGATCTGTCTAGCGGAGATTTCACCTCACTTGAATCTTCCTCAAGGAGATTTCTTCTTACTTGGATTTGACTCAAGGAGATTTCTAAACACTGCTGGAATAGAATTCAGTTTTTAAATATACATGATTTGATCTAGTATAGGTTCTAAATTATGTGTTTGTGATTGCTTAAGCATACTGTTTCTTACAATTGGTATCAGAGCAGCCATACATAGATCAATTACATGTTGAAAAAACTAACTGCATTAAAATTGTGAATTATGGGAATTTTTGTTCATATAATCCACATACAGTTATTTACATGTACATTGCATATCTGATACATTTATCCATGCATCGTCACGCTCTCACCTTTGCAAATCCATTTTGCTCTGGATTGATGTAAATGAAATTGGGTTCTCCCAAATTTATTATCCATTACTCTCATTCATTGAGAGGAGAAGAAAACATCCAAAGAGCAATTAAGGCAATTCCAAATTCAATCACTTTTGTTGATCACCAAATAGTGCAGCTTCTACCAAGTTGTTGTCGGTCCAAGTCTTGCTTTATAAGCAGATGAGATATGTATCCAAAATATCAGTCTTCGATTTGGTGAGTTCCCTTGAGGCATTATAGTGAAACTATAATTTTATTTGGTTGTTTGATATTAATGTATACTGCTTACATTGTTACTGTGTGACTACTTTAGTTGGTATGTGTTTATGTATTACTTGGATTATAATTGATGAGTGGATATTGGAGAAGCATCAATGGATTCTGGAACTGCATCTTGTTAGTATCACATACTCTTCAGTTTTGTTTTCTGGCTTTAATATTTAATTTGGTGAAGATTATATTTTGGCTTTGATTCATGTTGCTATTGATTTACAATCTTATATTTGGTATAGTCATCTTAATTATCTAGCATGTGTTGATCTGTATAATGGCATACTCAGAATTAACCAAAATTCATAGTCAATTATATTTGCATGATTTGCATGACAAATCTTGACAAATGCTAGCTGTTGCTATTTTAATTGTCTCAGTTGCTATATTTGTCCAAGTGTTATATATGGTTAAAGATAACTGTTGATTTAATGGTCAGCAACAAGACCAAGTTTGGCTTTGTCTTTCATACATTACATATTGAGCATTGTATCATGTTTAATTGATGTGCTTTCAATCCGAGCAAAAGCCTTAGAACATTGCTTAGAAATCACAATACTTTTCTTGGTTGGGAAATTGTGGGATGAAAAGGTTTTTGGCCAAAGAAAGAGATTTTAGCCATTTTTCAGATTTTCTGGAATTTCAACTCAGTCACTTACTTTTGCAAAACTGTACTGATCTACTGGAAATTTGAGGTCGGTTTCTTCAGAAGAGTTTTAGCATACATCTTAAAGAGTCATTTGAAACTGGAATCACCCAAAATGGAATTTTCTGGGATTAGTTATGAATTTCCAAAGTCAGGAGTCAGTCACAGAATTTTCTGATATCAGCTTACTTTAGGGAAAAAGCAAACTCCTATAACACCTTTGTTTCAAAGAGAACCTCTATTTTATATGAAGATTACATTGTATTCATCCCAATGCATATTTATATTATCCATATTATTTTGAAATGCTAAATGATGGATATGCATGTTTGAAGTTTCTGATATTGATTTTGAAAACTTCATATGTGGTGTGCTGCCAAAGTGGTCTCATATAGGAAGATTCTAAAGGATCAAATACACTGATGAAATGTGTAGAATGAATTCAGTTGCATTTTGCATATGAAAATGCTATCAAAATAGTCTCATATAGATAGCAATGAAACTGTCTTCAATTTCATCACAAAAGAGATTATGAAACTTAGAATTAAATTTGATCCTAATTTCCAAAGAAATTCTGCATCAAACATTTGGTTTCATAATCTTGTATATATTAGTTGAATGAGCAATCAGAACTATTAGAGTATAGTACTCCACAAAGAACGTCAAATCTCGAAAATAGAAGAGTTCATTTTCTGCATATATACATACATATTTCAGTTAAATGACTTTCAAATTAGTCATGATCACATTGTTGATATAAAGTCAATTAAATTTTCTCAAATGCTAAATGCTGTCAAAATGGCTTAGTCTAAAGGAGATTAATTGTCTTGTTTGGTTTTCAACAATAAAATCAAGCAACTTAAAATTTAATTTGATCCTTATTTCCAAAGAAGTCTGGTATCAAACATTTGGTTCTTGATTTTGTATATGATGAAAATTGAACATTCAGAAATCATTGGAGATTAGTACACCCCAAAGGATGTCAAAATCTTGAAAATGGTTGAGTTCTATTTTCTGAACATATGCATTTGGTGTCAAATGAATGTTCAAATCATGAATTTTCATTTTATTTGGGACATATAGACAATTCTAGTATTATGATAAACTAGAATGATTTTACTGATCAATTTCATATACATCTATTCATTTTCCTTTGAGCATCAATCAGGTTGAACTACATGATGACTCAAATTTCAGAAAATGGTAGAGGAACATTGAGTTGAACTTGGGAGTACAAGATTATGATCATGTACTGAAGGAAATCCATCTGAGAACTGGCAGCAAATAGAAGCAAGGAGAAGCATCAAAATGAATGAATCCAGTTCTTCAAGTAAGTTTGTTGTTCTTCAAGTTTTGTTTTCTGGAATTTTGGGATTGCAAGTGCAGTATCTATCCTAGTTATATTTGCACAGAAATGTTAATGTCCAAGTATAGCTTCAACAGACAAGGCAATGTTAGTGGAGTTCATTATGAAAAGGGAAAGGTACACCTTTTGGATGGGTCTAAAGCTTGAGTAAGAAAAGAACTAGAGGTCTAAAGTAACTGAAAAGGATGATGGAGGATTTATGGACCAGATTCTATGGGAAATTTGTGAGAGTTCCAGCTTTTGATTTTCTGACTCCTTCTTCACGCATTAATCATGCGTTGATAATTTCCTAGACATAATTCTTCTTATGGTGCTCTTGCTCAGTATGTATATGAAAGTCAACAAAAGGAGTTTATGTTCCAACAAGTTTTCTAGGCTTTTCAAGTTACCAAATGGTCTTGACCATTTTCAATGGCGGTGTTGGATTTCTGTACTTGTCCTTGACAGTTTGGATTTTGAAAAAGAAGCTGAGGAATATACATACTATTTTGGCTTTTGAATTGGTGTTTAGTTACTTGGTATTCTCAAGGCTTCACATAGTTGGTTTTGAAATTAACTCTATGCATCAAAATGAAGCAACTTTCAAGACAACCTTCAAGACTATTATGTATCCTTGTTTTTGTTCTCTAGAGCTGTATTTGCTCTATCGATCTTTGGTGTTATTTTCATAAATGAAATGTCATTTTGGTGGTTAAATTCATTGATGAAAATAGAGGGAGAAAGCTCTGAAGGATGAATAGATACCAAAGTTGCACAAGGAAAATAGAGCAGAAAGTTGCAATACGATAGATGTTCATGGAGCAACTGACCAAGCAAAACAAATTGAGCCATCCTCCTAGCCATTAGCATTAAAGACTATCATGACAGAGAATAAAGATGGTAAAAGATCCTTATTAGATGGAAATTCTACAAGAGATATTCCATGAAGAGTATCAAGTTACTCCTAGATTGATTACATTTTGGTGGAGGATATTATGGCTACAATGGATAATGATTTATATGGACCAAAGCTTTCTAATGGTACTGGAGATATGAAAGATATGAAACTAACTACTGGGAGTTTGGAGTCTGTACCTATCGAACCTAAGCGGGAAGAGGATGATGTTTACTTGAGGATACGAACAGATGCATTAAGGATGATGAGGTCAGCGTCTCAGCATTAGAAAGCTGCCACTAATATCTTTGTAAGAGGTGACCATTATTCTGCTCAACAACACTCAATCAAGCGTCTCAGCAAACCTCATTAAGGATGATAAGGTCAGCGTCTCAGCATTCGAAAGCTGCCACTAATATCTTTGTAAGAGGTGACCATTATTCTGCTCAACAACACTCAATCAAGCGTCTCAGCAAACCTCATTAAGGATGATGAGGTCAGCGTCTCAGCATTCGAAAGCTGCCACTAATATCTTTGTAAGAGGTGACCATTATTCTGCTCAACAACACTCAATTAAGGCTAGAGTGGAATGGCTAGTTTCTAAAAGCCTCAATAAATGGCAGCTAAGGAAATCTTTAGTATCAAGAATTGCAAGAAAACATGCATAGAGAAAAGTTGGATCAACTACATCAACTTTAGACATCATCAAGACAAAGACCAACATCCTTACAAGCTATAACAGGTTTGCAAATCGTCTCGATCTTGTGTATATGCATATAAATATACATATGATGAGCAGCGACACAGAAGTACTTGGCTAGGCAAGAAGAAGTACCATACATGTTCATAGAATGGCTTATTTTAGTAATATATATGGCAGCAAATGGTTTAGAAATAGATGCAGACTCATCACAAGTAGCTAATGAAATGGATAAGTGATTTATCTATCAAGACAGCAACATATCAGTTCTAGATTAGGATTGCAGCAATGTATCAGTCCCAGCATAGGACTATAGTAATACATCAGTTCTAGACAATGGAGAAAAAAAAAATCCAAGTGTGCAGCACAACGTGATTCAATTATGGATATTGTTATTACTGACACAAATGCACAAAAGGAGCAGATTGCAGGTGGTACAGTGTCAATACAAACCATAGGAATTGCATAAGCTTCACAACCTATAGTCTTGAGAAAATTCGTAAGAGCAAGAAAACCAATGACTGATTTAGAAGAAGAGAATGATCCTATTTCAGTTATAGAAGCAATGCATTCTATGAATAATGAAACATGCAGAAATTTAAATGCAGCAGCTTGAAGGTTTTATAGAAGATGATCACTAAGGCCATGGGAGAAACTTCATTTTCCTAATCCTACATGTTGATGATATGTTATCTTCTAGCAGCAACATTTGTTTGTTGAAGGAAACAAAAGGAGAGTCAACAAGGTCTAAGGGAGATGAGTCTCATAAATATTAGTACCCCAAGAATGCATCACCGAAGAAAATCATAGAAAATATGTCCTATACAAGGGTAGTTGGATGTTCGTCATTCTTACTTATCATGGCATAGAGTGGTTTTCATTGTTATGCAGTAAATTGGTCAGTAAAGCTCATCTACATTTATGCAATTTCACCTTATTGTCTTTCTGCATACTCAAGTTGTACAAATTCAGTTGGCTATCAATGAATAGCAAACCTTGTAGATTGACAATATTAAGTAGTGTGAAATATAATTTGGTTGCCACTTCTATTAATTTAGAAATTTTGGTAGGACTTTAAACATACATATGTGTGGTTGAATGCATTCATAACACAGGTATGTTTATACTGCTTGGATGAAATTCATGTGATTATTGTCTGTTGCAAGGTGATCTTGGAATACCGGTGTCTATTCTCAGTCATCATGTTGTTCTTTGGTTCTTTGAAGCAGGCATAATTGACAGGATTATTAATCAATTGAGTTTGAATGACTTAAGTAGATTTTAAACTCACAGTGCACATTTCAGTAGGTCATTCTCATATATTTGTGTTGTAATTTATCTATTCAGGTAGTGTCAAGTTCAGTGGGAGATTGTAAGCATTGCAGCTTATGGAACTTGACAACACTTGGAATTTATATGCTATGTAAATGCAGTACAAGTACATGAAGTGTGACCCAAATTTAAAATACATATGTATAAGCTTTGAATTAATTCTGCAGATAAGCTTATGCATTATTTGAATTTAAATAATATTGCAGTTGATGGTTTGATAAAACAGTTGAGCAAAATGACAGTTTCTTTATGGATGAAACTATCATGTGAAGCCTCTATATGAATATCAGACTAGTCCCTTCTGAAACACGAGTTTTTCTCAAAATTAGTCCCATTACTAAGAGAATATCAAGGTGGATTCAGGAGAAGGCTGTCATGGACAATGCAAGTGCATCGAGTAAGTTTTTTGGGTTCATGTTCTTATGTTTAGTTTTCTACAGAAATCAGTTTCCATTGAGGATGATTAGATCTGTCTCAAAGGGATCCATTAAGGATTTTCTTCCTCACTCGGATCCATCTCAAGGGGATATTACCTCTCTAAGATCTGTCTAGAGGAGATTTCACCTCACTTGAATCTTCCTCAAGGAGATTTCTTCTTACTTGGATTTAACTCAAGGAGATTTCTAAACACTGCTGGAATAGAATTCAGTTTTTGAATATACATGATTTGATCTAGTATAGGTTCTAAATTATGTGTTTGTGATTGCTTAAGCATACTGTTTCTTACATATCCCACTTAGTAGCAATGAAGATAAAACTATTTTGCTGCGAATTAAGGAGATTGACCCTCCTTATGCTCTGAGCTACTTACTGCATATGTTACCCCATGATTGACATCAACAAATACTATTGTATATTAGAAAAAAAATCCACAATTTAAGAGCAGACCAGCCAGGCAGGCACACTTATTGAGTTGATTTGAGCGACCATCTATCTCGTAATGAAACTTCGAGTTTTTGGATATTTGGTCATCTTTTCGGTACCCAGAAGATAACCATTACTTACCAAAAGATGACCAGAAATTTAGTTACCAAATAGATGAGACCAAAGTTCAGTACGGCGCACAATGTTGTATAAATTATGAGAGCAGGACTAGTAGCTGTGATGTAGAACGAATGACAATCTGAATTGAAGAACAGTTCGATCGTGCAAAAGGAGGAAAACCCAAGTTACTATTGCAACTTTGGCATTTGGTGTCCGATTCGCGATTGCTACAGCTTTCCGAAAAGGGAACGACGCCAGGAACAAAACTCATCTCTTCGCCACAACGTGTAGGCTTTTTCGGGCTTTTGGGGTCGTTTAGGGCCTCAACACTGTAATTGACTGTTTTTCAGAATTTTCGGTTTCCTAGTTTTTTTGGATTTGTTTTATTTTTACCCGTGGGCTTTAGGGTTTCATTGTTAGTCGCCCTAGGGTTTCTTTTCTCATATATAAGCAATCTTAAACGGCTGTAGAACTATCTTTTATCATATTGACAATCAAATTGAGAGTTTTCTCTTTTATCTCTGGTGGACTCCAGATTCTCTATTTTAGGTTTAACGCTTGTAAACCTAGGGTTACCGTTCTGACTTCGTTAGGTGGTATCAGAGCAGGTCTTCGCGATCCATGTCTCTCCTATTTACCTTGGTAGCAATGGGTGAAGTTACGAAAGCATATCTTGATGCTCTTACCGCTTCTCTTACAGCAGCGTTTACCGCTGCCATCAACACCATGAACAACTAGATTGGTGAAATTCTTGGATTGTTGGGAGAAAGAAACAACAACAACAACAATCAGAATAGAGGCGGGGAAGGAGGCCAGCGGGCTGGGGCTCCACGTGGTGAAGTTGTTGTTAATAATTCAGAATCTGATTCTGAAGAAGAAATTGTGCAGCCTGAACAACAAGGACAAGCTGACCAGGATTACAAAGTCAAGGCTGAAATTCCTTTCTTTTCGGGAAACTTAGGTTTGGAAGATTATCTGGATTGGCAGCTTCAGGTGGACAGATTCTTTGAGATTATGTAGGTGCCTGAACACAAGCAGGTTAAGCATGTTGCCTGGAGATTGAAGCGTACTGCTGTAGTTTGGTGGGATAAGTTGCAGAATACTCGAAAGAAGCAGAGGAAGCAGGGCGTTAAAACATGGCGAAGAATGAAACAGCTGATGATGCAAGAAAGGCTTCATTCCAAGATGATGGAGGCGAAGGATTCACGAATTAAAGTAACATCAGAGACTCTCAAAAGCATGCGAGTTTTGAAGCTGCATTCTTGGGAATCCACATTCTTGAAGAAGCTGCTTCAGCTGAGGGAAACTGAGAGGAGTTGGCTGAAGAGATACCTCTATACATGCTCACTAGTGGCTTTTCTCTTCTGGGCTTCACCTACTCTGGTTTCAGTTGCCACTTTTGGTGTATGCATTATACTCGATACACCATTAAACACAGGAACTGTCTTGTTTGCTTTGGCTACTTTTAGAATTCTTCAAGAGCCCATCTACAACCTCCCAGAGCTCATTTCCATGATTGCTCAAACAAAGGTATCAGTTGATCGTATCAAAGAATTCATCAAAGAAGATCAATTGAAGCTAATTCCTGGTTATACTTCAAAAGAATCCAACGTCATGATTGTAATTGAGACAGGAGAATATGCATGGAAAACAAGCGATCAGAACTTAAAGAAGCCTACAATCAAAATTGTGGAGAAGATAGAGATAATGAAAGGATACAAGGTAGCAATTTGCGGTTCTGTTGGTTCGGGCAAGTCAAGCTTACTAAGTAGTATACTTGGGGAGATTCCCAAAATTTCTGGGGCAGGAGCGAGGGTTTATGGGACAAAAGCTTATGTTCCACAAAGTTCTTGGATTCAAACTGGAACTGTAAGGGAGAATGTGTTGTTTGGCAAGGAGATGATTGAGGGTTATTATGAGAATGTTTTGGAGGTTTGTGCTTTGGACCAGGATGTCAAAATGTGGGAAGATGGAGATTTGACTATAGTGGGGGAGAGAGGGATGAACCTAAGTGGGGGACAAAAACAAAGGATTCAACTGGCAAGAGCAGTCTATAGTGATTCCGATGTATATATCTTGGATGATCCTTTTAGTGCTGTTGATGCACATACAGGAACACACTTGTTCAAGGTACTGGAATACACTAGGAAGTTACTGATCATCATAGCTTGTGTTTATTGTTCATGCATGCACATTTAAGTTTATATTTAAAATTTGATATGGATTTGATCAAAAATTTGGAATTTTTTTGCAGAAATGTCTCTTGCAACACTTGTCTCTAAAGACTCTCATCTATGCTACCCACCAATTAGAATTTCTAGAAGCAGCAGACCTTGTCTTGGTAAGTTCTTAGATTTCTTGTGCTCTAATCAGGTATATGGTAACACTATTTCATATAGTCTCTTATCTCTCTTTTTCTTATTTAATTCTTCATAGGTAATTAAAGGTGGTCAGATTGCTCAGTCTGGAAAATATGAAGATTTGATTGCCGACCTCAATGGTGAACTTGTCAGACAAATGGCTGCACATAGGAAATCGTTAGACCAAGTTAACAGATGCCAAATAGATGTTTCCTTAAAGAGTAGACCTCATCAAGTTAATCTAATAGAGGTTGTGGAAGAGAAAGAGCCTTTCAACAATGGCAAGCTTCCGGAAAAGAGTCACGAAGAAGAAGCAGAAACTGGTCCAGTGAAATTGAGTGTTTATTCCACCTTTGTAACTTCTGCTTATGGAGGTGCTCTTGTCCCAGTTATCCTTCTCTGCCAAGTCCTCTTCCAGGGGCTGCAAATGGGCAGCAACTACTGGATGGCTTGGGGAACAGAGAAGGAAGGTAGGGTCAGTAGAGAGCGATTGATATGGGTATTTATTATGTTGTCTGGAAGGAGCTCCATCTTCATATTGGGAAGGGCAGTTTTTCTGGCAACTATTGCTATAGACTGCTCAGAGCCTCTTCCTTAGAATGATAACTTCAGTATTCCGAGCACCAATCTCATTTTTCGACTCCACTCCTTCTAGCCGAATCCTGAATAGGGTTAGTTCTATTTTTTTATTTTTTATTTACTTCTTCCAGTTTAATAGATTCTGTTTTGGGGAAGTATATCAAGTTCTTAAACTAAAAGCTTACTATCATTTCCTGAGTTCCTAACAAACAAAAAATCAAAATGGATTGCAGTCTTCCACGGATCAAAGCACTGTAGACATGGACATTCCTTATAGATTAGCTGGATTAGCATTTGCACTGATCCAACTAATAAGCATCATAGTCCTTATGTCTCAAGTGGCTTGGCAAGTTTTCCTTCTTTTCCTCGGGGTTCTTGGACTCTCCATATGGTATCAAGTAAGAACAGAGCTCATTTCGAAATAATGTCTTCATTGTTTAAGATCTTGGTTTTAATTGCAGTAGTCATTCTCATACAAGTAAGATTGTGGTTAATGTTCCTTCCGGCTAATATTCAACTATTTTGGTGCACATAAGTATTATGTTTCATTTTATTTTATTGCAGGTCTATTACATTACCACAGCTAGAGAACTTGCGAGGATGGTTGGAATTCGAAAGGCTCCAATCCTCCATCACTTCTCAGAATCAATCACAGGGGCTGCAACAATTCGTTGTTTCAACCAAGAAAACCGCTTCTTGATGAAGATAATGAACCTCATTGACGATTATTCTCGTGTAGCCTTTCACAATTATGCCACAATGGAATGGTTATCGGTCCGAATCAATTTTCTGTTCAACCTTGTATTCTTCCTTGTTCTTGTCATTTTAGTGAGCTTGCCAAGGTCTGCCATTAACCCTAGTAAGCCCCTTCAACCCCTCACGTTTAGTCAGAGATAAGTTACCAAGAAACATGACTTGACAATTAAACTTATCTGTCATTCTGTTTTAGTATTCTTTCATTGATTCTTGGACACTTCAAATTCGGAACTAATGAAAAAAGTTCTCCCATCTCAGGTTTGGCAGGACTGGCAGCTACCTATGGTTTGAACCTCAATGTTCTCCAGGCTTGGGTGATATGGAATTTGTGTAATGTGGAAAACAAAATGATATCAGTGGAGAGGATCCTTCAATTCACAAATATTCCAAGTGAGGCACCACTAGTCATTGAAGATTGTAGACCAAACCCTGAATGGCCAACAGTCGGAAAAATTGAACTTGAAAACCTTCATGTTTAGTATGATCCGGCTCTTCCAATGGTTCTCAAAGGGATCAGTTGCACCTTCCCTGGACAAAAGAAAATTGGAGTTGTGGGCAGGACGGGGAGTGGAAAATCTACCTTGATCCAAGCTCTTTTTAGAGTAGTACGTAGAGCCCTCTGGTGGACATATATTAATAGATGCTGTTGATATTTCTAAAATAGGTCTGCAAGACTTGAGATCAAGGTTGGGAATAATTCCACAAGACCCAACATTATTTCAAGGAACCATGAGGACTAATCTGGATCCTCTGCAACAGCATTCAGATCAAGAAATCTGGGAGGTTAGGATCAAAACTTTTTAGTTTTGCGCTACTGAAATTAGAAGACTGATATGGTGGTAATATTTCGTTTTTTATTAATATTATTGTTTGTGCTTGTTTTTCTCATTGTTTACTTTCGGGATGACGTATAATCGCTTGTGACTGTTTCTCCTCATAATATATGGTTGTTCTTGTAAAGTTCAAAAATGATGCAACAACATTGTACAATATGATCCAGTTGACAACATTTGCATGCCTTAACAAATTGCAGAATGTTGTTAAGGCATGCAAATGTTGTCAACTAGCTCGTACATCAAATTGCACAATGTTGTTAAGGATAGGTAATTTCACCAGCATTAGTTGATGTCATATAAATATATAGTTTTTTTTAATTCTCTGATCTCATTCAAGTTGGTAACAATGTAGTCATTCACTTTTCTCTCGCTATCCTTTGTACGTAATTCAGGTTCTCAATCAGTGTCGACTTGCAGAGATAGTTAGGCAAGACCAAAGGCTTCTTGATGCACCTGTATGTAAGAAAAGAAAATATAGTAATCAGCTCAGTCATATAATCGAAGTCGAATTTGTTTTGTCTTGATCATTATGTTGGCTTTTATATTTCCTTCCAAAACCTGGATAGTAATACAGTTGCTGAAGATGGAGAAAATTGGAGTGTGGGACAGAGGCAGCTTGTGTGCCTGGCACGTGTACTCCTAAAGAAAAGGAGGATTCTGGTGTTGGATGAGGCTACAGCTTCTATTGATACCGCCACAGATGTTGTAATTCAGGAGACTATAAGGAGAGAAACAAGTGGATGCACTGTCATTATTGTGGCTCATCGAATTCCTACTGTTATTGACAATGACTTGGTTCTAGTCCTTGATGAAGGTACTACACAAAATCCTGAAAGAGGCAAAGCTTTTGCTTCTATGACAAATTTGGAACTAAAAAAAGAACATTCGTTTTTCTTTTTGGTGAAAAATTAAAACTTTAAGACAACATTTCCCTTTGATCACTGTAAACTTAATATTTTTTAGGTTACATGATTTGATCTTCTTTTTACAAACTCTTTGATTTATACAGGAAAGGTTTTAGAGTATGACTAGTCAAATATAACGAAAAACAAGTGATAATTTTGACTGAATAACTCAGATATCTCATTCACCTTACAAGAAAGAATTATATACAAATTACAATTGCGCCTAATAAGACAAGTACGTACCACTCCTAAAGCAAGTAGTAAACCTAATAATACTACAGATATTACAGAATATTACAGATCATGGAATATTACAGATCATCTACATAAATAAGGTAAATATGACTCACGCTAACACTCCCCCTCAAGTTGGCGCATACAGATCACGAATGCCCAACTTGTCAAGTGAGTCATGAAATGCCTTACTCGATACTGCCTTTGTGAGAACATCAGCTAACTGTTCTTCTGAGTGGACAAAAGGAAAAGAGATAAGCTTAGCATCGAGCTTCTCTTTAATGAAATGTCTGTCAACCTCAACATGCTTAGTTCTGTCACGTTGAACTGGGTTGTGAGCAATATCCACCGCTGCCTTATTATCACAATACAAATCCATGGCTCGTTTGGGTTTAAATCCCAAATCACGAAGTAAATTTCTCAACCAAAGTAATTCACAAACTCCATGAGCCATACCTCTATACTCTGCTTCAGCACTTGACCTAGCCACAACCTTTTGTTTCTTACTTCTCCAAGTAACAAGATTACCACCTACAAAAGTGAAGTAACCAGAAGTAGATTTTCTATCCGTAACACAACCTGCCCAGTCTGCATTTGTATAACCACTAATATCAAGATGATTATGCTTTGAAAACATCAAGCCTTTTCCAGGTGCAGACTTTAAATACCTCAGAATACGGATCACAGCTTCCATATGTGTTTCACTTGGATTATGCATGAATTGACTCACAACACTAACTGCATATGCAATGTCTGGTCGAGTATGTGAGAGATAGATTAATCTGCCAACTAACCTCTGATAGCGAGCCTTCTCTGTAGGAGTTTGATTAGGGTACTCAGCCAGTTTATGATTCTGCTCAATAAGAGTATCAGCAGGTCTACATCCTAGCATTCCTGTCTCTGTCAACAAATCAAGCACATATTTTCTCTGGCACAAGAAAATTCCTGAACTCCCCCTGGCGACCTCAATCCCCAAAAAATATTTAAGAGAACCAAGATCTTTCATCTCAAACTCTGATGCAAGTAGATCTTTTAATCTTTCAACCTCCTTTGAATTATCACCAGTAATTATCATATCATCAACATAAATAATCAAGGCAGTTAATTTACCTTCACAGCGTTTCAGAAACAATGTATGGTCAGAGTTGCTCTGCTTGTACCTAAAACGACGCATAGCTTGAGAGAATCTTCCAAACCAAGCTCGTGGTGATTGTTTGAGTCCATACAAGGACTTATTTAACTTACACACAAATCTACCTCCTGTGCTTGCCTCATATCCTGGTGGTAGATCCATATAGACTTCTTCAGATAGCTCTCCATGTAAAAAGGCATTCTTCACATCAAACTGTTGCAAAGGCCAATCTAGATTAGCTGCTAGAGACATCAACACTCTAACAGTATTAATCTTTGCTACTGGAGCAAAGGTCTCCTCATAATCCACGCCATATGTTTGCGTATATCCCTTTGCAACAAGTCTTGCTTTATACATGTTCACTGAACCATCTGCATTGTGTTTGATAGTGTACACCCATCTACATCCAACAACTCTCTTTCCTTGTGGAGGCGGCACCAACTCCCAAGTATTATTCTTCTCCAATGCCTCCATCTCTTCATTCATCGCTTGAGACCATTTGGGATCCTTGAGAGCATCCTGCACTTTACTAGGAACACATACAGAGGATATTTGATTCACAAAAGAAGCATGGGATTTGGATAATCGGTGGGTGGATACAAAGTTAGCTATGACATACTTAGATTTAACATCTAAACTTGGTTCATATTGACGAGGTGGTTTACCACGGGTGGACCTAGGAGGCAAAACATACACACTATCACCAATATCAGAGTTAGAAGAAACACCACTAACCTCAAGATTGGGACGCTCCTCAGGGATTGGTTGACAAGGGTTATCTGTATCTAAGAGGGGTGGAGGAGCTTGGCCTTCTTGGAGGGTAGATGATTCGGCAATTGTCTCTTCTGTTTCGGAACTCGCAATGCTCTGTTCGGCAGTTGCATGGCGAAGGGTAGACGATTCAGCAATTGCCTTTTCTGTTTCGGAACTCGCAATGCTCTGTTCGGCAGTTGCATGGCGAAGGGTAGACGATTCAGCAATTGCCTTTTCTGTTTCGGAACTCGCAATGCTCTGTTCGGCAATTGCCTTTTCAGTTTCTATAGGAGTGTCATTGGCTTCAATGGGCTGAATTTTAATCCCATAAGACTTCTCTTCCAAAAAAGTGTGTTTCTCCCCCTGAAGTGAAGGATTGATGGGAGAAAAATAACATGCATCCTCATAAAAGGTGACGTCCATGGTAACATAAACTTTCTGTGTAGGAGGATGAAACACTTGTAGCCCTTCTGATTAACACCATAGCCCACAAAAACACATTTTAATGCCCTGGCATCGAGTTTGGACCTTTGATTCTTAGGAACATGGACAAACACAACACACCTAAAGATACGAGCAGGGAGATTAGAAAACGAAGGGACAGACACATGATTTGAAAGGGCAGCATAGGGGGTTTGACCATTGAGAACAGAGGAAGGTAGCCTATTGATGAGATGACAAGCAGTGAGAATTGAATCTCCCCAAAGATACTTAGGCATATGAGCACTAAATAGAAGAGACCGAGCTATGTCAAGAACATGACGATTCTTTCTTTCTGACACCCCATTTTGTTCAGGGGTTTGAGGGTAAGTAGTTTGATGAATGATCCCATGAGAATAAAAGAATTGGTGAAACTGAGAATTGACAAACTCCCCCCCATTATCAGAACGAAAGACTTTAATATTGGCTCCAAATTGATTTTGAACAAGAGCAAAAAATTCTTGGAAAGCAGAGAAGACTTCATATTTGTGTTTCAATAAAGCGACCCAAGAAAGACGGGTATAATCATCAATAAACAAAACAAACCAATGTTTGCCAGACAAGGGTGACTCACGGGAAGGTCCCCAGACATCAGAATGAATGAGCTCAAATGGAAAAGAACTCCTAAAAGTACTCAAAGGATAACTAGTACGGTGACTTTTAGCTAAAACACATGACTCACAATGCAACTTAGACTCATCAATGCCCAGAAACAAGGATGGCATAGATTTCTTCATGACACTAAAGGAAGGATGCCCCAATCTCCGATGCCATAGCCATAATTCTTCAACTTGATTAGTAACCCCAGTCGAAATCAAAGCTGCTTGGACTGCCTTCTCCGGCTTCATTCCTGCGAACATGCAATCCAGATGAAATAGTCGACCGCTCATATAACCCCTGCCGATTATTTCCCTGGTGAGGAGGTCCTGAAAAATCACATACAATGGAAAAAATGTTACAAAACACCGAGATTGAGTATTAAGCTGAGGCACAGATATAAGATGATGAGAGAGATCAGGGACATAAAGAACATCATGTAGTGTCAAAGAAGGAGTGAGACGAACATACCCTATTCCTAAAACAGGAAAAGAATCACCATTGGCATTGACAACAGAGGAAATAGAGGGTAGATTGAGAAAAAAAAGAAACTACGATCATAGGTCATATGGTCAGATGCTCCAGAATCAATTATCCAAGTATTGCCACCATTAAGCTAGAAATTTTTAGAGCAACTCCAAGCTTACCATTACCACCGCGACTTACGAATGTGGTATCCTTACCAGCAAAGTTGGTGTGATCTGGTTTTGTCACCACATAGTAATCTTGGTCTTGAACAAGATGAACAACAGCCTTTCCCTTGGGTTTGTTGTCCTGAGGTCGGGGCCTATCAAAGTAGCCTGCTGGAAAACCAACTAACCTGTAACAATTTGCTTTGATGTGGCCTGGATTCTTATAGTAGTTACAAGTCAGATTTGAGGAGAACCTGGGAGAAATGTCTTGATCTTTCACCATGGTGAATACGCAGCGGAAGGAAAAAAAACAACAAAGTACTTGGAAATATAAGAAGGCAACGGTGATGAAAGGATCAAGGGACAAGGTACAAATCCAAGCACAGAGAACAAGGGTCAAGGATCAAAGAACAATGAGTCAGAGTCCAGGATCGGATCTCTGCTCTGATACCAAGTCAAATATAACGAAAAACAAGAGATAATTTTGACTGAATAACTCAGATATCTCATTCACCTTACAAGAAAGAATTATATACAAATTACAATTGCGCCTAATAAGACAAGTACCACTCTTAAGGCAAGTAGTAAACCTAATAATACTACAGATATTACAGAATATTACAGATCATGGAATATTACAGAATATCTACATAAATAAGGTAAATATGACTCACGCCAACATGACTCTCCAGCTCGGTTACTTGAGGATAATTCTTCTGCATTCTCCAAGTTGGTGGCAGAATACTCGAGGAGATCTTCCATAAGCAACTGCTTTAGAGACCTATCTTGAGTATTTTGGTGAAATGAGCATGAACCTCAACTACTCCAAACTCTTGAAAATTTAAGAGGCCTGTGTCCTTCTCCCTCCCAATCAAAAGATTATTCTTGTTGAGTAACGAAATACATTGATGCCGTGAAGGCTTGGGAATCTGTGAGCAGACATTTCCTTGGTGCATAACATTCATGGATACAATAATGTTGCAGCTGGTTCAAGTTGTAATCATCTATACAGCCGAATTGTTAATGGGAGAAGGATGTGATTGAGCTGGTCGATCGAGAAGTGCTTTACGAGGGTCCTTACTGGTGAAAATTTGGAACTCCTGAAGAAGCTGCCGCTGTGATGGCACACCTCAAACAAAGTGAGACATGCATAACTCATTTCAGAAGATTGAAGTCCTGGGATGAGTGGACTGTAGTACAGAGTTTTCATTTGCTCGAGTCAAATCATCTTTATAGCGTGCGGCCCAGATTCAAGAGGGCAAAGGCCCATTTTGCCTTTGTCTGATAGAGAGCAAAAGGCTCCGTACCGTTTGTAATTAATATTCCATAGTCGTTACCTATTTCCTTTTTTTGATCGAAATCGTTACCTATTTCCTTCTGGGAGTGAAAGTATAGTTCGACCTTGCCATATACTTTAGGCTTAAGAAATTTCGTTGCCACAAATGTGTTTTATTTTGAGAGCGCTCGTTGTACGAAGGATTGTATTCCTTTTTTTCTCTTGTCGTGCCATTAAAATGACAACAATTGATGATTTTTGGTGACCGAGCTGGAGCTTATGATAACCACAAGTCCATGACGAGATCAGCTCTAGCTGGGTGGACTGGGGAGTCCAATATCACAATTCACAAGGAACTTGGAGATTCCGATTATCAGTGGCAAATACCAGCTTTAGTGACCAGTGCTACTACTGGTGCTTTTAAGACCCACCAAGTCATTGTTGACCTGAACGTAACGTCAGCATGGAGAGAGCTAAAGCTAACCAATGACTTGTCCTCCAGCTGTCAAGCATGTACTCGTCACAAGCTGATTTGGAAAGTTCCAGATATTTTCATATTTTCCAGTCTGTAATAAGTGTTAGGGATTGTCCTAACTATAAATAGCTATAGTCTGTAATACTTGTGTGGTGTGAATCAATTTTTGAAGTTTCAGAAATATTGGCTCAAGGTTTTCTTCCATTTTCTTTCTGCATTAAGCTCAATCTTACTATCAAGGTTTGGCCATGGCTTACATGCTATCATGGTATCAGAGCTACGGCTCTTGATCCTGAGCTTAACCTTACTATTGCTGCTTGTGTTTGCAGCTCTCGCTTCTGCATCTCCAAGCTCACTGCAACTCAAACCCTAGATCTGTGATTTCCGCCATTTCTCTACTCTGAAGCTTTCAAGGCTTTGTTATCTACTCCTAGATTGATAATACTGTTCACATAGAGCTCTGTTGTGGTTTGATCGGTCGATTCATAGCTCTTTACTGTGCTTTGGTGCTTTCAAGTCAGATCTATTCTCAATTTCTTGATATGTGTAGCTTTTGAGCTGAATTCTTTGCTTTACTCATAAATCTTGCTCATATGATGCTGATTTGGGTTGTGTGGTAAGAAATTGAGATGGCTGAAGATAATTGATAGATGTTGTCTCTGCCTAGAGTCATAAACTGTTGAGAAATTTGTTATAACATAACTACTCATAACATAGATGGTTGTGGTCTCGTTATATTAGTGATAAGAAATTGATAATCTGAAGTTGATAAAGTGTGAAAACTTGTAGATTCTACTCAAGCTTATAACAATGGCTACTACACAATCTGAGGTCAATTCTCTCTTGAGCATGATAATTGTTCGTCTGAGTGAGAACAACTTTGTTAAGTGGAGCTTTCAATTCCAGTCTGTTTTGGAAGGAGATGATCTATTTGGATTCTTTGATGGAACCAGTCTTTGTCCACCTCGTTTTGTACTCACTGATGAAGGAACTGTTACTTCTGAAATCACTAATGCATATAAAAATGGAAGAAAAATGATAAAGCTTTACTTGGCCTTCTGATGGCTACACTTGATGATGACATAATGGAGATAATTGTTGGCTGTTCCTCATCTCGTGAAGCATGGCTTGCTTTACAAGAAAGATTTTCTACTATGTCAAGAGCCAACATCATTCAGCTGAAAACTGATCTTCGGACTATTAAGAAGGGCTCAAATACAATTGATAAGTATCTACTTCGTATTAAGCATGCCAGAGATCAACTCTCATCTGTTGGTGTTCCTATAGCTGATGAAGATATAGTTGTGGTTACCCTCAATGGATTACCTGAAGACTGTTATTCGTGCAAGGGACAGTCCCATCTCTCTCAAGGACTTCAGAGCTCAGCTTTTAGCTGCTGAAAGAGATATTGAAGCTCAGTTTACTACTCATAGCTCTATGTCTGCTATGGCTGCACGAGGTGTTGGATACAAGTCTAATGATGACAGAAACAAGAACTATGTTGGTACTTATCACACTGATAAAGGGAAAGGTGCTTGGACTGACAATGGCAAACCGTCTAATTGGACTAACACTAAACATGTCTCACAAGGTGACTCTCAAGCTGGTAGCAATTTTCGACCTTACTCTAGCATTAAGTGTCAAGTATGCAACAAAAAGGGTCATACTGCTAACAATTATTATCAGAATACTAAGTGTAGTTTTTGTCACAAAAAGGGCCATCCTGCAAGCAAGTGCTATCAGAATCCTGAATCTCCTTATTTCAGAGGTCACAGTAATGAGTACAGAAATAATATTAGAGCATCTCCTGAGTGTCAAATTTGTAGCAAGAAGGGCCATACTGCTGTGAACTGCTTCTACAGGGCTGACATTCCAGCTAATCATCCATCTCAATCTGTAGTGGTGTGCCAAATCTGTGGCCTTAAGGGTCATGTTGCATTAGATTGCCATCATCGGAGCAATTATGCATATCAAGGTGCCGAGCCTCCTTCCACTCTGACTGCAATGACTGATCACTCCTCTGGTGCTAGCTCATCTGGTACACATCACAATGATATCTGGATTGGTGATATTGGTGCTACTCACCATATGACTTCTAACCTCAGAAATCTCACTATTGCTCATCCTTATGAATCAAAGAATTCCATCACTATTGGCAATGGTGCAGGTTTGACAGTCAAACATATTGGCTCTACTTCTATTACACCTGTTGCACACTCCTTTAAACTCAAAAATGTGCTTCATGTGCCTAACTTAGTTGTGAACTTGCTCTCTTTTAATAAATTGTGCAAAGATAATCACTGCTACATAACTATGGATGATATTGACATTTATGTTCAGGACAAAGCATCAAAGGCTCTACTGTACAAGGGAAAGAGTAATGGGGAGGACTGTTTTTGTTCAAAACTCCAAGATTCATTCCACCTGCTCATCATACATATACTGCCTTTATTGGTTCTGCTGTCAAATCTTCTCTTTGGCATCAAAGTCTTGGTCATCCTACCTCTGAAGTTGCTTCTAAAATGCTCTCCTTGTCTCAAGTCAAGTTTAATAATGATGTTAGTTCTCATATTTGTTCTGCATGTCTTAGTGGAAAAATGCATAGGTTACATTTTCCTGAGTCTACTTCTATGTCAGTGAGACCATTTCAAAAGGTTCATTTTGATGTGTGGGGACCTACTCCCTGTCTTTCTCTTGAAGGTTTCAAATTGTAATAACCGATAGTGGTTTTACTGTGGATAAAGGAAAAGGGGAACATGTTTCCATGTTTTGAGCAACAAAGGGAAAGCAGTGCTTCTGCTTTGACTCTCTCTCTCTCTCTCCCTCTCTCTCTCACTCTCACTCTCTCTCTATCGGCCGAACCCAGCAAGAAAAACAGAGCACGGCTTCTCCGGTCTCTCTCTCCCTCCACTGGTCACCAAACAGCGTCGGACCATCTCCATTGGCTTCGTCTCTACCTTGCGCAGCTGCCAGAGGCAGCCTTGAACCGCGACACGGCCACCAGTCGCGGCGGGAAGCTCCGCCCGGTTTGAGCTCGTTTTGGTTCCAAGTTTGATATCTCAAGCTACCGGTCACCAATCCTCACCAAACTTCATCCTCGAGCTCGCCTCCACCTCCTGAAACTTTCAGAAGTGTCCTTCCACGGCGGCACTGCGCGTTGTGGCAGCTGGAAGCCAACCCCGATCAAAAATCGAAAAACCAAGCAATCGATACGGATATCTCGAGCTACTGACCATCATTTCTTGTGATTCTTGAGCTAGTGAACTCAGATTGAAATTATGAACAACTTTAATGAAGGGATCGAAGCGAGTTATTGAAGTTTTTACGTCAGAATTCAAGCTCGCCGGGTTCTGGAAATTTTCCGGCCACCGAAGCTTTCAATCAAGATATCTCGAGTTGTGGAGCTTCGTTTTGAGTGATTCTTGAACTAGTGAGTTCACCTTGATGTTGTTAACAACTATCCAGAAGGAATCGATGCCTGAAATTGAAGTTTTTACCTCGAAATCAATCTCGCCGTTTTCTGCAATTATCGCCGGTTTCTGGAAAAATTCCGGCCACCTCGACTGTTTTAGGTAATTTCGACCTCTTCCGGTCATTTTCAGACTTCATGATAGTTAGGAAAATGGTTGGACTTGATGAGATGAAGAGGAGCAGCCTGGCCCCGACACCATTGGCTGTGGTCGGCGGCGGCTCGGCCCCTAACTCCGGCGGCCCTTTCCGGCCACCTCCGGGGGTCAATAATGTGATTTGTTTACATTTTTAGATTCTACATTTCAATACGATCATTTCGATATATTATACGCAATTTTTGGATATCGTATGATTTAGTTATAAATTTGACGATTTCGATCGATTACGATCGTTCGATTTGTGATCTGTGAAGATCAGACCGTCAGATGGACTTGTAATTTTAATATGTTGATCGTATGACTGTCCCGATGACTTTGTGTGGTCACGGAGAAGATCCGACCGTTGGATCTTCGTATAATTGTGAAATGGTGATTCGGAGTGCGATTCGTGAGAATCCGACCGTCGGATTTTCATGAAACTTTGTGGAGATGTTCATAAGGTAGATTCAGGAAGATCTGACCGTTGGATCTTCGTGATAATTTTGGAGGATGATCCTAAGGGCGATCCGTGAGGATCCGACCGTTGGATCATCATATAATTTCGATCTGACTGTTGGATCGTTGTTTAATTTTGTTTATGAGTTGTTGGCTAAGTTAAGATCATGTTTGATTAGGTGATTGACGGTCTTCCTTGGTGAGCGGTTTTGGTGTGTATTGTGAAATTGAAGACGCAGCGGGATTAGAGGTGAGTAAACCTCACGTGGTTCATATTACGAACCGATTAATTAATTACTTCCTTTTGTCGTAATTGTGTGAAAATATTTATGGAATAAATATTTGTTTTAAATCATATGGACTTGATCAGCTACGGTCCATAGGTAAGTAAAATGATTTTAATTATACAAAATGAATTTCAAGATTTTTATGCTTGAATTATAGTTGGTATTAGTGATTATCCCTGAGCGGATGATTACATATATATATATTTACGTGGATATATATGGAATGGTGTGACATTGAGGTGTATGTGGAATTGCGATAACTTGGTTATGAGATGATATTGTTTTTGAAATTGCCATGATTATTTGTGTTAATGGTGACCGATAAAGGTTCGTAATAATCATGTTGACCTTCTGAGTTGAATAGAGGGTAGAGAAGGTAGGGTTCTGAGGACAGGGGTCCAAGGATCGAGGGTTATTATATAACCCGGAAATATGTCGTTTACAATTGAACCTAGGCCAAGGTGCCAAGTAACGATGTAGTTAGAGCTCTAACGTGTTGTGGGAAAGACCACAGTGGAGATACTGCACGGGTGGGAAAGACCACATGCAATGGGAATAGTATATTGTCTTTGAAATTGCCATGATTATTTATGATAATATTAACCGATGAATGTTCGTGATAATCATGTTGACCTTCTTAGTTGATTTGAGGGTAGAGAAGGTAGGGTTCTGAGGACAGGGGTCCAAGGATCGAGGGTTATTATATAACCCGGAAATATGTCGTTTACAATTGAACCTAGGCCAAGGTGCCAAGTAACGATGTAGTTAGAGCTCTAACATGTTGTGGGAAAGACCACAGTGGAGATACTGCACGGGTGGGAAAGACCACATGCAGTGAGGAGGATTGCACGGGTGGGAAAGACCACATGCAATGGGAATAGTAATAGTTGTGGGAAAGACCACAGTGGGGATAACTGCACGGGTGGGAAAGACCACATGCAGTGAGGATAATTGCACGGGTGGGAAAGACCACATGCAGTGAGGATAATTGCACGGGTGGGAAAGACCACATGCAATGGGAATAATAACTGGTTGTGGGAAAGACCACATAGTTGATATAGAGTCAGGGAATTTTAAGAATGTATTCCTTGTTGTTTCTTGTAAGTTGGTTGATGTTTGCATTGTGAATGTTGAAATTGTTGGTTGTCACATGAGTTAAAGGAATTGAAATTTAATAAAATCAACAGTTCCTTCTTGTTTACTCATACGGGCTGTCATGGCTTACCGGGTTTGGTGTTGTTGCAATCTCGGTACACTATTCAAATTGTGTAGCGGGTAGTCCTGCAGGTCAGGAGGATCATGGCGGAGATCGTGCGGATTAGAGTATTGGTTTTTAGTTTTACAGCTTTGTAAATTGTGAGGTGAGTGATGCTCATTTGGAGCTTTACAAATTTACCTTGTACAAGTGAGTTGTATTAATTAAATTGAGTTTTTTTTTTTGAGATTATAAATTTGAGTGGCGTGTGTTGTAGTTGTTTATTCATGTCTCGGATTTGAATTTATTATTCAAAATCCGGGGCGTGACACAAATATTATGTAACCATCATTGATGATTGTACAAGACTTTTGTGGATCTATCCACTTGTGAATAAATCAGATGTGTTTTCCACATTTGTCAAATTTTATAATTTTGTTCATACACAGTTCCATTTGGTTATTTAATCCTTACAAACTGATGGTGGGGGAGAATTTAATAGCAAGGCTTTCAAGGATTTCTTGACCAGTAAGGGGATTCTTCATCTCATCACCTGTCCTTATACTCCTCAACAAAATGGAGTTGCTGAAAGAAAGAATAGGCATGTTGTAGAGACTTGCATCACTCTTATGACTGCTGCTTCCTTGCCTAAACAGACGCAGACCATGAAACCAGACGCAGTTAATACTTTCATGCCTGGCAAAAGGCTGTCTGTAGGATAATCAAAACTTTGCCACAGTACCTGCCTCATTGTTCCATCAGAGTTCAGTTCTTGCACAATAAAATTTCCAGAATCCAACAGAGTTGCCACAACACCACTAGTACTGTGAATACTGTTAGTTTCAGAAGCCCGGAAAAGCACCACAGGATCATCGCCTTCGCGCATAATTTTTCAAGTCATGACATGTCCAACCCCCTCACAGTAGCTGCATTTCAAGTCAGGCCTCTTTCCTTTGTACACTTTAGCTTCAGATTTCTGTGATTAGAAGCATAAGCTCTGGTTTCAGATGCAGTTGTCTTAGTTTCCATATTCATCACCTTTTTTCGAACTTCTTCTCTTTGAATAGTGGCACACACATTGTTGAAAGAAGGTAGCTCAGTATTCCTAAGAATATGGCTTCTCAAATCTTCATATTCTGAGCTTAAGCTTGCAAGAAGCTGAAAAACTTGTCCTCCTCAGCTCTTTTCAACAAAATACTAGCCTCGGTGGTATGAGGTCTATAAACATCTAGCTCATTCCACATACTAGTTAGGCTACCAAGATGCTGAACGAAAGGTTTACCTTCCTGTTGAAGATCAGCGATATCTCGTTTGAGTTGAAAAACTCGAGCAGCATTATTTTGATTTCCATACATCTCTTTGACATTATTCCAGAGATGCATAGATGACTCAGAAAAACTGAAAATTTGTGCTATTCTGCTCTCCATGGAGTTAATTAGCCAAGACAAGACAAGTTGATCCTTGCACAGCCAAGAATCAAAATTAGGAGAGTCAGCTTTAGGCTTCTGTATAACTCCATTGACATAACCAAGTTTGGACCTTCCTCCAAGAGCAAGTGTAACAGCTCGAGCCCAAGACAGATAGTTGAACTCATTCAACAAAACAGAACTGAGACGTTGATTTGGATTAGACTCCACATCAGAAGAATTGGCAAGAGGTTCATCCTCTTTAGAACTTGATTTACCAGCCACCTTAAACTGGTGAACTCAGGAATTTCCCAAGAAGAAGAAACCAGACTCAGACCATGAATGCCTGCTCTGATACCATGAAGAAAACAAGCAAGAGAATTGTGGAAAGTTTTCTTGTATTGCTTCATGAATAAACTGATTACAAGAATGCACATATATACAAGGAGCAACCATACTTTTAACCTCAACTCTACCCATAACTATGCTTAACAACTCTACTTTAACAACTAAAAGTAAGGTATGAACAATGGAAGTTAATGTACAACTCAGTAAACCAGAAAACTAAGTCAAACAGTAAACTAAGCCATGCTAGCCATGCTGCAGCCATACTGCTACTGCCAATACTACAAAGGGAAAGTTCACTATGGGCTTCTATGTAAATGATGAAAATTCCAACTCCAGCTACCTAGCTACATGGCAGACGGGAAGTAGAAATCACGCATGGATTGCCAACCGATACACACCAGTATTATACCCTTCTGGAGTTCTAACATTGGACATGAATAAAACATTAAAAATTATGCGCAAAGGCGATGATCCTGTGGTGCTTTTCCGGGCTTCTGAAACTAACAGTATTCACAGTACTAGTGGTGTTGTGGCAACTCTGTTGGATTCTGGAAATTTTATTGTGCAAGAACTGAACTCTGATGGAACAATGAGGCAGGTACTGTGGCAAAGTTTTGATTATCCTACAGACAGCCTTTTTCCAGGCATGAAAGTATTAACTGCGTCTGGTTTCATGAGCAGGCATTCATGGTCTGAGTCTGGTTTCTTCTTCTTGGGAAATTCCTGAGTTCACCAGTTTAAGGTGGCTGGTAAATCAAGTTCTAAAGAGGATGAACCTCTTGCCAATTCTTCTGATGTGGAGTCTAATCCAAATCAACGTCTCAGTTCTGTTTTGTTGAATGAGTTCAACTATCTGTCTTGGGCTCGAGCTGTTACACTTGCTCTTGGAGGAAGGTCCAAACTTGGTTATGTCAATGGAGTTATACAGAAGCCTAAAGCTGACTCTCCTAATTTTGATTCTTGGCTGTGCAAGGATCAACTTGTCTTGTCTTGGCTAATTAACTCCATGGAGAGCAGAATAGCACAAATTTTCAGTTTTTCTGAGTCATCTATGCATCTCTGGAATAATGTCAAAGAGATGTATGGAAATCAAAATAATGCTGCTCGAGTTTTTCAACTCAAACGAGATATCGCTGATCTTCAACAGGAAGGTAAACCTTTCGTTCAGCATCTTGGTAGCCTAACTAGTATGTGGAATGAGCTAGATGTTTATAGACCTCATACCACCGAGGCTAGTATTTTGTTGAAAAGAGCTGAGGAGGACAAGTTTTTCAGCTTCTTGCAAGCTTAAGCTCAGAATATGAAGATTTGAGAAGCCATATTCTTAGGAATACTGAGCTACCTTCTTTCAACAATGTGTGTGCCACTATTCAAAGAGAAGAAGTTCGAAAAAAGGTGATGAATATGGAAACTAAGACAACTGCATCTGAAACCAGAGCTTATGCTTCTAATCATAGACAATCTGAAGCTAAAGTGTACAAAGGAAAGAGGCCTGACTTGAAATGCAGCTACTGTGAGGGGGTTGGACATGTCAGGGAAAGATGTTGGGTTCTTTATCCTGAGCAGAAGCCAAAGTTTCTAAAGGAAGGCAAAAGCTCTCAAAAGAGTTGGAATCCACCAAAAGCAAACCTAGCAGCAACTTATTCTTCTTCTTCTGATGGTAGGCTCAACTTCACCTCCAATCCCACTACTTTGATCAATGAATTTGCTGCTTATCTCAGCAAGAAGCAGATGCATAGTGGAGGTGAAGAAACAACCATGCCTGGGATTGAAGGTCACACTGCACTCCTTGGAAAGTTTGCAGGCTTTCTTGCAGAGACTGATTATGTTCCACATGAAGAAGCTTCAGGTATTCTACAATCCTTTTCTACTACTCTCAATGTTTGTGCTATGGATGATTATTGGATTATAGACTCAGGGGCTACGGATCACATGACAAATAAAATAACAAATTTGCATGAGTTTGAAAAAATGTCTATCCCTTCTAAAGTGTCTGTAGCAAATGGCAAAGGTGCTTCAGTTTTAGGAAAGGGAAAAATAAAATTACTCTCCAACCTTGTTGAGTCAATTGCTCTCTATGTTTGATAGGAGCATAAATGCTACAAATATAATATGGAATCCTTTACACTTTTCTTAGTTATTTCCTTTAAAAAGTCAGTTTTAACTTTGTTTTCTTTTTAGGTAGTTCGTGGAGTGATTCAAGAGAAATAGGAGCCGAAAGGGAGCAACGAAGCCATGGAACATGAAGTACTGATGCAGAGGACTAATTTTGATCAACCTTTTAACCATAAATTACAAGGAAAGTCCACGGAAATCATTGTGCAAAACAGTTGCTGCAAAGCAGAAAACTGCAGTTTCAGAATCAGCTTTCTGAGGAGAAATTCTTGCATCATTCCAGCTGTAAATTTGCAGAAAGGGCCAGCGATCCTTGAAGACATGATGTTATACTTTAACTAGAGCCGAAGAACTGGTCAGAAGTGTCAACGAGGCAGTAGGAAACCAAGCGCAAAGTAGGCTTCCCGATAAGGCAGAAATTGTCAGCTTTTCACGAAGCTTTTTGGGAAATCTTTTCCGGCTATTTACTTGGAGTTTTTCCAGAAGGTTATTGATCAATCTAGAATATATGATGTCATAGAGCACGTGGGAGTCAAGAACCATCCAGAAAATTGGCAAAACGAAGTCGTTCCTTGTCCAAGAAGGAAGCTTCAGAGTCAGAAATTGAATCCTAGTCAAAATAGGACAGTTTGGTAGAAATCTTCTTTGGACGGATTTCTAGGGCATTTTTGGAAGGTTATTGCTGCTGAAAATATGAAGGAGAGTCCTATAATGATTCCTCAAGATTTTTAGAAGATTATTAAGGCTTGAAAATCATTTAATTGTGCACCAATTAGAGTAATCCTCAAGCAACTAGGGGAGGCTTTCAAAGCAGAATTGGAAAAGGAAACTTGGGCTGTGTTTCTCATACACATAGGGCTTCTGCAAACGTTGAAAACGACCATCCTACAACGCCATCTTCTGCCCTAAACCCTAGCACACAAAATCTTGAAATTCCCAAGTCCTCCAAGAGCAAAAACGGAGCACACCATCATCCATCTTCATCAAGCCTTGCCGTGTGGCTCTCATCTTCTGCCCTTTACGGTTTTTATTTTCTTGTAAATCAAATTCATATGTTTTTAGTTGCGAATTTTAAGACGATGTGTGGCTAATCTACTTTTGTTAGGGGCGAGGTTTGAAGCCCCTAATATATGTTTTTGACGATATTTTGACTCCTAGTTTTGTGATTGCTTTGTTGTGAAATTGTTTATTTGGTTTTGGTTTACAGATAACTCTTGCATGTTTATGTTTTATGAATGCGCACATAAAATATTATGATCATGTGAGTGGGGCTAGAAATAGGTATTTTTATCTCCTAAACGGTTAATAATGCTTATTTCAATGGTAGTAAAACCTATAGGACAATAGGTGGAACCAAATAAAAAGGATTGCATGCTAGGTAGGCGTTCCACACTAGTTTTGCATACTAGTTCAATCAAACTTCCACACATGATTAATGCTTAGAATAAATTGCTGATAGGATAGCGTTCTATACCTTGATTGTTTATTCTAAAGGCTTAGTAATGGTGCGTTCATCTTGCTTAAGTAATCTAGGGAAGTAATAAGAACTTATGCATGCGTTCATGGTTTGTTCTTGAGTGAAACCTTTTTCACGACTTAGTAATTGAAATTAGGATGATAAATTTGTCTCAAGCATATTTTGGTGGTGGATTTCCGAGTTCCTAACATCTTCATCATTATCTTTCAAACCTTAAACTCAAAATCATTTTTCTTAACTTTATTTTCTGTTTATTTTTGTAGAAAAACCAAAAACCCCCAGTTTAGTGTGTTTCAGGATTGCAACGCCTCTGCAATCCTCCTCTCTGTCCCTCCATCTTTCTCTCTTTTCTTTTTGTTGTTTGACGTTTTCTTTGGTTTAGTTCAGATTTTGTTATTCTTTTTTATTTGTTAGTTTAGTTTTGTTTTGTTTTCTTTTGTGTGATTAATATAGCTACCCTCAATCTCTGGCATCGAACGATCCTTGCTTATCCTTTACTACTGACGACTACATTTTTGCAGGGTTAAGTTGAGCGTCTATTTTGGACGTATCAATGTTCCTTCTTTCCCTTTTCAACTCCTATCTGTTGGAAGAATTATAAACACATTAAAATGTCTTGTCATCTTCTCTCCTTATAATGTCATATTTCAGGATCTCATCACCAAGAAGACGATTGGTGAGGGTTTCTTTTTGAATGGTCTCTATTATCTGTCCAAGAACTCTTTTGATTCCAAAGCCTTTCAAGTCAGTTCAAGATCAGCACAAGAGCATCATCTGTGGCATCAACGCTTCGCTCATCCTTCAGAGAAAGTGTTGTCTTCACTACTAGAATTATGGCCCCAGACATCGGCCAAAAACCGATGAGAAACAAAAACCCAACCGATGTCTTTGTGGGTGATGAGAAAGATCCAGAAAATCCAGACATCGGTTTTTAGCCGATGTCTAGTATTCGTTTAGACATCGGTTCCTTATTATAAATCGATGTAAATAGGTTTAAATGATAACAAACTTACATGTTTTACTATTGTTAAACCCACATTTTATTGTATTTAATGCTTAAAGAAATATAGATTATACAACACAAGTTTGCATTTTAACAACGTTATTGATTTAAGAACCGATGACTGATACTGTTACAGACATCGGTTCCCGTAAACATTTCTTGTTCTTCATGATTTTGAAGCGTAATTTACCACATATACAACGATTTTAGATTCAATATACAAAGTCTAGTATTGTAGGAACTGATGTCTAGTACTCAGTAATATATCGTTTTTGACAAAAAATCGATGTCTGTGTATTTTAGTAACATCGATTTTAATTTTGGAACTGATGTCTGGTACTCAGTAATATATCGTTTTTGACAAAAAATCGATGTCTGTATATTTTAGTAACATCAATTTTAATTTTGAAACTGATGTCTGGTACTCAGTAATATATCGCTTTTGACAAAAAAATCGATGTTTGTATATTTTAGTAACATCGATTTTCATTTTGCAACTGATGTATATGTATAACTGGACATCAGTTTTTATGGTTAAAACTGATTTCAACTTTATATCTAGACATCACATTCTATAAAGAGGATGATGTCCACAAAATATGTAGCTGCTGTTATAAATTGCAATTTCGATAGTTGGCAAGAGTGATTTGAATATTGGGGTATTATATTTGAAATCATCATCCTTAACAATTTACAAAATGGGCAAAATAAAACCTCAATTCACGTACTACAAGGCTAGCCTAGCAATTAGTATTCATGTTTGTTCATAATTGCTACAAAAAAGTTAATTAAAAGCTAGCCTAACTCAAAATCAAGAAACTGGTCAGAACCTACAGCAGAGTCTGTAAGTAGTCGGCTACTTCAATGCGGACTTCGTCAAGTTGTTGTTGGGTATACCCTTTCCGATCCTTTACCGCCCACTACAAATATATATATATAACAATGTAAGTCATGACAACACCACACAAAGCAGCTAAAGAAATTGACCGCCTCATTAACTGAAGTTTTAAAATTTAGAATTCCAATCCTTAGCAGCAAAAACATAAACTTGATTGCAGAAAGTGAGACAAACATAGTAATAGCAATCTTCAATTATATAACAAAGCAGCAGCTAGCTAGAAGCTAAAGCCTGAACAAGATAAACAAAAGCATAAATGTATCTAGATAAATTTCCAAAAGGCCAAGTGTACAATATCCGAAATGAATTACGTATGTGTCTTCTAGGTTGATGAAAGAATGGTTAATATTTATCACAACTCTCAATCATTTAAGTGTCATCAATAGAACACAAGTATTCATGATGGATCTGAATGAATAAAAATGGACATTCAAAACATAAAAGCATAAATCTTCAAAATTATACAGAGACCGTGATAAAACTTCAAAATTATATTTAAGTATGGCTCAGCTTTTAAGCCAAGGACATTTTACGAACATAGATTTCTTAACCATGTGGGGATAAGAAACTACAATAAATTTCAGTTATCAGCTAATATGCATATGTTTTGTGAATTTTATGGTTATGCCTCCATGTATAGCAATATATGGTTATGTCTCCATGTACAGATATAATTGTATTTTATACGTAATTTACAACAAGTAGCATACCTATAGGGATCCATGCCTGTTGCAGAAAATGATGTCATTGCTTTAGATATGATCTCATTGATAACGCGTTGCAAATTTCGGGATAGGAAACGACCTTGTGAAGCAAAGCATATGACGAACTTCATATCTAGATAGAACTGCAAGTACATACAAAATAAGTTAATATGAAAATAAGTCAATACGAACATATTAAGTAGACCTGGCAGGAAGCAATGGGTGTTCAATGTGCAACTCTTGCAATTAAGACCTTAATGCAGGGTTACATGAATATAAATCCATAATCTTTTTAAAAAATTGAGCTTGTTGACCACCATTCCTGTAATCTGTACTAATAACAATACTAAGCTTATATTTCTAATGGATTATACTTCGCTGACCAGGTATGGTGAGCTTTGGCTGACCATATCCACTAACTGGATGACATGTGTCCTTCTAAGCCAATTAAGTCTTCCTCACGGGCTCGATCTTGATGTGGTGCCAGTCATGATGTTGAGCCTCGAGACGTTGAACCCGTTTGTGGCACTGTGCTTCAAAATCCATTCTCCCAGGTGACGGCATCAACCTCAATGGAGGTGGAGGAATCGTAGTCCTGCTGTGAAGCAGGGAATAGTACTCTGAAGGAGGATTTGCCTTGCCGAGCGTGCCGTTTCCTGAGACAAGTATGGAGGGATCTCGATCCGTGGCATAGGCTTGATGAGAGGGTGGGGGAAGGCGGTGGTGGTGACTGGAAACCGACGATGGGGAGTGGAGAAGGGGTTGAGGAGGAGGAATGAGGTTGAGGATGGTCAAGTTGGTCGCCGATAGAGACTGGAGAAGAGGGAGACAGAGTACAGGAAGAGGAAGGAGGAGAACAGAAAGAGAGGCAAAAGAAAAAAATAGACATGTGTTGGATTGGGAGTGTGACACGCAGGGGTTGGTTAGGAAGGGCTGCCCAGCCCTGGTCAGCCAAGTATTGTCCATTTCTAATTTCAGACCAGTAGGTGTTCAACACTTCTTTGCAAGGTAAGGTTGTAAAACTAAGCATTTAGTAAACTGGAAAGCAATATAACCTTCTGCAAAGGCAGGTTATAATATAGCTGATAAATGCAGGATGTTATTAGCATGCAAATAGATCTCAGTGAACAACTAACAGCTTGAGCAGTCACGGCCATACTGAACATTTACGTTATCCCCCAAATGTTCAATCGTTTTTCTGCATGTTAGATGTTGATTTACTTCCTTTCCTTTTTATATGATATAATTCCTGGTTACCTTCTCATTTGCCTAATTAAGAACAGCATTTCATGCGAAGATGTCTATGTGCTTTCTATTCGCATTCATATAATGTGTTAGTTGCAATATTGGAATCACAGTCCTGAATAAACGAAAGAGTTAAAAGATACAAATTTTAAATTAATTCATTTGACCAGAAACTACTTACCTGTTGTAAGCCAAGAGGACCCAAAGGCCTTGACCCATCCTCAATATCATCCCAAAAGCTTTGATCTTCGGAAAGCCACAAGATGACAGTTTCTGTTAGTCTCATAAATAACAATGTAGTAAATCTCTAACTGCCAACAAACATATCTGCGGCTATACTGGTCATCCTGTTTAGTTTAACAAAAAGTTCCTGTATTGGGACAAATTAACAAAAGAAAATTTGGAATTAGAAAACTCCCCATTCATTTAACTTAAAAAATAAAAAATAAAAAAAATATTCAAGTACTGTTAAAAAGAAGGCACTACTTTAACAATAAGTACATTAAAATAATGGTATATACATGTGAAGAGAAGTAGTGAGTGTTTATTCTTATCAGTAGACAACAGTCAGTTTATATATAACTATCTATACTTCTAATGTCAGTTTGACATTATCCAATAACTCAGCTGAGGTAAGTAAATTAAGTGCTAAAACCACCAGGGGAGGCCTTTATAAACTTATTGAACCATATGTGAATGCCAATGTTCTTTTCCCTAATGATGATATTACACCACCAGAGGATTCTATACAACTCACTAGCAATAGCATGTGGATTCTTATAATCCATAGTAAGAACTATGCAGTTGTTCAGGTTTCAAGGTACAATACAGTGTTATGAAATGAGTGGCTTCAATACTAAAGTTGTGTATATATATCAACTGTGTAGCTTTAATACTAAACTGGATGACAGTCATGAGACTAAAACAACAGGGGAAAGAAGAATGTGATTTATACCAGTCACGGTAGCAATTAATACACATGGCATGGCAGCAATTTGGCGAAACCATTTTGGTGCAAGGCTCTAAGCAGATACCACATTCCTTTTCTCTCTCCAAGTCAACATCAAAAAGCTTTATCTTAGCCTCATATCTCTTTTTTACAACCATCTCTAGATCTTCCTCTTGGGTGATATCCACATCCAAGGAATCACCATGGAGACGTTGAAGGGACGATAATATAACTTCTGCAAAAACAAAGCAGCTTGTGAATTCCCTGTCATATTGTCAGTATACAGAGTTCTATGCCATTTAAGGTTTGAAAGGGGAACCCTATACCTGAAGTGAAAGTCTTTGAGAAAATTGGAACCATAGCACGAAAGAATCCATTGAAAGAAATTAGTAAATAAATTTTGAAATCCTAAAGTGAAGCTATGCAAGAGATAGACTATTTTTTTCTAAATTGTCCGTAAATAAAATATGCAAAAACCTAATCTATATTTGGATTAAATAGTGTCTTTGACAGATGATAAAATACCAAAATTCACAAAACCATTTACATACTGTAGAATTGACTGGTAGTAGCTTTTCTTCCATAAGACGAGATATTTGCCCTCCCGTCTGAGCGTACCTGAAGACAAGAAACCAACACATTCAGAGCTTGGACCCAATTATTATTAGGGGAAAACCATTAAACAAATCTGAGTCAGTTCAGTAACATATGAACAGCTAAGCAAAAACCAACCTTATATACAACTATGTCGAAAAGATTCAAGTAACTTACAAGTAAACATGAAGACGAGCAATCAATCCATTGAAGCAAAAACAGGAAAATTGGTGCCAATTGATTGTAAACCAATTTCATTTGAAGAAATGTACCACCCTTGCTTTTTGGTATGGAAGCTGCCCTGCATACATAATTACATATCTTACTCAAGTTAAATAAAAGGTCACTAAAAGGGCAGAAAAGCAGATCAATCATAAACAGAATCATCTTCGTGATTCAAAAACTTCAAATAACAAGGTTAACAAATTTAGAAAATAAGGTAAGCAGGGACATAAGTCACTTGAAACTTCAAATGGTTATGCTTCTAAATTTGCAAAACACTTTGTAATTAAAGTCCTAGCATTAGTTCAATTCTAACCAGGAACAAGGAAACTAAAGACAGCATGCTGATCAACTTTCTGTGGAAGCCAACAGTATATCAAATCCACCTTTTCAGGAAGCCAATAGTAAATCAAATATTATCAAACATCATAAACTTTGGACGAAGCTAATATTAATCTCTATAAAGATTAAAGCTTGGAACTGTGTCAACAAACTGAAGTTGATAAACTTTGTTTGTTACATATAAATCCATGAGGTAATCAAAAGAAAGAATGAGAGTACATATTCTTAAAGGAATTACCTCTACAGAAAAGATCAACACCCTGAGCTAAGTAAGGGGGGCGGACACGAGATGAAGACAAGAAAGATGCCAAAAGTGCACGCAATGCTGCAAGCTGTATATCACCCCAAACCTCACTAGCAAGTCCCCCTTTCAAGGAATTTGTAGCTATGTGATGCGCTCTTGGGAAGCGCACAATTTAACCCTGAAATATCGTTAGTAGTATAAGCAAATAGGGATCGTTCTATTCCGGGGATTGAGGGTACACCTGTCATTGTGTAACAAATAAAGAAAAGTATTATTTACAGAAATAAAATAAAGAATATAAATATATACAATTGTATAAACAAATAAAGAATTAAAATAATAAAGTATTATTTACAAAAATAAAATAAAGAATAGAAATATATACAAGTAAACACAAATAAGGGGGGGATTAGGATTCTTAAAATTAAAATTAAAATAAATAAAATAAAGCAAACGTAAAAAACATATATACAAGGGTGGAACGCAAGGAACAAAGATCAAAATCAATTTCATGTAATCAAATTCGATTCAAACCCTATAATTGTTCTTCCAAGTCATGAGAGAGGAGTTGATCATGTGAAACATTCGAAAGCAAACGATTTCCCATATTTTACTTTTCAATGCTAATTAACCTAAGCGAAAGCACCTAGATTAATCCTATCAAACATGCAATCAAGCCCTAGAAAGCTAGTCAATCATGACATGTTCAACGCATTAGACATAGAGAAAGGCTATCAACTCAAGTGTACAACTTAGTTATGGAAAAGTCCACCTAATTGCAATCCTCTTCAATTAAATTCGATTCTTGTCCAGAACCTTTACTACTTTTGATTCAAGTTACACAAAACGAAAAGCGATTTCATGTTCTTAAACCTAGCACCAATTACATGCAAATCCTATAAGTGTCGACCCAAATAAGATAAACATATAAAAGTTTTCTATCAAGCAAATTCAATCGAACAAACTCACATAAGTAACTTAGAATCACAATTATGGAATTCGAAAACTTTATTTAAACATAGAAGTTGGGCTTAAACTTTGCCCTAAACATTATTGTTAACTAGAAACAAGTTCATATGAATTCAAACAAGGAAAACAAAAGATAATTACAAGGAAAAAGAATGAATTACACCGTGAGGGGAGATGGAGATGGAGAGCTAGATGGTTGGATCTTGAATCTTGGAAGCAAGCCTTCAAGGTGGATGATGGAGGATATGATCTTCACGGCTCCTTCTTCTTCTTCCTCTCCTTGCTTGAAAACGCAGAACTTTGCAACTAGAGAATGGAGAAGGAAAATGGAAAGGAAATGGAGAGACAAAGAAGATGAAATGGATGAAGGAATTGGTGATTGAGAGTGAGAGGAGAAGGTGTTTAAATAGGGAAGAAAAAGAAGAGTGAAATGATGAGATGAAGAAAAATAATGAAAGTGGAGTATGAGAGTGGTTTGTAAAATATGTAAAAGATGAGGTAATGATGAAAGCAAAGCATGAAGGTGAAGAAATGTGGAAGTGATGATGATCTTTTAGAGTAGAAAAAATGTATCCAAGGAAAAAGAAATGCTTTCTTCATATGGGTGGGAAACATGAATATGTGGTGTTGAGCTGTTTTCAGGTCAGTTTCTTCCCCTTTATTCCTTCAATTATTTCTCCATCAAAACTTCAGAATGAGCCTTCCACTTCTTCATAAAAAATGTTCCACTATGAGTGTAGATCATCCTGACAAATTTTCAGAGCTTTATTCCATGTGGTTGGGCCGGAAATGCTGCTGGACCTCTTACAGGTCCAGTTTTTCGGTTTTGCTTCTGTAGAAAATTGGGCTGATTGTTTGAAGGCCTTCCACTCATATTTTTCTCTGACACTCTTCATAAGAAATGATCCTTTGGGTGTCTAGAATGGATCTGGAGAGTTTCAGCTCATTTCGAGTTCATTTGGTCAGGTGGCCGCTCCTTCTTCCTTGCTTGGCTCTGATTCTCCTAGCCGGAGTAAGAAAATATTCAAGGTTGACTTTTTAGTGCATTTTCATTCTTCTCCATCATTTCTAGGTAATTATGGACGTAACACTCATTTCTTCTTCATCTACTCCAATGTACCTAAAAATAGAAATTAAGTTAAAAATCGATTCGTTAAGGAATAACTAAGCAAAATGTGAGGAATTAACATTTAAAATATCACATTAAAATGCGCCTATCACTATGTTTATTAGAAGAAGATCAACATCTGATCGTCATCCTTCAGATTTAAATACACCATCCTGTTGAAAGAAATAAATATATTGTCACTCATAATGTAATCCTTATGAATCCAAAAAGAATGACCCAGAAGCCAAATTGATCCTTAACATACATGATCTTTGAAGGACTAAGCCCTTGTTATATTTGGATTCTGGACAGAAAATAAGACAAATATGTGGCCACTTTTAACAAACCTTTTAGCCAAAGGAAATAAAGATTACAGAGTTGCATACAGTCTGATTTGAGGACCACATGATAAGAAATTGAGATTTTTTTTTTAAAGAAGTTTCCACCCAAAACTAATGACATCAACACTATCACGGCATTTTGGATTTAAATCAATTCAAAGTTTCGATATGGTAATCAACAAGGCTGAATAGAAGGACGTACGTGTGTCAGATGATTTCCAGAAAATCTGATTCATTGGTACGAAAGAATGTAATACCTCAAAACCAAGCACTAAAATCAAACACAATCAACATGCACCAGCTCAAAATACCACAGCTTTAAGCCATTTAAAGACAAACCCAACTCAAATACACAAGAATTAAACAAAAAAGATTGAACTTTAGATCAAAACCAGACAGGAAATCACCAACCTAGAGAAGAGAGAAAGAGGACCTACGTGACTAGACGTTGGAGAACTAGCTAGAGCCGGCTCAAATAGGAGAATGACAAGCTCAGGTCGGCTAATAAGCTCGAGATCATATCATATCTCAAGCTCAAGGTCTGGAGAGGGAGGTTAGGTCAGAGAGCGAGGCCGGAAACTCAGGGTCAGAGAGCGAGGTCGGGGACTCTGGGTCAGATCGGAGGCGGCTTCAGTCGGCTTAGGTCGGAGAATGAAGTCGGGGACTTGGAGCACGTCAGGTTGGAGAAGGATGTCGGGAACTCAAGGCAGGTCAGCTTGGAGAACGATGAGGTCGGCAAGGTGGATGAGATGCTGAGTCTCACAGTTATTAGCTAAGGTTCGAAAGTTTTAGAGAAAGAGGAAAAAAATACAAGTGTTGGGGGGAATGAAATAATTGGTCCCCGCGGTTCTCAAAGTTTAAAACTTAGTCCCTCCGCTTTTTTTTAAATTTTTCGAACGAAACTTTTCTCATCAGTTACTTTTGTAACCGATGTCCATAATAATAATAGAAATCGGTTTTTTCACAACTGATGTTAGCACGGTTTTTAACATCAGGTGCAATCCTGACCGATTTAATAGTGGCGATGTCTAATGACATTATTCTAGTAGTGCTTTTTTGTTTCCAAATTTGTGCAAAGTAGACAATCAGTGTGATGTCTGTCATCTGTCAAAATCCTCTAGGTTGCCTTTTACTTCCTCTCTTTCTAGAGCTAGTAATCCTTTTGAAATCGTTCATTCAGACATTTGGGGTCCAGTTCTTGAATCCTATGATTGATTTAAGTATTTTGTAACATTTGTAGATGATTTTACAAGGATTACTTGGTTGTATCTCTTGAAATTCAAAAGTGAAGTTGTGGATGTTTTTAAGGATTTTCATAAACTTGTCATCACTCAATTTTCTTCATCCATTCATGTGTTAAGATCCGATAATGGCTCTGAGTATATGTCCAATAATATGTCAAATTACTTGAGCACACAAGGCATTGTGCACCAACTAGCTGTGTTGGTACTCCTCAACATAACGGGATTGTTGAGAGAAAAAATCGAGACCTTCTTGAAAAAAGAAGAGCACTTATGTTTCAAATGAATGTTCCAAAAATATTTTGGTCTCAAGGTGTTCTCACTGCCACATATCTCATCAACAGACTTCCTAGTAGAGTGCTTGGTTTCAAATCACCTCTTGAAGTGTTGAAAGGTAGAAAGATTGATCTGTCTCACTTGAAAGTCTTTGGCTGCACATGTTTTGTTCATATTCAAGCTCATCAACGTGATAAACTTGATCCTAGAGCTGATAAGTGTGTTTTCCTAGGATATTCATCTACTCAAAAGGGTTATAAATGTTATAACTATGTTACCAGGAAACTAATTGTCTCCAGGGATGTGAGATTTGATGAAGCTACTCCCTATTTCACTAGAAAATCATGTGATTCGGGTCAGGGGGAGTTTCTCTCTGATTTGTTTCCAAGTCCTAATCTTCCTGTTGATGAGGATTGCAGTTCGTTTTTAAATCCTGACACTTAAGTTCAAGAAGTTCCAGCAGTAGTCACTGATGTAGAAACTGGTATGCAAGAATATCAGGAAGATCCAGCTGTATCCTCTGATATAGAAACTGATACTCAACCTGTTGATGAGTCTACCTCTCCACCTGAAATTGTTCTTCGTAGAAATCCCTTGGTATCACCCCCTACAGTTGTTCTTCGAAGGAATCCTCCACAAGATCGAGGGCCTCCATCCAAGCTAAATGACTACAAAACTTATACTGCAAGGTATCCAATGACACACTTCATATCCTATAAGAAATTCTCTTCAGCTCATTCTGCTTTTCTAAATGTTCTTAATGGTACTCATGAACCTCAAAGCTTTGAGGAAGCTAATCATTTTGATGTATGGAAGAAAGCTATGGCAGATGAACTTCAAGCTCTCCATGACAATAATACATGGAGTGTTGTTCGAATTCCTAAAGGAAAGAAAGCTGTTGGCAGTCGTTGGGTTTACAAAACAAAACTTCATTCTGATGGTTCTGTGGAGAGATATAAGGCTCGTTTAGTAGCTCGTGATTTTACTCAAACATATGGAGTAGACTACAAGGAGACTTTTGCTCCTGTTGCTAAAATGAGTACAGTAAGAGTTTTGTTATCAGTTGCAGTTAACCATTCTTGGCCGATGTACCAGATGGATGTGAAAAATGCCTTCTTACATGGTGATCTTGAAGAGGAGGTCTATATGAAATTACCTCCTGGTCATCCTCAATCTCATGATCCTGAAATAGTATGCAAGCTACACAAGTCCATTTATGGTTTAAAGCAATCCCCTCGTGCCTGGTATGCTAAGCTCAGTTCAGTACTTGAGGAAGTTGGTTTTCACAGAAGCAATGCAGATTCTTCTTTGTTTGTTCGAATTGGTTCAACCAGTAAGCTTGTGGTGCTCATCTATGTTGATGATTTAATAGTGACTGGTGACAATATTGAGGAGATTCAGTCTCTCAAACAATCTCTTCGAAACAAGTTTGCTATTAAAGATTTGGGAATCCTTAAGTATTTTCTTGGCATAGAAATGGCTACTTCTCATAAAGGTCTCTTTCTTAATCAGAGAAAGTACATACTTGATCTACTGCAAGATGCAGATATGGAGGATTGCAAACCAGCTCGCACTCCTCTTGACAGCAAGCTGCAACTTAATGTATTAAGTGAGCCTTTCTTGAATTTAACCTTCTATCAACGATTAGTGGGTAAGCTTATCTATCTCACAATCACTCGACCTGATATTTCTTATGCTGTAAGCATTGTCAGTCAATTCATGCATGCTCCAACTTTAGCTCATCTTCACATTGTGAAGAGAATTCTTCGTTATCTCAAAGGTTCTGTTGGAAGAGGTATTTTGATGAAAAACAATGGAAACACTCACATAATGGGATACACTGATGCTGATTGGGCAGACAATTCTCTTGATTGAAAATCAACAACTAGCTTTTGTACATTTGTTGGTGGAAATCTGGTTACTTGGAAGAGCAAAAAGCAAACTGTTGTTGCTCGTTCTAGTGCAGAGGCTGAGTATAGAGCTATGGCTTCCACTGCTTGTGAGCTTATTTGGTTAAAGGTTCTCCTATCTGATTTGGGATTTCCTAGTTGTCAGCCAATGTCCCTTTTCTGTGACAATCAAGCTGCAATGCATATTGCTTCTAATCCGGTTTTTCATGAAAGAACCAAACACATAGAAGTTGATTATCACTACATTCGAGCTCAAGTTCAGTCCAAGATCATTGATACTCACTTCACAATTGGCTGACATTTTCACCAAATCTCTTCCCACTGCTCAGTTTCTGAGGATTTTGGGCAAGCTTGGATAAATGAATCCTCTTGATCCAGCTTGAGGGGGAGAATTGGCAGTAGCAGTATGGCTGCAGCATGGCTAGCATGGCTTAGTTTACTGTTTGACTTAGTTTTCTGGTTTACTGAGTTGTACATTAACTTCCACTGTTCATACCTTACTTTTAGTTGTTAAAGTAGAGTTGTTAAGCATAGTTATGGGTAGAGTTGAGGTTAAAAGTATGGTTGCTCCTTGTATATATGTGCATTCTTGTAATTAGTTTATTCATGAAGCAATACAAGAAAACTTTCCACAATTCTCTTGCTTGTTTTCTTCATGCAGAAACTAAGGAACTTGATGAATTGAGAGTGTCCCCTAGTTTAAGTGTGTCCCTTGCTGCCTCATGATAAGTCCATAAGAATGCAAAAATGATGAAGAACAAGTTGAGACTGCAAATAATATTACAATTAATGGCCACCAACCATAAAGTACTAATTACTTGTATCAAAGTGATGAAATCTTATACAGGGGAAGAAACTTGAACAATAAAGTTATATAAATTTTTTTGCAGGTTGTGGCTTGATAAGCTAGTTATAACTGTTGGGAATTAAAAAATGATGCACAATATCTTGATCAAACAAACAAAAGGTCAAATAGGGTACAAAAGCCACCATAACCCTGGAAAAATCCGCAGAGGCTACCTTTTGAAACCTTTGGATTTCAATTTCACTTATCAAGTACCTCAACCTTAATTTTCCTTTGAAAGTTTTGGTCATTCTAATTATTTATCCCACAAATAGTTCACTGTTTGATTAACAATGGGGTTATCCACTAATCCTAGCTGAAATCAAATATAATTACACAGTTGACTCTACTGGGAATACGCCCACAATTCAGAAAGACAATGTTTGAGAAACAGCAATATACTAGGCCATTCCACTATGTCTTATATTTTAGACTGACCAAAACAACTAACAAATAACACCGACACATATTATACATCAAATTTATTGCTTATAAAGAAATAGGCATTAAAAATTTAAAATACAGACAAAATTGCAAATATAGACTTCTAGTCTTATAGAGAGACTATCCACAAATGGAAGAGGCAAAGTAGAAACATTCAAATTACAGAGATAACATACCTATTAGGTAATTGAAACCGCAACGAACTCATTAGCTAGCTGTGGTAGGATTTTGAGGGTGGAGGAAAAAAGATCAGAGAGAAAAGAAGGGTTGGAGTCAGGGGCGTAGCCACTCACAGGGCTACTTGGGCTATAGCCCAAGGGAGAATTTCGCCCAAAATGCGTCAAGTATGGGTATAGCCCAAATAAAATAAATAAATAAAAAATACTAATGCTTCGAAGAGTTGTTGGGTTGCTGCTGTCGGTCAGTCTGTCCCAAGACCAGTCTGTCCCGACTCTCAAACACCAACCCCGTCTCCCTGTTCAGAACTTCAGATCGGTTCCGCCTTCCACTCTTCCAGAGTTCCAGCTTCCAGGCTCTAGCCACGGAGCCACCTCCAAGGCTCCAATCGCTGCGAGCCACGGAGCCGAGAGCCACCTCCAATCTCAGAGTTTCAGTCCACCGAGCCACCTCCTACTCTCACTCTCCTCGTCTCCCCGTTCAGAACTTCAGATCAATTTTGATTCCACCTTCCAGAGTTCCAGGCTCCAGCCACCGAGCCACCACCCCCCCCTTTTCAGAGTTTCAGTCCACCTGAGATTCATTGATAATTGGGAATGGGTTGAATCGGTTGATGAGATTCATTGATATTATGCAGGTCACAAAAAAAATTTTTTTGGCTTCGCCCAAAAAATTGCCACAAGAAATGTAGCCCATCCCATTGTTGAATCCTAGCTACGCCCCTGGTTGGAGTGAATTTGAAAGACTGAAAGTTAAAGATTTCATGTTTTCAGCGTTTACTCAAACCCGTCGTCTCACTTTGAAGATTGCTGGATTAGGCAAAAGTAGTCTAAAGGCTTCCCCCGCCAAACACGTTTTTAATATGTTTGGTGAGATGACAAGGACAATTGACATAATATGTAAGGGAAGAATTTAGAATCGGATCGAATATGGTACTGTTTTGCCTGAGGGCACCCAGCAGCACACCACAAAACGTCAAAACCCAAATTTCATCAGTAAAGTGAAAATGGTACAAGAAGAGGGGTACGACAAATTAAACTACTAGAAAAGATATTCAGATTGAAAGTGAAAACCCAAAAGAAGAAAATATCTTTGAACACCCATGCAATGAACTTGGAAAGGCTCACCTTAACTAGTAAGTATTTTTTATTTTTTATTTTGGGTCTATTTTAGGGGATTGCTTGTAAAACTTACTTTTCAATTACATATCAGTATCTTGATGGTTCAGTTTTTAAATATCTTAATAGATAATTTATACAAATTTTCAACTAAATTAGTAATTGTTATATACCAAATTAGATCAAATCAATAGATAAACCAAATATGTTCAACCTGAACCGTTCATATATATCAAGATAATGAATGAAATTTTTTAATTCGGCTGAAGTTTTGCATAACAATGCAATGCTATTTTATCAAAGGGTGCAATAATTGAATCAGCCAATCAGGTGTACATGTTCGCTCCTTGTCTCAAAAATGAAATCTTCTTTACGTGATGAATTATCTGGTCATGAATCATGATTACGAAGCATTGCTCTCACCATATATGTATGTTACATGTCATAATCACTACTGAATCGTGCTCGAGACTAAGTGGGCAAAATTACAATGACAGGAATAAGATGGAAGAAAATGCGAAGGGCCTGGCCAGTATTGGGTTTCACTTTCACCTCGATAGGCTGATTTGACTTTCACCCTGAGACCAGATCAATTCACCCTGATGCATTTGTATGGGTCATATATAGCATACAATCTGGTACCTTGGATTCATCCTGGTCTTCCTGTCGGCCACAGTCGCCAGCTTCTTTCATCCTCAGAAACCTCAAATCCTAGCAACCCCAATTGAACCCAATCGACCATGTGACCCACCTCGAAAATCCCAAAAACTCCCCCAATCGATTTTTCAAGGTAAACCCATATTTCACCTTTCGCTTCTGGGCTTCTAATTTCGATCATTTTAGCTAAAGTTTCAATTTTTGATTCTGGGTTCGCTGGTTTGCTCAGCCATGGAATCAGGGTACTGTTCCTTTTTGTGGACGTACATTCCAAATGTTCGCTGGTTTGCTCAAGAACATTTGGAATGTACGTTGTTGCATGTTTAGTGACTAACATTCGAAATCAAGTTTTCCAGCACTAGTGCCATACCTTCGTTCATCAATGTGTGTATCACTTCTAACATAGTCGGCCGATCCTCTCCATTTTCCTCAACGCATAGTAGACCAACATGGACACATCTTAGAAATTGATTCTATTACATGAATCGCCTAATGTTGGATCCATTAGTTATCTCCAGCCTGCAAGGATGTTCATACAAAATAATTATCAGGTGCAGATCTAACACCTAGTACTTTAAGAACTTAGATTTGTTTGACATACATACATATCCTACTATATTGAGCACATGATCATCATTGTAGAAGCTATTGCTTTTCCTCTGACTTATGATCTCAAGCAGTAATACTCCAAAACTGTAGACGTCAGTTTTTAAAGAAAAAATTCCCTCTCTGGCATACTCCGGAGGCATGAAACCACTGTAACAAACCAAAACATCGATAAGTTAATTATAAATTATCAATGATCTACAAAATTTCATGCTTTGCTACAAAAATAAAACTAATTAAACATATATGTGATAAATAAGAATAAATATTACCGGGTTCCTACAATCCTACTAGTTTTTGCTTCCATTTCATTATGCGTGAAGATTTTTGTCATACCAAAGTCGGAAATTTTAGGGTTCATATTTTCATCAAGCAGGACATTACTAGCTTTTAAATCTCTGTGAATCACCCTCAATCTTGAGTATTTGTGCAAGTAAATTAATCCTTTAGCAACTCCTTCAATTATATTGAAACGCTTCTTCCGGTCAAGGAACATGCCTCTTGTTGAATCTGTCCAACATAGGGAGTTGATTAAAAATTAAAGAACAAAAAAATATGAACATGCATTTCTAGCTAAGAACAAATGAAACCAAGTACTAAGTTTAGTTTTGCTAACCAAATAAGTAGTAGTCCAAACTTTTGTTTGGGATGTACTCATATATCAACATCCTCTCTTGATGAAGAAGGCAAAATCCAAAAAGCTGAACAAGGTTCGTGTGTTGAAGTTCATATATGAGGATTAATTCATTCTTGAACTCTGACACGCCCTGCCCTGAAGATTTTGAAAGCCTCTTCACAGCTATTTCTTCTCCCGTCACCAGTTTTCCCTGAATTAACAGTAAAATTTTAGACCCTCCTAAATGAAATTTCTAGCTACGCCACTGCCTGCCTCCCTTGCCTCACCCTAGGACCTCACTCAACGACGAGAGATCGCGCCTCTGCTAGACCCGACGAAGAGGATTAGATCTGTCGCCGTTGTTTTCTGTGCTCAAACTCATACGGTCTCTCTGTTTTATTTAGCGGGAATTTTCTGTATACTACTAAGCTACTACTATTAATCATCGATTTCTTAAAATTAAAAAAATAACTACTGAAAAAAAAAAAAGAAATGGAGAGAGAGAGAGATCCATGCACTAAATCTGCTTCCAAAAATCATTAACATAAAAAGAAAATTGGACACAAAGAAAAAGAAAAGTGATTAATGTTGGAGATTAATTTTATCTCTGAATAACTTAACTTTCTTACCAACCTAACTGCTCTGCTAGGGTTTTATTGTTAGCCTCTCGTCTTCAACAAATTTTCCAAATCTATGGCTCTTGCCACAATTTTTCCTTCCTCCAGCGTGTCCTGCGTTGTTCTTGGGCGCGCTGCTGAATGCTATTCTTTGTTTTTCTTCCTCCTTATGCTCGGTGTTTGCGGCTTTGATGTGGGACTATTAGATCCGGTTTTGGATCGGACTTTGGATCCTTATGTGTTGGGTGAAGGAGGTACTGCGAATAGCAGAATCGATCCTTGGAGGTGGAGAGAGAGTTTCTAGGCGCGGAGACTCTGATGCGTCTCGACTGATTCCGTCGGGGGCGTTTTGACCTGGTTGGTTTTGGAGATGAGGGCAGCAATCTAGTAATGGTGAAGGATGGTGATCTGGCTCGATTTGCTTTCTTTGGTGATGCTCGCGGCTTTCTTTGCTTTCTTGAATTTGGAATAGGTTTTAGGGTTCTCTAAGGAACGATTTTCGTTTTTGTACTGGTACTGCTGCTCTGCTGCATCTATATAATGGGCTGACATCTTTTCATCAAAAAAAAAAAAAAAATTAATTAATGAAATATAAGAAGCCTCCTTCCTAAACAAAAATGATTAATTATATGAAACCTTACGCATGAACAGTACTTGGGAACCATAGTTTTAAGAAATTAAAAATAGTTAAAAATAACATTCAAGTGAGGATTGATTAAATCACACACTCACAGGAAAATACCTATCAGCGGCAACTGCAACAATCGGAGTGATAATATGATTTTGCCCAGAGGAACCGAGTGCTGGGAGAAAAGGAGGTTGGAGACTTGGCGTGATCGAATTGAAATGTTCATCAGTGCGCACAGGTTAATTGACCATTGACCACAAAGGTACAATTAATTAAGAATCAAGTTATTAGGTGATGGAACCTGCACATACGTTAAATTGAGAAAAAGGTTGAAGATATTAGGCTAAAAAATTAGGAAAATGTTCATGTACTCAAATTTGAGCCATACTAATCTTATTTATCCAAACATATTATAAGATTGTCCACTTATGCAATAAATTTCATATATTTTGCCCTGATTCACAACTAAGTTTTTTTTTTGTTTTTGTTTTTTTTTTGGGATAATTTTCCCGTCTCTCTTTTTCTCACTTCAAGAGATAGAAGTCATAAGAGACTTCGCCGGACTCCCGTCACCGATCGCGGGACTTAGCCGGAAATCTTGTCGGAGGTCTCCAAAAAGGTCTTTGGAGATCTCATAGGTCACCGGAGACTTTTATTGACCCCTAATAAAACCTGTACATACATGTACATTTGCAAGCATAATTAGCTATAGTGGGCCATGCTCATTGTACCGCCAAAGGTGCTAATTCCAGCCAAATGAATGACATGCAGACACACCACCAGGCGGGCTACAACCTCGGCGTCGGACCACCTCCAGATCGCCGCCAACGCGCCGCCACGCGCCGCGCCAAGATGGCATCAGAAGCTTCTGAAACTGGGAACTGAAGCATGCCAGTCCCACATCGAAAACTAAGAGAAGATCAACCTCTTCCTCACCTATAAAAGGTTCTCTCCTCTCTCCTCATTAATTACGCATTCAATACTTACCTACTGTTACTTTGTCAACATAAATACATTGACTAACTTAGGCATCGGAGAGTCGAAGACCGCCCGGCGCGGTCTCTCTCTGACGTCCATTGTATTTTACTTGACAGGTATCAAGGGCTTCGAGAACAACATAAACACCGATCCGCCCACCGGATCAGCGTTAGCTAAGGTCCAGCTACCGCCGGACTTTTAGACATTAACATTGGCGCCGTCTGTGGGAACCCTTGAACAAAAGGTCATCCCACTACAATCACCATGACTAACGGTAGCGGGGGAAACGCTGAAGAGCAGGCAGAACAGCCCGCCATCCCCCAACCCTCCGACCCCGCGGTAGGCGTTAACCGAGCACTATTCACAACCCCGGCCAACCCCGGCGGTGAAGCAAATCCAAGCAGCAGCCGCCCAACAGGCCAAGATCTCGTCACTATGTACGAGCTAGCACTGACGGATCTTCATAAGGCAAACAGAGAACGTGAGGAGGAGCGCAAGGAAAAGGCTGAAGCCCAAAGACAGGTGGCTACACTCATGGCACGTTTTGAGGAACTAAAGAAGACGCTGGAGGCCACCGCCCGCCCAGCACAGAGCGAGCAATCACGTAGCACCAGGCGTAGTCAACCCGGCACCGGTACATTGGTACCAGGGCCGATCGTACAGACGCAGGTACCACTGAACCCACCTGAGTTGTTGGGAATGGGACCACCGCCCATACCCCAACTAATGTTAGAGCAGGAGGCAGAATCACTCCCGCACACCAACCGCTCGAAGGCCAGGACGAGGACTGAAGGCAGTCCGCCTGTGCCGAGGCGCAGGCCATCCCGGCGGGTCATTCAGGCTGAATCCACTGGCGATGCAGCTGCCCAGATGTTGGAAAGAATGCACCAACTGGAGCAGAGGTTGATCCGGGCGGAGTCGGGCGTCCCAGCGCCAACTCAGAATCCGCTCTTCGCTTCCAGACCTGGCCCCTTCACCGCTGAAATCCTGCAGGCTGTCAGACCAGCATCTGCAAAGACCCCAAAGATGTCGCATTACGGCGGAATGTCTGATCCCTTCGTCCACATGGACACATTCAAGAAGGTCACCAACAACAAGGGGTTCGACGACGCTACCTTATGCCACTTGTTCAGCGAAACATTGGATGGCGAGGCAATGAACTGGTTCTTTGAGTGCCCGCCGGGGTCTGTCAGCTCGTTCCATGCACTATCACACGCTTTCCTCTCCCGGTTCATCTTATTGTCCGCCGGGCATCACAACACAAGTCAGCTGTTCAGCGTCAAGCAAGGGGAGGACGAATCACTGAAGGCCTTCATCACAAGGTGGCGAGCGGCAGCGTCTCAGTGTCGTGACCTAGACAAAACGATGGCATCAGCGGCCTTCAGGAAAGGACTTCTCAAGGGACCGTTCCTATATCACCTCAACTACAATCATCCCAATGCGACGTATGACCACGTCATGAGTGAGGCAGTCATTCACGCCCAGGCGGAATTCATCACATATGGAGAAACCCCACCACCACCAGCAACTCCAACAAAGTCACCATAGCCATCCCCCAGTCACCAGGAAACCGCTAACAAGACCCCCTCAGCACCATCAACTGACAAGAAAAGGGAGTGGCAGCAGGGCCACCACCAGAACAAGCGGCAGAAGGACCAGCATTACAACAAGGGAAACCGCCCAACCCATGGGGATAACCGCAACAGGCCGGCGGAGTCCTCGCAGCGGTATGCGGTGTTCACGGTTCTGACGGCCTCGTATGAGGACATCTACAATCAATGCAAGGATCAAATCCCACCACCACCCCCTCCAAAGTACCCAAAAATGGGCAAACCCAGGAACACTGGCAAGTGGTGCAAATACCACGAGGACAGCGGCCATAATACCAACAGCTGCAATGCTCTCAGGACGGCCGTTGAGACTTTGTACCGTGACGGCAAGTTGGAACAGTTCAAAGTGCGCCAACCACCACCAGTAATTGCCAACGTCGAGACCTTGGGTCGCATCAACACCATCGAGGGCGGTGCTCCAATCACCAACATGTCTCACAGGGCACGAAAGCGCTATGCACGCGCTAATCATCCAAAGGAAGTTTGCAACATCCGCTACGAAAGATCCGCCAAACTCCCGAGATCAGGTTGGGAACCTATTACCTTCTCAGAGGAGGAGGAGCGCGGCGTGCATTTACCCCATGATGACCCATTCTTGGTCGATGCCATTCTCTGCAAATTCTCGGTGGGGAGAATCTTGGTGGATAGCGGGTCCGCTGTCAACGTCATCTTCAGCGGTTGCTACGACCATCTCAAACGGAACAAAAAACTACTCCAAGATCACGAGCCACTACTCAGCTTCTCAGGTGACGTCACACAGCCGCTGGGGTCGGATTACATGCGACTGGTTATTGGCACTAGTCCATGCATGGCGGAGGTGCATACGGAATTCATTATTGTCGACTGTTTCAGTTCGTACAACGCCATCATTGGTCGACCAGCGCTTAACAAGCTCAAGTGCATCATTGCTGGGTACATGCTTCTCATGAAGTTCCCCACGCCCAACGGCACAGGCTGTGTGAGGGGAACCCAGCAGCTGGCACGAGAATGTTATTCAACGACTATAGCGCAAGCAGCGCGCCGCCATGAAATTCTGACGGTGGGTAACGAGGCACCGCCACCAAACATCTTTGAGGATCCTAGGGATGAGGAGGAGAAATATGTAAAGAAGGAGCCGGTCAATCCGGACACGTCATTAAAGGTTGTCTCCATCTCAGACAAACACCCTGAGCGGACAGTCCGCATGGGCGCCCAGTTAGATCCAGACGTGGAGGCAGAACTTACTCAATTCCTACGTGATAACGCCGCCGTTTTTGCATGGTCCTACGCGGACATGCCAGGTATCTCCCCTGAGGTTATCACTCATAAGCTAACCATCAAACCCTCCTTCTATCCCATCAAGCAGAAGCGGAAGGCCTTTGATGAGGAAAAATATCGGGCAATCGGAGAGGAGGTCGCCAAACTACAGAACATTGGATTCATCCGCCAAGTCGTCTATCCCCAGTGGATCTCAAATTTGGTAATGGTCAAAAAACCCAGCAGCAAGTGGCGGATGTGCATCGACTTCAAAAATCTCAACAAGGCATGCCCAAAGGATAGTTTCCCGCTACCTCGTATCGATCAGCTAGTCAATTCGACTGCCGAGCATGAGCTCCTCAACATGATGGACGCTTTCTCCGGATACAATCAGATCAAGATGCACCCCAGCGACCAGGAATGCACCACCTTCACCACAGACAAAGGTCTCTACTGCTACAATGTCATGCCTTTCGGTTTGAAGAACGCCGGTGCAACTTACCAGCGGTTGATGAATGCCATGTTCGCTGAGCATTTGGGAAAAATCATCGAGGTATACGTGGACGACATGCTAGTTAAGAGCATAAAGGCCAGTGGACATGTGGCAAATCTCAGGATCATAGTAGACATCCTCCTGGCCTATGGTATGCGCCTCAACCCAGAAAAATGTTTCTTTGCAGTCACCGCTAGCAAGTTTCTGGGTTACATCGTCAGCGAGCGAGGTATCGAGGCTAACCCAGACAAGGTATAGGCCATCCTTAACCTGGCGGACCCCAAGTATAAGGTAGACGTCCAGTGCCTCCAGGGCAAGTTAACCGCCCTTTCTCGATTCATCTCTCGACTCACTGATAAGTGTGCCCCATTCTTCAAACTCCTCAAAACAACTCACAAGAAGGTCATCGACTGGAACCCAGAGTGTCAGGCGGCATTCCAGGACCTAAAGGAATATTTAGCGGCAGTCCCTCTCCTTTCTGTCCCTATGCAAGGAGAAACACTATTCATATACCTAGCGGTATCGGCATCGGCGGTAAGTTGCGCCATTGTCAGGCGAGAAGGCCAAGATGAGCTCCCAGTGTTCTACGCCGGCAGGGGCATGAACGGAGCAGAAACGAGATATCCTCCCTTGGAGCAGTTGGCCCTCGCACTTATCGTTGCCGCCAGACACCTCCGGCAATACTTCCAGGCTCACACGATCCATGTGCTAACCAATCAGCCGCTGAGGCAAGTAATTTAGAACCCTGAACACTCGGGGCGCCTCAGCAAGTGGGCCATTGAGCTCAGCGAATTCGACATAGAATACAAGCCGAGAACCGCCATGAAAGGCCAGGCAGTGGCGGACTTCATCGCTGAACTCACCAGGCGTCAGCCGGAACCCGGTACGGAAACAGAGCACGGCACAGAAATAGTAACCAGTAAGGAGCTAAATCCCCTACAGTCAGATTGGAACCTACATGTGGATGGCTCCGCCAGCGCCAAGGCCAGCGGCGCCGGAATCATCTTAACAGGACCAGGGGGACTGAATGCAGAATATGCGTTGAAATTCAACTTCAAGGCTTCAAACAACATGGCGGAGTACGGGGCACTCATCGCCGGTCTACTCCTCGCCATTGACTCTGGGCTGACAGCGTCAACATATTCAGCGACTCTCAATTAGTCGTTAACCAGGTCAACGACAGCTTCCAAGCCAAGGACCAACAGTTAGCGGCATATTTGGGGTACGTCAAAACATTGTTAAAAAAGTTCAAATTTCACACCATCACACAAATCCCCAGGGAAAAGAACGCCAGGGCTGATTCACTGGCGAGACTTGCAACCGCCCAGCCGCATCAGAGTCCAGCGGACACAAGGGTGGAGTACCTTGACAAGCCAAGCATCACAAAGACCCTGGCAGAGATCTTCAACATCCAAGCCAACCCCAGCTGGATGGATGAGATCATTGCGTATAAGCGCAGCGGCACATTGCCAGAAGATAAGGTCCAAGCAAGACAGCTCAAGCGGAAAGCAACCCGCTATAACATCCAGAATGGCAAGCTTTACCGCCAGGGATTCACCCATCCCAACCTCCGCTGTCTAACCCCAGAGGAAGGAAAAGTCGTCCTAGCGGAAATCCACGGCGGAGAATGTGGAAACCACTCGGGCGCCAGATCCTTGGCCAACCGCACAATGCGACAGGGCTACTTCTGGCCCATACTTGGTGATGACGCCCGGCGGACTTCGAGGTCGTGCCACAAATGCCAGCAATTTGCAGATCTCCCACATGCACCAGCGGAACCACTGTCAATCATCATCGGCCCATGGATCCACTCCACGTGGGGCCTTGATTTAATCGGAAAGTTCCAAACCGCCAAGGGCCAGTTCAAATACATCATTGTTGCCATTGATTACAACAGCAAGTGGGTAGAGGCGGAGCCACTGACGGCAATCACTACCGCCAAGGTCATTCGATTTCTCTGGAAGAATATCTACTGCCGCTATGGTGTCCCGCACACAATCATTACAGACAACGGCACACAGTTCAACAATAGGGAACTCATATCGTTCACCGCCAACTTGGGCACCAAGTTAAGTTTTGCGTCCGTCGCCTATCCCCAAACAAACGGCCAGGTCGAAGCAGCGAACAATATAATCAAGAAGCTGCTAAAAAAGAAACTCGACGACGCCAAGGGTTTGTGGGCGGAAAAACTTCCAGAAGTCCTATGGGCCATCCGGACAACCCCAACTACCGCCACCGGCGAGACTCCTTTTTGTATGATGTTCGGCACAGAGGCTGTCCTACCTATTGAAGTAACCCAACCTACCGCTAGGGTCGAAGGCTACTGCCCAGAGACCAACAGCGACGGCGTCAACTTGGATAGGGACCTCTTAGAAGAAAAAAGACACAAGGCCCATTTGCACAACTTGCAAAACAAACAACTGGTATCGCGTTTCTACAATGCGAGGGTCAAGGCCCGGAACCTCCAACTGGGGGACTGGGTAATGAGGGAAGTCATTCCGCCACCAACAAAACTCCGCCCAACTTGGGAAGGCCCATACAAAATTGTGGAAGTCGTTAGCCCAGGCACCTTCTATTTAATGGACAAGGCCGGCGTCACATCGACCCACCCTTGGAATACCAAACACCTTCGGTATTACTACAAATAGTCAGACCGCTACCCACGAGCATCTTGACTTAGCTAAATTTTTGTTCAATATTTAGCTAAGGGAAGCTACCCAACGGGTACTACCCCACTTTTGTACACTGATCAGTCAGCTATCAATGAAACGAGGAATTATTCAAACCATTGTCACCAAGTCTAGCACTGAGGGCAACTGTCAACGCCAACAATCGCCAGCGGACCTCGTCCGCTACGTGGTGCACTTGGACCAATCTTAATTCCTTTAATGTTTCATTGATGGACAAAAGAAAAATATAACTCAAAGTACTAGCACTACAAACACATCACAGCAAGCCAATTTAAAACTTTATGTCATTTTACAATGTTCATTACAAACTGTTGTGCCCCAGCGGCTACAAAAAAAAAAAAGTAGGAAAATCTCTAGCGATCCCAGCTGCCTTCAGAGGTGGCCTTCGACATCTTCCGCTTCAGCAGGGGGCGGCACAATCGATCGACTCGCTTGATCGGACCCTCGCGCTGTCGGGCTGGGGGTCTCTATGGTGCCATCCGCCCGGGTGTGCGCCTCCAGAAATCCAGCACATGACACCTCCGATGGAGTGGCGAGGGGAGTCTGCTGGGACCCTTCTGCCGGATGTGCGCCACTTTCTCCGTTGCCTGAGTGGGCACCTCCAGCGGGAGCAGGCACTTCTGTCTCCGGCGGGATACTCTCAGCCGGAGGCACGGCAGGCTGGGACGCCTTGACGAAGTCGATGGCGCCCTTCTTCTTCAGCATATCTATGTTTGCTTGGGCCCCGGCCTTCGCCGACTCGGTCATCGCCTTCTTAAACTCCGCCGATTGCTTAAACGCCTCAACAGCGGCGGCCGCCGCGGTACTCTCTTCAGCCCTCAGGCGGGTAACCTCACCCTCCAGCCGCTTCACTTCGGTCATTCTGGCGGTGGACTCCCGCTGCACAATAATAAGCTTTTTATCCTTGGCGGCTATCCGCTCCTGCAGCAAGGCGACCTCTTGCTCCAACTTGGAGACTCGTTCATTCCTCTCCACGTCCCGCGTGATGGCCACGTTGAGCTTACTGCGGACGTCTGCGTAGTCACATTCCGCCTTGGCCAGCCGCCGCTCTGCCTCCGCCAGCCTCTCCTTCGCCTCCGCCAACTCCCTCTGGAGACCTTGAATTTCCTCCCTGAGTTCCCCCTCAATCAGGGGCTGCTTCGACGCCGCCACGAACATATCGTGCAGTCCCGCCGATAGTTGACCAAACGCCGAGCTGAAGGGCGATTGGTCAATTGCCGTGGGGCGCGAGATACCCGCCAGACCGCCGAACCCCAACCGTTCGCATAGATGGAACAGGAACTCCCGCTCACCATCTGTCATGAATGCCGCATACTCGGCAAACGAGTCCAGCTCACTAACGGCGGGCGCCTCTCCCTCCACCGCAACTGTTTTCGAAGAAGCTTGTCGAGCCTTCTTCTGTTGGCGGGCCCCGATCACCTCAACCTCCTCTCTCTCTTCCTCGGCGGGAGAATCAGCCTGCCGACGTTTTCTCTCCAACGCCCGTTGACTCCCAGCGGTGGTCCTCGTCACCCTCACCGGCGGTTCCTCCCTTAGCACAGTGACACTCTCCGCCGGTTGCACCACCTCCTTTTAAGGGCCACGCCTGTGGCCAGGCATCCGCTCCTTCTGCTGCCCAGCTGCAGCGCTTCCCCTTTCCCCGCCGGCAGCTTGAGTCCCTGCCTGCACCACCGGCAGACCATCCTCACCGAGATGGGACTGGTGCGGCATTGGCAGCACCACCGGAACCTCGGACTGGCTCAGCGCCAGCGTCTCGGGGTTCACCAGCGTCTGCTGGGCCGCCAGCCCCTCGGCGTACATGGCCTCCAGAAAGTTGTCTATCTCCGCGCGGTCCATTGCTTTTTCAAAAGCGTCGCGACTCGATTTGTTGCCCGACGGAGTTTCTAAAAAAAAATATATATATATATATATAAAAAACAACAACCACTAATCAGTCCAGATCGCTTGCTAAAAAAAAAAAAAAAAATCATGGCGGAGATTTCTCACCAATGGAGCGCGTTAGCCGCTGGTCGACCAGCAACTCCCAACCAGTCAGAAGTCGGAAATCCAGCAGGTTACGGTTCCGCCAGCAACCTCTGATCCTCGCTACGCAACACTCTTCTTCGCGCGTTAGCTTGTACCGCAGTCCCGCTGCATAAAAACAGTAGTCGTTAGTGAGAGTACAAGTGCAAATGCGTAAACCTGCTAACTACGTTCAGCGGAAACCGGTTACCAACCTCGAATGGGTTGGAACTCCGACTTGATCCTAAATGTCGGCCCTCCCTCGTTCGACCTAGCATGATACTCCCAACCCTCTGTGGCAACGCAGAAGGTCCCCCGCCAGTAGGACATTGAGTCCCTTAGATTCTCGATCAGCTTGGGCGCTCCCTGCCGGCGGCTCAAGTTCACTTGCCCTCTACAACCTCGGCGCTTCACGTACACCAACTCGTAGAAGTGAAGCACTTCCGCCACAGTAGGCCCCTCGCACCCGGATAACCGCCAAAGTGAGTTCATTGCCAACATTAACCGCCACATGTTGGGGCAAATCTGGCCAAAGGCAAGGCCAAATTCGCACACCAGGATTTGCAGATTTGGCACCAGCGGGAGTGTCACTCCTTGGCGGAATATCGCCTCATGAACGGCAGCAAATCCCACAGGGAGAATCGAAGCCTTCTCATCCGCTGTCGGCGGGCGCAGCTTCACCGAACCCGGCAACCGAAACGTCTGCTTCATTCGGTTAACAGCGGCAGCGTTCATCCGCCCTCCTGCCTCGTCGACGGCGGTGCCATCCGAGAAGAACCACGCCGACTCAGCATTCTGCCCCGCTGCTTCCTATTCCCCAGCGGAGCCGCTAGCAGCACTATTGTCGCCAAACGCTCATCGCGCCTAGCTTTGGCAGCAGCGACCTCACCCGCCCTAGAGCTCTCTGGACGCGAACCTCGACCCATAGCTACTTCCCAGGGGATGGTCTGTAGCGGCTCAACTTCTAGCGGTTCTAGCAGTGAGGTTCCTGCATGGGCAGACGGACGCAACGAATCAATAAAATCCTATCCGCCGCGCTGATCGACATGTCAGACCCGGAATCCTCACTGCTCGAAATCTCTATAACGTTAGCCATCCCAAACCCTAAAACCCACACCAGTTAGCACCAACACAGATCTAACCTACTCTAACATCAGTCATAGGCAAAGGGCATCAAGAACAAAACCCACAAAATGCAAAAATCCGAACAAGCACACTCAACCCAGATTCAGCCATCTAACAAATCCCTAAACACTAACTCCTTGCCAAACACCATAATCCAGCGCCCCCCCCCCCCCCCCCCCCCACCCCAAATATATCATTCTACACCTCAGGACACCCCAAAGAAAAACAGAAATCATCCCAGAAACGCAAGAATAACAAAACCCAGAAAATAGCAGATCCAATGAAACAGGAAAAATATAATCCAGATACCAACCTCGGTGGTGAAGCCTGCGATACAATGGTGAACAGCAATCCTAGAGAGGTGCGGTCGTCGTTTCTCCGAGAACGGTATCTCAAAACTCCGGCAACCTCTTTCTTCAGTCTCGGACAGGCAGAGCCAGGAGAATACGACTGTGGATGTGAAGATTTTACTGAAGTGTCGAATCTCGCTAGGTTTCCCCCCTTTTTATGTCAACATCAACGCGCTCTCCGCCGTCCGCTAAAAAAACGACATCACACGACAGCCGTACACGTGTCACAGACCTCCACTTACTACCCGGATTAACCGAGGCGTCGCTTCGGTTACGAAATCCATAATTACTGTCATTTATGGCGAGAAGACGGCCAGGTTTAGGGGACAAGCCTCCGCACGCTAACCCCCTGCGGATTGGACACGTGTCAACCACCACCAGACGAAGCGTCTGACGGAAGTAACCACTGAAACTTCTCCCTTGGCGTTCTCCAGGCGACGAAGTCTCCGCTGAGCGAAACCCCGCCAGCGGAACTTCTCCCTTGGCGTTCTCCAAGTAACGAAGTCTCCGCTGAGCGAAACCCCGCCAGCGGAACTTCTCCCTTGGCGTTCTCCAGGCGACGAAGTCTCCGCTGAGCGAAACCCCGCCAGCGGAACTTCTCCCTTGGCGTTCTCCAGGCGACGAAGTCTCCGCTGAGCGAAACCCCGCCAGCGGAACTTCTCCCTTGGCGTTCTCCAAGCGACGAAGTCTCCGCTGAGCGAAACCCCGCCAGCGGAACTTCTCCCTTGGCATTCTCTAGGAGACGAAGTCTCCGCTGAGCGAAACCCCGCCGGCAGAACCTCTCCCTCGCTATCCTGTAAGCGGGGTTTCTGCCGCTATACACCTCTGGCGGAACTCCTTTTAATCTTGCAAACTGCGTGCTTTGTTCAAAGCAGTATCGTTCAGCAAAATACCGCCAGGCACGTCTACCGGACGCTGCTTCCTGCTGCGACCAGGGGGGATATCCGCCAAACGGCGAATCTCGAGGCCACGCCTCACTCTGACAACGACCGCCACGCGACGTTACCATCAGAATGTCCCTACGGGACACGGGGACTAGTCAACAGTCAACGACGGCCCTGATCAGGTACGTTGACCCCCGTCATTTGGGTGCTAAACATTGGGCTCGCTACCCAACACCCTCTGCCCCGTGCAGCTCCCCCTCAACAAACAATTTGCGGACCATCCGGAGGTCTATCTTCGCCGGGGAGTGGGGGACTCCCTGGGGGGCCCAACAGGGGCCCACCCGAAAGGGTATAAAGCGTTTGCTCAGTAAAACCAACGGTTGACAACGCACTGACGCTAATTATGCCTTTTGCAAGTCTGGCGGATGAAAACGCTTCAAACCGCCGAACAACTCCCCAACCAAGATTGCCCTCCTTGACTGGGGACTTGGGGGACTTGTACATACATGTACATTTGCAAGCATAATTAGCTATAGTGGGCCATGCTCATTGTACCGCCAAAGGTGCTAATTCCAGCCAAAGGAATGACATGCAGACACACCACCAGGCGGGCTACAACCTCTGCGTCGGACCACCTCCAGATCGCCGCCAACGCGCCGCCACGCGCCGCGCCAAGATGGCATCAGAAGCTTCTGAAACTGGGAACTGAAGCATGCCAGTCCCACATCGAAAACTAAGAGAAGATCAACCTCTTCCTCACCTATAAAAGGTTCTCTCCTCTCCCCTCATTAATTATGCATTCAATACTTACCTACTGTTACTTTGTCAACATAAATACATTGACTAACTTAGGCATCGGAGAGTCGAAGACCGCCCGGCGCGGTCTCTCTCTGACGTCCATTGTATTTTACTTGACAGGTATCAGGGGCTTCGAGAACAACATAAACACCGATCCGCCCACCGGATCAGCGTTAGCTAAGGTCCAGCTACCGCCGGACTTTTAGACATTAACAAAACCTAATAAACTTTTATTACCCCTCAATAACATTTTTATTGGGGGGCAATAAAAGTTTATTAGGTTTGCTACTTTGCTAGAACCTCGCCGGAGGTCGCTGGAGACTTTTATTGCCCTCAATAAAACCCAATAAAAATTTTATTGGTGGGAGGAGGGGCAATAAAAGCTATTATGTTGTTATTGTCTCTCAATAAAAAATTTAATAATGGTCAATAATTAGTGAAAATGAAAATGTTATGCCCCCAAAATAGAAATTTTGAGAGGCGAGAAAATACTCAACTGCGATAAAACCAAGGTTAGGGCAACTCCAACCATAGGGTTCAAAACTTGATTTTGTTGAATTATAGGACTTTTCATCTCCAACAATGCTTTTTAGGGGGAGTTGGTCCTAAAATTATAGGACTTGGGCTCATCCCAAGTCTCATATTTGAGACTTTTCCAAGACCAAGACTCGGATACTGTTCATGGGCCCCAGCAAATGGGTTATTATTTGCTTTTACTCAAATTGGTTCTATTTAATTTGACGGCTCAGATTTGAGGAAAAAAAGTGATCAATGGCTCTTATTAAATCAAGAGTTATTATTTTTATTTTGTTTCAAAAAAAAATTAAAAAAAATTACTAGAAAATTGAGGGAAAAAAATATACCCGTTGGAACAGTAAATTGTGGGAAATTCTATAAATACCAACCATTCTTTTCTATTTCCTCACACCAAATATCCTCCATCTCCTTCACAATTTTTTACCTTATTTAACTATATTAACATACTTTTAATATAATATTCATCAAAATTACACTTATATTATATCTATACTATTATTAAGAGAAGAGGCTTTGTTAACTAAAACTGAAATTTTTGACAGATTTAACCCTAAAAGATTACAAAACTTTGAGGATAAATTAAATCATAAGGGTAAATATGACAATTATAAAATATATTTTTATTAAAAAAATAAAAAAGAAATTATTCCACAATTCCCACTTTTCTCTCCCACTATTTTCTCTCTGCAATAACTGTTTTATTTTATTTATTTTTTTATTTTCTTAAATAAAAAACTATTACACATGCAGAGCATGTATGAAGAATACTAGTTTTAATTAAGAATAGTGAAAATAGCACCCCCATATAGCACATTATTGTTGGAGATGTGCAACAAGGGGGTGCTAAAATGAGAATAGCACCCCTAAATAGAGCCTATGGTTAGAGTTGCCCTTATATAGCTACTTTAGCTTTAACACTATGACCAAAAAGGTAAATCCTACTAGCAGAAAGTAGACAATAATAAACAAGCCAAATTTAAGACCTCTCAGAAGCAAAAAGCCAAAAAGTAATTAGGAGGAGCACCTGGTACGCACTAAAATACTAATTATATAGTATCAAAATAGATATTGCAAATTACTAGGATTTAAGCAATCCAAACAGGCCCACCCAAAGCATTTGTCCAACTTGAGTTATTCCTGTTTTCCTGCTGCTGACGCTGGTCATAATTAAGAGACGTACCATTACTAGCTCATGTTTCAAGAGATACAAGACATTTCAATTGAATAGCCAACCATCAAAATTACTGCTGCTGGACTTGCCGTACCTGAGCACTGCTATACCCACCGTAGCCATTAGCCTGACCACAATAATTTCAGAAGCTACATGCACAACACAAATTTAGTATCTTCAACTAACGTCCAGTGAATTCTGAAATAGACAAACCATTCAGAGTGTGTTTGGATGAGGGAAAAAATGATGGAATTTAATTGAAAGTGAGGATTTCATAATTCCTAAAAGCCAATTCCCTCGTTTGGCATTATCAGATTGGAAATTTTAAATTTCTCTGTGGAAAAAAACGAAGGAATTCGTTATTTAAATTTCTCACTTCAATTTCCACCAAAATAGGTGTCATTTACGAATTCCTTTGCAGTATTCAATTTTTATTTCTAAAACAAGACTTTTTTTCTATTTTATCTTTTTATTTGTTTTAAACTTTCTTAATTTATTACACATTTCAAATCCTAAATAGATGCAACCAAACAATAGAATTTGCAATTAATGGAATTTTAGATTGATGGAATTAAAGATTCCATCATTTATAAATTCCTACGGATTTTATAATTTTCTCATCCAAACACACCGTCAGGGATTTGATTTCTTGTCCTGTACCACCTCCCATACCACTGGTCATGACCGCTGTTCTTTCTATACAAAATGCTGGCTTTGTACGTGCTGGTGGTGTCATGGTTTCGTTCGTCAATGCCTGTATCACTTCTAACATGGTCGGCCGATCCTCTCCATTTTCCTCAACGCATAGTAGACCAACATGGACACATCTTAGAAATTGATCCCTATTACATGAATCGCCTAATGTTGGATCCATTAGTTCTAGCCATGTAACTTCGTTCCATAATCTCCATGCCTGCAAGGATATTCATACAAAATTATCAGGTACTGATCTAACACCTAGTACTTTATCAAAACTTAGTTTTGTTTGACATACATACATATCCTACTATATTGTGCACATGATCATCATTGTAGAAGCTATTGCTTTTCCTCCCACTTAATTATGATCTCAAGCAGTAATACTCCAAAACTGTAGACATCAGTTTTTATAGAAAAAAATTCCCTCATTGGCATACTCAGGAGGCATGTAACCACTGCAACAAACCAAAACATCAAAAAGTTAATTATAACTTATTAATGATCTATAAACTTTCAAGCTTAGCTACCAAAATAAAACTAATTAAACATGTGATAATTAAGAATAAATATTGTTCACTTACTGGGTTCCCACAATCCTACTAGAATTTGCTTCCATTTCATTATTCGTGAAGATTTTTGCCAGACCAAAGTCGGAAATTTTAGGATTCGTATTGTCATCAAGTAGGACATTACTAGCTTTAAAATCTCTATGAATCACCCTCAATCTTGAGTATTTGTGCAAGTAAATTAATCCTTGAGCAACTCCTTCAATTATATTAAAACGCTTCTTCCAGTCAAGTAACATGCCTCTTGTTGAATCTGTTCAACATAGGGAGTTGATTAAAAATTAAAGAACAAAAAAATATGAACATGCATTTCTAGCTAAGAACAAATGAAACCAAGTACTAAGTTTAGTTTTGCTAACCAAATAAGTAGTAGTCCAAACTTTAGATCAAACGCTTCTTCCAGTCAAGTAACATGCTTCTTGTTGAATCTGTCCTACATAGGGAGTTGATTAAAACTTAAAGAAGAAAACATATGAACATGCATTTCTAGCTAAGAACAAATGAAACCAACTACTAGCTAAGTTTAGATTTGCCAACCAAATAAGTAGTCCAAACTTTTGTTTGGCATGTACTCATATATCAACATCCTCTCTTCACCATGAAGGCGAAATCCGAAAAGCTGAACAAGGTTTGTGTGTTGAAGTTCATGATATATGAGGATTAATTCATTCTTGAACTCTGACACGCCTTGCCCTGAAGATTTTGAAAGCTTCTTCACAGCTATTTCTTCTCCCAGTCACCAGTTTTCCCTGAATTAACAGTAAAACTTTAGATCATCAGACCAACTATTATATTTCTGCTTAGATGTGTAGGTAATAAAGAAGAAACCTATTATATTTTTCAGCTACTAACAAAAATATATAGAAATACACTTCATTATTTAATCCATTACTTAATTACCTTGTAAACCGGTCCAAAGCCCCCTTGTCCCAATGTGTTTTCTTCGGAGAAGTTGCATGTGGCAGCTAATACAGACGCATAGCTAAATACACTTAAATACTGCCCTATCTTTCCGTCAATTTGAAGTCCATCCACATCAGTTGGTCTATTAGATCTCATGAAGCTAAGTAGTTCTTTCTGATAAATCTTCGTCCTGTTCTTACCTATACAATTAGATTAGTATTGAAACTTTAAATTTCAATTTGTTGCAACAACTGTCAAAAGATAATGTGATCAAACTCAATGTGCCTAACAAGTGAACATCGTACTTAAACAATATACGTACCTGAAAGTTTCATTTTCCTTCTTCTCAGTAGACAGCAGAAATATCGAGTCATGTACTCATGTGATGCATCAAGAGGGGAACAATTAATTAGCAATATATTTAGTTATAGTATATAATGGCCGGAGTTCCCTTTTGATACCTTTTCCTCTGAATCAAAAAGGGATTGGCATTGTTGGGGACATCTCACAATATTATCTAATGATCTGAGTCATCGAAGTCTTAAATAAGAATCATCGTTGCAAATTGTTTAACGTACCATTTGATTATGACCGTGATTGTTTTAGTTATTCAGTATTTACAATATTCTCATGTATAGATTGTCATAGTTAGTCTACTTTAGAATTTTAGATGACTAATATATGATTCTCCAATAAGGTTGATTCTCTGTAAGAACAATTCTTGAAATATAGGACAGATAAAGATTACAAGTAGACTTACCCTTTTTGCGAGATGATGATGTTTCTATCATTGTTGGTCTTGTCATAACCATAAAACCAGTACCGTACCAGTAAGGTCTTCAGAGAAGTGACAATCTACACTCCAAAATCGGCATCCAGTCATATTATCAAATAGAAAGTCATATCCAATGCAATCACAATCTTGCCAACATGTAGCCTGACAATCAGTACTACTACTGCTGTAATTTTTATCTGAAGCAAAATTAAGCCAGTACGGGCATCTTGACCTAGACGAGGAGGTACTTGGTTTGAAGGAACCATTTTTTTGCTCAAAATTATTTCTAAACTCAAACCCTGATGTACAGTCTGGTGTCCGGTCCCTTCTTCTGCACCCTCTATCAGTGTTATACCCATCACACATGTCTGCTTCTACAATACCGACTTGGTCATCATTATCATAAAGTCTCCCCTGAAATCTTAGGATCCATTCTGGTTCATTAGTTTGATCCTCTAGAGCAGCGTAAGTGAGGTAGTCTTCATACTCATTTGAAACCATGCTGAAGTTGTACCTCTGCCTTTCATAAGGTAAAATGAACTCAAAACTATTGCTTGTAAATTTTCCACTTCTCCAAAAACCACCCCACGTCTTCTAAGCTCCAATTGGTGTCCATTTGGGTCCCAATCAAGGTTGAAAATTCCCATCTCTGGGTTGGTGTGAGTTTTCCATGATGTAATTGACCAAATTTTGCCAGTCTTATGGTTCACCCCTAATTTCATGCCTGGTAAAAATGTGTCTGCTGGATGATCAAAACTTTCCCACTACACCTGCTTAGAGTTCACTTCTTGTAGGACAAAATTACCAGAATCCAAATGGGTAGCTACAACGCTAATACATTTCGAAGCCGAGTGAAGCACTATAGGTGGATCACCACCTTTTTGGGTTGTGATTTTCAATGTGTTGTTCATGTCCAAGGAAAGAACTCCCGTTGGATATGGAATAGGCATGTGTCGGTTGGCAACCCATGCTTGGTTTGGACCATTACCGTGCAGTGTAACTAGGTAGCTGGAGATGGTACCATTTGTCCAGAATTCAAAAGTGAATTTCCCAGAAGAAGAAACTAAGCTACTTGTAGAATTGTGAATGTCTCCTGATTTTGGTGAGTCCCCAGTGTTTTCAGCACCACTACAAGTTTGAGCCATGCATCTTTCCTACACATCACAGGCAAAGTGCCTCTGCAGAATCACATTACACTCATCAAATTTATTGCTTACACATCCAATATTGTAAAGAGAGAGACTAATGGACCAATGAAAGATGAAAGATTGAAACATCCAAGTGCGAATTACAGAGCTCATCTACCCGGCCTATTAGGTAGCTGAAACTGCAATGAACTCATTAGCTGTTGTAGGATTTGGAGGGCGGAGAAAAGAAGGGGCTGGAGTGATTTTGAAAGGCTGAAACTTTCAAGATTTCCGGTTTCCATGAGTCTCTCAAATCCGTTCTTCCCACATTTCAACATTGATTGAATATCAATAGCAGGTACCCATCCTGCGCAAAAACACGTTTTTTTGTCATCTTTTTGGTGAGGGGAGAAGTTCGATTGAACGGAGTCTGAGGATTCACATGCATACTCAGTACTCCTGTGAGTCCTGTCTTTTTTTTTTTTTTTTTTTTGAGAATACAGTACTCCTGTCTGGGTCAGGTAACTCCTTCCCAGAAAGTTCATAGTCTGTGTCTCACTAATGAAGGAAATTCTCAAATATAATAATTACAAAATAAAGAACAATGGAAAACAGAACTCTATTATTGAAGTAGAGGTTGCTGGCATTTATTGATCAGTTATCATTTCGTCAGGACTAGGGGTGGTTGGGTTGGTGGCATGGTTTTGGTTGCAATTATGAACCCAATTTCAATTATCACAACGACAAAGCGGCCAGCCCTCTTGGATCTAGTGAGTGTGAAACTTGGTCGATAGGACTCTGGGAAAGCATACCAACATGGATGCATCTTCATTGTCAATCTCTAGTACATACCACATTAATCTCCTATTGCTGAATCCATTTGTCCTAGATCTCCACCTCGTTTCCATAACCCCTACGCCTGAAATGAGCAACTGGACATTAATTCAGGATCAGAATCTCACAATAAAATGTACAAACCAAATTCTAAGCGTAATTCAAATTCGTTAGACCATGTAGCAGATATTATTTCTCGTACAAAATAGGTGTGTCCGGGTTGGCAATCCATGCATATGACTTCTATTATCATCCCACCTTATAGCTAAGTAGCTGAATTTGGAATTAGCCTCATTACCTCATATACCCAATAGGCCAAAATGAACTTCCCTGTAGCAGAAACAAAAGAACCTGAAGAATCTGAGTGTCACCTAGCTTGAGTGTATCCTTTGCAGCATAACAAGTCCACATCCATGAAAAACTGAGCAAAAATATCAAGAAAGTCAACTGGTTCTGTTAGTCTGAGTGAAACGCCGGACTGAACAATTAGCTTGAGTGGGTTGAAGCCTAATACGGATAAACATCGTGTTTCCTTCAGAATAAACAACAATTCAAGAAAGCTGAGTATAAGAAAAGAGGATACATAGAATATTGCAAAGAACTGCTGGTGCTAAGCAGTCACCATTCATGCGCAGGAATGAGGGTAGCTCCATGTCAAAATCCATAAATAAATTATTGAACTAAGCAGTACAAAAGGAAATTGAACAACTTTTACTTTTAAAAATGAAAAACGGAGCAGTAAGCCCCCAAGGCATCTCATAATCACGACACTAGTGCTGAAAATGTTAATGACAGGAAACTTGTACACATCATATACATCAAGTATCAAAACAACTGTGATTCCTAGTGTGTATGCTAATTACCTATTACATACAAACTACAATCCAGAGGAGATATGTGTTAATGTATAAGAAACTTTTGTACAGGGGAACACAAACCACAAAGAAGTCCTCAGTAGTTCCAATTCTGCCAGGACAACTAGGGGGTTTATCCACCTACTGCCACAGGCACATATGCAGTTCCAGCTAGTAACTTTTGTAAACAAACTACAATCACATTCATTTGAGTATAATTATGACGCACACCAAACATATGTTAGCGCCTTCATCGCCCAATAACAAAGGAGTTTGACAAGTCATTTGACGAAATTTCCGATCTGCTTCCACTTACATCAACTTCAGCCACACGTCTTACTGGGAAAAATGCTGGTTTTGTTGGTGTAGGTAATGGCAAGCTTTCATTTGTCAACAGTGATATGGCATCTGACATGGTTGGCCGATGTTCTGCATCTTCTTCCACACATAATAGACCAACATGTATGCATCTTAGCAGTTGATCTCTATTACATGAATCGCTTAGCCTTGGATCCATTAAATCTAGTCCTGCACCTTCTTTCCATAACTCCCATGTCTGAAAGAAGATTGTATTCTCTAAATTATCGAAAATTCACACATAAAAGGAAAAAGAAATTCATTACAACTGAGAGAATTGCATGACATACATATCCTACTAAATTGAGCGAGCGATGAGCATTGTGGAAGCTGTTGTTTCTCCTACCACTTATGATTTCAAGCATCAACACTCCAAAACTGAAGACATCAGATTTGCCAGAAAAAATTCCCTCCATAGCATACTCAGGAGACATGTAACCACTGTCCATATGAAAAAGAACCTATTTTTAGTGCAGACACACATAAATATATGATTAGCAACCAAAACTGAAAGAAACGGTAGGAATATGTTGCTAATGTATGACTTACTATGTGCCAACAATCCGATTAGTATTTGCTTCAACTTCATTAACCGTGAAAATCCTTGCCAAACCAAAATCAGAAATTTTGGGATTCATATCTTCATCAAGTAGTATGTTACTAGCTTTAAGATCTCTATGAATTACTTTCAATCTTGAGTATTTGTGCAAGTAAATCAATCCTTGAGCAATTCCTTCAATTATATTGAAACGCTTCTTCCAATCTAGTAGCATGCCTCTGGTTGAATCTGACCAATATATACAGAGTGTTCTTCGTTAACAGGACAAAATCTATGCATTTTCACCACTGAAACTCAGATGAAACAAGTACTTAGATGAAAACATAGCTAATTACCAAATAAGATGTAGTCTAAACTTTTGTTTGGCAGATACTCGTATATTAACATCCTCTCTACACCATGAATGCAATATCCCAAGAGCTGAACAAGGTTAGTATGTTGGAGTTCAGATATCAGTATCAATTCATTTTTAAACTCCAATGTTCCCTGCACCGAACCTCTTGAAAGCCTCTTTATAGCTACTTCTCGCCCTGATGACAATTTTCCCTGAATTGATGATCCGTAATAAGCCATATGATCGATCAGTTTCATTTAACATGTAATTAGAAAATTACTTCTCATTACCTCAAACTTACCTTATAAACAGGTCCAAAGCCCCCCTCTCCTAGCTTGTTATGGAAGGAGAAGCAGTCTGTGGCAGCCATGATAGATTCATAGCTAAATGCTCTTAAATCATGTCCCATCGATCCATCATTCTGAATCCCGTGGACATCAGTTGATATATCAGATCCCCTTAAGTCAAGCAGGTCCTTCTCATCAATCTTTGCTTTGTTCTTCCCTATTTAGAACAATATAGAAAATTACTTTGTTGTTCAAATCTGGGAAATTATCTCTAAAAGTTCATTATGTTTAAGAACTTACCAAAAAGGGAGAGTTTTCTTCTTCTTAATAGACAGCAGATGATGCAAACTGCCATTAAAAATACAGAAGTGCCAATAGCAGCGCCAATCCATATCCACTTATGTGCTGCATAGGCTAACAATTAGTTATATATTGAGTTACAATATACCAGCTATAGTTTTGAGTTTTGACAAACATGCTCATTATAAACAAGCTAAGGATGAGTAGACTTACAGTTGCTGTCTGACTTTGTTGTTAAAAAATATACAACACTTGAACTATAACCTGCGCTGTCTGCAATGAATTTCAAGTTTCCAGTCCAATACCGGCATCCAGTCTGATTAGGAAACAGAAAGATGAATCCACGACAGTTACAATCTGCCCAACAAGCATCCTTACAATCACTAATACTGAGACTAGTATTTGAATCACTTCTTGATGATACAGTAGAGCCGCTAGCATCTGTTGGATTAAAGTAACCATTTTCTTGCTCAAATACATCACCAGTACGCACACACTTAGTTGGCTGGTCCCAAATCTGGCATCCACCGTCAGTGTTATACCCATAACAGGAATCTGCTTTTGCAATATCAATTGATTCATCAAAGTCTTTTAGTCGCCCTATTGTGGTTAGCAGCCACTCTGATACAGCATTTTCATCTAAAGTAGTGTAACTAAAATAGTCTTCATTCTTCTTTGAAACAATGCTAAAATTATACCTCTTCTGCTTAATATTTTCAAAACTCCCATCGCGAAATACTCCACTACTCCAATACACCACCCCACGCCGCTTAATTTTCAAGTCGTGTCCATCAGGGTCCCAAACAAGAGTGAAGGGTCCTGGCACTGCACTTTTCTCAGTTAACCAGCACGAAAGTGACCAATTATGCCCATTACTACGGTTAACCCCTAATTTCATACCTGGCAGAAGCACATCCCCAGGATAATCAAAACTCTGCCACAAATCCCTCTTCACCGATCCAGCATCACTCACTTCTTGCAGCACAAAATTCCCATCATCCATAAGAGTAGCCACAACATCACCACTGATGGTCTCCGAATCAGCAGAGTAAAGCACCACAGCAGCCCCATCTCTGTGAGTAATCTTCAATGTGTAGTTCCTGTCCAATGTAAGAACTCCAAAAGGGTACAAAATGGGTGTTTCTCTATTCGCAACCCACGCATAGTTATGACTCGCATTCCACTTTATAACTAAGTAACTCAAGTTTGCATCATGCTCATAAACACGAAAATTCAAAGTGAACTTCCGATTTGCAGAAACTAATGACCTTGAAGAATCTAGACTTTCACCTGGTTTCAGTATGTTTGTTGCACCATCACAAGTACTCCACAAGCTCCACATAAACACCAAGCAAATCAAATCGACACCGCCAGCCATAAATGCTAAATCACCAAAACCACCGAGTACTCCTCCAAAATCCAAATGATAAAATCTATGCTGAAATTTCTTTTGCTGCGCTGTACAGCCAAAAAAGCAAAATATTCTAGAGACCCTTTTTTGTGCTGGAATAATCGAGGATAATTTAACACTCAAAACCAATCTCTCCCTATAAAGTAAATGGTCAACTGTAGCCAGCGGGACACAGCATCACAGGAATTAAAGTTTTTTGCTTTAATTAATCAGATTTTTGTTTGATTGATGGAGAGGGGAGTGACAAGCATGTAGCTTTTTTCCACTAACAGCTATTTTGAGCATTAAAGAAATGACCTTTCATTCTCAGTGAGGACTTTCAGCAAACATCTTCAACCATATTCACCTACCTTTCTCGCAAAGACCATAAAACCCAATTGACCAATAAGCTGAAAGATGGTAAAAAAATTCAGAGAGATTATTCAGAGCACCGCCGTGCACTTGCACCAACATAAATGAATGGTTAGATTGCATTAAATACACTTTTTGTTTATTAAAAATAAAGTTGATAATAAATAGGAAAAATTTCAGTTTACTACCCTGATGTTTGACCTCGACATCATGTTAGTCCCTGCAGTTTCAATTTAATCAGCAACACCCCTGATGTCTCAATTTTGATCAGCCGTGCCCAATATTTTAACTCTGACAAAATTGGACGTTAAATCCAACGTTGGGGGCCCACCGTAAGGGCTAAAACTGTAATTTCAAAATAAAATTAAAAAAATTTTAAGGGATAATTCGACTTTGTCTGGCCTCTTAGCCTTTGCTCCACTATCCCCGTCCTCCTCTTCTCAGTCCCTACAGCCTTGAAACTCTACCATACCTGATTGCTTCACGACGAACATCTTAAGCCCAGAGTCTCTTCATCAGGCCGCACTGCTGTCGAGCCCGACCTGCTTGCTCCTCCACCTGCACACCGAGCACCGTCACGAGCCCGAACTGCAGCTCAGACCTCTTCCCAAACCTGTCCTTGTCGTTCAATCTCGCTACTTCGCCTTTTTCGGTGGGCTGCAACGACGACGAAGATCGCTGCGATATGGCCGGAGGAGCCATGACTGATCCGAATTGAGGTCAGGTCCGGCTATGGTACTCTATACTCGTTCAGAGATCTAAAACCAAGAATAAATTCTTGGTCACTGAGACCTGTGTTCTGCTCGACAGAGGGAAGAAGAAGCTTTATGAAGCCAAGGCCTCTTCTCAGCCCATGCTAAGAGAATACCGACACAGCCTGGGATTAAGATTAGGATTTCGACTGGGGTTAGTATATCGCAGCCTCGGAACAAGATGCCGAAGATCGAAAAATTGCCATGGAGATTTCCGGCAGTTAGAAATTGCAACCGAGCTCGGCAGACCACTCTCCTCAGCTTATTTAGAGCCTCACGGTGATGTGTCTTTTGTCTTCTCCGGTTCAAATTCAGTTTACCATGGAGACGGAGTTTATAGAGGCCTCGCCGGAGCTTGAGGACCATTTCGAGATCTTTGAACAGATTAAAGGGTTCTTCCCCAAAAAGCTCCAATCCCTCTCCTGAGTCGAGCCTGACCCAAATCTTGAAGAACGATTCCTTCATTCAACTCCAAGACATCAATAATAAAGGTGACCAACCTAATTCTTATGATATGAGATTATCAGTTCAAATTTACGCTTGACCCTTTGTTTGGGTACTTAGAATCTGAAGGAAAAAGAAAAGAAAGTTGAATTTTTCAGGTCTATAATTGTTCAGATGATTTGGTAAATTGGGTTTCTGGCAAATTGTTCAAATGAAGTTTCTGTGATTTTTTCGTTCAATGGAGATAATTTGGTTGCATATTTGCCTATAATGTTTGTTTTTTGAGTTAATAGAACTGAAAACACGAATGGATGAATACTGAAGGATGAGGAAGAGGAGTTGGGCAAGGCGGCTTGTGCTGCAGCAACTAAGAAGAGGAGGACGGGGATGATGGAGCAGAGGCCAAGACGCCAGACAACGTCAGATTAGCCATAAACTGTGTTTTTTTTTTTTTAATCTTGAAGTTACCATTTTAGCCCTTACGGTGGGCCCCCAACGTCGGATTTAACGTCCAATTTTGACGGAGCTTAAGAAATTGGGCACGGCTGATCGAAATTGAAACCTCAGGGGTGTTACTGATTAAATTGAAACTGCAGGGACTAACATGATGTCGAGGTCAAACATCAGGGTAGTAAACTGAAATTTTTCCTAATAAATATCAAGGGTTGAGATTATTTTATAAGGGTTGGGTCACTTGCACCGTCGGTGCATAGAATAATTTCCAAAAAATTCAACCTGAAATCAAATAGAGAACTTGGGTGGAGGTCAAACGTATGATTTCTCTTCTTCAAGGCTTGAACTTTGGGTTGTTGGTAGCGAAGGAGCGGCTATCGTTGTCTTTGGTCTCTGGCAATCTTCACAATTTAGGAAGTATACGTCTACGTTTTGGGGTGTTTGACACATGGTTAAAATAGTTGGTACAATGAGGATGGTATCAGATCTCATTTATTACAAGCCGCCAAATGAAAAGAAAAAAAAAAGGAAAGAGAGAGGGGGTCGTCTGGTCCCAATAGCATCATTACCCAAACCCAATCGACTTGAAAGCCGTCAATGGCTTTGGTACACAAAAATCAACCTTGGAATAATAATAATGGCCATGGCGATAGCAGAAAATCTCACATGATGCAAACATTGTGAAGAAGTCAACTTCAAACGGATCTTGTAATCAAGAAAGTCGAGTTCAAGACCGAGGTGCTTAAACAATAAGTTATTCTGATTTTAGCTTTCATAACAACTCTGTTGTTAACTTATGAAAGCTGTCTCTAACTAATTTTTATAAATCATCTTAAGATGATTGAAACTTTCATAGAACGTTGTAAAGTGGTTGAACTTTTTTCATTTAAATGCACCGAGGATTGTATGCATCGACAGTGCAAGTGCACTGACGGTTATTTTAATTTCTAAAAAAACAACAGTCACTCATCTAATCCACTCTTTTATATATTTTAATATAAAAAAAATTACATCAATTCATATTGCAAGTACCCATACACTGACAGTGCATGGAATACACTCCCTCCGATTAGACATATATTACAGTAACCCCTTGCAATACACATAATTACCTATTACATAATGTTACAAGTATAATACAGAGGAGATATAGTGTTGTATTCCCTTAGCTGATTGAGTAAAAACTCAACCAGGAGGGATTAGCTGGCTAGCCACCTTCTTCCACAGCACATTGAGCGCCTTCACCGTCCTACAATAAGGGAGTCGGACGAACCATTTTCTGATATCTTTTCAGAGTCGTTTCCTCTTATATTTACTCCAGCCGAAATCCTGACTGGAAAAGATGCTGGTCTTGTTGGTATAGGTAAAGGCAAGCTTTCATTTGTCAGCATAGATATAGCATCTGACATGGTTGGCCGAAGTTCTGCATCTTCTTCGACGCATAGCAGACCAACATGGATGCATCTTAAAAATTGATTTTCAACACACGAATCACTTAGAGTTGCGTCCATCAATTCTAGTCCTACACCTTCTTGCCATAACTCCCACGCCTGAGACAAGATTGTATCCATTTAGGATACATAACTTATTTACATTCACATGAAAAATAAAAAAACAAAAATTATACTTGTATAACTGAGAGAATTGCATGACATACATATCCTACTAAATTGGGCGCACGATGAGCAGTGTGGAAAAGAACCACTTATGATTTCAAAACTAAAGATATTCGATTTTTCAGAAAAAAATTCCCTGTATAGCATACTTAGGAGACGTGTAGCCATTGTACCAAATGAAAAAGAACCTTTTATTAGTACATACATACATAAATGCATGATTAGAAACAAACTGAAAGACAAAATAGGAATATGTTGCTTATATAAGACTTACAATGTCCCAACAACTCGTCTAGTAATTGCTTGAACTTCATGCCGTGTGAACATCCTTGCCGTACCAAAATCAGAAATTTTGGGGCACATATTTTCATCAAGTAGTATGTTACTAGCTTTAAGATCTCTATGAATTACTTTTGATCTTGAGTGTTTGTGCAAGTAAAGCAATCCTTGGCCGATTCCTTCGATTATATTGAAACGCTTCTTCCAATCTTGTAGCATGCATCTGCTTGAATCTGGCCAATACATACAGAGAGTGGTTATGTCTTTTCATAACTAAAAATCAAATGAAACAAGTAAGTGATGGGGTCTGGTTGCCAAATAAAATGTAGTCCAGACTTTTGTTTGGCATATACTCGTATATCAGCATCCTTTCTTCACCATAAATGCAATATCCAAAAAGCTGAACAAGCTTGTACCGAACCTCTTGAAAGCGTCTTTACAGCTATTTCTTGCCCTGTCGGCATTGATCCCTGAATTGATGATCCATAATAAGCCACATGATGATCAATTTCCCTTAACTAATTAGAAAATTACTTCTCATTATCCAAAATATATATACCTTATAAACAGGTCCAAAGCCCCCCTTCTCAGCTTGTTTTCTGCAGAGAAATTGTCTGTAGCAGCCATGACAGAGTCATAGCTAAATACTCTTAAATCACCTCTCATTGATCCATTATTTGGAGGCCCTACATAGAGTAATATAGAAAATAAAAAGATTTCATTTGTCAAATCTCTGAAAACATGTCTGAAAATTCATTATGTTTGAAAAGTTACCTGGAGGGGCAGGATCTCTTCTTAATAGATAGCTGAGGTCCTGAGGATGCAAAGCACCATTACCAATAGAGCAGCAGCACCAATCCATATCCACTTAACTTATGTGCTGTATAGGCTAACAATTGAAATATAAGTTGAGTTTTAATACACTAGCGTCTGGAGAGAGTCCTGATTTCAATAAACTAGCTAGTATATGAGTTACAATTAACTAGCTATAGATGTGTGAAACATGTAAGTTTACTGATCATGATTTCTGTTATCTTCTATTTATCTTAAGATTCATCATTGCTTGGTTCTTTACTTTTTGTGGAAGCCAAAATTCTTATTTGTTGTTAGTGTGCACATGTTCTCATTTAATTGAAGGATGTGAAGTCATGTTATGGGAAATTCTAGTGTACTTGTGGGTATCTCATACCCACATTTACAAAAGTGACAACAAATTTGTTGTCAGAGTGGTAATGTTGAGTCCTATTTTGTGTAATCTTAGTTCTAATAATAGTAATTACACCTCTTACGACATTAATTGTTACAAGCTTTTGAACAAATTCGTTGTCAATGTTGTAATTTTTGTTTAACTATATCTATATGTAAATAGTGTAAATGAATATGGTAACTTTTGTTCTCAATGTTGTAATTTTGGTTCAAATAATTGTAATTTTTTGTTCAAATAGTTGTAAATGAGTGTATGAGATACTCACAAGTACCATAGCTTGTCTCGTCATGTTATATGGAAAATTTGTTGAACAATTATTATTAGCTCATGAGCAACAATACTTACAGCGGCTGCTGGCTGATTTTGTTGTTAAAAAATAAACAACACTCGAACTGTAACCTGCTTTTGCTGGAATGAACTTTAACTTTCCATTCCAAAATCGACATCCAGTCCGATTAGCAAAAGAAAAATGAATCCAAGACAATCACAATCTGCCCAACAAGCAGCCTTACAATCACTAATGCTGAGGCTTGTATTTGAATCACTCGTTGATGTTGCATTAAAGCCACTAGAATCTGTTGGATTAAAGTAACCATTGTCTTGCTCAAATAGACAAATACATAACCAAAACGCCTGCACTTAGTTGGCTGGTCCCAAATCTGGCACCCTCCGTCTGTGTCATATCCTTAACAGTAATCTGCTTTTGCAATATAGCACCTTGATTTATTGGCGTGCAAGTGAAGCAGTACGTCTTCATTCTAATTTGAAACAATGCTAAAATTGTACCTCTTCTGCTTAAGAAACTCAAAACTTCCATCTCTGAAGACTCCACTACCCCAATTAACTACCCCTCGTAGCCTAATTTTTATTTCAAGTCTATCAGGATCCCAATCAAGAGTGAAAGCTCCTGGCATTGCACTTTTTTCAGTTAACCGTGACGAAAGTGACCAAATGTGGCCACTACTATGGTCAACCCCTAGTTTCATGCCTGGCAGAAGTACATCACCTGGATAATCAAAACTTTGCCACAGAACCGGCCATCTTGGTCGATCCATCAGAGCTCACCTCTTGTAGCCCAAAATTTCCAGAATCCAAAAGGGTAGCCACAACACTACTACTGGTGATTTCTGATGCATTAATTGTAGAGCACCACTGGATCACCATTTTCATGTGTAATTTTCAATGTGTTGTTCATGTCTAACATAAGAATTCCGATCGCGAAAGCGTATAAAACAGGAGTATATCTATTGGCAACCCAAGCATAATTATGACTTGCATTCCACTTTATAACTAGATAGCTCAGGTTTGCATGGCGATCATATACATGGAAACTCAAAGTGAAGTTCCCATTTTCAGAAACTAAGGAGCTTGAAGAATCGAGAGTGTCACCTGGTTTCAGTGTGTTCATTGCAGCATTACAAGTACTCAACAAGCTCCATAAAAAGAGAAAGGGAATCAAGTTGAGATGGCAAGCCATGAATGAACCACAGGGTTTCTCCAAATGAATTTTAGCTGAAATTTTTTGGTTGTGGCTAGCTCAAAAGAAAACATTGGGTACATTTTATAGGACTGAATGATTGAGAGAATTCAACCATATTCTAATTCACCAGAAGAAAAAAGTAAACGGTCATCTGCAGGCCAGCCAACAAAACATCAGAAAATTGATGTTTACTCAATCATATTTCTCTGTTTACTTATCGTATTCCCATCCTTAGTTATGAGTGCACAAGGTCATGACATTTGTGGCTAAACCATTTCCAGTAAAAGGCTGCTCTACAATCTCCATGTACGTCCACAATCTCAATTATAAACCACATAACAAATCGAAGGTTCACACAGTATTTGGTCACATTCCTTTATTTCTCTTGCCTTTTCTTTTTTTCATTTCGAGGAAATCCAAGCATTAGATTACAAGAACCCTTTGTAGCTCTAGCTACTTGCATATAACTAGTACATGAGTTTTTCTATTGATATAGAGCTAATTCTTTCCATAAAATTTTTTTTTTTTTAAAAACAAAATAATAACAATAATAATAATAAAATTATTGGTTCTGACTTCTCACAAAGCACAAACCAATGGACGAACTGAATCTGTCAAACCTGAACCGTACTGGCTTTAAAGTAGTTATCAATGCCTTAACGACCATCAATTTGGCAGAAATTTTGTAGAGATGATCTATACATTAGTACCTAAAAACTGAACGGTTGAGATGTGGATATGCGACTGAAAAGTGACCCAAAACCCTAACTTCGCTCTGAAATTTCAGAGCTAGGCCTCGCTCTGGATAGGATATGATCTGAACTTTGTTTGCCAAACCGCACCAAAAATTTTCATGTTTTCCTCCAAAAAAAAATTCTAGTTAAAAATCCTATAATAATTTACAATTTGAAATTACTGTACTGCAATATAAGTTTAGGAAATGAGAAAATAACACAGAACTAATTCTATGTCATGGTAGGAAAAGCCCAACCTATGAACAGTCAAGTAGCCTTAAATAATAAATAGGATGGGGCTCTGGCGAAACCCAAACCCTAGTCTCCAACCATGGCGGCCGGTATCGGTCTCCCTTCTACGTCATCTGTGGATGACACTCAGAATTCGATCTTATGAGGCAACCACCCAACCTAGCCCTAGGTTGGCCATCATCTTTGGCCAGAAGGAAATAGGGGATGTGAGGGATTTGGATCGGTGCTCCAGTCCGATCAAACTCAATGGTGATTGGATGGACGAGTGGCCATGGAGGATCAGGCCGAGACGAGGCCGGCTCAAGGCTAGGTTATACGCAGTCGGGATTGATCGGCAATTATAGGCTGGAGGCCAAGGGATGAGAGATCCTGTGTGGCGGACGTGCAACCTCTGGACCCGGATCAAAGCAGTCACATTCAGGTTGATGGCGGCGAGGGCGTTTGCATACCTACCCGTGGATGTGGCAGAGATCGCAGTTGTGCACCGTGCAGCGATCCAGAATTTGGAGCATGCAGAGCACGCCGATGGGGTGTCTGCCTCGATGATGGTGGTTACATCTAATGTCTGGGTTGGCAGAGAAGTGGTCACGACTGCATCTGGCGTACTCGGCAGAGGAGCGGCAAGTGGGGTGCCCAGAACATTTTGGGGGCCCAAAGGGCTTGGGTGGCTCAAATCAGTTTGGGTGCCCAAATCATTTTGGAAGCCCAAAAGGTCGTGGTGGCCCAAATCAATTTTAAGGCTACAATCAGATGGACTTGGAGTGTTTTTCTGTTGCGATTTGGCCCTGTTTCTTCAGGGTTTCGTATTTGGGATCCTGGAGGAGTATTACCCTGCAGCTGGAGGCTCGAGAAATTGGCGAAGGAAAGCTTTAGGTTTTCCTGGTCTTCTTGCCTACTACTAGAAAGTTGGTATAGTTGTACACCAATTGAGGTCTCTAGGCGACTATGTCTACTTTTCAAAGAGAGGTTAGTAGTGAGGATTGATTTTTTTTTAGTCAGGCTCAATAAGTGAGTGTATGTGTTAACAGTGAGATTCACCTGTCCTATGCTCGGTAGCTTGTGCCATTTATGAGTTTGGTATGAGACAGCATCTGATGTACGTGCCTTCTGGCCATGGATAAATTAATGAAGTTATCTATTTCCTCAAAAAAAAAAAAACACAGAACTAATTCTAACCTAACTATCTACAAGATCGGTGGGGCACATTAGTAGAGCAAAAACTGGAAAGCTCCAATTTTCTTCTCTAGAAAGCAAAAAAGCAGAGGTTTTAATGTTGCTCTTAGCTTAGTGCCTGTTCTTTTTTTTTTCTTTTTTTTTTCTGGAGGAGCTCGTTTGGTTAGTTCTATTTGACGACTCCGTCTCTCTCAAAGCCTCTGAAGTTTCTTTGCGGCGTTGCGTTTTCAGTTCAGTAGTGATTACATGGCCGAATTCCAATTGGGCTTATTTTTATATTTGGGGCTGGGTGTAAGAGATAGTCTAATGGCCCAATTACCATCCAAACGACGTTGCTTCATCTATGGAATCACGTATCTCGACTTAGTAAATTCTCTTTTTGGGAGACGTAATTTTTTTTTTGAATCAAGTACTGCTTACTCCCTATACTTATAGGGTTTCTTCGTTTCAGTCCCTGACATTCGAATTTCACCTAAAAGCTCCTCGAACTCTCAATTTCTTCCCAATTAGTCCCTGTCGTCAACCTCCGTCCAAATTAATCGTTAAATTGCTGACGTGGCATTCTTTCACGCAAAAATGTCTATTATACCCTCAACTACTATTTTTTAATATTTATTTATTTATTTTCTTTTCTCTCTTTTTTTTTTTCTTGTTCTATTTTTCTTCCATCTCTCTCCTCTGCTTATCTTCATCTTCTTCTTCCAAAAACAAACCCAACTCTCTCTCCATTTTCAGACCTTCGACAACGCCAACTTCAGGGTAAAGATTTGAATTCAATGTCAAGCTAAAGATTTCATTCAACCCAAACAAGCAACAAACAAACTAAAACTCAAAATTGACAAAACAAACAAGCAATTAGTCAACAAACTTCAAACCTGACTTCTCGGCAACAACAGAAACTAGATACAGAGCAATTGCAAGAGGTTACCATTTAATCACAAATTCAAAAGCCGAATTCAATCACAAATTTGAACATCAATACCATTTACCATCATAAACCCATGTCAGTGACAAGGTTAGATAATCATAAAACCCAGATCGGACTGTTCTTGGTATTTTTGCCGAAGCACTCGAAGAACCCAATCCAAAAGAACCCGAATTGAAACCATAAATCCCCAAATCAACCACAAAAGAATCAAACTTTGGGAACTAGCAATGATTTAGATCAAGAAATGCAACTTGAAAAAGAAGAAGAAAGACTAACCAAGCTGTCGAGATCAGATAAGTCTCCGGTTGGGGAAGTGAAGATGACAGTGAGGGAGAAGAAGAAGAAGATGATGACGGCTAAGGCGGTAATGGTGAGGGTAGTAATCTGAAAGACGAGCTTCACTGGAAGTCATTAACTCATGGTCGGTCTAGAGGGGAAAGGCAAAGACGCGGCTCCCAGACTTTGCCTAATACCCTGCCTTGCCGCGCCGCCGCATGGCATCATACCTTGCGTCCCTCCACTGTCAGATCATGGATCAGTGCCGACACATCGAAACCCCTAGCCTCCTTGTTTCCCTTTGAATCAATTGGTCGACCACTTGGCACCCCATCACCTCCACACCACTGTATTCGAAACACATACCAGATCAGATTAGAATGATTTGATTGATGAGAATAGGAGATTACGAGCAAGGCCGTAATCGAAACCACCAAGCCCAATCGTAAGAACCTAGCGCCTCGCTTATAAGCCTCCATCCTATGGCAGCGATCTCTACCCTAGCCGAGAGAGGAATCAGAAAGAATGCTAAGGAAGAAGCACAATGGTCTGGAGACAGAGAAAACGAGAAAAGAAAAAAAATAGATAGAAAAGAAAATATTAAAAATATTAAAAAAAAAAATAGCATGTGAGGGTATAATAGACATTTTCTCTTGAAAAGAATGACACGTCAGCAATTTAACAGATAATTTGGACGGAGGTTGACGGCAGGCGAGGGTATAATAGACATTTTCTCTTGAAAAGAATGACACGTCAGCAATTTAACAGATAATTTGGACGGAGGTTGACGGCATGGACTAATTGGGAGGAAATTGAGAGTTCGAGGAGTTTTTAGGTGAAATTCGAACGTCAGTAACTGAAACGACAAAACCATATAAGTAGTATAGGGAGTAAGCAGTAATTTTGTCTTTTTTTTTTTATCGCAAACACACAGTATCCTCAAAGCCTTTCTAGGCTCAGAGACTAATCCGGACCAAGGGATAATGTCAAAATGGTTCATCTCCTCTAGCCACCAAGAATAGATTGATATTTAAACTCCAATCAACGTCGGTGGGATTCGATCCCTAGTGTGGGGGTTCCACAACTGGAGGCTCTTACCAACCCGATTACCTATGTTGGTTTTGTAGAAAATGTAATTGAACAGCATACTACTCTGCGCATGGAGTGAGACAATAACAACAACGCGAACATAAAACTTATTGTCGAGCGGTTAAACTAATTTTTTTCAAATAATTTTTGAAAGAGTTTCATAGTATGTCACACTGATTATGTTATAACACTTCCATTATTGACCATTAGAAACTAAATGACCATAATCAACTCAATATCAGGAGTAAACATATGATAAATTATAAATTATTCAGCCATAAATATAGTCAATAACATACATGATTACATTTTGTAAAGAGAAGAAAATAGAACCATCTTATGCTGTTTGACAGAAAATCAAATTTCGAATCTCATAACCACCTATATTCTCAAGGGGAAAGGGTGTAACTTTAACGCCCATCAATACCAGAATTGGAGATACCATTTATAGATGAAACCATTTCCAATCCGCTTCCACCTATAGCATCTGTGATCACATTTCTTTCTGTACAGAATGCTGGTTTTGTAGGAACTGGTAAAGACATGCTTTTATTGGTCAGCATAGGTATCACATCTAACATCGTGGGTCGACTAGCTGCATTTTCCTCCACACAAAGCAGACCAACATGGATGCACCTCAACAATTGATGTTCATCACACGAATCGCCAAGTGTCGGATCCATTAGTCTTAGTCCTGCACCTTCTTTCCATAACGCCCATGCCTGAAACAATATCACATTCATTTAGAATTTTGGAATCACTAAACCCACCAACCCCTACAAGAAAAACAAAGATTTGTTGACACTTTGACATACATAGCCAACTAAGTTGAAGGCGCGATCATCATTGTAGAAGCTGTTGTTTCTCCTACCACTTAGGATTTCAAGCATTAACACTCCGAAACTATAGACATCCGATTTTATGGAAAAATTTCCCCCCATAACATACTCGGGGGACATATAACCACTACACCAAATGGAGATTAAAAATTCGTTAGTGCTACTACATTCACAAATGAATGCTTAAAAACCAAAAGCAAAATATCAAAACTGCATGTTTGCTTACCGGGTCCCAACAATCTTCATAGTATTTGCTTCTTGTTCATCATTCATGAAAATCCTTGCCATTCCAAAGTCGGAAATTTTGGGATTCATCCTTTCATCAAGCAGAACATTACTTGCTTTTAAATCTCTATGAATTACTCTCATTCTGGAATAGTTGTGCAAGTAAACCAAACCTTGAGCAATTCCTCCAATTATGTTGAAACGTTTGTTCCAATCTAGCTGCTGGCATCTAGTTGAATCTGTACAATCGGTACAATCGGATCAAATCTAATGACAAATAGATATGTACATTTCTATAACAAATAGATATATGGAATTAAGCAAGTAGTTAGATTAAAGTAACAACCAAATAAAAAGTGGTCCAAGCTTTTGTTTGTCATGTACTCGTATATCAACATCCTCTCTTCACCTTGAATGCAAAATCCGAAGAGCTTAACAAGGTTTGTATGCTGGAGTTCATGTATAAGTATCAACTCATTCTTAAACTCCGATATTCCCTGTCCTGAAAGTTTTGAAAGCCTCTTCACGGCCACTTCTTGTCCGGTCACCAATTTCCCCTGAATAATACATGTCACCCAATTAATATTTTATATATTCTTTGTGGTGCACAAGAAAAAAAATTAAAAATGTACTATATAAGATTCACTTGCATTATTCAAAGCCTTACCTTATAAACAGGTCCAAAACCGCCTTCTCCTAGCTTATTTTCATCAGAGAAGTTGCAGGTGGCGGCTATGATAGACGCATACTTAAATACCCTTAAATCATGTCCCCCCTTTCCATCATTTTGAAGTCCACTATCATTAGTAGGTGTATTAGAATTCATCATGTTCAGCATATCCTGGACATTTCTTTGGTTCTCACCTATTAAGATTAATGCAGATAATTTATCATTTCAATTTGCAAAAGCAATGTCAGAATGTGAAGTTCTTTATAACAGGTGTACATAGCAATGTTTAAAGAAACTATATACCTGCAAGTTTTCTTCTTCGTAGTAGGTAGCACATGCTACACAGCACCATTGCCAGAAGAACAGCGACAAGTGCAATACCAATCCATATCCACTTATGCGATGCATCTACATAGAGTAACTATTAGCTATCGATCTCTAGCTATATATTTAGTACATCATTATGCTTTGTGGTTAAGTAGACTTACCATCATTTCTGGGAGATAGCTTTGTAGTGTTTATTAGTCCTGGTACAATATAGTTTTGACAAACATGCTCATTATAAAAAAGCTAAGGATGCGTATACTTACTGCTGCTGTCGACTGACTTTGTTGTTAAAACATATACAACATTTGAATTATAACTTATGCTGTCTGCAATGAATTTCAAGTTTCCAGTCCAATACAGACATCCAGTCTGATTAGGAAACAGAAATAGGTATCCAATACAGTTACAATCTGCCCAACAAGCAGCCTTACAGTCACTAATACTGAGACTTGTATTTGAATCACTTGTTGATGTTGCAGTTGTGCCGCTAGCACCTGTTGGATTAAAGTAACCATTTTGTTGCTCAAATACAGCACTAGAACGCCGACACTTTGGCTGGTCCCAAATCTGGCATCCACCTTCAGTGTTATACCCATAACAGGAATCTGCTTTTGCAATATCAATTGATTCATCAAAGTCTTTTAGTCGCCCTATTGTGGTTAGCAGCCACTCTGATACAGCATTTTCATCTAAAGTAGTGTAACTGAAATAGTCTTCATTCTTCTTTGAAACAATGCTAAACTTATACCTCTTCTCCTTAATATTTTCAAAACTCCCATCTCGAAACACTCCACTACTCCAATACACCACCCCACGCCGCTTAATTTTCAAGTCGTGTCCATCAGGGTCCCATTCAAGAGTGAAAGGTCCTGGAACCGCACTTCTCTCAGTAAACCAGCACGACAGTGACCAATTGCGGCCATTACTACGGTTAACGCCTAATTTCATACCTGGCAGAAGCACATCTCCAGGATAATCAAAACTCTGCCACAAAACCCTCTTCGCCGATCCATCAGAGCTCACATCTTGCAGCACAAAATTCCCATCATCCATAAGAATAGCCACAGCATCACCACTGATAGTCTCCGAATCAGCAGAGTAGAGCACCAGAGCATCCCCATCTCTGTGAGTAACCTTCAATGTGTTGTTCCTGTCCAATGTAAGAGCTCCAGAAGGGTACAAAATGGATGCTTCTCTATTCGCAACCCACGCATAGTTATGACTCCCATTCCACGTTATGACTAAGTAGCTATGGTTTGGATCAAGCTCATGAGCACGAAAATTCATAGTGAACTTCCCATTTGCAGAAACTAACAAGCTTGAAGAATTTAGACTTTCACCTGGTTTCAGAGTGTCTGTTGCACCATTACAAGCAGCACTCCACAAACTCCACATAAACACCAAGCAAATCAAATCGACAGCGCCAGCCATAAATGATTAATCACCACAACCCCAAAGTACTCCTCCGAAATCCAAATGACAAAATCAATGCTGAAATTTTTTTTGCTGCGCTGTACAGATCGGTTTTTTGTGCTGCAATAATTAAAGACAATTTAACACTCAAACCAATATTGTCTCCCTAAAAAGTAAATGGTCAACAGCAGCCAGCGGTCTAAAGCATCACAGAAATTAAGTTTTTTACTTTATTTAGTCATGGTTTCACTTTATTGATCCAAATCCTATGAATGTAAAGGTAACTGTTAATGGTTATCACAGCAAACTTCAAACCACTGGTAAACTGCCTTGAAGGGTGTTCGTCATAATGCCTCAGGCAAGAAATGAGCTTTTTTCCAACTGAAATTTCGAGGTAAAGAGAATGAGAATGCGAATGGGATAGAGGAGGGTAATGTAGGAGTTGAAAACAAGTGGGCTCTGCCGGGTTGCAGTGCTGGAATTTTCTTGGCAAACAATGTAAGGATGTTCCTGTACCTGTGTGTATGATTACAAATACATTTAGAGGTAGTAATTGTTTTGGAAAAAGTTTCTAGAAGCAGGAATGTTTGTTGACAGAGACTGAAATCTATCTGCTTGGATTATGCATTCAGTCAAATAGGACAAAATTGAGAGAATAAATTTTCTGATATATTATTACACCCATTCTGTGGTGTATATAAACAGATTACAATCGTACTACAACTATTGTGTACTACTGTACTACACAACATGTACAAGGTAAGTAATTACAATAATATATTCCCTTGTAGTCTATTCCTAATAGGGAACGATGACTCACACTAACACTCCCCCTCAAGTTTGCGCATATACATTAACCATGCCCAACTTGCTTAGTGAGTCATAAAACGCCTTCCTGGAAACTCCTTTGGTAAGTACATCTGCAAGTTGCTCTTCAGTTGGAACAAAAGGAAAGCTAATGATTTTGGCATCTAGCTTCTCCTTTATAAAGTGACGATCAACCTTCACATGCTTAGTACGATCATGCTGTACTGGATTCTGCGATATGTCAATAGCTGCCTTGTTGTCACAATACAACTGCATGGAATTTTTGAGTATGAAACCCAGATCACGTAACAGATTTCTCAGCCACAACAATTCACACACTCCATGAGCCATACCTCTATACTCGGCCTCAGCACTAGAACGTGCCACAACTTTCTGTTTCTTACTCTTCCATGTAACCAAATTACCTCCCACAAAGGTAAAGTAACCTGAAGTCGATCTTCTGTCTGTGATATTTCCAGCCCAATATGCATCTGTGAAGCCACAAACCTCGAGGATGTTGTTGTGTTTAGAAAATAGTACTCCCCTACCGGGAGCTGACTTCAAGTACTTCAGAATTCGCATAACAGCATCCATGTGACTCTCACTCGGATTATGCATGAACTGACTCACCACACTCACTGCATACGCAACGTCTGGTCTGGTATGAGCCAAATAAATCAAGCGCCCAACTAACCTCTGATAGCGAGCTCGATCAGTAGGTGCCTGATCTGGATACTCAGCTAAACCATGGTTCTGCTCAATAGGAGTGTCAATAGGTCTACAATCCAACAAACCTGTTTCTGTCAGCAAGTCAAGGACATACTTCCTCTGGCACAGATAGATTCCTTCTCTCCCCTTGGCTACCTCAATTCCTAAGAAGTACTTAAGCTCCCCCAAGTTTTTCATCTCAAACTCAAAGGCTAGCTGTCTCTACAGTCTATCCATCTCAACAGTGTCATTACCAGTGATTACCATATCATCCACATAGATAATTAGAGCTGTTACCTTCCCCTGTTGATGCTTGAGAAACAAAGTATGGTCTGAGTTGCTCTACCTGTAACCAACCTTTCGCATGAACTGTGAAAATCTTCCAAACCAAGCACGAGGTGACTGTTTGAGACCATACAGAGACTTTCTCAACTTGCATACAAACTCACCAGGAGAAGCAACTACATACCCTGGTGGGAGACTCATGTATACTTCCTCGGCTAACTCTCCATGAAGAAATGCATTCTTGACATCAAATTTTCGGAGTGGCCAGTTTAAACTAGCAGCGAACGAGAGCAGAACCCGAATAGTATTCATCTTGGCAACAGGAGCAAAAGTTTCATCATAGTCTATACCATACGTCTGAGTAAATCCCTTTGCTACAAGACGTGCTTTGTATCGATTCACTGATCCATCTGCATTATGTTTCACGGTAAACACCCAACGACAGCCTACAGCCTTCTTGCCTTGTGGTGGAGGCACAAGTTGCCAAGTACTGTTCTTCTGCAACGCCTCCATCTCTTCATCCATAGCCTTCCTGCACTTTGGATCCCCCAACGCATCCTGCACTTTGTTAGGTACTAATACAACAGATATTTGATTCACAAATGATTCATATGACTTAGACAACCTCCTAGTGGACATATAGTTGGCTACTGGATATGTTGATTTGGCAGTAAGAGTAGGTTCATATCTTTTGGCTGATTGACCTCGAGTGGTCCTATGTGGTAACACATATGGCTCAACATTAGACTCACTACTGCTAGTATCAGTGGATGGACATACCTCAAATGGGTGATCTTCAGTACCAAGAGGCTGTGGGTCAGGGGTAGAAGTGATGGCAAGAGGGGCAGTTGTGTCTTCAACCTCATTCTGAGTGATGGGAACTGGTGCTTCTGCTGCTGGAGGCGGCGAGCTAATAGTCTCAACCGGGTCCATCAAAGTACCTCCTGGCTGTGTGACTTCTCCTTCTCCCTCTGATTCCTCCCCCTCTCCATGATATAGCTCTTCAAAATATGAATTCTCCCCCTGAAGAGCTGTATTTGAAGCGGAGAAATAACTCATGTCTTCAAAGAAAGTAACATCCATAGTGACATAATACTTTCTGGTGGGTGGATGATAGCACTTGTACCCCTTCTGATGACCTCTGTAGCCAACAAACACACACTTAAGGGCCCGGGCATCCAACTTAGACCTCTGATTTATGGGTACATGGACAAAGGCAACACAACCAAAAACACGAGCTGGAAGATTGTGAAATGATGGTAAGGAGACATGAGAGGCGAGAACCTCAAATGGAATTTTGCCCTGAAGGACACTAGATGGAAGACGATTGATAAGATGAGAGGAAGCATGTATAGCATCGCCCCATAGATACTTAGGCATATGAGCACTGAGCACTGAAAAGAAGGGCACGAGCCATATCAAGTAAATGACAGTTTTTCCGTTCGGACACTCCATTATGTTATGGTGTTTGTGGACACGTGGTTTGGTGAACAATCCCATGAATTTTAAAAAACTCTTGGAACACATGATTAACATACTCCCCCCCATTGTCAGAACGAAGGACTTTAATGGTGCTATGATATTGTGTTTGAACAAGATTACGAAAGGTTTGAAAAGCGGGGAAGACTTCATCTTTGGTTTTAAGAAGAGCAACCCATGACAATCTTTACAATCATCAACAAACAACACAAAATATCTCATACCCGATACAGTAGGCTCTCTAGAAGGTCCCCAAACATCAGAATGAATCAACTCAAAAGGAATAACACTTTTATTAGAAATACTAGGAGAATAAGTAGCACGATGACTCTTGGCCAAAACACATGTTTCACAATGTAAAACTGACTCATCCACACCAATAAACAGAGTAGGCATGGTTTTCTTCATAAGACTAAAAGATGGATGCCCTAAACGGTGATGCCACAACCAAATCTCACGTAGCTTATCAGAAGTCGAAGTCAAAGTGGCTCGGGACTGTGCTCCTGGTTTCTCTCCTGCGTATGTCTGATCCAGATGGAACAACCTGCCCCTCAGATACCCCCGACCGACTATCTCCCTGGTGAGAAGATCCTGAAAAATCACATACATAGGATAAAAGGTTACAGAGCATTTAGACTCAGTGTTCAATTGTGGGACAGATATCAAGTGATGAGATAAGTCAGGCACGTATAACACATTGTGAAGTTCTAAAGTAGGAGTAAGATGCACCGACCCGGACCCTAACACAGGAAAAGCCTCACTATTGGTATTGGTTACATAGGACACTGGTGGGGAAGACAATTCAGTAAAATATGATTTGTCATAAGTCATATGGTCGGAGGCACCAGAATCAATAATCCATGTATCAGAACCAACAAAGTTAGAAATCTGTAAAGCCATACCAATTTTACCTCGACCAGCTATAGAGGCTATAGGGGTAGCTCCACCTGCTGTATGATGATCTTGGCCAGCCACTCCATAGAAATCCAGTTCTTGGACCAAGTGAACCGCAGCTGCTTTCCCCTTAAGGCGATAACCTTGCTTTTTAGGTTTAAGGTGTGGGTTCAACTTCCAACAAGTCTCCCGAACATGCCCAAGATCGTTGCAATAAGAGCATTGAGGACGAGGACGGTTGGTAAAGCCTTGTGGGAAACCTTGCTGATGCAGTGGGGCTGAACTCTGTTGCTGAAGGAAAGGTGCAGGTGCCTTGGCCTGAATAGCTAGGCTAGAGACTTCAACCTGTGCATGTTTGACACTTTCCTGCTGAGACTCATCCTTGCGGATGTGTGTAAAGGCTGTAGTCAAATTCGGGGGATCTGTCATTCTGAGCAATTCTCCCTTGGCACTGCTATGCTTTTCATCAAGCCCTCTTAGGAAGACATGCACCCTTTCTAGCTCCTTCTCCTTCTGGTACCACACAAGATCTTCCTGATTCTTGATCTTGCAAGGACGCTTCTGATCAATTTCAGCCCATACATTTTTCAGCTTGGTGAAAAACACTGACACTGGTTGCCCATTCTGTTGCATTCCTGCAGCTTTGCACATCAGTTCATGAACCTGTATAAAATCAGACTCATTTGTATAGAGATCTCCCAACGTCTTCCATATTGCCTCAGCAGTTTCACATTCCTCTACCATCTGTAGCACATCATCAGTCATGGCTCTAAATAAAATAGACATTACAAACCCATCATCATCTTCCCACTTAGCATAGGCTTCTATGTCATCTTCACGAGGAACCTTGATTGTTCCTGTCACATGTTCCATCTTGTGTATCCCACGAAGATAAACTGACATAATCTTCTTCCATATTCGGAAATTGGTACCAGTGAGTTTGGTACTTCCAAAAGAACCACCTTCTGAGCTCTTAACAAATACCTCAACTTTCTGAACCTCATTGGCCTTAGAACCCTGACCTTCACTTTGATCACCACCCATCACAACAATACAGTAACAAAAACACAGAGTATGCAGCGGAAAAAAGGATATTCCAACAATTGCAGCGATATATATATATATATATATATTTTTTTTTTGGAAAATTGTTGGGATTGACCGAGTTGGTCGAGTTGACCGAGTTACCGGGTTGACTGGGTGACTGAGTGGACTGGGTTACTGAGTTGACCGGGGTACCGACTGATCGAGGTACCGAGTTGCTGGTCTGACCGAGAGGAGAGGGACGACCGGAAGCGGGGCGACGCCGAACTGGGTTGAGGTCACTATCGTGGACGTCGACCGAAGAGATTCGGCGATCTGAGACGAGCTTCGGCGTTGCAGAAGAGGTTCGGCGATCTGAGGGTTGCAGAAGAGATTCGGCGATCTTCAGCGTTGCAGAAGGTGGACGAAGATCGATCTGATGTCAGACGAAGGCGGTCTGGGATGGAAGACGAGGCCGGTCTGAACTGAAGGTCAGGGAGAAGGGCGCCGGCGATCTGAGACGGACCGGATCGATCTGTCTTTTGCTGAAGATGAAGCCGAGCGAACGAATCAATTGAAGAGAGTGAAGAGGACGTCTGAACGACGTCGTTTCAAGGCCTGACCAAAGAATTGGCTTTTAACCCAATTGTTTTTCCTTGGATTGAGAAAAAGCTGAAAGAAAGAGACAAAGTCCTTTTCGGATCTTTGCTCTGATACCAAGTCAAATAGGACAAGATTGAGAGAATAAATTTTCTGATATTTTATTACACCCATTCTGTGGTGTATATAACCAGATTACAATCGTACTACAACTATTGTGTACTACTGTACTACACAACATATACAAGGTAAGTAATTACAACAATATATTCCCTTGTAGTCTATTCCTAATAGGGAACGATGACTCACACTAACACAATCCACTTCTAAAGTAATGTGTAGATATAGACTTGCATGTAGTTGACATGATATCTTCAAAATAGCTCAGCCACACCATGAAGATGACAAGAACCTGCCCTCTATGCAAGTTTGGGATGTAACGAGTCTTGGAAACCAACTAGCAGCACCACATAGCTAGAAGGGCCCAGGATTTTGATCGGAACTAGTCTTAAAACTAAGACGACTCCACTTGGCTGTACACAGAAGTTGGACTTGTTCATGCGCATTTTCCACTTAAAACAAGATATCAACTTCCCATTTTCTCTACATGCTCATCCACTTGAGTGGAAAATGCGTCGAAGCTTAGGTCCCTTCCTAAATTCGTATGGGACGATGCACATGTTTTCAATTTTACAATTTTTCTACTTCATGCGTTTACAGTACAATATTTGTAAACTAGACAACTGTACTATGCATATAGGTTAGTAGTGAAGTAGACCAAGTCACCAAAGCAAATTGTCTTGATTCCCTTCACTATTATTCAGTGTGCAAGGCTGCTGTACTTTTATTATGGAGCACTAAAAACTATTAAGTATTCAAATATTAGGTTAAATTTTTTTATTTTTGCTTTTTCATTACTTATATGATTATTGGAAACAAGCAAATATAGAATGCCTAGTTCTCAAATAAACTTAATATGTAAAATGAATTAGTGACTTGTGGATTGGGTTAAGAAATTTCTTAAGCAATAAGAAACTGCACATGGACTAGTAAGGAAGAAACAGCAAGTATGAATACAATCATCAAGTATGAATGCACTTATTTGTCACATCCCCATTAGCTAGATAGAAACAGCAACCAAATATCAACCACTTTATAACTAAGTAGCTCAAGTTTGCATCATGCTTATAAACACGAAAATTCAAAGTGAACTTCCCATTAGCAGAAACTAACAAGCTTGAAGAATCTAGGGGGGTGTATTGTATATTGAATTAGTGGAACTTTTAAAGAAATCTATGGAATTTAAAAGTCTTGGTGTATTCAATATAGACTTTTAACAGTCCATGAAAGTCTTGAGGTATTCAATTAGGATTTTTAAAGACTTCATGAATTCCACCAAAATCTAAGGGTATTTAATTAGAACTTCTAAAAATGAATAAAAGTACAGAGGTATTCAAAATATCATTCATACACTACTACAATTATGGGGAAAGGCCACACACAGCTTGCATGACAAAAAGACCTCAAAGGACACACATGTGTGTGTCTAGCAGCCATAGCCACACTACAGCCACTTTTAATAGGGTCAGTGCTCTGTAGAGGGGTTGCTTTCCCCTTAATAGTCTCGATTTACTTGGTGAGTGGCTTCTCTGAAGAAGCTCTGACATACTGGGACCACCAACAACAATGGTGGGAAAGATTCATTATTATAATTTTTGTTTATTAATTATTTCTGGTCCAATATCGAGTATTCCTGGGGGGGGTATTCCTGGGGATGGATGGCTGATATCCTGATCTTATTCATTTTATTTCATATTTCTGGGGATGAATGGGTTCATCGATGATCGGCTTGGATTCAGTCACTGCCATGGTTTCAGCCTCTACTCAAGTGATGAAATTTGAGATCTTAGATTAGAGGTGATAGGCGTAGATCTATACTTTATTGAAACACTAAAACCATATCCAGATTCTGATGAGGTCGATCTGGTTTAGGTTCTTCCCGTTTAACTTGGCGTGCATCGTGACGGCCATCCTTGCATACATAAAAACAGAGAGCGAGTTAACTCAGAGCAGCGCCATGGAGATTGGTTTTGACTTGAAAACTCAATGTTTACTTTGACCCAATAAACAATTGTTCAGATCTAAAAGAAATTATAAATGAAACAAACTTTAATCGTAGCAAATTGCTAGCAGTTGAAAACAAGGTCAGAAAACTTATCAGCCAACCGAGCAAGGCCTTCAATCGTAGCACTGATCATATAAGGAGTTCCACAAGTTAGGCCATTAGCAACCTGTGACGTTCAAAATCAAAAGAGGTTGTATTAACATCAAAGCAAACTGATGAAATTGGGGAATCTCTTTCTAAAAGAGTAAAGAAAAGAAATTACCACTACGAATTCCAATTTCACATTGATGAAATTGGGGATCTTGATTAGAGTTGATAGGCATAAACCCATAAAAAACTGGGTCACTGAAACTAGATTCTGATGAGGTCGATCTAGTTGAGCTTCTTCCGATCTAGTTTAACTTGGCGTGCACCGTGGCGGCCATCCTTGCATACATAAAAACAGAGCGAGTTAACTCGGAGCAGAGAAGTACTATGAATCTATGAAGAAATTGGAACAAAGACCCCTTGCATATCTGAATAAGCAGAGTGAAATAATAAAAGCAAGTTTGAGCAAAATTTCTGCAGTTAGAAGATACAGATCTATAAAGAATGAAAAATGTATAAACAATGGAAAAAAGGCCAGCGGCACTTTCTTCCTCAGATCCGGCTTTTCCTTCTTCACGGTGGCCATCACCATGTCGCCGATGCAAGCCGACGGTAGAGGATTAAGACGCCCCTTGATCCCCTTCACGGACAATTCATTGGATGATGGGGATTGATAGTTTGGGTGAGTTCAAGGACAAGGGAATTATAATGAAGATTCAAGTGTGGGAGCACAGAAGAGAGAGGAGAGCTTCTCGAAGAAAAGAGAAGAGAGAGAATGAGAGAGAGGGGAGATAGGAGATCGAGAACAAGAAACAATATAATATATGTAACCCAAAAAAATATATATATATAATATAAGTTTTCATTTTTCAATACCCATTATCAGATTCTAGTACATAAGGAAAATATAAAAAATTAACTCATCCACAATTATAAGCAATCTTGGGAAAATATCATGACTACAGTACTACCTGATACCATCTCACATCACCCAAACAGTGGAAGTTCCTGTTTGGCACCAATTTTGCTGCAGCTGGTCAACAGTCTCTTTTCTTGCACGGGCGTGCCAGCACCGTTGGGTGCGTTCGTCGGGGGTGTCTCTTGACCTGACTTCTATCGAGCGATTGTAGACGAGGAGAGCACCAACCTCGTCGCGGGATTCTTTGTGCCTCGTGGCGAGGACTTTTGCTGAGCTTCTTGAAAATCACAATTGATACTCAATGTTGTAGATCGAGCAGAGCGAGAACCACTAGGAAGTGAGGAGAACTTGCTAAAGCGTGACTTTAGCTTGGCTGGGTTGCTAGGGCGTTACCCTTGCTTGGCTGGTTCTGTAACCGTTGTGGTTGCGGCACTACCGTCGGCTCCCGAGGAGACTAGGACCGAAGTACGTTGCCAGAGGGTTTGGTGGCACTGAAAGTCAGCTTCTAAGAAGACTAGGACTAGGAGTGTGATCACCGGTAAGAGAAAGAGAAGGAGAGGAGTTGCTCTTAGAGAGGTTGCTCTAGAGAGAACTTAGATCATCTTAGAGATGTTTTGATGTTGTGAATGTGTCTTTGTGATGAATTTGTAACCTCTATTTATAGGCTACCATGCCAAAGTAGTTGGCATTAAACAAATGATAGTGGAGCATTAAATGGAGATAAGAAATGATGAATTTTGGAGATAAAGAGATAAAGAAGCATAATTGGAGATAAGGAATGATGAATTTTGGAGATAAGGAAGCACTTTCAGCTGCACTTTCGGCTCCTTTATTCCTTCAATTATATCTACTTCTTCATAAAAAATGTTACACTATGAGTGTAGATCATCCTGGTAAAATTTCAGAGCTTTTGGTATAGTGGTTGGGCCAGAAACTCTGCTGGACCTCTTACAGGTCAAGTTTTCCAGTTTTGCTTCTGTAGAAAATTGGGCTGATTGTTTGAAGGCTTTCCACTTGAAACTAGATCTTGTACTCTTCATAATAAATTATCCTTGGGATGTCTAGTATTAATCTGGAAAGTTTCAACTTATTTGGATCTTGTTTGGTTAGTCTTCCGCCCCTCTTTCCTTGTTTAGCTCGGTTTCTCCTAGCCGAAGTAAGAAAATGTGCTAAAGTTGACTTTTCATTTCCATGTTTCCATCATTCCCTTTTCTTACAGCTCGCATAATTCTCCATAGTAGGCTTTATTTAGCCTCTAAATAATATATTTCGAACTTGTCCACAATATATAGCTTGAGCCACTGACATTGGCTCAATTTCTCCAACACATGCCTTGTCAGGTCAAAATGCTCATTTTGGGTCCAAACAGTTCCCACCCTTGTTTTAAGGAGTGGCAAAACACATGTGGCCTTTGCCCGTTATTGTAGTAGTGATACTTATGGAATTAGAAAATCATGGATAATCATGGACATTGTAGTGTTAACTATACATACCAAACTCCAATAATTTTCCAGCCTCCAGACCAAAGATTTCAAAAAGTCTATCAAAGTTTCCTCTTCAGAAAAAGAAAAAAAAAGTCTATCAAAGTTCTTCTCTCTACGCACGAAGAAGTTTGTCCTTCATCATCTCTCTTTCTTAATTTTTTGTCTTTTCTCTAATCTTTTATTATATCAACCTTTTTTGATACCCAACATGTTCATTTTAGTTGTTGAATGTGATTTTTTTTTTTTTTTTTTTTTTTTTCAATTGTGATACTTCGAACCCTAATAGCAATAAAAATGATTTATGAAACCCTAAAACTCAAATATTGTGGTCTAACCCTAAGACCTTGAACCATACTAAATTTTGTCTTATTAATTAATTATTCTCATTAATTTGAATTTATATTATGGTTCAAAAAGAGGTTGAACAATTGAATTTCAATTGATTGATTATAGATCAAGAGATTGACCAATATTGCTACAATATATGTTAATCGGCGAAAACAAAATTGATGAGAATAATTAACCATAAACATCAAGTGATCTATATTGTATATTTATGTTGTTGGGAGATTAGGAATGAAAACAAACTCGCTAGACAGACTAACACTCATTTATTTGAGTCAATTTCTATTAGAAGATACTGGAGCATTGAAGAGACAACAAGTTATTATTTTGTTTTGTGTTTAGGCTGCATTTGTTTTATTTTTTTTTTTGTTTTTATTTTTTTTATATATTTTGTACATCCTAGGAAATCTATAGAAGTCATTTATAATAAAGTATATGTTTTAGGGAATCAGAAATTGAGAGATAATCGCTGTATATTCTCATTGATAATAGGGGCCTCTTTATCTAGAGGATTACAATGCATAGAGTTAGAATCATACAAAGAAAGAGAATCTCTAGATTCTTCTAATTGAACCCTATTACCGGTAGGTCAAGTAACCTAGAGTTTGGATTAAACACAAATAGAGATATCCTTAAACACTCCCCCTTGTGTTGTCCAAACGCGGTGCTTCTCTCGTTGCCTCATTAAAAACCTTGCCGCGTAACAAAAACCCAGTGGGACAAAAATAACCTCGGTCAAAGGGGAAAAAGAGCACAACACACCCTTCACGTTTCGAGGTGAACATGTAGACATCTCCCCCTGATGACTACGATCATGGGAGTTCAGATAATTTTCGCAAGTCAATTCTTGCCACATGTTTCTCGAACGTGAATTTGGGCAATGACTTAGTAAACAAGTCTGCCTCACTGTCCTCAGATCGAACCTAGTTCACTTTGATCTCGAGGAGTGTTTGTTGTTGCTGATTATGCTTGGTGTTATCGCTTTTGATGTAGCCTTGCCTCATTTGTTCAAAACAAGCAGCATTATCCTAAATGCTCGTAGGCTCATCTGTGGTAGACTTCAAACCACAATTATTCGAACATGCGTAATTATGAATCCAATCTATATTCATTCACGAACCACTTCATGAAGAGCAATGATCTCTACATTGTTCGAAGATATAGCGACTAGGGTCTATTCTGTAGACCTCCAAGATGTCACGGTTTTTTCCCATGGTGAACACTAAACCGGATTGGGAATGACCTTTGTGTGGGTGAGAGAGATACCCAACATCAGCAAAACCTTCCAAAACACATGTCGTTTTGGGATGGGGATAGTGAACGCAGGCCAACGTTGGCGACGTTCCTGGTGTGTGATGGGTCCGAATCCATCATCTCTTTGTAAAACAAGCCCATATCACTCATACATCTCAAGTATCGAAAAATATCTTTTACACCAATCCAATGGCGTCGCGTTGGCGCGGAGCTATATCTAGCTAACAAGTTCACAACATATGAGATGTCTGGTCTTGTACATTGGGATAAGTACAATAATGGGCCTATTGTACTAAGTAAGACACTTCTGCCTCTAGCACATCTTCGTCATCATCCTTTCGACGAATAGGATCCTTTTCAGGATCACGACTACGGACGATCATGGGGGTGCTTGAAGGCTTGACCTTGTCAAAATGCCTAAGCATCTATCGACACGATGCTCAAGTTCCAAACCGAGACATAATCGTGTTCTCCCAAAATCCTTCATCTCAAACTCGGATTTCAAGTGTTCAGTGGTTTCCCTTAACTCTTTAAGGGCTTCTGATGAAGATCATGTCCAACAAGAACCGCGATAGAATCCGAAACTTGTCATAGAAACGCGTGGGCATATCCCTTCCCAATCAAGTAGTCACTTTAGTGAGCGTTTCAACCTTATTGTAAATGCGCTCCGTGGTGTAGAACCTCTTGACTTGGGTAAATGAAGTTCGCCATGAACCTTCATGTATATTATGTATCTAGATCCCTATAGAGATACGTAGTGACCACATTTGTAAGCTGCATGTTCAATTATTCGGAAACTACCAAACTGACAGGGTAGTGGAGTGCAATGACATCCATTACGAGAGAATATGTCTCATCATAGTCGATTTCAGGGCGTTTTATGAGAAGCCTTGCACCATAAGGCGAGATTACCATCTCTTTTTCTCACTACGCTTTCTAACGAAGACCCATTAGTCAACAGGTTTTATGTTAGGAGGTGTTGGCATTACTGGCTCGAAAAACCTTCCTCTTCGTTAGAGAATCCAACTTAACCTGTATCGCATCTTTCCATTTAGGCTAAAAACTCTCTACGTTGGCATTCATTCATTAACGGAGCGTGGTTCGATATCATCTGACTCAACAAACTCATGCGTAACTACATCATCAATCATGATGGAGTTTCTATCCCACGTCTCATGTACACTAGTGTAATTTTCATAGAGCTCTATATTCTCAGGAATAGGTTCTGACGTTGAGGCGTCCCCCAACAATAACCATAACCCAGAAGATACTCATGAGACGGATTTTTGAGTGTCGATGATCAAGGATTGGTTTGTGCCAATGTATCCTTCGAACCCAAGGGCCTCCCACGGATCCTAGTTGGGGCCATGGCCTGTAACACCAGAGTGCCACTCTCTTTGGCATTGGCTCCATGCCTACCTCCGTGTAGGGTAGCGCTATGTCCTCTCGTAAGGACGTCATTCCTTGCAGGCATGTTTGCAGCATATTTGTGTGATCTCGTCACTTTAATAGGGATCAAGATGAGACATAGTGGGGACAGACCACGACAATTCCTGTCGTTCCTGTTGAACATTTGTGTTCTTATCTCCCCCGAACGACGGGAAGACTGTCTCATCAAAGTGACAACCCGCAAATCTAGCGGTAAAGAGATCGCCTTGCAAGGGCATTAAGTGGCGGACGATTGTTGGAGTCTCAAATCCAATGCAGTTGCCCATTCGTCTGTAAGGACCCATCATAAAGTGCTGTGGCGGTGCAATCGGCACATAAATGGCTCACTCAAATGTACGTAAGTACAAAATACTTGTACCTAGTCACTAGCTGTAACGCATAGGTACATTGAGTGGCGGTAGGTCGTAGACGAATTAGCATAGCTGCATGTGATATTGCATCACCCCAAGCGGATGTAAGAAGATTGGTGAGCATTACCAATGTTCGGACTACCATCGTAGGTGTTTTCGCGAGACCAATTGGGTGTGTACATGGGAATGTGATGTCCAACATCAAGCCCATCGCAATATCCATTGAAAGTCTTTCGATGTAAACTCTCTAGCATAGTCAAATCCAATTGACTGAATAGGATGATCTGGGGAGTGAGCCCGTTGTGATATGATATGTGCTAGGAGTGTAGCATAAGCAGCATGTATAGGTGGACAATGGCACAACACGTGACCGGCGTGTTTGCGTGTCAACCAACATCATAAAATATTTAAGCGTCCGCAAGTTGGTTGAATCAATCCACAAAATCCCTACAGATTCTTTGTAAGAACAGAATGAGTATTGTCATATCCTTTGCACAAGACGGTCTCAATCCTAATTTGCCTAAGGAACGGGCTTAGTAAAACGAGCGAGAGGCCTTAGAAGCAACCATTGAGTATTTTGGTTAGGCCTGAGCGTCCGAAACGCTATGTGAAGTAAATTGGTGATTGCAATATCACCTGGGGCGCCATCACCATGATGGACGCTATCCATGGCGTGATGGATATGGACTGCGCCAGCCCTAGGCTGGTGGTGGACTGAGGCGGTGCCCTAGGCAGCTGTGTCAGTCACACTTAGTCTAGAAATCAACTTTTTATTCATGCTTCGTTTCGCTCGAAAGAAATGATGTCCATGTGAAGTCTTTTGTAGACGGATCACCATATCATGACTAGGATGATCTATCCTATCGTGACAAAGCCAATATGTGTCTAAATCCAAGAGATCTTCTCTCATAACTGTATTGGATTAATAGCTCGAATAGTGACATAGAATCCACTAGAGACACACATAAACTTCTCTAAGATGCGTCTTGTTCGCAATCATTAGAGGTAATGCAAAGGAACTCATTTCCGTTCTCTACATGCATTTTCACATGGAATTCGTTGGCTATTCATATGGTACGATTTTCCCTAAGAGCGTAGAGAGTTTCTGTGACAACTGTAATCAAGGTGCCATTTGGCAAGAGGAACTTGGGCTATTCCATGTCCTTGAATTAATATTGATGGCACAGCCATCGTAGTCACAAAGTAATATGCTCAGAATCAAAATTGAGTCATAATGAAAAGAACTCGAAATTTTATTCATAAGCCAATGGAGTACATCATTGTTTATTTGATCAAAGAAAATCTAATCCAATAAAAAGTAATATGGCAATCGCCTACATCTCTTGGAAAATAAAAAGACTTAATCAAAATCGCCAGTTTCTGAGTCATCTTGATCTTGATCTTCTTGTTCCATGTAGTTTGCTTCCCTTGCTTCATGATACATCTTGTATGCGTTTGCAACATTCTGGGGTGCTGTACATGTTTTGGCCTAATGTTCAGTTGATCCACATCGAAAACAAACATCACTATGGTCAGGCTCCCTTGATCGAGGCGCCATTGGGGCGCGATTTGGACGACCTATGCTCTTGGTGGAGTTACCACCATGGTCGGAGGCTCCGTCTCTCTCTCTTCACACGTTGACCTCCACGGTTCCGTGCACGCCTTTCTCGGCGATTTCCTTCCTCTTTAGGGCGAACATATGGACCAGAATATCCAGAATTGTCCCTACTCTTAGGGTTTCGCTCCTTGCGTCCTCCATTGGGGGCGCGACTATAGTTAGACTCCGGAATAGGCTTAGTTCCCACGGGTCTAGCATTATAGTTCTTCACAAGAATATTGTCATGCTTTTCAGCTACGTTCATGGCGCCAATGAGCTCATGAAACCTTGTGATACGTCCTGCATTTACATAAATCCGATAATTCTTTGAAATCATCAGTGCAGAGACGGGGAAGGTAGAGAGAGTCTTCTCGATCAACATCGTATTAGTTATGGCTTGGCCACAAAACTCCATCAGAGACTTGATACGAAGAGCTTCCGAGTTATAATCAAGCACAGACTTGAAATCACAAAAGCGGAGGCTATGCCATCGCACTTCTAAATCAGGAAGCAGGGAGTCACGAACGTTGCCAAATCGCTGCTCAAGTTCTACCCATAGCTTTCTTGGGTCTTCCTCATTGAGGTATTCATTTTGGAGCGCGTCATTCATGTGCCTTGTCATGAGAATTATGGCTTTAGCTTGTTTTGCTTCAAAAGCAGTAGCTTGCTCAATGGAGAGCACGTTCTGACTAGGCTCTTGGATGGCTTCTAGAAGTCCATCAGCCTTAAGATGTTGGTGCACATCTCGGACCCACCTATGGTATCCTGCGCCAGTTGTCTCTAGTGGAACAAATTTCAACTTGTTCAGGTAACTCATCCTTAAAAAATGGTCGGAAAACTTGACCGAAAAGTTGGCCGGAAAAAGTCGCCTGAAAGTGGCCGGAAAAGTGTTGACCGGCGTTGACTGGCCGTTGACCGGTGTTGACCGAGCAGCTGACGTGGCACCAGTTGCTGACGTAGCAGGCTGACTGGAGGCTGACGTGGATGCTGGCGTGGCAGATGACGCAATGATGACGTCAAAGGCTTCAGGCTGCTGGGCTTTGGACTTCAGCTTCTAAGCCTAGGGCTGACCGGAGATGGACTTGGTTGACTGAAGTACAGATTGATGATGCAGGCGGCGGTTCAGCGATTCAGTTGGTTCAAGCGGCCGGTTCGTGTGGTTCTAGGCCGGTTCCTGTGGTGATTTTTCGGCTCTGGTGATATGGGGTCCGGCTGCAGCAGCTGGTGGAGTTTGGTAGTAGTAGGCATGGAGGAAAGCTTCGAACCGGGCAGGGAGGATATCGGTATTTTCGGTGGCCGATTTGGATATTTTACTGCCGGTTATGGGGACAGCGCCGCCGATTCTGGGCTCCTGGAGGTGAGAGCTTCAAGGTGGGGGGGGGGGGGGGGGGGGGGGCGGAGGTTTCTGGGGTTTGAAGGCTACGAATATTAGGTTTCAAGGTTAGGACTCGTGCTGATAACGCGTTTTAGGGAATAAGAAATTGAGAGATAATCGCTGTATATTCTCATTGATAATGGGGGCCTCTTTATATAGAGGATTACAATGCATAGAGTTAGAATCATACAAGGAAAGAGAATCTCTAGATTCTTCTAATTGAACCCTATTACCACTGGGTCAAGTAACCTAAAGTTTGGATTAAACACAAATAGAGATATCCTTAAACAGTATATAGATTTTCATGAATCAACAAAAGTCTGTTGCTAAAATCAACGGTTTTAAGAAATCCATAACATTCTATCAACTTTTTAAAGAGTCTGTGGACTTTTCAAAAAGTCTGTCATTTAAAAAAAGTCTACACAAATCCAAATACAATACACCCCTCTAGACTTTCACCTGGTTTCAGTGTGTTTGTTGCACCATCACAAGTACTCCACAAGCTCCATATAAACATCAAGCTAATCAAATCGACACCGCCAACCATAAATGCTAAATCACCACAACAACAAAGTACTCCTCCAAAATCCAAATGATAAAATCTATGCTGAATTTTTTTTTTTTGCTACGCTGTATAGCCAAATTTTTTTTTTCTCGAGACCCTTTTTTTTTTGCTGGAATAATTGAAAGAGAATTTAACACTCAAAACTAGGGCTATCACTCGGTCGGTTCGAATCGGTTATAGGTATTACCAACTTCAAAACCAAAGCTTTCGGTTTCAAAACTGAGCTACCAATTATCAACCAAAATTTTCAGTTTTTAATTATATCTACCAAATTCGGTATTTTGGTATTATCAACTTTAGAACAACTAATTCTTTATAATATAAATTAGAATGAACAGAACTAAGTTTTTGAATTTTATAGTCATAAACGTTGTATTCATCTACTAATTGTAGCTTTCTTTTGTATATATGACATCAAGTTTTAGCAATTTTCACTAAAACTAGGTTATTTAACCAGTTTTGACCAGGTTACTTAAAATACATGTATTATTAATGTAATATCTATATAGTAATATTCATACTATTATAAAAGTTTTTATGTTTATTTCTTAATATACATGTATGTGTATTGAAAACTGTAGTATATAAATCTAATATTTAGATAATCGGTAGATTCAGTATTTACCAAAACCAAACCAACTTTTTCGGTAATTTTCGATTTCAGTTTTATCGGTCTCAGTTTCCAAAAAATCGGTTTACCAAACCTAAAACATCGGTTGGTATTCGGTCGGTTTGGTAATTACCAAATCAAGTAGTAGCCCTACTCAAAACCAATCTCACCCTAAAAAGTCAATGGTCAACTGCAGTAGGCGGGACAGAGCATCATAGAAATAAAGTTTTTTGCTTTATTTATTCAGATTTTTGTTTGATTTATAGAGGGGAGTAAGTAGTTTTTTTCCACTTACAGCTATTTTGAGCATTGAAGAAATGACCTTTCATTCTCAGTGAGGACTTTCTTGAAACACCTTCAACCCATTTCACCCACCTTTCTTCCAAAGACCATAAAACCCAACTGACCCAAAGCTGAAAGATGGTAAAAAAAAAAAATCAACTTGAAATCAAATAGAGAACTTGGGTCGTCAAACCTAAGATTTTTCTTCTTCAAGACTTGAACTTCGGGTTGTTGGTTGTGAGGACTGAGGGGCGGCTATCATTGTCTTTGGTCTTTGGCAATCTTCACAATTTAGGAAGAAGGAAGCACGTTTACGTTTTGGGATTTTTGACGCATAGTTAAAATAGTTGGTACAATAAGGAATGGTATCAGATCTCATTTATTACAGGCCGCCAAGAAAAAAAAAAAAAAAAAGAGAAAGGGGGTCATCTGGTCCCAATGGCATCATCACCCAAACCCAACCAACTTGAAAGCCGTCATTGGCTTTGTGCACAAAAATTAACCTTGGAATAATGGCCATGGCGATGGCAGATAATCTCACATGAAGAGGTCAGCTTCAATGGATCTTGTAATCAAGAAAGTCGAGTTGAAGACAGAGGTGCTTAAACAATAAGCTATTCTGTTTTTAGCTTTCATAGCAACCCCTCTATTTTTAACTTATGAAAGCTGTCTTTCATTAACTTTTATAAATCATTTTAAAATTATTGAAACTTTCATAAAGCATTGTAAAGTGGTTGAACTTTTTTCTTTTAACAGTTTCAGATTAGACATATATTACAGTAACCCTTGGTATACACGTAATTACCTATTAGATAATGTTACAAGTATAATACAGATTACAGAGGAGATATATTGTTGTATACATGTATGACACTTTATTTACGTAGAGAACACAAAGCACAAAGAATCCCTCAGCTAACTCAAGTTGATCTAACTCAACCAGGGCAAATTAGCTGGCTAGTCACCTTCTTCCACAACACATTAGGCGCCTTCACCGTCCTACAATAAGGGAGATGGACAAGCCATTTTTTGGAATCTTTTCGGATTCATTTCCTCTTATATTTACTCCAGCCGAATTCCTTACTGGAAAAGATGCTGGTCTTGTTGGTATAGGTAAAGGCAAGCTTTCAATTGTCAGCATAGATATGGCATCTAACATGGTTGGCCGAAGTTCTGGATCCTCTTCGACACATAGTAGAACAACATGTATGCATCTTAATAGTTGATTTTCAACGTACACATAAATCACTTAGAGTTGCGTCCGTCAATTCTAGTCCTGCACCTTCTTACCATAACTCCCATGCTTGAAACAAGATCGTATCCATTTAGGATACATAATTATTTTATTTACATTTCACATTGTTGTAAATATTTGTGGATAATCATGTAAATAGATGATGAGTAATAGGTGTCTATCCCTATAGATTGGTGATTGATAGGTTGTAATTGTAGGAGTGATTGGATTGTAATTAAGCATTACCCTTTTGTGCACACCATGTAGTCTTATATAAGGCTCCTCATGGTGAGATGAATAAGACACACAATCTGATTCTCTGTGTCCAAACTCTCTCTCTCTCTCAGAAATTTTTCTGTTTTACAACACGTTATCAGCACGAAGCTCTAACCAAAGCTCTAGCCAAGAAAAAAAACCCCCCCCCTGCTGTAGTCTTTTTGCACGCCCCGAAACCTCTTGATCGGGATGTCAGATAAAAAACTTTCCTTCATCAAAGTTGTTCGTCTCTGCCTCTTCTCTTTGACCTCCAAATTTCAGCCATATTGGTGTCGTTTTGAGACCTGTACACCATTTGAAGTGGAAGCTGTTCAGAAGAAAATCTGCTCCGTGTTCACGACTAGCTCTAAGATTTGGATCGAATAGTTTTGAGATTCGGGATTTCCTACCAGAAGAGGTGAATAGTTCTTGGATTGGCTGAGAAGACAACCTTCTCAGTTCTGCACACATAAGCTGAAGATTCATCTGTTCTTCATCAAGTAATGTTTTCCAAAATCTAATTTCATATTCATGTTTGTTGAGCCTAATGATTGAATATGAACAATCACCATGATGCATGAACCCTAATATTTGGTATATACATATTTATATATATTCATTTATGTGTCTTGGTTTATTTGGCTTTGGATTGTTTGGTTGGAAAAGAAAAAAAAAAGGTTAGGATTCTTGGATTTGAAGCATTTGGTCCAGTAGTACCATATAGTGCATACCAATTAAAAAACAAGCAAAAAGAAAAGGGATTTTGCTGCTCCTGGGATTAGAACCCAGCCACATCATGCATTAGCCTAGCACATTGTCCACTATGCCACTATGGCAAGCTGGAATTTTTCAACTCCATATAATTGGTGATTGATCAATTGATTCAACCTGTGATTTGATTTTGATTGATTTTATCCAAAGCAATTACCATTGTAATTTATGCTCATTACCACAATCACTTCATTATCACATTGAGACAATTCTGAATTATTGCCTAAATTATGATAGAAGAATTATGGGCTTAATTTTTGGTTACACAAATTTGAATCTGCCATTATAATTCTTTATGCTAGAAGCATTATGGGCTAAATTATTACGCGATTATTACATAAATATTGTGCCAGAAGCATTTGCCAAATTTATTACCTGTACATAATGCCAGAAGCATTAATGGGATTTGAACCCATTTCCTTACGTATATAACCGCTGCATTAATTTATTTATGTTACGATTTAATAACGTATATTGAATTTGGTTTTGTTATAATTGTGAATATTAATAGAGGCTGAGTCAGAAGCTCAAATCAAGCCCAAAGTCATAACAACAAATTCGAGCCAGACAGAAGCTCAGGCCCAAGTTGCAAGGCCAGAAGCAGCTCACTACATGTTACCATGACAAAAGTTATGAATCTTCTCAAAGTAGGCTCATCTAGTTGGATGCGATGTCTAGGTAAGGTTCAAATGAGGTTGTGTACTTAAGTGAGCCTCGCTCCACCTAAACCTCATCCTTCCTTACCTGGTCGTATTCAATTGGAGTTACCGAAAGGTTGAGTAATAATTTTTCATTCCTTGGCAGACCAGCCTGAGCCCAGCAGGCCCACCTCTCCCTCGTGGGACCAAGCAGCCCAGCATGCCTCACACACCATTTGACTTACGCATGAAAGCCCGGTCACAAGCCTGCAGACTAAGCCCGATAGGCTTCACTATCAAGCTCACTCCTTCTTTGGTCCAGCAGAATCAAATAAAAAATGATTTCATATTGTAAATCATATTGTAAATAAATTCACCATATCTAATATGTGTAATTAATTGCCAGAAGCATTTATTCACATAGTTGTGTGATAATTAATGTTATTTTACTAGCATGCATTAATATCTCAATTGATTTATGATTTCCATTTATCCAATTTGTGAGATATTATTACAATTTACCTTTTTCAATATTATTGTGTTACTTGTCTGAATTTTCGCACTAGAATATATGTGTAGAAAATGCAGGTACCTAATGAACTAGAAGTTCTAAATGAACCCGTAGTTCATATATAAATCGAACTTGTAGTTTCGATAATCCCGTTTAAGAAACTTGAAGTTTCCTTTCATAAATTCACCACACATGATAAAACCAGTAGATTTTACATGTCTAATCCGATTTTTCATACCATGTTATAGAACCTGAAGTTCTCATTACTTGCTTATGGATGATATTACCCAAAACACTAATATTATTTGTTCATTTCCTGTAAGAAATGTCAAATCTCAACATGTTTGACTTTGTTGCTTTGGAGGTCTCCAGAAGAAACTATCTAAAGTGAACTCAAGATGTGAAAATTCATCTGACTGCAAGAATGAGATCAACAATCGATTATGACAATGTCGTCACTGAGGCTTTTTAAGGCGAGTGCCATAATGTTCATAAAGAACATATGGAGAGAGCACTCCAAGTTAAGTACCACCCGATTAAGAGGATACACAGACTCTTGGGTTGCTCTGGAAGAGCACTTTCACCATCAGATGACCATTTTCTTGCTTGAAGCAAGACATGATTGGCAAAACAAAAAAACCCATATGACCGTCATCCACGTGGCCAAGGCCCACGTTGTGGGAACCGTGATGCCCTAACTCAACAAGCCTGAGTTGAAAGGAACACTGGTCAGGCCTGTCGCCACCAGAATCAGCATGATCTTTGTTATCGATGTGGAGGAATAGACTGCTGGTCCCGCACCTGTTGTGCGATAGCCGAAGCAATAGATGAGTATTACGCCGGTCGCGGAACTCGAAATACCAACTTTATTAAAGGGTCATTTTCTATTGATTCCACACTAGAGATCACGGATTTTCAGGCAGTTACTGAACATACCGAGGATTAGAACTCGAAGACATGGGTATAATTGGCCCCTTGTGCCATATCTATTTCATCTTAATGAATGAAACATCTTCGGATTTTGGTGATTTATGTTTTCAATTATTTTGGATTATAGAAATGTGATTATGTTCGAATATATTTAATTCAATAAACTTATTCATACATGTGATCCATTGAATTAAATAAATGAATAGGCATATTCTGTGGGGAAGTTTGTTGTCTGGTTAAAAGTGCTATTACGCACACCATACTCCCAGATCGGAGGTATTTTTCAAACTTATTGTCTATTCATACCTCTGTGACAGCCGTATCAGGGCAATCCAACCTGATAGAGGGCTATGGCAAAGCCTACTTTATGTTGTCCAATGGTACTGAACTTACCATTAATGAGGCCTTATATTCCACACGTTCCAGAAGAACGTTATTGAGTATTAAGGATATTCGAACCAACGGTTATCGCACTGAAACCACTGAGAAAAATGAGTGGAATATCTTTGTATAACCTCCGAGTGTGCAACCAGAAGCGTACATTGGAGAAATTGAAATCTGTTAGCTAGAAGCTAACTAATTCAAGCAACTACTTGCTATGGCATGACCTTTTGGGACACCCAGGTCAAAGTATGATGCACTGTATCCTCAACTCATCGTAGGTGCAACCCCTTCTGAATAAGGGTCCTGTATATAATGACACACTATGCCATAGCGTTAAGAATATTTAATACTAGACCATCATATGCAAAGACTAGTACATACACCACCATTTTTCTGCACAGAATGCAAGGGAAATTTGTGGACATATCCAACCACCATGTGGACCAGTTAAATATTAATGGTTTTGGTTGATGTATCGACAAAGTGATCACATGTTACACTACTGTCCATAAGAAAATACTGCTTTTGCTAAACTCTCACCCAGATCATGAAATTGAGGGTTCACCACTTAGATTATCCCATAAAGTCTATAAGACTTGATAATACCGGAGAGTTTACATTGAAGTCTTTCGATGATTATTGCATATACCTTGGGATTGATGCAGAACATATAGTTCCCTATGTTCACACCCAAGATGGTCTCGCAAATAGAATCTTGGTAATGCGCACCAAGCTCCTAGTTTTTGTGTGGGGCTATGCAATCTTGCATGCAGCTATGTTGGTCCCGTTGAGGCCCACTGCTACCAACCTTACTCCGCGTTACAGTTGGTGACTGGGTACGAACCTGATGTTTCGCACTTACGCGCATTTTGGTATGCAGTCCTCGTGCCAATTGTGCCGTCACAACGTACAAATTGGGTCCTCAACAAAGGATGGGCATACATGTCGATTATGAATCCCATCCATTATGTGCTCTTTAGAGCCCTTGACAGGCGATCTCTTTACCGCTAGATTTGCGGATTGTCACTTTGATGAGACAGTCTTCCCGCCGTTAGGGGGAGATAAGAACGTTACCGTTCCTGATGAACGACGTGAATTGACGTGGAATGTCCCCACTATGTCTCATCTTGATCCCCGAACCGCACAATGTGATAATGAAGTGCGGAGAATTCTAGATCTACAGAGTGTAGCCCAAAATATGCCAGACGTTTTCTCTGATCTAGCTAAAGTGACGAGATCATATATACCTACTGCAAATGTGCCTGCAAGGATAGATGTCCCTGTAGGATGTGTCGTCCCAGATGGACGAGGTACGACCATGGCGGCTAACCAGTCATATTTCCCTGCCCAGAAGTGAGGTAGACCATTAGGTTCGAATGATTCTTATCCCCAGAAGAGGGTAAACTTGGCACAAACGAATCCTCTTGACATCGCAATCTCAAACCGATTCATCTCACGAGATAAATCCGGATTATGGGTATGTCCTAGAAGAGACTATGTTGGGGGACGCTCAAACATTTGAACCCACTCCCGAGATTTGGAATTGGAATGAGATCATCATCGATGATATATTAGTATTTGCGGTGGCCACCGAAAATATAATAAGCAATGACCTCGAACCTTGCTTTGTTGATCAATATCAATGAAAAGACGACTGGCTAACAAGGAAATAAGCAATACAGGTCAAAATAGATTCCTTGACAAAGAGAAAGGTGTTTGGACCTGTTGTTCCTACACCTCCCCATGTTAAACCCGTAGAATTTAAATGGGTATTTGTAAGGAAGCGTAATGAGAAAAACGAGATTGTGATACACAAGACTCGTCTAGTGGCGCAATAATTTTCTCAACGCCCTGTGGTTGATTACGAGGAGACGTATTCACCCGTAATGGACGTCATAACGTTCCACTACCTTTTTCAGTTTGGTAGTTTCCGAAAAACTGAATATGCAGCTTATGAATGTGGTCACAGCTTATCTCTATGGGGATCACGACACAGAGATATACATAAAAGTTCCAGAAGGACTTAATATACCCGATGCAAATAGTTCTAGACCACGGAACACGCTCTTCATTTGTTTTGAGGCGTTCACTTTATGGATTGAAACAATCCAGACGGAGGTGGTATAACCATCTAAGTGAATATTTAATCGGGATGTGATATGTGAATAATAAACTATGCCCATGCGTGTTTATTAAGGAAACAAGTTCCTAGTTTGGAATTGTGGCGGTCTATGTCAATGACATGAATTTGATCGATACTCCTGAAGAGATCAAGGAAACCGCAAAGCACCTGAAGTTGGAATTTGAGATGAAAGGCCTGGGAGAACAAATTATTGTCTCGACCTGGAGCCCGAGCACAGTGCAGGAAATTTTGGTCCATCAACCAAATTACATCCAGAAGATGTTAAGATGCTTTAATGAGGATAAAAGCAAGCACACCTATGGTCGTCTAAAGTCTAGAGAGAACCGTATCGTCCTGCAGATGATAACGAAGAGATATTGGTGCAAGAAGTCCCATATCTAAGTGTAATAGGCGCATTATTGTACTTGGCTTAATTCCCTAGACAAGACATCTCATTCGATGTGAACTTGTTAGCTAGATATAGCTCTGCGCCAACACGTAGCCACCGGAATGGCATAAAAGACATTTTTCGCCACCGTAGAGGTACAACGGATATGGGCTTATTCTATCCCTATGCATCAAGGAATGGATCAAACCCCCTTGATCCTCAGAATGATGCTCGCCTTGTTGGATATGCTTATATAGACTATCTATCAGACCCGCACAAGGCATGTTCCCAGACTGGTTATGTCTTTACCATTGGGAATACTGCAATTTCTTGGAGGTCTATGAAATAGACACTTGTTGCTACCTCTTCGAATCATGCTGAGATACTAGCTCTTCACGAAGCAGTATGTGAATGTACATGGCTAAAAGCCGTTACAAAGCATGTTCGAAGCACATGTGGACTGCATTCCACCACTGATGAACCAACCATTATCTACGAGGATAATGCTGCTTACATAGAGCAGATAAAGATGAGTTTCATCAAAGTAGACAACACCAAACATATTGTATCGAAGTTCTCCTTCAATCAGCAACAACAAGAGCATCAGAAGATTGAAGTTAAGCAGATTTGATCTGAAGACAGTCATGCAGACCTCTTTCCCAAGTCACTACCAAAGTCTACATTCCAGAAGCATGTTCAAGGTATTGGTCTACGTAAACTATCTGAATTACCTAACATGTAATTTTCAGGGGGAGTCGAAATCAGGGGGAGTATCCTGAAGCATACCCACTTGACCATCGTGTACTCTTTTTGTCCTTCGTCCAGGGTTATTTTGTCCCACTGGGTTTTGTTACCTGGCAAGGTTTTAACGAGGCACATCTTCAGCATGGTCACCCCACTTATACTACATCCTGAAGATGCTTTGATTCGACATATACATGCATTTGCTATACATGCATTTGCTCATCTTTTCCCTTCGACCACGGGTTTCTCCCACTGGGTTTACCGGGCAAGGTTTTGGTGTAGCAACTCTAATACATCCCTCTCGTAGACATACTACGTACTTATGGTGCTGATAAGAAGACTTCACCTATCTCTAAAGCTGTGATACTGCCACTCCACACTCAAGCGCGTTGTGCTCTTTTTCTCCTTCGACCAAGATTGTTTTTTTCCCACAGAGTTTTTATTACTTGGCAAGGTTTTTGACGAGACAACTTAGAAGCGCTCAGCCTATGCAACACTATTGACATGGAATATCCAAGGGGGAGTGTTGTAAATATTTGTGGATAATCATGTAAATAGATGATGAGTAATAGGTGCCTATCCCTATAGATTGGTGATTGATAGGTTGTAATTGTAGGAGTGATTGGATTGTAATTAAGCATTACCCTTTTGTGCACACCATGTAGTCCTATATAAGGCTCCTCATGGTGAGATGAATAAGACACACAATCTGATTCTCTGTGTCCAAACTCTCTCTCTCTCTCATAAATTTTTCTGTTTTACAACACACATGAAAATAAAGAACAAAATCAATACAAGTAATACTAAGAATTGCATGACATACATTGATACATATCCTACTAAATTGAGCGCACGATGAGCAGTGTGGAAGCTGTTGTTTTTCCTACCACTTATGATTTCGAGCATCAACACTGCAAAACTAAAGACATCTGATTTTTCAGAAAAAAACCCCTGCATAGCATACTCAGCTAGAAGACATGTAACCACTGTACCAAATGAAAAATAACCTGTTATTAGCAACAAAACTGAAGACACAATAGAAATATGTTGCTTATATAAGACTTACTATGGCCCAACAACCCGTCTAGTAATTGCTTCAATTTCATGTCGCGTGAACATCCTTTGCCATACCAAAATCAGAAATTTTGGGGTACATATTTTCATCAAGTAGTATGTTACTAGCTTTAAGATCTCTGTGAATTACTTTAGATATTGAGTATTTGTGCAAGTAGAGCGATCCTTGGGCTATTCATTCAATTATATTGAAACGCTTCTTCCAATCTAGAAGCATGCGGCTGGTTGAATCTGGGCAATACATACAGAGAGTGGTTATGCATTTTCATAAATAAAAATCAAATCAAACGAGTAAGTGATGGTCTAATTACCAAATAAAATGTAGTCCAGACTTTTGTAAGTTTGTTTGCCATATACTCGTATATCAACATCCTCTCTTCACCATGAATGCAATATCCAAAAAGCTGAACAAGATTAATATGTTGGAGACTTGGAGTTCAGATATGAGTATCAGTTCATTCTTGAACTCTACTTCTCCTTGCACTGAACCACTTGAAAGCGTCTTTACAGCTATTTCTTGACCTGTCGGCATTGATCCCTGAATTGATAATCCATAATAGGCCACATGATGATCAATTTCCCTGAGCAACTAGTAATTATCCAAAATATTAAATATATGTACCTTATAAACAGGTCCAAAGCCCCCTTCTCCGAGCTTGTTTTCTCCAGAGAAATTGTCTGTAGCAGCTATGACAGATTCATAGCTAAATACTTTTAAATCATCTCCCATAAATCTATCATTTGTCAAATCTCTGAAATCAATTATGAAAATTAATTATTTTTGAAAAGTTACCTGGAGTAACAGGATCTCTTCTTAATTGATAGCAGAGGATGCAAAGCACCATTATCAATAGACCAGCAGCACCAATCCATATCCACTTATGTGCTGTATAGGCTAACAATTGAAACATAAATTGAGTTTTAATGCACTAGCTAGCTTCTGGAGAGAGCCCTGATTTCAGATATGGCTAGTATATGAGTTACAATATAATAAACTGGTTATAGATGTGTGAAACATGTAAGTTTACTGATCATGATTTCTGTTAACTTCTATTTGTCCTAAGATTCATTGCTTGTTGTTTACTTTTTATGGAAGCCAAAGTTCTTATTTGCTGTTGGTGCGCACATGTTCTCATTTGATTGAAGGATGTGAAGTCATGTTATGGGAAAAATTTGTGGAACGATTATTAGCTCAAGAGCAAGAATACTTCCAGCTCCTACTGGCTGATTTTGTTGTTAAAAAATAAACAACACACTTGAACTGTAACCTGCTTTTGCTGGAATGAACTTTAACTTTCCATTCCAAAATCGACATCCAGTCCGATTAGGTAGCAAACAGAAATTATTCAAAAAAAAAAAAGGTAGCAAACAGAAAAATGAATCCAAGACGGTCACAATCTGCCAAACAGGCAGCCTTACAATCACTAATGCTGCGCCTTCCATTTGAATCACTTGTTGATGTTGCATTAGAGCCACTAGAATCTGTTGGATTAAAGTAAAACCATTGTCTTGCTCAAATACATCACCAAAACGCCAGCACTTAGTTGGCTGCTGGTCCCAAAACTGGGACCCTCCATCTCTGTCATATCTGTAAATCTGTAATCTGCTTTTGCAATATCAAATGCTTTTTGACAGAAAATCAAACTTCGAATCTCATAACCACCTATATTCTCTAGGGGAAAGGGTGTAACTTTAACGCCCATCAAGACCAGAATTGGAGATAGTATTTATAGATGAAACCGTTTCCGATCCGCTTCCACCTATAGCATCTGTGATCACATTTCTTTCTGTACAGAATGCTGGTTTTGTAGGAACTGGTAAAGACATGCTTTCATTGGTCAACATAGGTATCACATCTAACATCGTGGGTCGACTAGCTGGATTTTCCTCCACGCAGAGCAGACCAACATGGATACACCTCAACGATTGATGTTCAACAAATGAATCACCAAGTGTCGGATCCATTAATCCTAGTCCTGCACCTTCTTTCCATAACTCCCATGCCTGAAACAATATCACATTCATTTAGAATTTTAGAATCACTAAACCCAGCAACCCCTACAAGAAAAACAAAGATTTGATGACACTTTGACATACATAAGCAACTAAGTTGAAGGCGCGATCATCATTGTGGAAGCTGTTGTTTCTCCTACCACTTAGGATTTCAAGCATTAACACTCCGAAACTATAGACATCCGATTTTGTGGAAAAATTTCCCCCCATAACATACTCGGGGGACATATAACCACTGCACCAAATGAAGATGAAAAATTCATTAGTGCAACTACATTCACAAATGCATGCTTAACAACCAAAAGAAAAATATCAGAACTGCATGTTTGCTTACCGTGTCCCAACAATCTTCATAGTATTTGCTTCTTGTTCATCATTCATGAAAATCCTTGCCATTCCAAAGTCAGAAATTTTGGGATTCATCCTTTCATCAAGCAGAACATTACTTGCCTTCAAATCTCTATGAATTACTCTCATTCTGGAATATTTGTGCAAGTAAACCAAACCTTGAGCAATTCCTTCAATTATGTTGAAACGTTTGTTCCAATCTAGCTGCTGGCATCTAGTTGAATCTGTACAATCGGTACAATCGGATCAAATCTAATGACAAATACATATTTACATTCCTATAACAAATAATATATGGAATTAAGCAAGTAGTTAGATTAAAGTAACAACCAAATAAAAAGTGGGCCAAGCTTTTGTTTGTCATGTACTCGTATATCAACATCCTCTCTTCACCATGAATGCAAAATCCGAAGAGCTTAACAAGGTTTGTATGCTGGAGTTCATGTATAAGTATCAACTCATTCTTAAACTCCGATATTCCCTGTCCTGAAAGTTTTGAAAGCCTCTTCACTGCCACTTCTTGTCCGGTCACCAATTTCCCCTGAATAATACATGTCACCCAATTATATTTTATATATTCTCAGTGGTGCACAAGAAAAAAACTAATAATGTACTATATAAGATTCACTTGCATTATTCAACGCCTTACCTTATAAACAGGTCCAAAACCGCCTTCTCCTAGCTTATTTTCATCAGAGAAGTTGCAGGTGGCGGCTATGATAGATGGATACTTAAATACCCTTAAATCATGTCCCCCCTTTCCATCATTTTGAAGTCCAGTAGCATTTGTAGGTCTATTAGAGTTTATCATGTTCAGCATATCCTGGACATTTCTTTGGTTCTCACCTATTAAGATTAAAGCAGATAATTTATCATTTCAATTTGCAAAAGCAATGTCAAAATGTGAAGTTCTTTATAACAGGTGTACATATCAATGTTTAAAGAAACTATATACCTGCAAGTTTTCTTCTTCGTAGTAGGTAGCACATACTACAAAGCACCATTGCCAGAAGAACAGCGACAAGTGCAATACCAATCCATATCCACTTACGTGATGCATCTGCATAGAGTAACTATTATGCATCATTATGCTTTGTGGTTAAGTAGACTTACCATCATTTCTGGGAGATAGCTTTGTAGTGTTTATTAGTCCTGGTACAATATAGTTTTGACAAACATGCTCATTATAAAAAAGCTAAGGATGCGTATACTTACCACTGCTGTCGACTGACTTTGTTGTTAAAACATATACAACATTTGAATCATAACTTATGCTGTCTGCAATGAATTTCAAGTTTCCAGTCCAATACCGACATCCAGTCTGATTAGGAAACAGAAATAGGTATCCAATACAGTTACAATCTGCCCAACAAGCAGCCTTACAGTCACTAATACTGAGACTTATATTTGAATCACTTGTTGATGTTGCAGTAGTGCCGCTAGCACCTGTTGGATTAAAGTAACCATTTTGTTGCTCAAATTCAGCACTAGAACGCCGACACTTTGGCTGGTCCCAAATCTGGCATCCACCTTCAGTGTTATACCCATAACAGGAATCTGCTTTTGCGATATCAATTGATTCATCAAAGTCTTTTAGTCGCCCTATTGTGGTTAGCAGCCACTCTGATACAGCTTTTTCATCTAAAGTAGTGTAACTGAAATAGTCTTCATTCTTCTTTGAAACAATGCTAAACTTATACCTCTTCTCCTTAATATTTTCAAAACTCCCATCTCGGAACACTCCACTACTCCAATACACGACCCCACGCCGCTTAATTTTCAAGTCGTGTCCATCAGGGTCCCATTCAAGAGTGAAAGGTCCTGGCACCGCACTTCTCTCAGTAAACCAGCACGACAGTGACCAATTGCGGCCACTACTACGGTTAACCCCTAATTTCATACCTGGCAGAAGCACATCTCCAGGATAATCAAAACTCTGCCACAAAACCCTCTTCGCCGATCCATCAGAGCTCACTTCTTGCAGCACAAAATTCCCATCATCCATAAGAGTAGCCACAGCATCACCACTGATAGTCTCCGAATCAGCAGAGTAAAGCACCAGGGCATCCCCATCTCTGTGAGTAACCTTCAATGTGTTGTTCCTGTCCAATGTAAGAGCTCCAGAAGGGTACAAAATGGATGCTTCTCTATTCGCAACCCACGCATAGTTATGACTCCCATTCCACGATATAACTAAGTAGCTATGGTTTGGATCAAGCTCATGAGCACGAAAATTCAAAGTGAACTTCCCATTTGCAGAAACTAACAAGCTTGAAGAATTTAGACTTTCACCTGTTTTCAGTGTGTCTGTTGCACCATTACAAGCAGCACTCCACAAGCTCCACATAAACACCAAGCAAATCAAATCGACACCGCCAGCCATAACTGCTAAATCACCAAAACCACAGAGTACTCCTCCAAAATCCAAATGATAAAATCTATGCTGAAAATTTTTCTTGCTGCGCTGTACAGGTCCCTTTTTCCAACTGAAATTTCGAGGTAAAGAGAACGAGAATGCGAATGGGGTAGCTCTGATATTGAGGAGGCTAATGTAGGAGCTGAAAACAAGTGGGCTCTGCCGGGTTGTGCTGGAATTTTCTTGGCAATGTCAAGGCAAACAATGTATGGATGTTCCTGTACCTCTATGTGTATGATTAGAGATGCATTTAGAGGTAGTGATTGTTTTGGAAAAAGTTTTCAGAAGAAGGATTGTTTGTTGATAGAGACTGAAATCTGCTTGGGTTATGCAATCCACTTGGAAAGTAATGTGTGGTTATAGACTTGTAGTTGCCATGACATCTTCAAAATAGCTGCCCTCTGTACACGTTTGGGAACCAACTAGCAGCACCACGTAGCTAGAAGGGTCCCGGATTTCGATCGGAACTTCTCAAAACTAAGACGACCCCACTTGGCTGTACACAGAAGTTGGACTTGTTCATGAACATTTTCCACTAAGAAAACAAGATATCAACTTCCCATTTTCTCGACCTGCTCATCCACTTGTGTGGAAAATGCGTCCAAGCTTGGGTCCCTCCCTAAATCCCTATGGGACGATACCCAAGTTTTCAATTTTACAAATTTTTCTAGTTCATGCGTTTATGGTACAATATTTGTAAACTAAACAACTGTACTATGCATTAGGTTAGTAGTGAAGTAGACCAAGTCACCAAACTAGCAAATTGTCTTGATATCCTTCACTATTGTTCAGTGTGCAAGGTTGCTGTACCTTATTATGGAGCACTAAAAACTATTAAGTATACAAATATTAGGATAAAGTTTTTTATTTTTGCTTTTTCATTACTTATATGATTATTGGAAACAAGCAAATATAGAATGTCTAGTTCTCAAATAAACATAATCAGTAAAATGAATTGGGTTAAGAAAATTTGCATTATGCTTATAAACACAAAAATTCAAAGTGAACTTCCCATTAGCAGAATCTAGACTTTCACCTGGTTTCAGTGTGTCTGTTGCACCATCACAAGTACTCCACAAGCTCCATATAAACATCAAGCTAATCAAATCGACACCGCCAACCATAAATAGCGGTGTACAGCCAAAAAAAACAAAATATTCTAGAGACCTTTTTGTTTTTTTTGCTGGAATAATTGAAAGAGAATTTAACACTTAAAATCAATCTCACCCTAAAAAGTCAATGGTCAATTGCAGCCAGCGGGACTGTGCATCACAGACATCAAGGTTTTTGCTTTATTTAATCAAATTTTTGTTTGATTGATAGAGAGGGGAGTGATATGCATGTAGCTTTCTTCCACTTACAGCTATTTTGAGCATTAAAGAAATGACCTTTCATTCTCAGTGAGGACTTTCAGCAAACACCTTCGACCCAATTAACCCACCTTTCTCCCAAAGACCATAAAACTCAATCGACCAAAAGCTGAAGGATGGTAAAAAAATTCAACCTGAAATCAAATAGAGAACTTGGGTGGAGGTCAAACCTATGATTTCTCTTCTTCAAGACCTGAACTTTGGGTTGTTGGTACTTGGTAGGTAGTGAGGAGTGGCTACCGTTGTCTTTGGTCTCTGGCAATCTTCACAATTTAGGAAGAAGGATACTCGTCTACGTTTTGGGGTTTTTGACACATAGTTAAAATAGTTGGTACAATAGAGAATGGTATCAGATCTCATTTATTACAAGCCGCCAAATAAAAAAAAAGAGAGAGATAAAGGGGTCATCCGGTCCCAATAGCATCATCACCGCATCACCCAAACCCAACCAACTTGAAAGCCGTCATTGGCTCTCGTACACAAAAATCAACCTTGGAATAATGGCCAGGGCGATAGCAGAAAATCTCACATGATGCAAGCATTGTGAAGAAGTCAACTTCAATGGATCTTGTAATTAAGAAAGTCGAGTTGAAGACCGAGGTGCTTAAACAATAAGCTATTCTGTTTTTAGCTCATAAAAACTGTCTCTCATTAATTTTTATAGATCATTTTAAAATAGTTGAAACTTACATAATAAAATATTATAAAGTTGTTTAATTTTTTTCTTTAATACTTTGGAATATGCTAATTAATAATAAGACATATATTACAATGACCCCTTATTATACACGTAATTATCTATTACATGATTACAAGTATAATGCATAATTATATTGTTGTATGCATGTATGCAGTGGCGGAGGGAGAAATATATATGTATGGGGTCAAAAAATTTAACATGAATACATGATAGAACATCTATACATCATAATCCTACCAGTAGAACAAAATCATGAATTCAATTGACACTGTTCTCAAATAGGAAATATAGAATAACGGAGGAGAAGAAAAACAGTAAAAAAAAAAAACAAAAACAAAAACAAACAAACAAACAAATTAATCAACCTGAGTCACAATCAGACAATAAGATAACTAAAATTCCATATGAATTTCATTATCATAGATGCTGGACGAATCAACAAAGAGATATTGACATATGGGGTTTGAGAAACGAAGTCATCACAACAAGCCAGCAATATAAGTTGGTTATATGCTGAATGGGGTGCACAAGAAGCTTCGTACTCCCTTTTTTCTTGTTTTGTGGGCTGTGGATTGTGGGAACACAATATATATATATATATATATGTATGTATATCTACAGATTCTATCCAAAGCGAGGCCTCGCATTGAAATTTCAGAGTGAGGTTAGGATTTATGGTCACTTTTCAGTCGCATATTCACATCTCAACCGTTCAGTTTCTAGGTAATAATGTATAGATCATCTCTGTAAAATTTTAGTCAAATTGATGGTCATTAAAGCACTGATAACTTCCTTAAAGCTAGTACGGTTCAAGTTGAACAAATTCAGTTCGTCCATTGGTTTAAGCAAGTTAGATACCTTAAAGACCATCAATTTGGCTAAAATTTTCCAGAGATGATCTATACATTAGTACCTAGAAACTGAACGGTCGAGATGTGGATATGCAACAGAAAAGTGATCCTAAACTCCAACCTCGCACTTTAATTTTAGAGCGAGGCCTCGCTTTGGATAGGATCTGTGTGTGTGTGTATATGTTGTTAACATTGACGGCAAATGGGGGCAAATTGTATAATTGTGAGACAAAGTGTTGTAATCTCAAACGTTAGGCTTGCCATGAATGAACCACAAGGTTTCTCCAAATGATAATTTTAGCTGAAATTTTTTCGTTGTGGCTAGCTCAAAAGAAAACAATGGGTACATTTTAGGGAAATGATCATTTACCCAATTTTAGCTTAAAAATTGTCCACTTACCCAAACACTCTAAGAGACTATTTCCCTAATACCCAATTAAGTTTTTTTTTTTAATTCTTTTTTATTTTTTTTTGAGACAATTTTGCCCTCTCCTTGTCACTTAGTGAGAGAAGTCATCGGAGACCTTGCCGGACTCCAGTGACCAGTGGTCGGCCGGGGACTCCGGTGACAGACTCCGGCGACATGTGACTGGACTCCGGTAATCAGTGACAGGAATCCGGCCACCAGAGACCGGTCACCAGAATCCTTAATCTGGTCGCCGGACTAGTGACCAGATTCCGGCATCTGAATTTATTGCCCCCTAATAATACCGAGTAACCATATTATTGCCCCACAATAATCATATTATTGCCCCCCAGTACTAGTTTTATTGTCTCCCAATAATCATATTATTGCCTTCCAATACTCATTTTGTTGCTCCCAATAATCATATTATTGCCCCCAAGAATCATATTATTGCCGTCCAATAATCATATTATTGCCCTCAAGTGAATTGCATAAACTCCTAAAACCAAAATGAATACACTACAAACACAATTGATCAATTTATATGTTCAATTGTACACGTAATATTTTTTTTTTCCTTCCTCATTCTCGAAGCTCACAGTATACAAAAAAAAAAAAGTGCTCTGGGAACCCACCGGAGTGTGAGGCTTGCTGGTTTTTTCTCCGGTGCTTCTCCGGAGACAGTTTGGGGGTCTAGAGCCACTTGACTTGGGTGCCCAATCAACTAGTCAAGTAGTCATCTTAATCAAGTAGTCATATCCATTCCCAATCAAGTAGTCATCTTAATGAGCGTTTCAAACTTATTCCAAACGCGCTCCATGGTCTAAAGCTACTTGACTTGGATAAATGAAGTTCACTATGAACCTTCATGTATATTCCATATCTAGATCCCCATATAGATACGTAGTGACCACATTTGTAAGCTGCATGTTCAGTTATTCAGAAACTACCAAACTGACATGATAGTGGAGTGCAATGACATTCATTACGAGAGAATATGTCTCATCGTAGTCGATTCCAGGGCATTTTATGAGAAGTCTTGCTCCATAAGGCGAGATTACCATCTCTTTTTCTCACTACGCTTTCTAACGAAGACCCATTAGTCAACAGATTTTATGTTAGAACGTGTTGGCATCACTAGCTCGAAAACTTTCCTCTTCGTTAGATAATCCATCTTAACCTGGATCGCATCTTTCCATTTAGGTCAAATCTCACTACGTTGGCATTCATTCATCAACGATGCGTGGTTCGATATCATTGGACTGAACAAACTCATGCGCAACGAAATGCGTAACTACATCAACAATTATGATGGAGTTTCTATCCCACGTCTCATATACACGTACTAGTGTAATTTTCATAGAGCTCTATATTCTCAGGAATAGGTTCTAACGTTGAGGCCTCCCCCAACGATAACCCTAACCCGGAAGATTCTCATGAGATAGATTTTGAGTCTTGATGATCAAAGGATTGGAATGTGCCAAAGTGTCCTTCGAACCCTCGGGCCTCTCACGCATCCTAGCCGGGGCCATGGCTTGTAACGCCAGAGTGCCACTTTCTTTGGCGTTGGCGCCATGCCTATCTCCGTGTAGGGTGGCTCTACGTCATCTCGTAGGGACGTCCTTCCTTGCAGGCTTGTTTGCAGCATATTTGTGTGATCTCGTCACTTTAACAGGGATCGAGATGAGACATAGTGGGGACAGACTACGACAATTACTGTCGTTCCTGTTGAACATTCGTGTTCTTATCTCACCCTAACGACGGGAAAACTGTCTCATCAAAGTGACATCCACAAATTTAGCGGTAAGGATATCGCCATGCAAGGGCATTAAGTGGCAGACGATTATTGGAGTCTCAAATCCAACTGAGTTGCTTATTCGTCTGTAAGGACCCATTATAGAGTGTTATGGCAACGTAATGGGCACATAAAGGGCTAACTCAAATGTGCGTAAGTGTAAAATACTTGTACTTAGTCACTAGCTGTAACGCAGATATACATTGAGTGGCGATAGGTCGTAGACAAATTAGCATAGCTGCATGTGATATTGCATCACCCCAAGCGGATGTAAGGAGATTGATTCGCATTACCAATATCCGGACTACCATCATAGTCATTTCCACGAGACCATTTGGGTGTGTTCATGGGAATATGATGTCCAACATCAGTCCCAATGCAATAACCATCTAAAGTCTTCGATGTAAACTCTCTAGCAATGTCAAATCCAATTGACTGAATAGGATGATCCGGGGAGTGAGCCCGTTGTCATATGGTATGTGCTAGGAGTGTAGCATAAGCAGCATTACAAGTGGACAATGGCACAACACGTGACCAGCGTGTTTGCGTGTCAACCAACATCATGAGATATTTAAACGTCCGCAAGTTGGTTGAATCAGTCCACAGAATCCTCACGGATTCTATGTAAGAACAGAATGAGTATGTTCATTTCCTTTGCATAGGACAGTCTCAGTCCTAATTTTCCTAAGGAACGGCTTTTGTAAAACAAGCGAGAGGCTTTAGAAGCAACCAATGAGAATTTTGGTTAGGCTTGAACGTCTGAAACGCTATTTGAAGCAAGTTGGTGATTGCAACATCACCTGGGGCGCCATCACCATGATGGACGCCATCCATGGCGTCATGGATAGGGACTACACTTGCCCTAGGCTGGTGATGGACTGAGGCAGTACCCTAGGCAGCAGCGTCAGTCATACTTAATCCATAAATCAACTTTTGATTCATGCTTCATTTCGCTCGATAGAAAAGATGTCCATGTGAAGTCTTTAGTAGACGGATCATCATATCATGACCAGGATGACCTATCATGTCGTGACAAAGCCAATATGTTTCTAAATCCAAGATATCTTCTCTCATAACTTTATTGGATTAATAGCTCGAATAGTAACATAAAGTCCACTAGAGACACATAAACTTCTCTAAGATGCTCTTTTATTCGCAATCGTTAGAGGCATTGCAAAGGAACTCATTTCCGTTCACTACTTGAGTTTTCGCATGGAATCCGTTGGCAATTCATAGGTGCGATTTGTCCTAGGAGCGTAGAGAGTTTTTGCGACAGTAATCAAGGTGCCATTTGGCAAGAGGAACTTGGGTTATTCCAGGTCCTTGAATTAATATTGATGACAAAGCCATTATAGTCACAAAAGTAATATGCTCAGAATCAAAATTGAGTCATTATGAGAAGAACTCAAAATTTTATTCATAAGCCAATGAAGTTACATCATTGTCTCTTTGACCAAAGAAAATCTAATCCAAAATGCTAGTTAATGCAAAACAATGGTAGTCATCTAACTTCTTTCAGTAATTCCAAAATAAATGTGACCAGGTGAGTAGAGAGATGTTAGTGGAGCAATGCTCGCTTAAGTACCACTAATCTCATAACCTTCCTAGACATCGCACTTACTTTGGGGTGAGCCTACTTTGAAGAAAGACTAAACTATTGGCATTTACTACAAAGTATATGGCAATTGCCTATTACATCTCTTGGAAAAATAAAGACTTAAACAGAATTGACGATCTATTGATCTCAGCCAGATTTGTAGTCTTCAACCCTTCACTCTAGATCATCTTCTTGATCTTCTTGTTCCACATAGTGAGTTTCTCTTGCTTCACAATATGCTTTGTAGACGGTGACAATTTCTTCACGAGCTCTACAAATGTGTGCCCAATGACCAGATACTCCACATCAAGAACATGCATCTCTTTGCTCAGACTCCATTGATTGAGGAGCTTTGAAAGCGTCATTTAGATGACTCTTAGTATTGGTGGTGCCACCAACATGGCCAGAGGCGTTGTCTCCTTCTCTCTTTCCACGTTGACCTCTTCGGTTCCTTGTTCGCCTATTTTAGTGGTTACCTTCTCAAGTAGAGCGATTATATGGACCAGAACATCCAAATGTATCCCTAAGATTAGGGTTTCGCTCTTGGCGCCCTTTCTTTGGAGCGCGACTATAATTGGATTCCGGAATATGCTCTATTTCCACGGATCTCGAATTATAGTTCTTTACAAGAATGATGTCATGCTTTTCAGCGACATTCATAGCTCCAATAAGCTCATGAAACCTTGTGATCTGTCTTGCAGTAATATCAATTCGATAGTTCTTAGCAACCATCAATGCAGAGACGAGGAAGGTAGAGAGAGTTTTCTCAATCAACATCGCATTTGTGATTTCTTTACCACATAATTCTATTAAGGATTTAATGCGAAGTGCTTCCGAGTTGTAGTAAAGAACTGACTTGAAATGGCTTTTCCATCTCACTTCTAGGTCAGGAAGCATGGACTCATGGACGTTGCCAAATCTTTCTTCGAGTGAGACCCACAGCCTTCTGGGGTCTTCTTCATTCATACACTCATACTGGAGCGAATCATCCATATGACGAGTCATTAGTATGATGGCTTTCACCTTATTTGCCTCTAAGGCTGCTCTATTTGCTTCCAAAGCTTGAGCTTGCTTAACAGTTAGCACGTCCTGGCTAGGCTCGAGAATTGTATGTAGGATTCCATTGGCTTTGAGATGCTGGCGGACATCACAAACCCACCTGTGATATCCAGAGCTAGTTGTTCCCAATGGAACAAAGTCCAATTTGTTCAGGTTACTCATCCTGAAAGAGAACAAGAAATTAGAGTTAGTTTCGGAGCGTAAAAGGTTACCACGAAAACATATAAAATTTCTGAGCGTAATCGCTTCTAAGAAATTAAGAATTTCTGAGCGTAATTGCTTCTAAGAAATTCAATTCCAAGAGGTATTGGATTAGATAGAAACAATGACGTAAGTAGTCGATCATGAATTGTCTACAAACTCTAAGTTTGGAGATCTCAAATAGCTCCAAGCTTGGAGTGAGCACGAACCCCCACAGTTTGGCTTAATTAGGTCTCCCCTATGATGTAGAAAGGGGGGTAGAAGAAGGGAGGTTGCAAGTCCCCGAAAAAGAAGAGAAATTGAATTAAAAAACTCTAAAAAACGGGAACTTTTAGAAAGAAAGAAAAAAAAAACCTCGAAATAGGTCGCCAGAAAATTTGGCCAGAAAAAGTGTCCGGAAATCTGGCCGGAGGTCGTTGACCTGCGTTGACCCGTGAGCTAACGTGGCAGGGGTTCAGTGGTGACGTGGCATGGGGTCTAATGCTGACGTGGCAGGGGTCAAGTGATGATGTGGCATGGGGTCTAATTCTGACATGGTAGTGGGTCCCAAGGATGGCGTGGCTCTGGGTCCCATTGATGACGTGGCAGTGGAGCAGGTGTGTCAGAGGGCCGAGTCAGGTCAGTGGCCTTTTGGGCTTTTCATCTTTGGGCTGGGCTCCTTCTTCTTTCTTTCTGGGCCTATCTTCTTCTCCCTTTTTTTTTTTTTTTGTTTCTTCTCTTTTCTGTTGGTTTTCCTGCTGTAATTTTTAGTTGGCCGGTTCACTCACTTTTATGCCTGTTTCTGTGCTTTTTCTTCCGGTTTCTGAATCTTTAGATTGAGAGGTGTCTACTGACAAAATTTTGTTGAAAGTGGATGCCCGAAAGATGGTGAACCAGTGGAATATTTACTGCAGGTTGGATGGAGCTTCTGGTGGCCGGTTAGGTAGGTTTCCGGCCGGTTCTTGGAGTTGCGCTGCCAGTTCTGGACTCCTGGATCAAGTGCTTCAAGGTGTGTGGTGGAGGCAGAAAAGGCTTCAAGGTTTTGTATTCGGATTCAAGGTTTTTAGCTTCTTGAATCAGGGTTTGAGTTTCGTGCTGATAACGTGTTTTAGGAAAACGATATTTGAGAGAGAATTGTTATGTGTTCTCATTGATAATAGGGGTCTCTTTATATAAAGGTTTACAATGCATATAATCTGAATTGTACAAGGAAAGGTAATCATACTATGAATGGATATCTCTACGATATTATCCGAGATTTTCTCTATTAAAACTCTATTACCACTAGTTCAAGTAACCTAGAGTTTGGGCCAGACACACAAATATGGATTTACTTGAACACTTTTTTCTTTTTTGGCAAGTTGTATATTATTTCTTTTCTTAAAGTATTTGATTTTATTTGATTTTCTATTATGCTTTAGAAGACATAGTAGCATAAAAAGCTTGCTTTTTTTAGTAAATTAGGTCAATGTTTTTCTCTCGTTGTTTCTCCTAAATTAATCAGCCATAGATGAAAAGCTTTGGTTCTTCTGCCGACTGCTGTTTTCCCTCTTCACTCTTTAGATACAAGTTTATCCTCTATTCATCTTGGGTATATGATCTTTTGCACATCTTCAGTTTTTAATTAATATGTTTTTGGGTTTTAATTCACAATTGCCACTACTACAAAAAGGCCATCAGACGACGGTGAATTTCTGTTGTGTGATGACCAAGCTTACCGTGGTCTAAGTTAGTGTTGTGTGATTGAAAAATCAGACAACGGTGATTTTACCGTTGTGTGATAATAGTTTGCTCAACAGAATACCCCTATTTCCGTTGTGTGAATTTCGCGCAGCATGTGCCTGGCATGGCATGAGCGAGGATGCCTCGGCACATTCAGACAACAGAAGGGGAAATTTGCCGTTGTCTGAGATTCATAACACACAACATATATAACTCATTCTTTGTTGTCTGAGATTCATAACACACAACCAAAGTGAAATTATCTCCCTTGTCTGTTGATCACTCAGACAACAGAGATGATTTTATTTCTGTTGTGTGTTATGAATCTCACACAACAGAAATTTGTTTTTTTGTGTTGTTGGTTGTTAGTTCACACAACAACTATATTAGGTTAGCTGTGGTGTGAATGTTGTACTCAAATTAGCTAATAACCAATTACTGTTGTAGGAGAAGCCTTCATTTTGAACTCTTTTACAGTCATACAACACATTATTTTGTATTGTGTTGTATGATTGAACTTTGAACAACAACAAGAATATCAATTTAAATGTTTGTTCAGAATAATTCTCAATATATTACCATATAAACAGTACTCTAATCCATATCATTCATACATTCAAATAACTAGATAATACACTAAACAAGAGCATTCCTAGTTAGCTACACAAGAATTAAAAACATTCCTATTCTCTACAACTCTTAGCCTTCAACTGCTTTTGGCTTTCAACAAAACCCGGAATGTCTCTCTCAAGTGGCCTGAAAGATGCAAACTTGTTTAGTGATTTGATGAAATTTGCCAATGTCTGCATCAAGCACAACGTGATTTAATGGTACGTTGCAGAAGAAAGATAATAGAAAACTGCATGGGAATGTCAAGAAAGAGCAGTGAAACAAGAAAATAAAAATGCAGGAAATTAACAGCAAAGAACAGAGAGTGCAAATGAAACCAAAACCAGCAAAGTCCAGAAATCGCAATATCAATACATTGATTTCCACCATTACCACATGAGTACATGACTCATGACTCTAGGTACAAAATGGACATGTTCTTTTACTCTAGGTACAAAATGGACATATTCCTCCCTCCATGTTCCATTCTCAATAAGTTCTGAGGCATTCTCAATATGATTTAGCGGCATAATGAGACAGAATGATATATGTTCGGATAGATTCTATATATATATGTCATCATGCACAATACCTTTACTAATTATAGTGGTAATGCACAGAATGCAAAAAGCATTACCTCCACGTCTCCCGGTTCTGAAAGCAATTCATGTGCCTCAAGACGACTTTTCCTCTGTACTAATAGCAATAAGACATTTATGCTATATTAAGATTTGCCAAAAAGCTCATATCTATCAAAATAACATTACAAATAACTGAAGGGTTAATGCTGCTGAATAGCAGTCACATACAATCATGATGACATGCTAGATTTAACCAACATTAGGCATTTAGTAACACATTACAGAAACTAGCACAAAAATAAATATGAATTATATAATCTAAATAACCCCTTTACATTTATCAAGAAGTTCAATTTATTGGGAAACCCATTTCTGTATATGTACTTCTTACAGTACATAACAAAGAATGAGAAACATGACCTATGACCACCAATGCCCACTGCAGTAACAATGGAGAAATATTTGCTCATGTTTAGAGAACAGAACCTATGAATACACTAGCATTACATATTCATGAACTAGGGACCATTCAGAAATTTCATAATAAGAACGGTTTGCACACATAGGTTAAATGATCTTGAATTAATTATTACCTTAGACTTGGCTTGCGAATTATTCTTCTCCATCTCCTTTGCATGTAAGCATGGCCTTGAAAAACTTGAAAACACTAATTTCTGACTTGAGCTTCAGGGAAAAGCTTTTCCTTATTTTCATAAGCTGATACAGATTAAACTCCTGCAATAAAATATATGGCATTATAGCAATGACACTCTTCAATAACATTATAACAAACAATAGCGAGTTCTAAGACTCTACTGACCATATATTCAAACACAAAGTATAAGATGTCATGTTCCCTGATGACTTCCTTGAGCTTTACAATATTTGGATGATTCATTATTCTACGCAATGACTGCAAAGGAACATGTGATTAGATTCATAAAATCAAACAAATAGTGCTTTTTAAAGTGGATGTGGTTACTCAAATCACCTTAACTTCTCGAAGACTTATGCACTCCTCCCACGAATAATATCTTTTCTTCATTTTTTTAGATTGCAACCTATAGAAATGTCCAACTGATTCTAAGCAGAAGAATAAAAAATAAAAATAAAAATATGAAGCGCATGTGCCTTATTCATTACTAAGTCCCTGGCTTCAAGACTACAGAATGGCATAGATGGCATGAAAGGACAAGTACCGCAGGACATATCGATACCGATTTAAGACCAGACCAGAGCAATTCGTACCGCTAACAAGAACAACTCCTAGCTCAAGACAGTGCCACCCAAATTTTATAAACTTAACTAATAGCTTTTTATCTATACTAAGTAAACATCGATCAGTACGGAATCAATATCTTACTTCTCACAGTACCCATCAAGAGTAACAAGAAAATAATAGCTATGTAATAAATAGTCTGCACGAGCTTTGTTTGACGTAACTGAGTATCTAATATCAACTATGTAGAGATCTTCAGTCACAGATCAGCAGACTTCAGCCCTGTCATAAGAAAGAAGAAGGTAAAGCTGCACAGGAAAGTAATTATAAGCAAAAATTTTATGTCAAATATGCCATACCTAAAGACGTTTTCCCAGAAAATTCAAGTAGATGTTGTATCAGCAATGCACTATGCACTAAATATCCAACAACTAACTTAGAAGCAGCTAGATAGCATCACGTCTCTTGTACTGATCATTTAAGAGGAACTGACCACTAAGTTCAGTTAACAAAGAAAACTAGAAGAAAATCTCCAATGACAAGAAATCTCCAGTCAAGCACTTCCTGGAAAGAAAAGACTCTGGTGGCAATTTGACAGAAGGCGTACTTGCTCCATGTCTTAAGAATTATATCACAGCTCCTTAGTTTCAAGCCCGGTACACCCTGAGATAAAAATTTACAAGCAAATGCTGGTGAGATAAGTCTTGCAGACAAAATATGGGGAAGAGTTGCTGAATTTCGTAAACATTCAAAGTGAATATTGCACATAATGATCCAAACCCTCAATAGACGTAAAAGTTTAATCATTATTGAAACAGTGCACATAATGACCCAGCTTCTTTATAGCTTACAATAAACTTAGATTATATCATAAACAACAACAAATGGTGAACATTTTCAGCTGTTTGAGGTATCATAAATTTAATGCGCCACAGAAATGCATGTTGTGTCTGATTTTTCCCACTTCACACAACAGAAAAGTATAACTTCTGTTGTCTGATTTTTACATCTTGCACAAGGTTCGCCTAGTGGAAGATATCCAAGCAAGCTTCCTCAAAATTTGGTGTCTAGTTTTCAATCACACAACGGACAATGCCAAGCACCGTTGTACTAAGTACCCCAAATTTCAGATTTCAAGAGGCAACCAAGACTCGAGAGTGGAGGGAAATCTGCCGCTAAATTTTTAAGACTCAGACAACGGACAACACTTAATTGTGTTGTGCAATGTAGTTCTGAGAAAAAAGTTATTACTTTGTTGACATTCACACAACGGAACATTATTAATACCGTTGTACAAAGGATTTTACTTAAACACACAACAGAAGATTTCTATTCCGTTGTGTGATTAGTGTTGTGTGATTAACTTTTTGTATTAGTGTACTTAATCAAATCCATTTGAGTCCCATCGCACTATTGCTACTTTAGTAATATACTATTTTAGCATGCTGACTTTGTTAGAACATATCAAAAGAATGACTTTTTAGTTGATAACATGATTGTCCGCATTGAAAAAGAGTTGGCCGATAATTATGATATAGATTCAATAATTAAATATTCTGCTTCTATTCAAGAGCATACAGTGCAATTTGAGCAGGTATGTTATTTTGTCTTAGGGGCCGTGACCACTTACCCAATTTTAGTCTAAAAATTACCTACTTGCTCCACTAAGAGTTTTTTAACCTCATTCACCCAATCTAACATCTATTGACAGTATTGCCCTCATACTCTCTCTCTCTCTCTCTCTCCTCTCCTCAGCCTCTCTCTCATCCCAGACACACTCTCTCAATAGACCGAGTGAATCATATCCAAGCCCTCACCGGAATCCTAATCAGACTCACCGACCACCGCCGTCGGCAATCTAGTCCATGCCGAGTTCTCCTTCCGCCGAGTCTACGACCTCCGCTCGCTCCTGTTAGCATTAAAGCCACCCTCAAGTGCAAGATGTACAAGTTATAGAATAGGGGATTAAGTAAGGATGTCGAACCCACGAGGATTGGTAAATCTTTTCCTAGCTAGGGAAAACCTAAGGAAAAACTAGAAGAATATGCAAGTGTACAATCACAAACAAAGGCTCACAAGTGAACCAAAGTTCATGGTGAGTATGTGCAAGATGGTGTGTAGAGATTTGATTTTGATTTTGAGATTAGTTTATATTCAAATTGAAACAATGAAAGCAAGTAATATAAACTAACCTAAACAAAACAAGTTGTTATCATCCAAGGCATGAACCCAAGGCACGATCCTAGTTTGTAGCTTCTCCGATGTCATCCGTTGTGCTATGGTACACACTTTCGCAAATCAAGCAAGCTTGCTCCATGGATTTGACTCCTAAACTAGGCTCCCGAATTTGGCTTGGTGATGCCATTTGATTGAGGGGCCTTCCTTGTGCTTGTAGAATCATGTCAAGTTTCTTTTGCATTTCTCATTCTATCCTCTTTAACTCTTGTTGCATTTGAACACTTGGAATATCAACATTATACATGCCTCTCCTTTGCTCTTGCTCCCTCATAGGTACTTGTGCACTCTTCATCATCATTGGCTTTCTATCCGAGGCACTATCATAGAGTTGAGAAGATTCACTCATTTCATCTAGAATCTTCATCGCTTCATCTTCGGTCTTGTTCATGAAACATCCCCCACAAGCATTATCAACTCTCCTCCTTGTGTCTTGTGAAAGCCCGGTGTAGAAGGCACTTAGAACCGCTACCTTAGAGAGGTCATGATTGGGAACACCACTTTCTATATCCTTGAATCTCTCCCATGTCTCATAGAATGACTCATTTGGTAGCTCTCGGAAGTTCATCAACTCATTCCTCAATGAATTAGACTTGTGAGGAGGGAAATAGAACTTCAGGAATACCCTTTGCATCTCTTCCCAAGTGTGGATACTACTTGGGGGAAGCTTGTACAACCATTTCTTAGTTTTGTCCTTCAATGAAAAGGGGAAGAGCCGAAGACGCAAGTTGCCTTCATCAATACCCAAAAGTTGAACGGTTGAGCATGCTTCATTGAACTCTTGGAGGTGCAAGTATGGCTCATTACTTGGCAAGCCAAAGAAGAGGGGTAAGTTTGCAATAGTCCCCGGCTTTATGTCAAAAGCAACGGCACATGGTGGAAGCACGATGCAACTTGGATGATTGGAGATTGTTGGTAAAGCATACTCCTTCATGGGGCGTGGTTCATCCATTGTGGGTATCCGGGCTATTTTAGCTTGCAACTCTTCTGCCAATTTCTTTATGAGATCAAGAGTTTCTTGCGGTATCCGAGTTTCTTCACCACTATCTTCAAAAACTTGATCAATAGATATGTTGTCTCCACTTGGTGTGCTTGGAGATGATGGAGTGGAATATGTTGAATTGATCCTTGGACTACTTATAGGTGATTCGTGAGACATAAACACCTATAAAATTTCAAAACAAAGGTAAGAAAATAAGTCAAAATACAAAAAGAAACCAAAAACAAGAAATTGAAAAATTCTGAAAACAGGGGAAACGACCGGTCGGCGACACTTGCCAACTGGTCGGTGAGCTTCTGACCCCTAAAATGACACTTGCCGACAGGTCGGAAATTTCCGACGACTGGTCGGCGAGACAAAAATCACACGAAATTAACACAAACGACTGGTCGGCGAAGACCAACGACTGGTCGGCAAACAGAGATAAAGTAAAAACAAGGAAAATTTCTAGCTAGTCCCTAAGGCTACCCAAGCTAGGGATTGGTTTTCACACCAATCCCCGACAACGGCGCCAAAAACTTGTTAGCATTAAAGCCACCCTCAAGTGCAAGAGGTACAAGTTATAGAATAGGGGATTAAGTAAGGATGTCGAACCCACGAGGATTGGTAAATCTTTTCCTAGCTAGGGAAAACCTAAGGAAAAACTAGAAGAATATGCAAGTGTACAATCACAAACAAAGGCTCACAAGTGAACCAAAGTTCATGGTGAGTATGTGCAAGATGGTGTGTAGAGATTTGATTTTGATTTTGAGATTGGTTTCTATTCAAATTGAAACAATGAAAGCAAGTAATATAAACTAACCTAAACAAAACAAGTTGTTATCAAATGGATGGGAGTTAGGGCATCGGGTTTCACCTTTTGCCTCCCTTGCAAGAATTAAAGCAATTGAATATGAATGATGCAAAGCTAATTGTCCAACTACCCTCTTAGCATCCGGATAGGACTACTAAGGCTTAAACCCCTTTCATTTTATTAACTCTAACCGGATAAGTCTAGAGCTAACTACCTAGAGACAAATTCAATTACCGGATAGGTCTCAATCATTTGCCCCTAAATGCATAAAGCTTAGAGTTTAGGTAACCAAGCAAGCAAACCAATCCTATCTCTAGGTGATTTTAGCTCACTACCCTCACATGCACACATGGTGTGCTTTCATGCTCCCTTTTTGCCTAGAGGTAATCAATCTCTAGGAAAAAACTTCATGTCATGGCAAACACATAACTCAAATTGATTAGGTCTAAGTAATGCATTCAACTATTGACTTAGCATGTGAGAATGACAACATGAATTTTCATCAATTTATAAACAAAAGCATCAATCCAAGCAAGTTTGGCTAGGGCTTTCAACCCTAGCCCCAACTAGTTCACTACTCACACATAGCTAGATACACAAGCTTCAACATTCTATTAAACATCAAATACATAAAGAGATAGAGAGTAAAGATGCCGGAAGATGTGCTGGAGATGGGTCTCCAAGAACATGATGTGGTGGTAGTCACCTCCTTCTCCTTGCTCCAAGCTCTTGATCTTGGTAAGAATAGTGAAATTTGGGATCTCTAAGATGAGTTGTGGTGTTGAATGGTGGAGTAAATGAAGGTTGTAGTGGTGGAAATGGAGGTTTTAGAGGTGGAGATGGTGGTTTTAGTGGTGGAAATGGTGGTGTCTTCTCTAGAGAGAAAAATGGATCTTGGATAGGATGAAGATGATTGAATGGAGTCAAGAATTCTGAATAATTGGTCTTTGGCCTCTTTTTGATCAGCTAGGTGTGTCATCTTTGGTCCCCAAGTGTGCAAGAGATGCTCTTACACCATTGTCCCCCAATTGGCAAGGTGATAAAAGGACAAGGTGTAGGGAGATATTTGAATTTCAAGTGATGGGATATTCTCACCACCATGGTCCTCCTTTGCTGGAGAAAAGACCCTCCATGAGTGGCGGCTCGCCGGAAAAGTTTGCCGGAAAAGTCGCCGGAAAAGTTGATTTGCAATTTTCTTCCAATCTCCGTGTCTTCTTCCCCTAGCTTCAAATCTCCACATTTCAAGCCTCAAATAGTCATTTTATTCTCAATGCAAGGTTTCCTACAAATAAAAGGAAATGGATTAAAAAAGGTAAAATAGCATGGAAGACAAATCAATTTTCATAATTATGGGGCACAATTGCGTAAGTAATTTGTGACTCAACAGCTCCTCAAGTTCCTTCGATCCGTTGCGGAGTCCGACTCCATCAACAACCTCTCTGTTCCAAACCCAATCGATTCTAGAGCTTCAAGGTCCGACTATTTCGCACCTGCAATTTCACAGTTCAGGTCAATCCAAGAGCAATCGCCGGTGTCTTCGTCTCCAGTCGAGCAGATCGCAATAATATGTCGTCTGTCCCCCAAATAAAGAAAAAAGATTATTTCCCTCCAATAATATGTCTATTGGGGGGCAATAATCAATGCGCTGTTTATTAAAGCACACTAATCTGTCAATGATAGAAACTGGTGATTTTTGGGGTGGTCTATTGAGGGGCAATATACAGATTATTGCCCCCCAATAATTTTTTAAATGTGGTTAATTAATCACTGAAATTAGAGTTTTGATAAGTCTTATGTTGTTTTGAGTTTATTAAAGTACAATAATCTGTCAATAATAGAAACTGATGATTTTTGGGGTGGTCTATTGGGAGGTAATAGACAAATTATTGCCCCCCCCCCCCCCCCCCCCCCCCCCCAAAAAAAATGTCTTAACTGTGGTTCATTTATTACAGGTCCTTTCAACAAATTGCTGCTAGATTCTTTAACCAAAATAATTAGGTTTATTGGGGGGTCATAAAAATTTTATTGCCCCCCAATAATTTTTTTTATAGATGGTCAGAAGTAACTCAGTTTGGTTTTAAATTAGTTTACAAAAGTACAGGTATTCAAATTCAATACTTGGTGAATTTAAGTCCCCAAATAATCAAGTTATGAGCGCCCATTTTGCCACAACGAATTGGCTTTTTTTTCACACTCTCCACTTGACTTGAACCGCTTCACCCTAGGCCTCTCAGGTGGCCTCTTCACAAGAATAAATGCACCTAACAACCAAATGATCACCCATATTCCTGCAAAAAATAACAAAACAAATATATTATTGCTCCCCAATAATATAGTCAGAACTACCAAAACACATTAGAAGCAGTCTTTAAACACAAAGGAAAATATCAGTGAACACAATTATAGAGACTTCATAACAATTAAGACACATTATTGCCCCCCAATAATGTAGTCAGAACTACCAAAACATTTCAGAAAATGTAACAAATTGCTCTAAACAAAAAGTAAAAGATCAATAAACAATAATTATAGAGACTTTATAAAAATTAAAACACATTATTGCCCCCTAATAGGCAGATTATTGCCCCCCAATAATATGGCGAGAACTACAAAAAAAAAAACACTTTAGAAACAGTAACAAATTACTCTGAACACAACTAATATTTCATTAGAACTAGAAAATATGAAATCTAACTGTTTCAGAACAAACAGTATCAACAAATTATACGAAACGAAACAAAGATCAAAGTCAAAAAACCAGTTCAAACTTAACATGAAGCTCAAATTCACCAAAATCAGTTCGAAGTTAACAAAGCAATTCAAAACTAACACAATGTACACAAAAAGACCTAGAAATTCAAATCAAACAAATTAAACCGATCAAAAATAAAAAATTTAGTGATCGATGAAGAAAAGAATCAAACCGCGATGAAGGAGGAACACAAACAAGAGCTTGATCTCGGTCTATGGTGATAATCACAGCACAGCTCCTCTCTCTATCTAGAAATTGCAGAGCTTCTCTCTCTAGAAATCGCAGAGCTTCTCTCTCTAGAAATCACATAGCTCCTCTCTTTGGAAATTACACAGTTTCTCTCTCTTCTCAAAATCGCAGAGCTCCTCTCTCTCTCTCTCTCTCTCTCTCTCTCTCTCTCATTTGTAGAGCTCCTCTCACTCCAGAAATTGTACAGCTCTTCTCTCTCTCTCTAAAATGGCAGAGCTTCTCTCTCTATAATTGGGGAGTTTCTCTTTCTAAGTCTCTTTCTGTTTCAATTTTCAGCTTTGACAATTAAAAAGGGCAAAACAGTCCAAAAATATGAAGAAAACAGGTCCAATTCTTAGAGTTTTGAGTAAGTGGGGTTTAAAAATAAAAACTGTTGTGTAAGTGGGCAATCTTTTAGAGTGTTTGGGTAAATGGGGTTAATTAACCCCAAAATTAAGTAAATGATCATTTTCCCTTTGTCTTATACTTTTTTATCGAACTTCTATCAAATGTAATAATGTTGATTTTTTTTTTTATCAATTAGCCATTTGATTGTTTGATATGTGTTTAATCTAGGAAGTGGTTTGTAAAACTTTAAAAAAAAAAAATTACTAAACTTTTATTAAACTTTTTTTTAGCCCATTACAATTTAAAATCCTAGCTCTTCTTACAATCTGCTTGGATGATGCAATCCACTTAGAAAGTAAGATGACAAGAACTTGATATCTGTACACGTGTGGGATGTGAGGAGTCTTGAAAACCAACTAGCAGCACCACCTGGCTAGAAGGGTGGGGATTTCGATCTGAACAAGTCTCAAGACTAAGACGACTCCACTTGGCTGTACACAGAAGTTGGACTTGTTCATGCGCATTTTGCACTAAGAAAATAAGATATCAACTTCCCATTTTCTCTACCTGCTCTTCCACTTGTGTGGAAAATGCGTTTAAGCTGGGTCCCTTCCCAATTTCCTATGGGACGATACACATGTTTGCAATTTTACAATTTTTCTAGTTCATGCATTTATAGTACAATATTTGTAATTTACATCCTAGGCCTCCTACAACTTATATTATTTAAATTGATGGAAATAATTTAAGTCGCGATATTATAAGGACCAAAGGTGTAGTTATACACGGACTCCGATAGGCTACAATCCACCTAATTTTTTTTTTTTTAAAACATGACTTTGTAGCTTAATTTCAGTTAAAAAAATTAAATATTAAAAACTAGTCCACCTCAAATTTCTATACTTGAGAGAAATGAATAATTTCATTCATTTATCCATGGCTAGAAGGCACGTACATCATATGTTGTCTCATACCAAAAGAACTAGATAGTCTAAACTACCAAACACATGATAGGTAACCCTCGCTGTTAACAAATAAGCACAAACTTTTGACCTAGTCAATGAAGGCGAATCCAATACTACCTAAATCCTTGCTAGAGTAACTCATTGCTTAAGACCTCAATTGGTATACAATTAGAGCAACCAAACTTAAATAGCAATAGACTTGAAGCTTCAACTGTTAGGTACCGAATAAAGTAAGCTTAGAGCTTACCTTTGCCCTTCTTTATAACGCTAATCTCTTGACTAGTTTCCACAGTAGGGTAAGTAAGACGCAGAGGAGTCCTACTCACCATCTTTTGAGGGCGAGGATTCTTATTCTTACTCCCCAGAGGCCTGCCAGCCTTCTTCTTCTTACTCCCCAGAGGCCTGCCAGCCTTCTTCTTCAGGATGCCTTGCTCACTCTCTTTGTCAGTTTCCACCAAACCCAAAGCATCTGCTTGAAGAGTAAGAAGCTTACCCCTAGGATAGTTTTAAACTTCTTCGGGGAAGGGGTACAGCCTCCATTCCTGTTCCTCTTCTTGTAAACCTTAGGTTCTACTGGCACATCTTCAATAGGAGGAATGGATTTTAGAACATCCTCCATGGAGGCCGATCCCGAGACCACCACCTCATCCATATTCGTTGTTAGCTATAATATCTCCTCCTCAGCCATACTTTGCACGGTACCAACAGAAGAATCCAACCCAGACACCGGTCTTTCCTTCCTTCTAATGACAGGCTTCTTTTTCTTTATTAAAGTAGGAGAAGATAACGGTAAATCACGACTAGCTTGGGTCGAGAAGGAGAAAGAACCGCCAGCAGTAGAGGGACCGCAGAAGTGCAATACCCTAGGAGTAGAGATTGCCACATTAGGGTCCTCACACTTGTCCCCAGAGTGAGTAATCAGGCCACATTGAGAGCATCGACCCTTGAGATGTTCAAACTGAAATTTCAACAAAGGCTCAATTCCTGTCGCCAAGAAAATCCTGCATTCAAAGAGAATGGGTTTGGAGATATCATGCAAAAAGAATATGCGAATAACTAATTTCCGAAATTCTTTCTTGTTATAATCCAAAAAACCTCCCAAAAGGTTCCCAATTAGAGTAAAATTATCAGGTTCTTCATACAGAGGTGGAATACCCGTAACCCTAACCCAGTTACGAACATGTTTCCTTGAAACCTCATCAATAGGTAAGACTCCATCATACTCCTCCAAACAGACTGGAGCACAATCAAAACACCAAACTTCTCCTCTAAGAACCTCATTCCGGTCCTGGATTGATTCAAAAGAGAACAAGGAAAGATTATCCTCCCTTTCCTGGACTCTAAAGTCCCTTTCCACCATCCATGTTCGGATGAAGTGAGATTTGAAGCCAGCAGAGTCCATAGGCTAACGAGTAAGAGGTTTTCTAAGGAGAAAAAATTGGGAGGATTTGCGCACAGGGCTTCCACTCATCTTTCCAATGTCCGGGGCTTTTCCACCCTCAACAAGAGCCAAGGAGGTAGCAAAGCTAGCAGTGACGACATCAATGGTAGCCATGGATGAGGAAGAAAGGTGATAGATCTGGTCTGGTAGGGGAGAACGGCAAAGTTGCCGTTCTAGGGTTTTGGGGGAGGAAAAACTAGGTTGAGAGAAACTAGGGTGAGAGAAAGTCTCCTTTTAACTTATACCTCAAATTTCTAAACTTAGTTCATATGTTATTAAACTTAGTCCATATATTATCTTTTTTCTTTTTTGGTAAGATGTATATTATTTATTTTCTTAAAGTATTTGATTTTATTTTATTTTCTATTCTGCTTTAAGAGACATAGTCGCATAAAAAGCTCACTTTTTTTAGTAAATTAGGTCAATGTTTTTCTTTTTTTCTCTCATTGTTTCTCCGAAATCAATCAGCCCCAGATGAAAAGCTTTGGTTCTTCTACCAATTGTTGTTTTCCTTCTTCACTCTTTAGGTACAAGTTTATCCTCTATTCATCTTGGGTATATGATCTTTTGCACCTCTTCAGTTTTTAATTAATATATTTTTTGGTTTTAGTTCACAATTGCTTAATCAAATCCATTTGAGTCCCATCGCGCTATTGCTACTTTAGTAATACACTAATTTAGCTTGCTGACTTTGTTTGAACATATCAAAAGAATGACTTTTTAGCTGATAACATGATTGTCCATATTGAAAAAGAGTTGGCCAAGAATTATGATATAGATTCAATAATTAAAGATTCTACTTCTATTCAGGAGCGTAGGGTGCAATTTGAGTAGGTATGTTATTTTCTCTTATACTTTTATTATCGAACTTCTATCAAACATTATAATGTTGATTTTTTTTTTTAATCAGTTAGCTATTTGATTGTTTGATATGTGTTTAATCTAAGATGTGGTTTGTAAAACTTAAAAAAAAAAATACTAAACTTTTTTTTACCCCACTGCATTTTAAAATCCTAGCTCCGCCATTGATAAGGACTAATTTATAACTATGTAAGTGACTATGTACTTGATTGGGAAGGGATATATCAATAATGAAATATGCCCATATATGCATGTTCATTAAAAGGACAAGTTCCAGATTTGCAATGGTAGCAGTCTAAGTTGATGACATGAACCTAATTGGAACTCTAGAGGAGTTAAAGGAAACTGCTAAGTATTTGAAATGAAAGATCTTGGGAAAACACGGTTTTGTCTCAAATTAGAACTCGGGCATCGTAGTGATAGGATTTTGATTCATCAGTCAACATATACTCAGAAATTACTAAGGCGCTTTAATGAAAATAAAGCAAAGCCTGCGAGTACTCCCATGATTGGTCGTAGTCTTGAGTGCGGAAAAGATCCATTTCGCCCAAAGGATGAGGACAAAGACTTGTTAGAGGCCGAAGTGCCCTCCCTAAGTGCAATAGACGCATTATCATACTTAGCTCAATGCACAAGACCAGCCATCTCATTTGCAGTGAACTTGTTAGCTAGACATAGCTCTACGCCAACAAACCACCATTGGACTGGTGTAAAGATAATCTTTCGATACTTAAATGGTACGATTGATATGTGCTTATTTTATCCCTACAGAGAGAAAACAAATGACGGAAGTTTGGGATCGAACCCCATAAGGCAAAATGTCACCGTCTATATATGATATAGCCGCTGGCCATGTTGCCGCCACCCATGGTGGCCAGCGTCATCTGCCTCCCATCCATCAAAGTGACAGTGATATTTTTATGGATTTTGCTGATGCAGGATACCTTTCTAACCCTCACTAAGGCCGCTCCCAAACGGGTTATGTTTTTACCATGGGAAGTACTATGATATCTTAGAGGTCTACAAAACAGACCATTGTTGCTACTTCCTCGAATCATGCAAAGATTATTGCTCTACATGAAGCTGTGTGTGAATGCATATGGCTAAGGTTTGTAATTAGACATATTCGAGGAACTTGTGGTTTGAAGTCTACCACAGATGAACCTACATGCATTTATGAGGATAATGCAGCTTGTATTGAACAAATAAAGTTAGATTTCATCAAGGACGACAACACCAAGCATATATCACCTAAGTTCTTTTATAATCAGCAATAACAATTACTTCTAAAGACTTAGGTGAGTTAAATTCAATCAGAGGATAATGTAGCAGACTTATTTACTTAGTCGTTACCTAAATCTACCTTCGAGAAACATGTGAAGAGCATCGGATTGAGAAAGTTATTTGAACTCCCATGATTGTAGCAATCAGGGGTAGGCATGATGTCTATATGTTCGATCTTGAGGAGTGAAGGATGTGTTGTACTCTTTTTCTCCTCTGCGAAGTTGTTTTTGTCTTACATGGTTTTTATTTCTCGAGCAAGGTTTTTAACGAGGCAACGATTGAAGTGTCATCACCAAGTTTAAGCGACACAAGGGGGAGTGTTGAAGAATATCGACTATTGATGTGCCAGTCAAACTTGGTTTAGTTCTATAGTTGTAATAGGAGGAAGGCTCTAGAATTCCTAGTTCTATTTGGATTATGTTTCCTTGTATCACAAGACAATGTAATTTGTAACCCCTATATATAGTGCTTCTATTATCAATAATAGAACACACAATTCTCTCATCAATCTCTCTCGAATGCTTTATTCTTAAACAGGCCTTTTGCCTTTTGGAACATGACTAGAAATCATCTATAAATTGCTTAAATATAAGCAGCTTTTATATATATATTAAGCAATGCCAAACTCAACCTCAAATCACCTGAAGTTGTTGTTGCATAATAAACTGAGCAAGCTTTAAAAAATGGAGAATTCCACAAATGATTACTCAACTATGACTCATTCGACACTTTAGTCACTCAAGTTTCAAATATATCACTTTGGTCACTCAAGTATTACACTGTCATTCACAAAAGTCATCCAAAGAGCATTTTTTCTCACAACAAAGTGACTTTTGTGAATAACAATGTAATACTTGAGTGACCAAAGTGATATATTTGAAACTTGAGTTACCAAAGTATCGAATGAGTCATAATTGAGTGGCCAAAGTGACTATTCTCCCCTTTAAACAATAAGCAGCTTTTAAATAAATTAAGCAATGCCAAATTCAACCTCAATCACCTAAAAGTTGAATTTAAAGTTGGGTGCTGAAGATTATAGGAAACCTTTGTTACATATTATAAAGATCAATTAAAGTATGTCAAATATAGAATACATACTGAATTACTGACTACACTGTCACTCTGTACACGTTAATTACCTATTAGTCTATTACATATTTACAAATAAAATCCAGAGGAGATATCTATTACTCTATTAGTATATAGGACACTGATATCACAAAGAAGCCTCTACTAATTACGTGTGATCTAACTCTAAAAGGACAGATTGGTGGGCTAGCAACCTTCTTCCTTAGCACCTATGAAGTGCCAGCTGAAGTGATCTTCCTTAAGCTGTCTAGCAAAGTTCATTTTCTAAACAAAGTATCGTTACACCAAGGGAAAGTACAACTGAGGAACGAGGAACATGTCAGTAGTACCTTCATCGTCCTATAACAAGGGAGCTGGACGGGCCATTTGCTGATATAATTTCGGATTTGTTTCCTCTTATGTCAACTCCAGCCGAATGCCTTACTGGAAAACATACTGGTCTTATTGGTATAGGTAAAGGCAAGCTTTCATTTGTCAACATAGATATGGCATCTGACAAGGTAGGCCGAAGTTCTACATCTTCTTCGACACATAGTAGACCAACATGGGTGCATCTTAAAAATTGATTTTCCACACACGAATCACTTAGTGTTGTGTCCATCAGTTCTAGTCCTGCACCTTCTTGCCATAATTCCCACGCCTGAAACAAGATTGTACTCATTTAGGATATCAGAAATTCACACCTCAAAGAAAAAGAGATTCATTACAACTAAGAATTGAATGACATACATATCCTACTAAATTGAGCGCGCGATGAGCACTGTGAAACCTGTTTTTTTTTCCTACCACTTATGATTTCGAGCATCAACACTCCAAAACTGAAGACATCAGATTTTCCAGAAAAAATTCCGTGCATAGCATACTCGGGAGACATGCATGTAACCACTGTACAAATGAAAGAGAACATAATTTTAGTTCATTCATTACATGAACGAATGAATAGCAACCACAAGTGACAGACACGAAAGGAAGATATGCTTATACAGTAAATGACTTACTGTGTCCCAACAATCCGTCTAGTACTTGCTTCAACTTCATTAAGCATGAAACTCCTTGCCGTTCCAAAATCAGAAATTTCGGGGTTCATATTTTCATCAAGTAGTATGTTACTAGCTTTAAGATCTCTATGAATTACTTTTAATCTAGAGTACTTGTGCAAGTAAAGCAATCCTTGGGCGATTCCTTCAATTATATTGAAACGTTTCTTCCAATCCAGTAGCATGCGTCTGGTTGAATCTGGCCAATACATACAGAGTCTGTTCAGTAAGTAAAGGCTATTCATGACTAAAAATCAGATGAAACAAGCAAGTGATAGTCTAATTACCAAATAATATGTAGTCCAGATCTTTGTTTGGCATATACTCGTATATTAGCATCCTCTCTTCACCATGAATGCAAAATCCGAAAAGCTGAACAAGATTAGTATGTTGGAGTTCAGATATGAGAATCAATTCATTCTTAAACTGTACTTCTCCTTGCCCCGAACAACTTGAAAGCCTCTTTACAGCTACTTCTCGCCCTGATGACAATTTTCCCTGAATTGATGGTCCGTGATAGGCCATATGATTAGTTCATTAGCAAGTACATAGAAACTTATTTAGCAAGTACATAGAAACTTACTTCCGCTTAACTCAAACTTACCTTATAAACAGGTCCAAAGCCCCCTTCTCCTAGCTTGTTTTGTAAGGAGAAGTAGTCTGTAGCAGTCATGACAGATTCATAGCTAAATGCTCTTAAATCATGTCCCATGGATCCATCATTTTGAATCCCATGGACATCAGTTGATATATGAGATCCCCTTAAGGGAAGCAATTTTTTCTCATCAATCTTTTTTTTTGTTCTCCCCTCCTAAGAGTCATATATAAATTAGAAAATTTTCATTTTTCAAATCTGCAAAATTGTGTCCACAAATTAATTCATTATGGTGAAAGAATTACCGGACAAGACAAGTTTTCTTCTTCGTAAAGACAGCATACTATGCAAAGCACCATTACCAATAGAGCAGTGACAGTAGCAACACCAATCCATATCCACTTATGTGCTGCATAGGCTACCAGTCAGATATATATAAAATTACAATATACGCTTCTGGAAAGAGCCATGCATGGTTTCAGAAACCTCTAATATTGCTAGTATATTGAGTAATATTACACTAACAATAGATGTGTGAAAAATGCGAATATACACATCATCAATTCTATTACTTTCTAGTTTCTATGTATGCCAAATCCATTGCTTGTTGTGTATGCATATATTGTTTACTTTCTATCCCCAAAACTAATTGTTTGTTCTTTGATGTGGAATTATGTGAGGTCATAGGAAATGGAAAACTTGTGGAACAATATTAGCTCTAAAGATTGGTATACTTACAGCGGCTGCTGGCTGAGATTTGTGTTAAAAAATAAACAACACTTGAACTATAGCCTGCGCTGTCTGCAATGAACTTCAAGTTTCCAGTCCAAAATCGACATCCAGTCTGATTAGCAAACAGAAACATGAACCCTTGACAGTCACAATTTTCCCAACAAGCAGCCTTACAATCAGTTATGCTTAGACTTGTGTTTGAATCACTGGTAGATTTTACATTTGAACCACTAGAACCTGTCGGATTAAAGTACCCATTTCCTTGCTCAAATACATCACCAAAATGCCTGCACTCAGTTGGTTGGTCCCAAATCTGGCATCCTCCATCAGTGTTATACCCATAACAGGAATCCGCTGTTGCAATATCCAGTGATCCATCAAAGTCATATAGTCTCCCTATTTTGGTTAGGAGCCATTGTGGTTTAGCATTTTGATCTACAACAGAGTAACTGAAATAATCTTCATTCTGATTTGAAACAATGCTAAAAGTATACCTCTTCTGCTTAATATTTTCAAAACTCCCATCTCTAAAGACTCCACTACTCCAATAAACAGAAACTAAGAAGCTAGAAGAATCATGAGTGTCACCTGGTTCCAGTGTGTTCATTGCACCATTGCAAGTACTCCACAAGCTTAACAAAAAGAGAAACAAAATCGAGTTAATACTGCAAGCCATGAATGACCACAACCTTAAGGTTTCTCCAAATGATAAACTTGGCTGAAATGTTTTTGGATCTGGCTCTAAACAAAGCAAAGGGAACACTCTTAAGAGCCTTAATTGTAGATGGAATCCAACTATTAAAACATCCAAAAATGACCAGAAAATATTATATTCAGAAGTAAACGGTCTTCTTCAGGTCCGCCAACAAGGATCAGAAAATTAAGCTTTACTCTATATTCTTTCTTCTAGTTTAATTTATTAAAGGGACAGGCTTGCAGAACCAGACATTGACAAGGAGATTAACAATTAGAGCTTTCTTTTCAGCTGATACACGAGTACATTCTTCTATTAGTTTTTAATGCTCAGAATTGAAAATTCATCAAGCCAGAGAGTCAAAGACTCAAAGCAAACAGAAGCATGGTATTGGTCCGGTGAGTATTTCATCAAACACATATCAACTACCTTCCTCCAAATTGAAAAATTTGACAATCTCAAGAAACTCTAACCAAATAAAGAACTTGGGTTGAGATCAAACCTATGATTTCTCTTCTTGAAAAGGAGTATTCAAATTGCAAAAGAGTCTGTGGTTGGTACTGAGCAGTCCCATTAAGCAAGAAGCAAAAACCTTCAGATTTTGGGAGGTTTTTGCCTTTTGCCTTTTGGCACATGACTATAAATAATAGACGATCCCTTATTTAATGACATGGTGACAGAACAGAAAATCCCAAAAAGAGAGATGGTCAGGTATAGCATCAGTCATAAACACCAGTTCCAATGTAAAAGCCATTGATGGCATATACCCAATTACATAATGCAAGCATTGTGGAAAAGGAGTCACCTTCAAGAAGCTCTGAGACTTGTTCAGTCTAACCCAACTCACTTGGACCATTACTATTGCTTGTATATGAAGATTCTGCAACTCTGCATCGATCAACGAGTAGAAAGACCCGGTCTTTTGGCTCACACCCATGTGATCACAAATGGGTTTGCTTCAAATCTGAATTTGAACACCAAATTGATCAACTTTTATTGCAAGTTTGGCCGCGTGGTTGGTGCTCGCAAGGTGTTCGATAAAATGCCTGAGAGAAATGTTGTGTCTTGGACTTCTATGGTTTCTGGGTATGCTCAAAGTGGAAGCTATGAGAAAGCTTTGGGGGTGTTTTTGGAAATGCGTCGGGCGGGTTTCAGAGCTAATCAGTTTGGGTATGGGAGTGCATTGAGGTCATGCACTGGTTTGAGGTCTTTGGAAGTAGGAATGCAGATACAGGGGTGTGTTGTGAAAGGAAGGTTTGCTGAGAATTTGTTTGTGCTGAGTGCATTAGTTGATTTTCATGCCAAGTGTGGAAAGATAGAGGATGCTTGTTGTGTTTTCGAGGCAATGTCGGAAAGGGACTTGGTTTCTTGGAATGCAATCATTGGAGGGTATGCTGTTCAGGGTTTTAGTGACGACTCGTTGCGAATGTTTCGGTCAATGATGAGGGAAGGTGAATGTTTATGCTTTTGGTTAAATTTTCAGTGTTTGGTAGTCTTGTCGTTGTGCTCTTCTTTGTGTTTGTTTGATGTTTGATTTTCGTTTGTGTTACCTTAGGCATGGTTCCTGATTGCTTCACCTTCGGGAGTGTTTTGAGAGGCTTGGCCGGAGATAGTGGTTTGGTGAAGGTTAGTCAAATGCATGGATTGATAATGCATCTGGGTTTTGGATCACACAAAAGTTTGAGTGGATCGCTAATCAATGCATATGCAAAATGTGGGAAGGTAGAGTTTGCCCATAAGATATACAGAAGTATGATAGAAAAGGACATTATATCTTGCACTGCACTAATTACTGGGTATGCACGAGAAGGTAACTACAGCAGAGATGTGCTAGATCTCTTCAGGGAGATAACTGTTATGAGCATGAGACTGGATGGTGTCATATTGTGCTCCATGCTTAATATATGTGCAAATGTTGCTTCATTGATCTTGGGAAGACAAATCCATGCACTTATGTTGAAACACCAACCTTATCTTGATGTGGCCATGGGAAATGCTCTAGTTGATATGTATGCAAAATGTGGAGAGATTGAAGATGCTAACCATGCTTTTGAGGAGATGGAGGAAAAGAATGTAATTTCATGGACGTCTCTGATTTCTGGATATGGAAGGAACGGCCATGGAGCTAAAGCAATTGCATTGTATAAAAGGATGGAACTTGAGGGATTGAAACCTAATGATATCACATTCTTATCTCTTCTCTTTGCTTGTAGCCATACTGGATTGACAAGTGAAGGATGGGAATGCTTCAATACTATGCTTAGCAAATACAACATCTTGCCTAGGGCTGAGCATTTTTCTTGCTTAGTAGATCTTTATGCACGTGCAGGTTTGCTGGAAGATGTGCATGAGTTGATATGTGACATGAACATTAAGCCTGATCCCTCACTTTGGGGAGCTGTTCTTGGGGGATGTAGCACCTATGGTAATAAGTCACTTGGAGAAGTGGCATCAATGCATCTTTGTGATATTGATCCTGAGAATTCAGTTAACTATGTTGTTCTTGGAAGCATCTATGCTGCATCTGGTGCATGGGACAATGCTTTGGAAACACGAGATTTGTTAGAGAAGAGAAGTTTGAAAAAAGAACCAGCGCACAGCCTTATACATTCCAGAACAAATAATATGTTGCTTTTGCAGCCACCTTAAGACAGTAAAACTAGCGAACTTTGTTATTCATTTGTGGAGAGGAGCAAGGATTTATTATCACACTGATCATGTGGATCTTTTGCTTATGCTCCAAGAGTCCATTTATCTCATTTTACTTTTGGGATAGCGTTGTTGTCCAACAAGGGAGCTACGTGTACCTGTTTCACATATTGCTTGTGACGCTCAGGTATTTGTCCTTCCTCAAGAAATGTGCACTTTTATGTTTCTGTCAGTCTGCTTCATATAAGAGTACTGAAATTTGATATATAACAAGTATATGTTATGCTATTAAGTGTAACTTTGTGTTTGGAAACTTTTGGCAGGCGTGGAAGAGGAGTCGTTGATATTGATCTTAATTTTTAAACCACCAAAGCATGATAAAGTGAAATCAAGGTAATGCTGGAAAGCATCAGAGTGCTGATAACCGGATACGAGCCCTCCCCAAGTCAATGTGAATATGGCCAATTGGATTTTTCTTTTTCCGTGTGCTGTGCTTGGTGAATTGATCTTATTATACATCCTCCTGGTAAACATTCTCACTCTCTTAGCTTCTCTTCCTTCATGTGTTTATATTGTTTGTAATTTTGAACCAGCAGGAGACACTCATCAACTCATGTGTAGAACTGATCAACTGAACTTATAAGGAAGAGTTTATCTTGCAGGCAAACAGTTATCAGGATTAAGAGACAAGAAGAGATAAATTATTATGGTAGAAGTATTTCAACCACTAGAGGACTGTCTTGGAATCACAGATTGTACTTTCCAACCTAGTCCCTGTACTGAAAATGTACGGAACAGGTTTAGATTCGCACTATGCTGCATGGTAATGAGTTCCCAAACTCAATCAGCTGCTAGAATGATCTAGGCTGCCACATTTACAAAATAGTCTGACCAGAAATATACTGAATTGCTACCTTGCTCAAGAAACCCTCATTTCTTTTGTATTCAGTTTCAGCAAAGAATATGTGGTTCTAAGATATGGAAGCTGCCGTCTGATTGATTTTGTTTGTTGATTATCTGATAGCAGAGAAAGGTTTTTGGAAAACAGATTGAGAATACCAGATCCGTGATCAACTGTTCTAGTAATATATGAACCCCAAATTTATGTGCTGTGCTTTCTAGACTTGAAAATAGAATACAAGTTCATTCCTATCTGTTTTGTGTCTCTGCTCTTGTGCTTGTGCCTCCTGGGAGAAATTATGGGACTCTACTATGTTCACGTTAGCAACTAACAGAACTTGCTTACGAAATTCAAATTGGGTAACTTAATACACTAGTTAGTCGAAATTAAAAACAAGAATATGTGATTGCAATGTCCAAGTGACAACCCCAATTATTAAATAATGTTAAAGTTTCAATCTTTGTGGATCATGATATCTATATAATGTCTAATTTTCATGAAGTGACTCAAAAGTATAAGACGGTTTTGCCCCAGTGTTTATTTACTACATAGCCGTTGCTCATTTACAACAGAGATATCAAGATCACAACTTTATGAAGTTGTCACCCGAAATTCTCAAGACACATTCTATTCCCAATCTAAAGCTTGCCATTCTCTGCCGGCAGCTACAATCAAACCCTCAATCCTTCAATGACTCACACCACCCATTGACATGAAATCCAGACTCCAATCTTTACTAAAGCTCCGTAATTTACTTCCAGCTTCGCCATATCTGATCCCTTTGCCCAAATGCTTCCCCTCACCCAAGTCCTGCATTTTCATGCCCACCACGCATTCGACGATTTGCCTGACCCAACAAGAAGGTGTAGGAAAAGATACTAGCGACCAACCCGAGGACTCTGTGCGAGTCCTGAAGAGATTGGGCTGTAGCGATGCTGACGTAACCAAGATTTTCACAAAGGCATCTGCTCTAAAGCACGCTGACATTGACCAGCTTAACTGGAAACTCGAACTCCTAACTGGGTTGGGACTTACCGCACCTGAGATGGTGAAGATAGTCTGTGGCCGGCCCCGGATTCTCGTTTCTCGACTCACCTGCTTTGCTGAGCAGCTTAAGTACTTCAATGAATTGTTTGGTTCAAGGGAGTTGCTTGTCAGAGCCATTTTGAGGAACCCGTCTCTCCTGACCTATGACCTTCACAAGACAATCAAACCCACCATTGAGATGTATAGAGTAGTTGGTCTTGATATGGAGGGCTTGATCCAAATGATTCTAGCGCGGCCGACATTGATCTCAAGAACTTCATTTAGTGAAGAGAAGATGGAGTTTATCCGCAAGACCGGGGTGTCAAAAACTGCCACAATGTATAAGTATGTAGTCACACTCATTGGCGTTTCGCGCCTTGAAACTATCCGTCAGAAGATAGCAAACTTTGAGAAGTTTGGTATGTCAGAAGAAGAGATTTTCCGTCTTTTTGGGAAATCTCCTTATGTTATGTCACTGTCAATCGATAAGGTTCAGAGGAACATGACTTTCATCTTGTCACAATTGAAGCTTCCTGCTAAAATAGTTCTTGATCGCCCAAGTTTGCTATACTTGAATCTGGAGAATGTGATGAAGCCACGAGCACTTCTCGCAGGGAAGATGCACGAAATGGGACTTGAACCACAGATTACAGGTCCTATGATCTTGACTGTAATGAGGATGAATGAGAAGAGATTTCTGAAGGCATTTGTTAGTCATCAACCGATGGAGGTTGCTGATGAATTGATGGAGTACTACGAAAATGTGAAGGGTGTGAAGCGATTGGCAGAAGCCTCGAAGAAGAACTGTAATTATGGCTTTCCTTTCTGAATGTTTTCCATCTGATTTTCAACTTTTAAGTGTAATTTAATCACAGTTCTCTCTCTATAATTATTTTGGTACATGAACTAGGAGCAGTTTCACACTTTCTCATAATCATTCTCATTAATCCCTTTTTCAATTATTCTTCGATTTGGATGCTGTTTATTTATTTATTTTATTTTTTTTTTGTACTGCATGTAGTTAGCTGACACTGATCCATTGCTTTGTACAAAAGATTGGGATTCCATTTCTTTAAGGCTGCTTCTGTTTCTGATTTAGGAAACTGCTGAACATGTTTTAATCCTACATTGTATGTTTCCAAGAATTTGTTATGAACATGCACGATATGGGTGATGCACACTATTTCTAGTACAACTTCCAAACATACAAAGGGGATTAGTTAGCTTCTCATGAGTGTTTTGTTGTTATTATCCAAATGTCCACCATGTAGTGGCGGAAGCTCCTCTGTAGTTTTCTTCTCTTATTTGTGAGAATATTGAATAATCCTTAGTTCATCATATTCGCCCAGAATTTCTTCCGTTAGTTGACTAGGTGAAAGACCTAACTTATGGACGCCACCACAATTTTGATTCAATATGTACTGATTTTTGGGTTTAGGGTTTAGGGTTTAAGGATCTCGTTGTAAATTGGTGGGTACAACGAGGATTACCAAAAGCTTTTGACCCAAAAAAGCAAATGACCCAAAGCGCCCCTCAATAGTCAATACAAAACACTAGTGTTTAAAGCCGCCTTGTCTCAGTTGTGCCTAAAGGGGTAAACCCCTTAAACCTCTGTGAGTTTATCATTGCTGCTAAAACCCTGTCGAAGGTGGGGCTATGAGGCAATGGTGAATAGCAAGAAGAGTCCATGGTGCTGGTAAACATTAAAGTACTAAACTTTTCCTTTTCCTTGTTCAATATCATCATTCATCAGAATTTTTTCGTGCTCATGAAATAAAGTCTTGAGCTTCAATTTTTTGGATGAAGTTTGCTGCTTTTATAGTGATTCTTTATTGCATTACAATTTCCCAATAATGCTTTACCAATAAATTGATTGATAATCAATAGCCACTTCTCCATTTTGTGGACATTTGAACCCAAGTTCATAGTTTTGGCACAAGTCAATAAAATGCAGTATCAGTGAATTCCATAGTTGTAAGATTGTTGATATGAAATCTAGATTTGATTCTGTATTCAAGCTCTGCATAGTGTTCCCTGCCGGTCGAAATCACTCTCCTTTCCCCAGAACTGTTCTCCCAACTTGTTTAAGTTTCGTGCACACCACCTATTCGACAGTTTGCCTCACTCAGGAAGAAAGTGTAGTGGAAGACATTTTTGACCAACCAAAGACCTCTGCAGAAGTTCTGGAGAAATGGGGTTGTAGTGATGCTGACATATCGAAGCTGTTCAGGCGCCGGCCTACTTTAAGGAATGCTGACCTTAACCAGCTTCAGTTCAAGTTAAACCTTTTGAGTGGATTAGGTATTACGGCACCTGAGCTTTTGAAGATGATCAATTGTCGCCCCCGGTTGCTCAGTGTTCGGATTGATCATTGCTTTGATGAACGGCATGAGTTCTTTATGAAATTGTTTGGGTCAAGGGAACTGCTTGTCAAAGCCATTGTAAGGAACCCGTCTCTCTTGATCTATGACTTCCGTAATAAAGTCAAGCCGACCATTGCTCTATATGAGGGAATGGGTCTTAGTCGGGAGGAGTTAGTCCCAATGCTAATATCACGGCCAACATTGATCCCAAGAACTACATTTAACGACGAGAAGATGGAGTATATACGGAAAACTGGACTGTCAAATGAGTCCAGGATGTATAAGTATGTTGTGACACTCATTGGCATTTCACGCCTTGAAACTATCAGTGAGAAAGTGGCAAATTTTGAAAAGTTTGGTTTCTCAGAATATGACATTTTCGGTCTTTTGGGAAGGTCTCCCATAGTGTTTACTCTTTCAGTGGATAAGGTTCAGAGGAACATGACTTTCGTTTTAGGACAAATGAAACTTCCTGCTACAGTGATTCTTGAGCACCCATTTTTGCTGTACATGAATCTGGAGGCTGCTTTGAAGCCGCGAGTATGTCTTGCAGGAAAAATTGAGGATATGGATCTTGATGTGCAAATTAATGGACCTAAGTTGCTGACGGCATTGAGAATGACAGAGAAAAGATTTGTGAAGGCATTTGTTAATTGTCACCCAAAGGATGTTGCTGATGAATTGATGGAGTACTATACAAAAGCAAAGGGTGTGAAGCGATTGGCAGAAGCCTCAAAGAAGAAATTGTATGAAGGCTTTCCTTACTAAAATTTTGGCTGTCAGGTTTTCTTCTTTTGACCTCAAAGATGTCTTATTCGTTATTTTACTTGTGTATATCATTGTTATACATTTCCTGAGCATTTTGCTTAAGCAGAATTGTCATTCTCTGTAATCCTTAATTTTCTTATGGAGTTTAGTTTATTCTTTATGAGGCATGATCTTTATCTTTTTCTCTCCCTGTCTCATGTGCTACGATCAGCTAATTACACAAAGTTCAAGTTACATGTTCTTTAGCTTTCCACTTGTTAGAATTACATTTTCTTAGGGAATACCTATCTTTTTGCCTAATGCCTGCGTTGTTGCTGATTGTTTAGGGTCATAACTGTTGCTACTACGTTCTTGGGTGCAGAACCTTGCTTTAGTTGCCAGATGAACACTGCAGTACAGAGAACACGATAGACAAATAATAATAATTGAAAACTTCGTGTTATATTGAAAATTAGTTTCTTGAGTTTTCTAGGGATGTATGTTTTGTCCTATATGATGTTGTTTTGCAAGCAATCTGGTTTCATAAATGTCAATTGGTATGTCACTCAGATAATGACGCTAATTCTGGGTAGTATCTATTAGTTTCTAAATCCTATCATGTATGTTTTAGTCTCTTTGTACGTTTCTAATATTTTGTGTTCCAGACTTCATGTGAACTTGGAGAGCTTATGTCATGCTGTAAAGCCTGTAGAAACTTGAATCATCTGTAACTTTAAACATACATCTACAAGTGATTCCAAGCATTAATGGATTTTTAGATGAGTCTCAGATGCCTAAGTTTTTCTTTGAAAGGCTCTCTGCTTTATTATTTTTGCTATGATGCCTGATCTCATTCAGTAGTTGTTGTTCTTGTTATTATATTAGCTGTATTTCCCCACAATCACAGCAATGTCGGACTCATAGAATAGTTGACTTGAGCATCATACTTCTAGTCTCAGGGTATTGATTACGATGATTCATGACCAGAAGCATGGTCTCCTTCTATTGGATCTCAAAAGAATTTGGCGCTTGTTTCTTGTGTTCTGTGTTGAAAAGATTAATGTAACTCGCAATATTGTGCTTGCTCATCTGGACTATTGCTCATTCACAAGAAAACATGTGCTCTGTGTAGTTACTGCGATGGTGCATGTGTTCCTATCATGACTAAATATCCAGTTATCATAGGATATTACTGGTAGTAGTAATTAGTAATTGCTGTTCTTTTGACGATTTGATATGTTTTGAGAAAAAGATTTAGCTGAAGGTTTCTTCCTGAAATAAACATGGAAAGGACCAGGGGAATCTGCAATTGCAATCATGCAACAACAGGTCAAGCACCATCTAAAGTCCATTCCCAAATCTAAGAAAATATATTGTCCATCTTCTGTATTTCTTTCCAGTGAATCAAAGACGAGACGGTTGAGCTATATCATTCAGAAGGATGCCCATTTTCTGAGAAAATTAAGGTATTCATTTCTTTAGTATGATACAGATTACAGTTCTAAATGTACGTCAATACAATCCAAATCAAATGGTACAGTTTTGTCCGATTTACTGATATTGAGCAGGAGAAGTGCATAATAAGCACATGAAAGTTGCTTACCGAACTAATAAGCATAAGGAGCTCGCAGAGGAGATGGATCTCATGAATCTCAATACAACCAGCCGCAAGTTCTAATGTCTAGGTTGCTGGAAGAGATATAGCGACGGAGAAGAGAATCCACAGGAATCGGATTTTATGAGAAACATATGGAGGGAGTAACAAATGTTGCCTCCAGAGGTTGACATCAGATCAAACCTAGCTAGTAGTAAGCTGCTATCCGGCCGCCCCAAGAAATGAGTTTCCAATGTATTACTTTGGGCCCGTTTGGAAACAATAAGTTGATTTGGATTTGAATTTCAAATCTGATTTGATGGTATTTAAAATCTGTATAATTCAAATATGTGTATTTAAAATTTTATTGTTTGGATTAAAAAAAGATATATGAATATTTAGAAAAGAAAAAAAATGCGATACATTGCCAAACTTGTCTGCATTAAGATGGTTCAATCCTGAGACTCTCAACTTCTCTCTCAGAAACCCTTGGTGGCTTTCGGTCTTCCTCAGAAGTGTATGCTTGATCCAACAGCATGCCCTCTCGGCGGCGGCGGCGGACGGGCTAGAGTGGACATTGTATTTGACTGGGTTTTTTCTGCTTGTTCAACACTCAAAGGATGGGGTCGTGGGTTTTTGTTCTTCTCTCTCAGTCGGAGGGAAATGCTGCATCCTAAACCGATTTGTGGTTGATGGGAGGTATCGAAGTGGGGGTCGATCTAAGCCAGATTAGAGTGGGGTTAATCCACAGCGGTGGCTTTGGGCGAGTAGTCGAACCACCGAGGGTTGATGGTGGTTTGGAGGGGTGTGATAAATCGTGTAAACCTGACGAATTTTATTTTTCATTCTAGTTTCGGGCAATACGGGGATGGTTTTCAGTTGGTGGGTGGTCTCCTGCACTAGTGGTCTGACTGCGACGGTGGAGAAGGGCCGACATCGATGGCGGTGTGGCTGTAATAGGAACCCGTGTAGAGAAAAGGAAAAAAACTGGAAATTCAAAACAACATCATTTCATTCATGGTTTTCAAAATGGCAGAGCCTTACATTATAACGTCCTGAGCAAAAGATTCCACCCTGTGGATGTGTGACACTAGTGTGACAAGTGTCACAATCTTACAATACTTATCCTCATGTTTACTACCTACAGGTTGGCACAAAATGGCCGTTGTACTGCAGCACGCTAGCATAAAGAGACGTCTGGAAGATACTGGAATTTATTGGAAGGTACTGGAAAATTGGAGGATGATGATGGGCTGTAGCAATTGGGCTTTAGGGTGAATTAAGGGTGGCCTTATCAATTCCCACGCCCTTTAAGACAGGCCTGTCCTCAGGCCTTAAACTGAGGGAAACGATTCATAAGGTTGTGGGCTATTTCCCAAGTTGCATCTTCAGCTGGGAGCCCAGTCCACTGTACCAGCCACATGGTGATTGATCTGTTCTTCTTTCGTTCAACCTTGATATCAAGAATCTTCAATGGGGTCCAGCTGACATGACCATCAGCACCAAAAGGAGGAAGTGTGGGGGAAATTTGAGAGTGGTCCCCGATTTTCTTTTTCAAGAGAGAGACATGGAAAGTGGGGTGCAGCTTGCATTAAGGAGGGAGTAGGAGGCGATAAGCCACTGGGCCCATCTTGGCCGTGATCTGGAAAGGACCATAGAAACGTGGAGCCAACTTCTGGGAAGGGCGATGATTGAGGGATTTCTAGCGATAAGGATGAAGCTTGAGGTATACCCAGTCCCCAATTTCAAAGTTCCTTTCGGCATGACCTTTATCTGCTTGTTGCTTCATTCGATTTTTTGCAAGGTGCAGTTGATGTTTTAAAGCATCTAGTAGCTCATCTCTTTGCCGTAAATCAATATCCACAACATGAACAGCTGTTGATCCCAGAATGTAACGCTGAACCGAGGGAGGAGAAGTGCTATAAATAGCCTGAAAGGGGGTCATTTGGATACTGGAGTGGAAGGTGGTGTTGTACCACCACTCAGCCCAATGAATCAAATCCGACCAAGAAGTCGGTTTGTCAGCCACAAAACACCGCAAATAGTGTTCATGGGAACGATTGACGACCTCGGTCTGCCCATCCGACTGTGGGTGATAAGCAGAATTGCGGCATAACTTGGTGGGCCTCCCAAAAGTGGCTGGTGAAGATTGGATCACGATCGCTGACAATCGATCGAGGAAGACCATGGAGACGGAAAATCTCTTTGCTGAAAACGTTTGCAATAGCTGCTGCCGTGTAAGGGTGAGTAATAGCAATGAAGTGGCCAGACTTCAAGAAGCGGTCGATCACCACCATGATCGCATTTTTGCCATTGGTGGAAGGCAGACCATCAATAAAATCCATAGAGATGTCAACCCAAATAGCTTCAGGTATGGGCAGAGGATGGAGAAGACTTGGAGGGTGAATAGTTTCATGGGTCTGTCCCTGGCATTAGTCATAACTTGCCACGAATCGTTTCACATCTTGACACAATCCGGGCCAAGCAAAGCTGCGACCAATTCGCTTCAAAGTTCTCAGGTAACCAGAGTGGCCTCCCTCCAGAGAAGAGTGAAATTCGGACAGTGCCTTGGAGCGCCAATCAGAAGTTTCAGGTATGAAGAATCGGTTTTTGTAATACAATCTGCCATTGGTGAAAGAGAAACCTTTCTTTGTTTGTTGACCACTCTTGAGAGCTGAAATAATGGATTGGGAAGTAGGGTCCTGAGCACAAGAAATTTCAATAGCCTTGATGCTATCGAAGATGGGGCTAGAGACAGCTTGAATAGCCTGCAGTTCCGCTCGGCGAGACAATGAATTAGGTACGGTGTTCAAAGTCCCTGCTATGTATTGGATCTTGTAGTTGTAGCCCATGAGCTTTGAGAGCCATTTGTGTTGAGAGGGGGTTGAAATCCGCTGATCTAATAAATGTTTGAGTGTCTGGTGATCCGTAATTATGGTAAAAGAGCGGCCAAGGATGTAGTGGCGCCACTTCTCAACAAAGTACAATATAGCAAACATCTCCTTGTCATAACTGACATGGTTTGATTTTTTGGTGACAGGGCCTTGCTGAGGAAACAGATTGGATGGCGAAGTTGAGATAGGACAGCCCCAATACCAATGCCACTTGCGTCTGTCTCAATTGTAAAGTCCTCCTAAAAGTTTGGTAAAGCCAAAACTAGAGCCGAAGTGACTGCTCTTTTGAGAGCCATAAATGTAGTGTCGGCTTGAGTGGACCATATGAACCCATCTTTCTTCAATAAATCTGTTAGAGGCTTTGCGATGATCCCGTAATGTTTGATAAAACGCCGGTAATAGCCTGTGAGACCTAGGAATCATCGAAGAGCCTTTAGTGTAGTGGGTCGTGGCCAAAGCTCAACACCTTCTAATTTCTCAAGGTCCATTGTCACCTCTTTTGCTAAGATGATGTGGCCAAGATATTTAACAGAGGGCTGAGCAAATGAGCATTTTTCCAATTTAACTTTCAAATAGTTACTGCGCAGGACTTCCAACACCTGACTTAAATGAGAAACATGAGTCATAAAGTCCTTGCTATACACAAGAATGTCATCAAAGAAAACTAGAACACACTTACTCAAGAATGGACGGAAAACATCATTCATCAAAGCTTGAAACGTAGAAGGAGCATTAGATAAACCAAAAGGCATTACCGTAAATTCATAATGGCCTTCATGAGTACGGAATGCAGTTTTGTGGATATCCTGTTCACACATCCTGATTTGAGGGTAGCCGGAACAAAGGTCCAACTTCGTGAAGTGTGTACTCCCATGTATCTCATCGAGTAATTCGTCAACCGTAGGAATTGGGAAACGATCCTTGATGGTGACTGCATTCAACTGCCTATAAACGACACAAAAACGCCAAGTGCCCTCCCGCTTTTTGACCAATAGAACTGGCGACGAAAAGGGACTAGTACTAGGCCGAATGAGTCCCTGGCCCAACATTTCTGCTATTTGGGCTTCAATTTCATCCTTTTGAGAGTGGGCATAGCGGTACGGTTTCACATTGACCGGGCTCGCAGTTGGGATGAGGGAAATGCGATGGTTGGAAGCCCGGTGCGGCGGAAGTCCATAAGGCTTTTCGAAGACATCATGGAATTGGGTCAGGAGCGAATCGATGGCCTCCGTGGATGGGGATTTGGGCGATGTGGCAGTAAGAGCAAAGATAGGAGGTGTGGACTCAAAGTGCTCCTCCGGAATAAGGCCCAACAAATCCTTCGTGGTAGTGCACTGTTGCCTGGTGCTAATGTCGTGCAAAACATGCTGTTTGCCATCAATTGTGAAAACCATTACCTTGTCCAGAAAATGCCAACCAATAAAGCCTAGTGTGTCTAACCACTGGGCTCCAAGTACTAAATCACAACCATTCACTGCAAGAAGCAAAAAGGAAGCAGTAAAAGTGTAACCTTGGATGCGAACTGAAATATTATGTGTTATACCATGCGGAGTGACGGTATGACCCGAAGTAGAGGTGAACAGTGGAGAAGGATGTGGGTGAATGGGAATACCCAGTTGCTCAACAATCATAGGGCTGAGGAAATTCATAGCAGCTCCACAGTCCACAAAGACTCGGATGGGGATGTGCTCAATAAAGCCATGAAAACGCATCATTTCACCAACCTGAGTGTTAGTGATGGCGTTGAGGGGAAAAGTTGTCCCCAGATCCGGGGTGTCCTCGGGAGAGGAAATGCAGTCATGGAACTCGGTAGACTCGTCCGAGGAGTAAGGCCACTCGAGGATAGCCAAAAAAGGATTCTTGCAGATGTGAGATTTGGAGTACTGGCAATCACAATTGAAACAGAGGCCCTTAGCTCGGCGTTCCCTTTGCTCAGCTGTGGAGAGAATACTAGTAGCCGTCCCACTGGCCTGAGATGGGGAAGAACGCTGTGGTGGAGACAGTGGTGACGAGGGTTTGGTTGGGGAACCATTAAAAGTAGAGGACCTCGCCGAGGAACTGTATGCGGAGGTACGAGACCATTTGCTCAGCCGAATATCGGCAATTTTACTCTCAAAACGACGAGCTAGACGCTGGGCTGCTGCCAGAGAACCAGGGGCATGGGCCAGGACGTCATGTCGTATCTCAGGTTTGAGACCACCACAAAAGATAGGGAGAAGTTGAGAATCGTTCCAGCCAGGGGCACGGCAAGACAACTTGGTAAAGGTGGTGATGAAATCCTCGACTGAGGACGTCTGCTGGAGGTGGGAAAGGGCGGCCTTGAAGTCGTTGTTATTACCGGAGCCAAAGTGCTCGAGGAGAGTTTGAACGAAGGAATCCCAGGTAGGGAAAGGGTGGCGCTGCTCGTAAGCGTTCATCCAAATCGACGGTTCAGGGCCAAAATGGGTGGCGACTATTTGAACACACTAGTGTAGAGGCACCCTGTGAGAGCGAAGATAGCGCTCAGCCATGGCTAACCAACCCACCACATCGTCGCCGTGAAAACGAGGAAGCTCAACCTTGGGAGGTTTGTAAATAGAGCTGTCTGAGCTTCAGAAGTGTGAAGAGGGGGCAAAACGAACGAAGGATTGGTTGTAAGGAGAGCTCGTGTGAAGGTCTGACGAAGTGTAGGTGGAGAGGGGTGTGGTGGTTGTCGAAAAAATTGAAGAAGAGGAACTCTGGAGGGCGGTGGAGGGTTGGGAAGTGAGTGGTGGAGGGGGAAGTGGCATACTCAAACTCGTCCCTGCAGAGTATGGGATGGAACCAAAGCTAATCTGTGGATGAGGTGAGGTGGACGCAGCCGACAATGGAGGTGGAGGGAGAAGGTAGAGAGTGTCAAAGAACGACTGTTGAAAGGTAGCAAGTTGGGAAACGATCTGGGATTGAAAAGCTGCCTGGTTGGCTTGGTGAGAAGCGACAGTGGTGAGTATGGAATCGGTTTGGAGCTGGAGTTGGGAGACGGTGGCCTGGAGGTCGGAGGACTCGGAGGAGCTGGCGGCGGAGAGCAAAGGGGACGAGGATATGGCTGCCGAAACCATGGGTTGGGATGGGGAGGTGGTTTGCAAACCACGTAGAGTCATGGCTTTGATACCAAATAATAGGAACCCGTGTAGAGAAAAGGAAAAAAACTGGAAATTCAAAACAACATCATTTCATTCATGGTTTTCAAAATGGCAGAGCCTTACATTATAACGTCCTGAGCAAAAGATTCCACCCTGTGGATGTGTGACAAGTGTCACAATCTTACAATACTTATCCTCATGTTGTACTACCTACAGGCTGGCACAAAATGGCCGTTGTATTGCAGCACGCTAGTATAAAGAGACGTCTGAAAGATACTGGAATTTATTGGAAGGTACTGGAAAATTGGAGGATGATGATGGTCTGTAGCAATTGGGCTTTAGGGTGAATTAAGGGTGGCCTTATCAGGCTGCAGATCCATGCTTGGGCCAGATCTGAAGGAGGGCACAAACTCCTCCCTGCCCTCTTGCACTTGGATTTTGTAATTGGGCCCTTTGTGGGCCTTTATTGTTTTCATTTTATGCTCTTTTGCATACTTAGTGTTTAGTTTGTTGTTTGTTTCTACTAAGTTCCTATCAAAGTATGATAGGCTACAGTGCGCTTTACCCGATCTGCACACTTAGTGTGGCTTGTGTGAGTCCCGAGAAAAATTTAAAGAATTAAGACGAGATTAATTTTTATTTTCTGATAAGTGATAACGACACTCGGGGAATTTTTCAAAAATTTTACTATAGTGAATCTTTAATTTGTTGACTCGAGTGTAACGTACGCGTCACAACGAGTTTGTGATAATTTTCCTGAAATTTTCCGGATGTCGAAACTATTAGTTACAAAATTTGGAAGTTGGGAATTGAGAAATCCATTTTTTTTAAGTAAAGGATTTAATTTCTAAGCGATCTACGTCGTTGGTTTCACACCGCTTCATCTTGGCCTTCAATTTGAGTTTATAATTTACTGAGGTCAGATCAATAGGTCGAGAAGGCTCCAGATTTTCAGAGAATTGGTGACCCATTTCTTAGACCCGCGACGAAGACCCGACAATATTTCCTCGGTCTCGACGGCGTACCACTGGTAGCCAGTTCGAAACCGAGAAGTTTTCGGCAGTTCTTCTGCATTTTTCAGCTACTCCGGCAGCCGATGATGACATGCAAGGTACAGAAATTAATCTACTCATTGAGCTTTACGTCTTGATATACTTGGCTTCCAGATTAGTTGATGTTTGTGAAAGTTGCTAATTTGGGTTGTTGAGCCACTGTCGTGTTTCACCATCCTGGGTAGCGAGTTTAGTCTCCATTTGTCCATTTTCGATCTTAAGATGGAATTGTGGACTTGAATTAATCCTTAAGTGTATCTTAAATGCAGAATGGTCGAGGTGGTGAGATTGTGAGAATCCTAGAAGCGAGCTATCTCTGTGAATGGGAAAACAGAATAGCTATTATTGCTACTGTGCTTGACAATATCAAATTCGTTGTTTCCATGATGGTCACAGACATTGACTTTAGGGAATTGAATTGAAGTGAAGAGTGAGAGTTCATTATTCTCAAGAATTTTCGATAAAGCGAATAGTCTCAGACTACACATTGGTTTTGAAAGACAATGATTTTGTAATTGGATTCAACACCTCAAACTTGAGATTGCTTTTCTATTTATATTACAGTTGTGTTCATATACAATGAATGTGTGATTACACAAATCAAATTGAGTTTCTGTACATCAATGATAGTAATAGTTATACAATCAGAGAACTAGAATCAAGCTAATTAATACAAAAGAAATAGGGACATTGATTCAGCCTTTAAGAGATTGATTCACTCTTTAAGAGCAGATATTGATGTAGGATATGTATTATCAATTTCCTTTGATTTACCACCTCCCCGCAAGCTAACAGGGCATGCACCAACAGGAAGCTTGAAAACAAGAGATGAGAATCTAGCTGATGGCAAACCTTTGGTAAATAGATCTGCGATCAATGGCAGCACCTTATAGGGGCGGGTATGGGCCTTGGCCCCCCCAACGTGTTCACATTTTCTTAACATGGTATATATTAAATAAATAAAGTCTACATATTTGTACCTTTGTGGCCCAACCAATTTTTTAACTATCAGTTTTCAAACTTCTCATCTGTTTTGTTCTTTATTTAATTAAGTTTTCCTACTTCTAGGCTTTACTTTTCTAGCTTTTTGCTATTCCCATCTCACGGTGGCTTTTGAATGTCCCATGCAACCTCACCATTTATAGTTTCTAAGCTTTTTATATTTTATTATTATAAGTAATTAATCGGTCATTAGTATAGAAAGTAGAAAGAAAAGGCCAAAAGGGAGTCAATATATTTCTACCCAATACCCATCGTCAGATCATCTTCTACAAGAAGCTCTACAAGGTCAGTCAACAAAAAAAAATCTCTACAAAATAAAATAGGCGTGGGGATGAGCCTCCTAATTACTTGACTGGGTTCCAAACCCAAAAAAAAAAAAAATGTTATTGTATTTTTTTTTTCGGCCCCTCCAAGATTCGGCTCCTAGTTCCGCCACTGTCTGTGATCATATCAGTTGTGCAGAGATAGCAAACTGTAAGCTCATGACGAACCACCTTTTCACAGACATAGTGATAGTCTACCTCCACATGACGAGTACGACTGTGAAACACTGGATTAGATGCTAGAGAAAGAGCGCTGATATTGTCACACCATAACGTTGGACAGGAGAGAGGTAATTTGAGATCTTTAAAGAGATGTCTAAACCAAGAAATGGTTGCTGTAGTATAAGCTAGCTGACGATATTCAGCTTCTATGCTAGATCGAGAGACACCTCCTTGTTTCTTAGAAGACCAAGAGATTAGATTAGAACCCAAATAAATGCAAGAAGCTCCAGTAGATATTCGGTCATCAGGATCACCAGCATAATTAGCATCAGAGAAGGCATTTATATTGAAAGAACCAGGCCTATAAAATAGACCATGATTGTGAGATTTCTTGATGTACTTGAGAAGACGCTTCGCTGGAACCCAATGTGTGGTAGTAGGGTTGTGCAAAAATTGACATACTTGATTAACAGTAAAGGCAATATCTGGACGTGTGATTGTAAGGTATTGAAGGGCCCCGACAACACTTCAAAAAATGGTAGGATCAGATAAGCTGTCACCATCATGGATACTCAAACGTTTACCACTAACAGCTGGAGTGGCAAAGGGCTTGGCATCAATCATATCTGTGCAGCGTAAGAGATTAAGAGCATATTTAGATTGAGTAAGAGAGAGACCAGCAGAAGAACGGTGAACTTCAATACCCAAAAAATAATGAAGATTGCCTAGATCCTTCATAGAGAATAGTTTGCCCAAATTAGTAATAAGGGTAGCAATAGAAGATGGATTACTGCCCGTGATCAAAATATCATCAACATAGAGTAATAAATAAATTATCACAGTTCCAAAATGGTAGACGAATAGTGAAGAGTCTGCCATGGAAGAAACAAAGCCAAGTTCTTCAAGATATGAGGAGAAGCAAGAAAACCATGCCCTGGGTGCCTATTTTAGGCCATATAATGACCGGTTTAATTTGCAAACATAATGAGGGAACCGAGGATCAACAAATCCAGCAGGTTGTTTCATGTAGACATCCTCAGTAAGAAATCCATGTAGAAAGGCATTTTGAACATCTAACTGTTTAACAGACCATCCAAAATTGACAGCAATGGCAAGAATAAGGCGTATGGTAGAATGCTTAACAACAGGACTGAAGGTCTCACCATAATCAACGCCTTCCCGTTGATGGAAACCATTTGCCACTAATCGTGCTTTATACCGCTCTGTCTAACCATCTAAACGCCGCTTGATCTGAAAGACCCATTTATTGGGTAAGATATTCATGGAAGGGGATGTTGGAACAAGAGTCCATATACCAGCATGTTGTAGGTCATTGAATTCATCACCCATGGCATGACGCCATTCAATTTTCTTTACTGCTTGACTATAAGATTTGGGTTCAATGAGATTGGTCTGAACAGAAGCAATAGCAGCATATTTGGGATTTGGCTTTCTTATACCACACTTTCCTCTTGTAAGCATATTATGAGGTGGTATGATAGGTGGAGGAGGAGGCGCTGGTGGGGCAGCCTCTATAGGGGAAGCATCATGGACATTGGTAGAAGGGGATGGACTTGAGATGGGAGGAGAGGCAACATTTGGATGTCAGATTGTTGTGTTAGAATTTGGTGAAGTAGAAGAAAGTGGCGTTGGATTTGATGGGTTTGTAGGGTCTGAGATAGTAGGCAGAGGTGTTCGATGTGGGTTAGAAGTTTGTGGAGGAGATAAAGTAGGTGGGATAATCTCAAGGAATGGTGACGAGGAGTCTTGTGTGCAGGAGCAGTAGTTATGTTTTCAAGAAAAGGGAAACAAGTTTCATTAAAGATAACATTTTTAGACAAGTAGACTCTTCATGTGACTAGATCTAGACACCTATACCCACTATGATTTAAAGAATAACCAAGAAAAACACATTGTTTAGAGCGAAAAGCAAGTTTGTGTGTATTATAGGGACACAAACATGGATAGCAAGCACATCCAAATGTACAAAAATGTAGAAAGAAGTCATATGTAGGGGAATGTCGAAATAATTTTTCAAAAGGAGAGGAGAATTGTAGGACTTTAGTGGGCTAGCGATTAATAATAAAAAGTGCAGTATTAATTGCCTCAACCCAATATTGGGATGGCATTGATGAATGAGCAATCAAAGTAAGGGCAGTATCAACAAGATGTCGATGTTTGCGTTCAGCAAGTCCATTTTGTTGAGGGTGATGAGGGCAAGAAAGGCGGTGATGAACTCCTTTGGAAGCCAAAAACTTTTTAAAATTTCTATTAACATATTCACCACCACCATCAGTTTGCAAGGATTTAATTGAACAATTAAACTAATTGTGAATGTAAGTATAAAAGTCAACGAAGATAGAATAGGCGTCATGTTTAAATTTCATTGGGAAGATCCAAGAATGTCGAGAAAAATCATCCACAAACACAATATAATATTTAAATCCTTGCATTGATAGACAAGAAGAAGACCACACATCTGAATGAACCAATTGAAATGGACAAAGGGAAACAGACTCTGACATATGAAAGGGCAAGTATTTAGCTTTGCCCAATTGACGTGACTCACAAAAGGAAATATTATTTGACCCTGAGATTGGCAAATTGCCATTACGAAGAAGTTGCTTCAAAACCGGTGAAGCTGGATGACCTAGGCGTGAATGACATAACTGTGCATTGACTCGAAAACCGAAAAATGCAAAAGCACGATCATTTGGAAGATTCAGTGAAAACTTGATAGGATAGAGACCATTACTACTCGCCCCTTGCAAAAGGGTCCTCCCCGTCGTTAAGTCCTTCACATAAAAGGCATGAGGATAAATAAGCATATAATAATTATTATCAGTTAGAAACCGGTTAACAGAGATCAAATTTGTATACCCTTGAGGACAATGGTAAACATTATGTAATGTAAAGGAAGTAGAGGGAGTAGAGAAGGACGATGAACCAATGTGTTGTATGCCCAAACCGAAACCATGATTAATACCTCCAACATTGTCGGGTCCATGATACTCCATAGGGTGAACCAGATTGACCAGGTTTGAAGTGATGTGAGTGTTGATACCAGTATCTAATAGCCAAGAATTATTGGAAGTAGATGGGGAAGCATGAGCCGCCTTGGCAGAAAGGCGCTGAGTAGGAACATGACCCTCATAGGCAAAATTCATTCGATTATAGCAATCAATGGCGGAATGGCCAGCCCTTCCACAAATTTGACCAGAGGGGCGGGTGGTAGTAGTGGAGTGAGGTTGAGAAGGGGAGCCCATACGAGACATTGTAGGACTATTTGAAGGTGGTTGTCCAAGGATAGAGGAACCGCGTCCAAAGTTACGACCATTAGAGGAAGAGGATGATGGGAGGGATGCAGAGACACGACAGTAAGGGCACCACGAGTAAAGTGTGGGACACGGCCAAAAGGAAAACCACGACCAACACAGTGTGGAGTAGCAGCTAGTGTTGTAGTCCCTGTGTCAATCCCCAACGTAGTTTGACCTTGCATCTTGCATTCAGCATTGAGTAACAAAGCGTCCAAAGCATCATAAGTAATAGGTGTGTCTCGTGCTTGAGCAGAACTAACAGTGTTTTCATACATTGATCCAACATTATTCATAATGATAGCAACCAAATCAGTTTCAGAAACAACATGTCCAGCAAGTGCCAGATTGTTGGCTATACCATTGATTTTGTCAAGAAAGTCGGAGATTGAAAGATCACCACGAGTAGCACGAAGAAGCTCACTTCGAAGCTAAAGAATGCGATTTTGAGATTGAGAGGCATATCGCTTTTCAAGAGAGATCTAGGTTGCATGAGAGGAAGTGGAGCGAGCCACAGTGTCAAGGACAGAGGGAGTAAGAGATCCATTGATCCAGTTGAGCACCATCTGATCTTGTTGAATACATGCATCATAGTCGGGATTGACAGTATCAGTGAGGTTTCCATCGACATCCTTAAGAAAACAAGGAGGGCATTTGTTAGAGCCATCAACAAAGCCCATCAGATTGCTACTGCGCAAGGTGGGAACAAGTTGAGCTAACCAGAGAGAATAATTGGTCCTATCGAGTTTGATATTCAAGAAGTTGGTAATGGATGGCGTAGTGTTGGAAGTGGTGCTGGAGGAAGAGATGGTAGTGGAAGTGGGACTGGAAATGGAAGGGGAAATAGTACTAGAAGTAGTGCTGGAGGTAGTCATTGTAACAAGGGAATGGCAGGGGGAAAAATTTATGTCGTTAGACTAGAGCTCTGATACCATGAAAGAGAATGATTTTGTAATTGGATTGCACACCTCAAACTTGAGATTGCTTTTTCTATTTATATTACAGTTGTGTTCATATACAATGAATGTGTGATTACACAAATCAAATTGAGTTTATGTACATCAATGATAGTAACGGTTATACAATCAGAGAACTAGAATCAAGCTAATTAATACAAAAGAAATAGGGACATTGATTCAGCCTTTAAGAGATTGATTCACTCTTTAAGAGCAGATATTGATGTAGGATCTGTATTATCAATTTCCTTTGATTTATCAGGTTTGATATGTAATTGTTAAGTAGACGAGTTTGAATTGGAGGCTATTAATCATTTAGCTTGGAGTTGCGAATTTGATCTACTATTAATTGTATAATTGGAAACAAATACCCGGTACGTGCATATTTGTATTTGGTCCTTGACTATCCACTGTTAGTGGAATTCATGGTTTTAGTATCAAGTATAAACTTGAATTATGTCTTGGAAATGGATTCATTCTAGTAATGGTTGTCAAAATACAATGAAGGTGCTGGGTTTGAAATTTATGTCGTTAAGGTGAGTTGGGTGTTTGGATTAATTGTAAAGTTTGAGTTCGAAACATATTTGGGTATTGAGTAATAAAGAGAAAGGACAGATTTAAGTAAATGGTTTGCTGGGCATAAGTTGCTTTTGGTAATTTATAGAAAGAAAATGGTGTCCAAAGTAGTCAAGTATGAGGAGATACATATGTTCCGACATATGTTTTCTCTTCTTGTTGATCAAAAGGAAGTTATCTTGAAAATAGTCAATATTTGAGTGTCCATAGTAATTGGAAGAACTACACCCAACGAGAAAACTGATGTATTTTCTTGACATTGATCTAATGGAATTGGTTGCCTTTTGATAAGAGTTATTGGTTGGAAGTGCTAACACTAGTTCTGTCGGACTAGGACTCCAGCTACCCAAAACATGAAACGTGGTGGTGTTGGTCTAGGAAAACAAATGGAGTCAAAGCTGCAATATTCGAGGTAGGGGATTTTGGACTTGCCTCAGTTAGTGGTTTCTATTTTATAATGTGTATGTATGAGTCGTTTTATTTTAAGTTGATAGATACTTTAGTGCACCTAACTATGCTAGCAAATGAGTTTGTTGTGATGGCTTAAGAGCGAAAGGTGGCATCGACTTCATTAATCAATGCTTAAAGGTAGCTACATTGTCCCTCCTTCAAAAAAAAAAAATTGAAGATTTAGATTTTACGTCTGTAAAGAAACAAGGCAAGCCCTAATTCTAATAAACAAAAAAACCCTTTCCGACTAATTGGGAAATCCTCTTCCCAATCCAACCTGAGATTTGGTTCCAGCCACCGCGACAATGAGTGTGGTGCCTCTGAGCCGAACCAAACGGGACGACAGCATGGTCAACGAGGACAAGCTTGAGTTCGTCACATCAGACTGCATAGAGTCCATCATGAGCTTTGAACAAATGGGTATCAAGGACGACTTCCTCCCCGGTATTTACAACTACAGCTTCAAGAAGATTTAGATTCGTAGAGAGAGAGAGAGAGTAGATTGAAGGATGTGTGAGAAACCTTGGAGAGAGATAGAGGAGAAAAGAGGAAAGAGAGAGACGATCTCTTTCACTGGAGTCGAAGACGTGATGATTTGAAATAACTAGGGTCCCCTAGTTATTTGATATCATCAACTTTTGTTATCGGAAATGTCTGGGCTGATTTTGGAGAAATCCAAATACCCACTAAAAAAGACAGCCAAATGGGATGATTTTGATTTAAGAGACTCAAATCCAAATTATCGGCTCCAAATCACCCTATCCAAACAAGACTGACGTATTCATACCACCTCTAGGATTAAAGGTTGTGAGAAAGTGAGTATTTATAATAAAGCCGGTTTATTTCGTTGTAGATAAAGCAATGTTCTCTTCAAGAAAATTATACTCAACCACCTTGGATGTACAGTTAATGGTGAAAAATAAAATAACTTAACTTAAAAATAATTATTTCCACAATTGAATTCACAGCCAAGAGTGGATGAGCATAATTCTTTTAGCTAGTTTTTGACCAAGTGAACATCACTAATCACCTCACATAATTATTTTGTAAAACAACATCTAGAATTATGATCAAATTCAATTTACTACCATGAAATTTACATCGAAAAATCATGTCAATCCCTGACGTTTTAATTTCATTATCAACATCCCTATGCTTACCAATTTGATCAATCTAGTCTAATCCATCAACTTTGACCGTTAAGTGTTGATGTGGCTCAAATATGACCACCTCTTTTGATGTCGTGGTGGTGACTTAGAACGCCTAAATTGGATCCTTGGCAAATTAGAGGGTTTTGGTTTTGTTTTCAGATCCAGTTGTCATTATTCAATTCTAAGTCATCGCTACATTATCAAAACTATATGTCATATTTAAGCCATGTTAACACTTAATGATTCAGGGACTGACATGATTTTCAGTGTAAATTTCAGGGTAATAAACTGAATTAAGTCCTTAAAATTAAGTAACAACAATTAAGACTAAGAATTATATTCGTGGAGCCTATTGGACGCGTGGTCGATCGAAAAATTTACTTAGCACACCATTTATTGGCTTGCTGCGCTCACAGAGTGGCAAAGCACTTAATGCTCAGAGCATGGCGCCGAAGGATGGTGATCTCGCACACAGTGCTTCAGTTACGGTAGACAGAGGTGGAGGCGCTATTCCTTGGGTGACCGGATCACAGGATGCCCAAAGTTGCTAAGTTGCCCCAAACAGTTTGGGCCCAACATTGGAATGACCTAATGGGTCACTATTTTTTTGGGTTCCATATTTGGGATCCCCGTGGACAATTTGGTCCTTTTGGGTTCTTTAATTATTTCTTCAAAGTCTATATCGTTGCTTACCTGCTATGCTGTGTGTTTTACACCGGATTGAAGAGGTTTCTGAAGTACCACAATTGAGTGCATTGACGAAGGGAACCTCATTTAAATTTGATTCTGTGTTAGAATGATAACATAGTATTGGTAGGCTTGCTGAATAAGTGAGTTTCATTTTAATAGCGGATGGTACTAATCTTTCCTAACTTGCTTGAAATTAAGCAGAGAAAATCATTCTTAGTGTCGTTTTGGCCTTTGAATAAATGATATCTCTATAATTACTAAAAATAATAATAAAAAATAAAAAAAAACCTCATATCGATGAATTAATTTTCACATTTGGGTTCGTTGTGAAAGTGCTGAAAAAATATTACTTATTTTAGGCCTAGTCATTTCATTTTCCTTTTATATTTACTCAAAATATAAGCTCAAGAAAACGAACAGTTAAAATATAAGTGTCACATTAATAACTTTCAAGCATTTTAATTATACGAAATTTTACTTATTTTAGGCCTAGTCATTTCATTTTCCTTTTATATTTACACAAAATATAAGCTTAAGAAAACGAACAGTTAAAATAAGTGTCACACTAATAACTTTCAAGCATTTTAATTATACGATAAGAAAAAGAGTGGAGTCATTGATTTCCACATTATGTTTACACATAGGCCCCGTTTGGTTACCAGGAATGTCAAAATAGGAAAAGAATTTATTTTCCTTTCCAGGCTGATATGGAATGGAATATGTTTTAGTATTTCCATGTAGGTGTTTGGAACATTACTGGAAATTAAATTCTGGAATTAATTTTTTATTTCTATTGTAGTGTTTGGTAAGTCATAAGAATGAAATATAAAATTATAATTTTCAATGACGCCTTTTTACTAATTAAAGTACATATATGACATCAACTTAGAATGAATATTGATAGGGGAATATAAATTTCTCAGAGGGATAATTAATGTAATTTTACCTTTGATAGTGGGTTATGGGAAATAGAAATTTAGAATATCGCTCCTGACTAGGTAATTCTATTTAGGCTTTATGAGGGAGTCAATTTCCAATCAGATCTCATTTTTTATTTCTTTTCCAATCTCTAATTACAATCAAATGACACATCTGAATGGAAAACAAAATTAATTCTCATTCCATACCATGATTTATTGCCATCCAAACGGGGCCATATATTAATTTATAGATTTTACAGGTATTACAAGTCGCCTATGGTTAGATACTATTGATGTTCATAATACTGCTATATGATGTCGGCTTCCAATAACGTGGACTAGCATCCAATCTTCCGATATGTGTAGAGTTTACGAAGTCCGGCTAATGTGTCAAGAAAAATACAATGGCGTCAAGAGTGGAGATCGCAGTTGCCGGTCTTCGCTCATCCGATGCTGAAGTTAGACGATGTACTTGTATTGACAAATGTAGCAGTAGATAGCTATTAAATGCATAATGAATGAAGAGAGAGAAGTGGACCTTTTATAAGTGAAATAGTGAGTTACCTTACTCTTATTTTCGATGTGGGACTGATACACTTCAATTTGTTGAGTTTTGGTCCTTTCTGCATAGACAACTTTGGGTGGCCCGTGTCGGTGCATCAAGGCATATTTCGGCCTGAAGTTGGCTTGCTGGTGAAGGTTGCCTTGCTGTGTTTTCAGGGGTCACACCGTTGAAGTTATTCCGACAAGGTGAGATGGTTAAGTATGAGTGCTGATTATGGTCGGCAAGTGTTATGTATGTACAAGTCCCCCAAGTCCCCAGTCAAGGAGGGATTTCTTGGTTGGGGAGTTACTACAACTAAGGCGAAACCTTCAGTTACATGTCAGGCATAATCAGTGCGAGTGTGTCGTCAACCATGGATTTTTTCTGAGCGAGCTCTTTTGCCCTTTCAGGTGAACCCCTGCTAGGCCCTCCAGGAAGTCCCCCACTCCTCGGCTAAGAAAGATGTTTGTTTGGTTAGATGATTGTTTGTTAAGGGAAGCTGATTGACAGCATGAGGCGGTGGGTAGTGATCCCACTCTTTTGGTGCCTTAGTGTCGGGAAGTTAACGACCGAATCAATAGCTGCCGTAAGCTGTGTTAACGGTTCCCTTACTCTTTCCCAAAGGAGAAGAACTTCACTGCACCGCCTCGTTGGGGCCAGTGTACTGATAATAAATGGGATATCCCTGGTTGGGTATGTTCCGCTAAATGTAAATCGTGTCAAGTAGAGCGACTGTTGATTGTTAGCAGAAGTAATGATGTCAGAGACACGTTGGTCAGTAGTTGTCAGTTGATGAGTTGGTATACTCGTCTTGCAAGCTTGTTGGAGACAAGATAAGTGTTAGCGGTAAAATAAGTTTGTTGGCGGTAATACTTAAGTTGTGGTGAGTAGTTGATTCATTATCTGGCGATTTGTAGCGGAGGATGAGGCTACTTAGTGGGAGAGAATTAACTATGGCGATGATTTTTTGAAATTTAGGGTTATTTGGCTAGATTTTACATGATCTTCTGATAAGGTGGGTGACACGTAGGAGTTGTTGATAAGGATGGCGTGGTCGAAAATGTCGATGCTCAGCCGTTGTCGCTTCATCATAAATGTTACATTTATGAGCACGTCGTTTTTACCGAGGCATCTCGGTTAGTAGAGGTACGTGGTGCGATCATGGCGGGCTCGACAACGACTGAGATTTGTCAACAGAGTTTGTATTTAAAGGGGAAACGAAGTGGTGCTTCCCTCACTTTGCTTCCTTTTGCCTTCTTCGTCTTCCTTCCTGAGAGAGTGTTAGAGGGAGAGTGGGAAACAGAAAACGAACCAGAGAGCAGTGTTTGGTTGAATAGAGGAAGGCAAAAGATTTGGTGAAGCGGAAAGGATAAAATCTCAAGCGAAGGAAGAGAGATCGAGATCGCCCTTCGTTTTGCCTTTTTGTTGCTCTGCATCTTCTGTTTTTGCGGAATCTAGGTATGTTATATGTTTCTGGGTTTTTGTGTTCTTGTTTTGGTCTGCCCTATGTGAATGCATTTGCTACGTTTGTACCAAAAAGATATGTTTGTTGTTTTTGTGTTATTTTGTGCTTGAGGGTCTGAGGGCTTCTGGCCTTTCTGGGACTTTTCTGGGATTTTGGAGTGACTGTTCTTGCATGAGCTCTTGTGGTTAATGGCATAGGGTAGGTTTAGATCTAACTTGACTGCTAACTTCTAGGTTTAGAGTGTTTGTGGGGCATGTCGGCCATTATCGATATGTCAAGTAGTGAAGAATCAGACGTGTCGTCACTTAATTCTTTGAAGAGAGGTTTTATTGATTCATTGTATCATCCTACTTCTACAGGAGGTAGCTTGGAGAAACCGCTAGATATTGTCCCTCTGCGAACCATTTCTCCGCCACCTATGGCATCCCGGCGAAATAAGGAGCACCAATTTGGTTGTCGTACTAGGGAAGAAGAGGTGTCCGACAGTAGTGAAGAAAGTGTCGGCGCCTCAGGACAAAGTGATGACTGGATTAAGATTGGGGAGGAAGGTCAAAGCTCCGGGCCTACTAACTTTTCGTGGGTCCTCAGTGATGACGTCGGAGTAGACGAACCTTCCTCCATCATGTCGTGGGGAAAAATTCAGAAGATGAAAGACAGGTTTCGCCTGCCCAGCATTGTGAAATTGCGGTCGCTAGAAAAGGGTGAAAGAGCTACTGACTTGTTGGAAGGTTACACTGCCATCCATGAAGCCATACTTCATCATGGTGTGAAATTGCCGCTACTTCCGAGTTTGTAGTATTGCATGAGCTGAACGTTGTGGTGGGTCAAGTGTCCATAAACATGTGGAAGATGTTATTGGCCTTAACCGCCTTGTGAGATTTATCGGGGTGTGAATTTCCGATGGTGGCCGAAGTACTATTCTTTTACGAGTTCACGTATAATGAAAGGAAAAAATGTGGCGGTACCGTTAAACTAACTCGTTGACCTGGAGCCCCAAAACCTATGCAGCATACTCCTGATTCCTCTATAACATGGCGGGCCAACGTGTGCATTGCTACCGAAGGTTAGGAATACGACCCAAGGACAGAGGGGACTGTTAATGCCTAAAAGTCCCACGGTAGCTGGACCTTAGTTAACGCTGATCCGGTGAGCGGATCGATATTTGTGTTGTTCTCGTGACTCCTGTTACCTGTCAAGTAAAATACAATGGGCGTCAGAGGGAGACCACGCCGGGCGGTCTTCAACTCTCCGATGCCTAAGTTAGTCAATGTATTTATGTTGACAAAGTAACAGTAGGTAAGTATTGAATGCGTAATTAATGAGGAGAGAGGAGAGAACCTTTTATAGGTGAGGAAGAGACTGATCTTGTCTTTGTTTTCGATGTGGGACTGATATGCTTCAGTTCCCAGTTTCAGAAGCTTCTGATGCCATCTTGGCGCGGCGCGTGGCGGCGCGTCGGTGGCGATCTGGAGGTGGTCCGATGCTGAGGTTGTAGCCCGTCTGGCGGTGTGTCTGCATGTCATTCCTTTGGTTAGAATTAGTACCTTTGGAGGTACAATGAGCATGGCCCATTATAGCTAATTATGCTTGCAAATGTACATGTATGTACAAGTCCCCCAAGTCCCCAGTCAAGGAGGGCAATCTTGGTTGGGGAGTTGTTCGGCGGTTTGAAGCGTTTTCCTCCGCTAGACTTGCAAGAGCATAATTAACGTCAGTGCGTTGTCAACCGTTGGTTTTACCGAGCAAACGCTTTATACCCTTTCGGGTGGGCCCCTGCTGGGCCCCCCAGGGAGTCCCCCACTCCCCGGCGAAGATAGACCTCCGGATGGTCGGTAAATTGTTTGATGAGGGGGAGCTGCACGGAGCAGAGGGTGTTGGGTAGCGAGCCCAATGTTTAGCACCCAAATGACGGGGGTCAACGTGCCTGATCAGGGCCATCGTAGACTGTTTGACTAGTCCCCGTGTCCCGTAGGGACGGTCTGACGGTAACGCCGCGTGGCAGTCGTTGTCAGTGAGGCGTGGCCTCGGGATTTTCCATTTGGCGGACATCCCCCCGCTGGATGCAGCAGGAAGCAGCGTCCGGTAGACGTGCCTGGCGGTATTTTGCAAGATGAAAAGGGGGTTCCGCCAGAGGTGTATAGCGAAAGACACCCCGCTTGCGGGATAGCAAGGGAGAAGTTCCGCTGGCAGGGCTTTGCTTAGCGGAGACTTCGTCTCTTGGAAAATGACAAGGGAGAAGTTCCGCTGGCGGGGTTTCGCTCAGCGGAGACTGTCTCTTGGAAAATGACAAGGGAGAAGTTCCGCTGGCGGGGTTTCGCTCAGCGGAGACTTCATCTCTTGGAAAATGACAAGGGAGAAGTTCCGCTGGCGGGGTTTCGCTGAGCGGAGGCTTCGTCGCTTGGAGAATGACAAGGGAGAAGTTCCGCTGGCGGGGTTTCGCTCAGCGGAGACTTCGTCTCTTGGAGAATGACAAGGGAGAAGTTCCGCTGGCGGGGTTTCGCTCAGCGGAGACTTCGTCTCTTGGAGAATGACAAGGGAGAAGTTCCGCTGGCGGGGTTTCGCTCAGCGGAGACTTCGTCTCTTGGAGAATGACAAGGGAGAAGTTCCGCTGGCGGGGTTTCGCTCAGCGGAGACTTCGTCTCTTGGAGAATGACAAGGGAGAAGTTCCGCTGGCGGTACTTACGAAGTTGTCCCTACGGTGGTTAACACGTGTCGAACCTATAGCGGGTTAGCGTGCGTAGGCTTGTCTCCTAAGCCTGTCCGTCTTCTGGCCTTTAATGACAGTAACTGTAGGTTTCGTAACCGAGGTAACGCCTCGGGTAATCCGGAGAGTGAGTGGAGACTGTCGACACGTGTACGGCTGATAGGTGATGTCGTTATGGAGCGGACGGCTTAGGATGCGTTGATGCCGATATAAAAGGGGGGAAACTTTGGGAGATTTGACACCTTGTGAAAATTTGAAAACCTAGTCATCGTCTGCGAGCCCTGTTTGTCCGAGACCGGAGAAAGAGTTTACCGAAGTTTGGGTATACGATTCCCGGAGAGAGTACGATAATAGCTTCCCAGGATTGCCGTGCGCCACCGTGCCGAAGACTTTACCACTGAGGTTGGTACCTGGATTTCCCTCCTCTGCCTTTTGTTTCTGCTAATTTCTGGGTTTTGTTGTGTTTGTCTTTCTGGGATAATTGCTGGTTTTACTGGGTGTGTTCTAAGGTGTGAAATGGGGTTTTTTGTGGGGGGTTGAATTATGGTTGGCCAATGCGTTTAGTGGTTAAGGATTTGGATGGCCGAGTCTGGGTTGAGTGCGTTTGTTTGTACTTTGGAGTTTTCTGGGTTTTGTTCTTGATGCCTTTGGCTATATCTGATGTGAGAATAGGCTAGATCTGTGCTTGTGCTAACTGATGTGGGTTTTAGGGTTTGGGATGGCTAACGTCATAGAGATTTCGAGCAGTGAGGATTCCGGGTCTGACGTGTCGTTCAGCGCGGCGGATAGGATTTTTATTGATTCGTTGCGTCCGTCTGCCCCTGCAGGAACCTCACTGCCGGAACCGTTAGACGTTGAGCCGCTACAGACCATCCCCTGGGAAGTAGTTATGGGTCGTGGTTCGCGTCCGGAGAGCTCTAGGGCGGGTGAGGCCGCTGCTGCCAAAGCTAGGCGCGACGAGCGTTTGGCGAGCAATAGCGCTGCTAGCGGCTCCGCTGGGGAAGAAGAAGTAGCGGGGCAGAATGCTGAATCAGCGTGGTTCCTCTCAGATGGCACCGCCGTCGACGAGGCAGGTGGGCGGATGACCGCCGCTGCCGTTAACCGAATGAAACAGACGTTCCGGTTGCCGGGGTCGGTGAAGCTGCGCCCGCCGACAGCGGATGAGAAGGCCTCGATTCTCCCAGCGGGATTTGCTGCCGTTCATGAGGCGATATTCCGCCAAGGAGTGACACTCCCGCTGGTGCCCAACCTCCAGATCCTGGTGTGCGAATTTGGCCTTGCGTTTGGTCAGATTTGCCCCAATATGTGGCGGTTGATGTTGGCCATGAACTCCCTTTGGCGGTTATCCGGGTGCGAGGGGCCTACTGTGGCGGAAGTGCTTCACTTCTACGAGTTGGTGTATGTGAAGCGCCGAGGCTGCAAAGGGCAAGTGAACTTGAGTCGCCGGCAGGGAGCGCCCAAGCTGATCGAGAATCTAAGGGACTCAATGTCCTACTGGCGGGGGACCTTCTGCGTCGCTACAGACGGTTGGGAGTACCACGCCAGATCGAATGAAGAAGGGCCGACATTTAGGATTAAGTCCGAGTTCCAACCTATTCGAGGTTGGTGTCCGGTGTCCGCTGAAAGTATTTGGCGTGCTTACGTGCTTGCACTTGTATTCTCACTAACGACGTGTTTTTGTGCAGCGGGACTTCGGTATACGCTGACGCGCGAAGAAGAGTGTCGCGTGGCGAGGATCAGAGGTTGCTGGCGGAACCGAAACTTGCTAGATTTCCGACTGCTGACCGGTTGGGAGTTGCTGGTCGACCAGCGATTAACACGCTCCATTGGTGCACGCTCCATTGGTGAGGAGTCTCTACCATGTCGTTTCGTATATATTTTTTTTTAAATTGCGAGACTGACCGGTGGCTGTTTTTTTTTTTTTAGAAACTCCGCCGGGTAACAAATCGAGCCGCGACGCATTTGAGAAGGCGATGGACCGGGCGGAGATAGACAATTTTCTGGAGGCCATGTATGCCGAGGGGCTGGCGGCCCAGCAAACGGTGGTGAACCCCGAGACGTTGGCGCTGAGCCAGTCCGAGGTTCCGGTGGCGATGCCGATGCCGCACCAGTCTCATCTTGGTGAGGATGGTCTGCCTACAGTGCAGGCGGGGACCCAGACGGCCGGCGGGGATCAGAGGGGAAGCGTTGCGGCTGGGCAACAGAATGAGCGGATGCCTGCCCACAGGCGTGGTCCTCAAAAGGTGGTGCAACCGGCGGACGATGTCATTGTGACTAGGGAGGAGCCGCCAGTGAGGGTGACGAGGACCGCCGCCGGGAACCAGCGGGCGCTGGAGAGAAAACGCCGGCCGGCTGATTCTCCTGACGAGGAAGAGGGAGATGAGGTGGAGGTGATCGGGGCCCGCCGACAGAAGAAGGCCCGACAGGCTCCTGCAAAAGCTGTGGCGGTGGAGGGAGAGGCGGCCGCCGTCAGTGAGCTGGACTCGTTCGCCGAGTATGCACCGTTTATGACAGAAGGGGAGCGGGAGTTCCTCTTCCATCTATGCGAGCGGCTGGGGTTCGGCGGTCTGGCGGGTATATCGCACCCGACTGCAATTGACCAATAGCCCTTCAGCTCGGCGTTTGGTCAAATATCGGCGGGGTTACATGATATGTTCGTGGCGGCGTCGAAGCAGCCCCTGATTGAGGGGGAGCTCAGGGAAGAAATCCAAGGTCTCCAGAGGGAGCTGGCGGAGGCAAAGGAGAAACTGGCGGAGGTCGAGCGGAGGCTGGTCAAGGCGGAATGTGACTATGCGGACGTCCGCGGCAAGCTCAACGTGGCCATCAGGCGGGACTTGGAGAGGAATGAACGCGTCTCCAAGTTGGAGCAGGAGATCGCCCTGCTGCAGGAGCGGATAGCCGCGAAGGATAAAAAACTCATTATAGTGCAGCGGGAATCTGCCGACAGGATGGCTGAAATGAAGCGGCTGGGGGGCGAGGTTACCCGCCTGAGGGCTGAAGGGAGTACCGCTGCGGCCGCCGCCGTTGAAGCATTCAAGCAGTCGGCGGAGTTTAAGAAGACGCTGACCGAGGCGGCGAAGGCTGGGGCTCGGGCAAATATAGACATGCTGAAGCGGAAGGGCGCCATTGACTTCGCCAAAGCGTCACAGCCTGACGCACCGTCGGTTGAGAGTATCCCGCCGGAGACGGGAGTCGTGCCCACCCCCGCTGGAGGTACCTGCTCGGGTAGCGGGGAAAGTGGCGCGCATCCAACGGAAGGGTCCCAGCAGACCCCCCACCCCACTCCGTCGGAGGTGTCGCGTGCCGGATTCCTGGAGGCGCACACCAGGGCGGATGGTACCATAGAGACCCCCAGTCCGACAGCGCGAGGGTCCGACCAAGCGAGTAGATCGATTGTGCCGCCGCCCGTTGAAGCAGAGGACGCTCACGGCAACCCCTGAAGCCGGCTGAGATTGCCAGAGATTTTACTATTCCTTTTCTTCTCTTTTTTTGTAGCCGCTGAGGCATGGCAGTTTGTAAAGAATGTTGGGAAGTGAAATAAATTTCTGAATTGGTTTGCCATGATGTGTGTGTAGTGTTTTGAGTTATATTTTTCTTTTCTCGATCAATGAAACATTAAAGGAATTAAGATTGGTCCAAGTGCACCTCGTAGCGGACGTGGTCCGCCGATGATTGCTGGCGTTGCCAGTTGCCCTCAGTGCTAGACTTGGTAACAATGGTTTGAATAATTCCTCGTTTCATTGATAGCTGACTGATCAGTGTACAAGAGTGGGGTAGTACCCGTTGGGTAGCTTCCCTTAGCTAAATATTTGAACAAAAATTTAGCTAAGTCAAGATGCTCCTGGGTAGCGGTCTGACTATTTGTAGTAATACCGAAGGTGTTCAGTATTCCAAGGGCGGGCCGATGTGACGCCGTCCTTGTCCATTAAGTAGAAGGTGCCTGGGCTAACGACTTCCACAATTTTGTACGGGCCTTCCCAAGTTGGGCGGAGTTTTGTCGGTGGCGGAATGACTTCCTTCATGACCGAGTCCCCCAGTTGGAGGTTCCTGGCCTTGACTCTGGCGTTGTAGAAACGTTATACCCGTTGTTTGTTTTGTAAATTGTGTAAATGGGCCCTGCGTCTTTTCTCTTCTAGGAGGTCCCTGTCCAAGTTGACGCCGGCGCTGTTGGTCTCTGGGCAGTAGCCTTCGACTCTAGCGGTAGGTTGAGTAACTTCAATGGGTAAGACAGCCTATGTGCCGAACATCATACAAAAAGGAGTTTCTCCGGTGGCGGAGGTTGGAGTTGTTCGGATGGCCCACAGGACCTCTGGGAGCTTTTCCGCCCATAAACCCTTGGCGTTGTCAAGCTTCTTTTTTAACAACTTTTTGATTATCTTGTTCGCCGCTTCGACCTGGCCGTTGGTCTGGGGGTGGGCGACAGATGCAAAACTCAACTTAGTGCCCAAGTTGGTGGTGAAGGAGATGAGCTCGTCATTGTTGAACTGTGTGCCGTTGTCTGTAATGATTGTGTGTGGGACACCGTAGCGGCAGTAGATATTCTTCCAAAGGAAGCAAATTACCTTGGCGGTAGTTATTGCCGTTAGCGGCTCCGCCTCTATCCACTTGCTGTTGTAATCGATGGCAACAATGATGTATTTGAACTGACCCTTGGCAGTTTGGAACTTTCCCATCAGATCAAGGCCCCACGTGGAATGAATCCATGGGCCCACGATGATTGACAGTGGTTCCGCTGGTGCGTGTGGGAGATCTGCAAATTGTTGGCATTTGTGGCAAGACCTCGAAATCTGCCGGGCGTCGTCACCAAGTGTGGGCCAGAAATAGCCTTGTCGCATTGTGCGGTTGGCCAGGGATCTGGCGCCCGAGTGGTTTCCACATTCCCCGCCATGGATTTCTGCTAGGACAACCTTTCCCTCCTCTGGGGTTAGACAGCGGAGGTTAGGATGGGTGAATCCCTGGCGGTAAAGCTTGCCGTTCTGGATGTTGTAGCGGGTTGCTCTTCGCTTGAGCTGTCTTGCCTGGACCTTATCTTCTGGCAACGTTCCGTTGCGTTTATATGTAATGATCTCGTCCATCCAGCTGGGGTTGACCTGAACGTTGAAGATTTCCGCCAGGGTCTTTGTGATACTTGGCTTGTCAAGATACTCTACCCTTGTGTCCGCTGGACTCTGATGCGGTTGGGCGGTTGCCAGTCTCGCCAGTGAATCAGCCTTAGCGTTCTTTTCCCTGGGGATTTGTGTGATTGTGTGAAATTTGAACTTTTTTAGCAACGTTTTGACGTACCCCAAATATGCCGCTAGCTGTTGGTCCTTGGCTTGGAAGCTGTCGTTGACCTGGTTGACGACTAGTTGGGAGTCGCTGAATATGTTGACGTTGTCAGCTCCTGAGTCAATGGCGAGGAGTAGACCGGCGATGAGCGCCTTGTACTCCGCCATATTGTTTGAAGCTTTGAAGTTGAATTTCAACGCGTACTCTGCGTTCAGTCCCCCGGGTCCGGTTAAGATGACTCCGGTACCGCTGGCCTTGGCACAGGCGGAGCCGTCCACGTGTAGGTTCCAATCGGACTGTGGGGGAGTTGCCTCTGCACTGGTTACTATTTCTGTTCCGGACTTTGTTTGAGTACCGGGTTCCGGCTGACGCTCAGTAAGTTCAGCGATGAAGTCCGCTACTGCCTGGCCCTTCATGGCGGTTCTTGGCTTGTACTCTATGTCAAATTCGCTGAGCTCAATCGCCCACTTACTGAGGCGCCCCGAGTGTTCAGGGTTCTGCATTACCTGCCTCAGCGGTTGATTGGTTAACACATGGATCGTGTGAGCCTGGAAATATTGCCGGAGGCGTCTGGCGGCAATGATAAGTGCGAGGGCCAGCTGTTCCAACGGTGAATACCTTGTTTCTGCTCCGTTCATACCTCTGCCGGAGTATAATACTGGGAGTTCATCCTGGCCTTCCCGCCGAACAATGGCGCAACTTATTGCCGTTGCCGAGACCGCCAGATATATGAATAGTGTCTCTCCTTGGACAGGGACAGAAAGGAGAGGGACTGCCGCCAGATATTGCTTTAGGCCCTGGAACGCCGCCTGACATTCTGGGTTCCAGTCAATGACCTTCTTGTGAGTTGTTTTGAGGAGTTTGAAGAATGGGGCGCACTTGTCAGTAAGTCGAGAGATGAATCGAGAAAGGGCGGTTAACTTACCCTGGAGGCACTGGACGTCCACCTTATACCTGGGGTCCGCCAGGTTAAGGATGGCCTGTACCTTATCTGGGTTAGCCTCGATACCTCGCTCGCTGACGATGTAACCCAGAAATTTGCTAGCGGTGACTGCAAAGAAACATTTTTCTGGGTTGAGGCGCATACCATAGGCCAGGAGGATGGTTACTATGATCCTGAGGTTTGCCACATGTAGACCTCGATGATTTTTCCCAGATGCTCAGCGAACATGGCATTCATCAACCGCTGGTAAGTTGCACCGGCGTTCTTCAGACCAAAAGGCATGACATTGTAGCAGTAGAGGCCTTTGTCGGTGGTGAAGGTGGTGCATTCTTGGTCGCTGGGGTGCATCTTGATCTAATTGTATCCGGAGAAGGCATCCATCATGCTGAGGAGTTCGTGTCCGGCAGTTGCATCGACCAACTGATCGATACGAGGTAGCGGGAAACTATCCTTTCACTACAACAAATCTGGGTTTTAATGACCACTACATTGGTCACTGAAACTAACAAATTTGGTCACTAAATATGGTTAGTGACCAAATTTGGGTGGTCACTAGGTGGTCACTATAGGTCCCTCACTGATTCTATTTAGTGACCAACAAATGTAAGTTGGTCACTAATTCAGAATGTCTTTAGTGACCACGATTTTACGGTCACTAATTCAAAATGTCTTTAGTGACCACGGTCTTATGGTCACAAATAATAATAGCATTAGTGACCTACAGATTCATCACTAAAGGTGTTACCAATGGTCACTGAAGTGCAAAATTTGGTCATTGAAAACCATTCATTGACATGCTTTTAGTGACCATATTGCTAGATCATTGGTACTTTAATTAGTAACTAAATTGGCAATTTTTCCTAGTTGTTAAAACAAACCTGTTCATTTAGTGCGTCAATACAAATCAAAGTAGCCTTCAATACTCCAACACCATAAAATCAAATGTACTCAAAAACCAGTTATATATCAATATTAAAACAATATAAGACATGTATCTCTATCCTGAAATACTAATTAAATTTGCAAATCCAAAATATACAAATGTCAATATCCATCCTTAATAGCAATTCCAAAATAAATCGAAATACATACAAGTCTTTCTAGAAGTTCAATAAGCCTTCAATGGAAGTTTGCAAGACGTACTTTTTTGAAGCTTAGACCAATCTGCAATATAACAAAACATATACAACAAGTTATAATCTTCATCCTAATGTAGGTAAGACCCTGCATCTAAGAAAGGCCTAGTATTCACTATATAGACTAATTATATTTCCTTGATATAATATAATTGCAACAGCACAAATGAATCATGTATGCATACCATCAGTTTTGAGAGGATAACTGCGCCGTCAATTTAAGTAAACGTATGTCGTTATAATTTTGTCTTGCCTTTAGTGCCTCCAACTCTTCATTTTGTGCAGCGGCTCTAGCCTTCACTGCCTCTAACTCTTCATTTTGCTGAGCGACACCAGCTTTGACTATCTCTAACTCCTCATTGCTGAGCTGCAGTAGACTTTGCAGCCATCAACTCACTCTGCAAGTTGCATTGCTTGTCTTTCTGCTTGATCTACCTTGATTTAACTCCCTCACTTGAGCATGATTTGCTGCATATGTAAAATGAATCAGATCAAAAGTAATCAAACATTATCTGAACTTGCACACAAAAAACAGTGGGAAAAAAAGTATCATAATAACTGTAGAAGACCATGGGTTAAGAGAACATCCAACTGAACAGAACCAAAATAAGAGAGGAAAAAAAAGAAAGAAAGAGGAATCAGGGACATTGAACTGAATTTGGGATACACCCGCATAGAGATTCAAAAAAATAACTGATTTGAAAGAACTTAGGAGAGTATGACCATAGAAATTAAATATGCACATAAAGATACAAAGCATGAGCCTTCTAGCATATGAATGCACACGCACTCACAGATCAATTGGCAAGCAGGGGTAATCAGCGAGAGATCAATGTAGTTTTTAAATTTCCAGTTTGGGTGATAGTTTCTACAACCTAAGCTCATCAACCAATGTCAAAATGGGTGAAAAAGTGACATGCTGATTGATCCGCCTAAGACTCTAAAATTCTAAAAGACAAATAGAGAAGGTTTCTTAATACAAATGTATAATTATGTAGATCACCATGTATGATATCTTGTTGTAGAGATGTTCATACAATTCTTCATACTTGGCTCTAAGTGCTCTTCTCTTTTTGAAAAACTCTTCCTCCAGTTTATCAAGTTTCCTCTGCAAGTTCAAAAATCAAGTCTCATGTATTAAACAAATTGAAATATTTAACTACTTAATCAAATAGTTTTTATAACTCAATAACAATCATTTCATTAGTGGCATTCCTATTGGTATCTAGTATTAAACAATTTGAAATAAGACCAAATATTGAGTAGAATAAAAATAGCAGTTATTTAACAATAAAAAAACAGAGTACGTTGTAAATACTAAAGTCTGAATTACCAAAATTTGAGCCAAGATACTGACTTAAAATAACATATAAACCGCAAATCAACAATAACAGTGCTCCAAATAATGAAGCATTAAGAACATAAAAAATTTGACCAATCAAGATAGTGATAATCATGCCTGGATATGTCCCAAGGCTCCTCAGGATCATAGAGTCCTGCCCATCTAAAATCTGCATCTTATCCTGCGCAAATACCAAAACCCCCAACTAATCAAACATGTAAACCGCAAATAGGGGAATGGAAAGCTAATCGTGATAAGCCAACAATAGTGAAATATCAGTCTTTTTTTATATATGTAATTAGGTTACTAACATTGAAAGCGCTCACTAGCACTGCTTGGTCATTGAGAACTCCTCCAGAGGCAAGATTGGATATTCAGAGGTGGCAGAAGTTGGTCCACTGTAAAAATAAATACAATAAAAATTGAGAGAGAGAGAGAGGATGATGAGCCTATTAAATATTAAAGGAGAAAAAAGGTTCTCTTTACTTTTTTGCAAACCATGACACAGCATGGGGAATGACCTCTCGAATGGTTGACCTGTAAAGAACAATGTCAAGAACATAAGAAAAAAAAAAAGAGGAATACCTCAGTTACTCAGTATAATGGTCCAAACAACAAACGAACACAGAATTTGGGAATTTAAAGAACACATGTATCATCTGGAACAATCATACTAGTATGACTTGGAATCATCCTCCCAATAAGTTCAGAAACCTGTCCAAGTATAAAAGATAAATTATGAGCTCACCCAATAAGAATAGATAAGAAACCAGAGAGTCAAATAACAAAAGTAACGAAGACAATCTTACCGCTTTTCCATCTATAACTCTAGGGACTTCGGGTGGACTGAAGAAGTTAAGAAACTTCCCCAATTGTTAGTGCCCTCGTAAAGCCTCTTCTCATTGAGCTTTGGTGTCAAACGTGTTCTACTATACCATTCTATATCAGTCCTACAAAGCACAAGTTTCAACCAAGTTATTGTTAAGTAGATACAAAGAACCATGCAGTTGCCTTTCTGCTCATAACATAATTATAACTTAGCAAACCAGATTACTTAACATATGTAGACAAGGGAGAGATGAAACTTACCCTATTGCTTTTCTTAAAATGGGTAAATCCTCGTCAATCATGTCATAAGTCTTTGTTAAGACTGGATTTAGAAAAAAAGGATTGCTGTCAAAGAAGAACTCATGCTTGAAACCAAACCCCCCTTTGGATATCGTTTAAGAGTAAAGCAAATAATTTAGAATACAAGTTAATCGCAAAATCAACTCCTAAACTTCCTAAAATCCACAATATATAGAAGTGATAATACAAAAGAACACAACCATAGAAAGTCAAGTTACATGGGAAAAAAAAAATCGAACTACTGGCAACTTCTTACCAGACCCAGAAATACGAAAAGCCAATCGTTTATTTGTCAATCCTTCTTCGTCGTCTCCAGCTAATCCTTGAAATAGATATATGAAAAGCAACCTGATCAATAAAAACTAGAAATAAGGAAAATCAAACCAAATCAAAACCCAAACATTCATAACCCTAAAATTAACTCAAGTACCAAATTGCTTCATGAAACCTCTCGATTCAAACCCCAAAGTCAATTTGATTGCCAAAAAAACAAAACCCATAGTCAATAGCTCAACCATGGAGTGGAATCAGTTTTCAACAAGCCTCGTGAAAGAGATACTTACAATAGGAGATTAGGAGCAGTGGAGAAGGCAACAGGAGCAGAGGAGAAGATCTGAGTCGGACTCAGAGTCGATGGGTATGAGTCGGAGAAGATTTGAGTTGGAGTCAGAGTCAGAGTCGAAGTGAGAGAAGAACAAGATGGGTATCACAATATCCATCTTTCATTCAGGAATTGGAAGCGCGCCTATAACTTTTTGGAGACGGCGAAATTTTTCGTCTTTGAAAACTTCCCGCTTGAAAATTCACCAAGGAAAATGTAAAATAGTTGGTCACTAAGTCCAAAACGACAACGTTTCCCTACAAGTGTCCAAATTTAATGTAGTGGCCAAACATGAGCTGGTCACTATTAATTATAGATTTGGTCACTAAGATACAATAATTGAGCGGGAGTTAGAAAAAATTTAGCACTAACTATTTTAGTGACCAATGGGTAATGTTGGTCATTAATTCCATTTTATTAATGACCAATTATAGGTTGGTCACTATAATTTGGTCACTATAGTCCATATTTGTTGTAGTGTTTGGGCATGCCTTGTTGAGATTTTTGAAGTCGACGCACATCCGCCACTTGCCGCTGGGCTTTTTTACCATTACCAGATTTGAGATCCACTGAGGATAGATGACTTGGCGGATGAATCCAATGTCCCGTAGTTTGGCGACCTCCTGTCCGATTGCCCGGTATTTTTCCTCATCAAAAGCCCTCCGCTTCTGCTTGATGGGATAAAAGGAAGGTTTGATGGTCAGCTTATGAGTGATTATTTCAGTGGAGATGCCTGGCATGTCCGCATAGGACCATGCAAAGACGGCGGCGTTATCACGTAGGAATTGAGTGAGTTCTGCCTCTACTTCTGGATCTAGTTGGGCGCCTATGCGGACTGTCCTCTCAAGATGCTCGTCTGAGATGCAGACAACCTTCAGCGACGTGTCCGGGTTGACCGGCTCCTTCTTTACATATTTCTTCTCCTCATCTCTAGGATCCTCAAAGATATTCGACGGTGGTGGGTCATTACCCACTGTCAGGATTTCATGGCGGCGCGTTGACCGCGCTATAGTCGTTGAATAATATTCTCGTGCCATCTGTTGGCTTCCCCTCACACAGCCTGTGCCGTTGGGCGTGGGGAACTTCATGAGAAGCATGTATCCGACAATGATGCACTTGAGCTTATTAAGCGCTGGTCGACCAATGATGGCGTTGTACGAACTGAAACAGTCGACAATAATGAACTCCGTGTGCACCTCTGCCATACAGGGACTAGTGCCAATAACTAGTCGCATGTAATCCGACCCTAGTGGTTGTGTGACGTCACCGGAGAAGCTGAGCAGTGGTTCGTGATCCTGGAGTAGTTTCTTGTTCCGCTTGAGATGGTCGTAGCAACCGCTGAAGATGACGTTGACAGCGGACCCGCTATCCACCAAGATTCTCCCCACCGAGAATTTGCCAAGAATGGCATCGACCAAGAATGGGTCGTCATGGGGTAAATGTACTCCGCGCTCCTCCTCCTCTGAAAAGGTAATAGGTTCCCAACCTGATCTCGGGAGTTTGGCGGATCTTTCGTAGCGGATGTTGCAAACTTCCTTCGGGTGGTTAGCGCGTTCATAGCGCTTTCTTGCCCTGTGAGACATGTTGGTGATTGGAGCACCGCCATCGATGGTGTTGATGCGGCCCAAGGTCTCAACGTTGGCAATCACTGGTGGTGGTTGGCGCACCTTGAACTGCTCCAACTTGCCGTCACGGTACAAAGTCTCAATGGCCGTTTTGAGAGCATTGCAGCTGTTTGTATTGTGGCCGCTGTCCGCGTGGTATTTGCACCACTTGCCAGTGTTCCTGGGTTTGCCTGTTTTTGGGTACTTTGGAGGGGGTGGCGGTGGGATCTGATCCTTGCACTGATTATAGATATCTTCATATGAGGCCGTTAGGACCGTGAACACTGCATACCGCTGCGAGGACTCCGCCTGCTTGTTGTGGTTATCCCCATGAGTTGGGCGGTTTCCCTTGTAATAATGCTGCCCCTTCTGCCGCTTGGTTTGGTGGTGGTCCTGCTGCCACTCCCTTTTCTTGTCAGTTGGCGGTGCTGAGGGGGGCTTGTCAGCGGTTTCCTGGTGACTGGAAGATGGTTGGGTTGACCTTGTTGGCGTTGCTGGTGGTGGGGTCTCTCCATATGTGATGAATTCCGCCTGGGCGTGAATGACCGCCTCACTCATGACGTGGTCGTACGTCGCATTGGGATGATTGTAATTGAGGTGATAGAGGAACGGTCCCTTGAGGAGTCCTTTCCTGAAGGCTGCTGATGCCATGGTTTTGTCTAGGTCGCGGCACTGAGATGCTGCCGCCCGCCACCTTGTGACGAAGGCCTTCAGTGATTCGTCCTCCCCTTGCTTAACGCCGAACAGCTGACTTGTGTTGTGATGTCCGGCGGACAATAAGATGAAGCGGGAGAGGAAAGCATGCGACAGTGCATGGAATGAGCCGACAGATCCTGGCGGACATTCAAAAAACCAGTTCATTGCCTCGCCGTCCAACGTTTCGCTGAACAAATGGCATAAGGTGGCGTCGTCGAATCCCTTGTTGTTGGTGACCTTCTTGAAGGTGTCCATGTGGACAAAGGGATCGGTCATTCCGCCATACTGCGACATCTTTGGGGTTTTTACATATGTCGGTCTGACAGCCTGCAGGATCGCGGCGGAAAAGGGGCCGGGTCTGGAAGTGAATAGCGGGTTCCGAGTTGACGCCGGGACGCCCGTCTCCGCCCGGATCAACCTCTGCTCCAGTTGGTGCATCCTTTCCAATAGCTGGGCGGTTGCATCGCCGGCGGAATCGGCCTGACTGACCTGCCGAGTTGGCTTGCGCCTAGGTATGGGCGGATCACCCTCAGTCCTTGCCCTGGCATTCGAGCGGTTGGTGTGCGGAAGTGATTCCGCCACCTGCTCTAACATTAGTTGAGGTATGGGCGGCGGTCCTATTCCCGACAACCCAGGTGGGTTCAGCGGTACATGCATTTGTACGACCGGCCTTGGCACCATTGTGCCGGCGCTGGGTCGACTACGCCTGCTGCTGCGTGACTGCTCGCTCTGTACCGGGAGGTCGGTGGCCGCCAGAGTCTCTTTTAGTTCCTCAAAACGTGTCATGAGCGCAGCTATCTGTCTTTGGGCTTCGGCCTTCTCCTTGAGCTCCGCCTCACGCTCTCTGTTTGCCTTATGAAGATCAGCCAGTGCTATCTCGTACATGGTGACGAGATCTTGGCCTGACGGGCGGCTGCTGCCTGGATTTGCCTCACCGCCGGGGTTGGCCGGGGTTGTGAATAGTGCGCGGTTAACGCCAATCGCGGGGTCGGAGGGTTGGGGAATGGCGGGGAGCTCTGCCTGCTCTTCAGCGTTTCGCCCGCTACCGTTAGTCATGGTGATTGTAGTGGGATGACCTTTAGTTCAAGGGTTCCCACAGACGACGCCAATGTTAATGCCTAAAAGTCCCACGGTAGCTGGACCTTAGTTAACGCTGATCCGGTGAGCGGATCGATATTTGTGTTGTTCTCGTGACTCCCGTTACCTGTCAAGTAAAATACAATGGGCGTCAGAGGGAGACCGCGCCAGGCGGTCTTCAACTCTCCGATGCCTAAGTTAGTCAACGTATTTATGTTGACAAAGTAACAGTAGGTAAGTATTGAATGCGTAATTAATGAGGAGAGAGGAGAGAACCTTTTATAGGTGAGGAAGAGACTGATCTTGTCTTTGTTTTCGATGTGGGACTGATATGCTTCAGTTCCCAGTTTCAGAAGCTTCTGATGCCATCTTGGCGCGGCGCGTAGCGGCGCGTCGGTGGCGATCTGGAGGTGGTCCGATGCTGAGGTTGTAGCCCGTCTGGCGGTGTGTCTGCATGTCATTCCTTTGGTTGGAATTAGTACCTTTGGCGGTACAATGAGCATGGCCCATTATAGCTAATTATGCTTGCAAATGTACATGTATGTACAGGGACAAAGGCTCCGTGATTTCGAGTTCCGTCAAAGTTTCGAGCGATAACAGGTTGTGTACGTGCTTGAGGCTTGACCTTCGTATTGCATTTTATACTTGCCTCTTTGCTAGTAAATTATGCCGCCATGTTTTTCCATTGTGTTTGTTCCGTTATGTGATATTTTCTCTATGTTTGCAGAGGGTTGGAGACAGAAATTGACGGACAGGTTGTTCATGGAGAGAGTGTTGCGTCATATCACACTGGTCGTTGCTTATTCGTTTGCCCTTGACTCGCGAGCCTGGTAAGTGAGATTTGTCTTTGGAAATATGTGTTGTGTTGTAGTTGTTGACGGTATACCGATGAATTGTCTGTTTTTTATTTTTTTGTAGTGGTAATTCTTACGAACAAGAGAACCAACGAAGTCCTGAAGAAAGCGATGGCGGATATTGGCGGTATCAAAGACTACGTCAACTTTATCATTGACAAGGCGGCAAAGGTACGGAAGCAAATTGTTGATCCACAAACAAGGGAGATAACAACAGAGGGAGAGACAAAAATTATGGCGGCTTCGCTACGCTCTAACCATGCCAAACTGAAGAAGAAGAAGAAAACATGGGGCAAAGAAAAAGATGTGGCGGAGGAGGGTGAGCAAGAGAATGAAGATACAAGGTTTGTTCTGGAGGTACTCGCAAATAAGTCTCAGGAGAAAGCGACAACTGTTGTCGGGGAGCCGGATGTGGAGGGGAAAGATGTTGAGAGAGAGAAAAGAAAAAAAGTTGTGGCGGACAGAGGAGGGGCCAAACATGTTAGTCAGAAGGTTATCGGTGGTACTGGTATGGATGCCGGAGGTCAGCCAGCAGGGAAGTTCGTTGTGCTGCAGAAGAGGAAAATTTTCTTCTCCGCCGTTTATCCAGATCCTTCGAAGAAGATGAAGGTTGGAGAGAAGAATGTTGCGGCTGGCCAAAAGGATGTCGAGGGAGGTAGGTTTGCCTCCGACAACCCTGTCATTGGACTGGTACAAAATGCGCCCTCCAATCAACAGGCCTTTTAGCACAAGGTGTGTGAGAACCTGGGTTTTGGCGGTGAGGCGAGAGTTTCTCGACCAACGGAGTGGTCAAAGTTGGAGACATCCCTCAATCTTATTTTACAAGGAGCTCATGAGTTTTATCTTCACCAAGGCTCGGCGAAGGAACGTAAGCTGAAAAAAGAACTTCTGCAGACACAGCGTGACTTGTCAGCGGAGAGGGAGAAGAACAAGTTCACCGCGGGTGACATTGCCAAACTTGATGGTGCCCTTCTCGACGTGAAAGAAAAGTTCAAGCGTGCGGTGGATAAAACTATTATCGATACCACCACCATTGCCAACCTAACTGCCGAGTTGGCGGCCATAAAGAAAGAGAAGGCTGAGAGAGAAGATACCATCGTTCAGTTGCAGGAGGCGCTTACCGCCAAAGAGAAAGTGTTGGCGGACTTCCAGTCTGCTAGGTAAGAAGAGATGGCTAAGTTAGCCGAGGACGAGAAGGAGATGGTGCGCTTAGAAGCGGTTGATGCTTTTAAGAAGTCGGCAGAGTTTAAGATACTGCTGATGGATGTCGGTAAACAAGGTGTTGCCACCAACTTTAAGGAGCTCAAAGATAGCGGTTATTTGAACTTTGACAAGATAATGGCTGATCGAGCCCCATCACAGTCCACGCCTCGCGAGGATGTCGAAGTGGAGGATGTTGAGGGATCTGAAGATGACGGTTCCTCAGAAGGCGGCTCTTCTGATGGTAGCGAAGAGAGTGGTTCTTCTAGAGAAGATGATGTGTGATCTGATGGTAACCCTGAAACTCCGACGCCGACCAGTAAAGCTGAGAAGAAAAAGGTGGGTACTCGTCAGCTTGTCGAAAAACGCCGTCGTGATAATCATATTTCGGGGTCCTCCCGCCATGCTGGGCAAGACTAGGATAGGTTGATTTATTTTTGTCATTGCTCCCTTTTGTACTGTGGCAATTTACACATGCTTTTTTGTAATCAGAATGGTACTTTTGTTTGGGGAGTCCCAATTTCTTAAATACGACGCTTATTTTATTTTCTTGTGTTGTGATGGATATTTGTCCGCTAATTCCTTTGGGATTGTGGCAGAACTATTTTCTGCATGTCAATGAAACATGAAAGGGATTAAGATTGGCCCGTTAAATGAACATATATCACCTTTGTCCTTTTGAGGAACAAAGGTGTTGGCTTGGCCAGACTTGATATATTTAAATTGTGTACTTACATGAGCATTTGCCAAGTATAATTAGTTATAATGAGCGATGCTCATGCTACCGTCAGCGGTACCAACTCTTACCAACGAAGTGACCTACGGAAACACAGCCAAGCAGGCTACCGCCTGAGCCCTGGCTCACCCCCAGATCACCGCTGACGCGCCGCGTCAAGATAGCATCAGAAGCTCCAAAAGTTGGGAACTGAAGCATATCAGTCCCACATCGAAAACATGGAAGAGATCATCCTCTTCCCCACCTATAAAAGGATTTGTCCTCTCTCCTCATTAATTACGCATTTACTACTTACCTATTGTTATTATGTCGACCCAAATACATTGACTAACTTAGGCATCGGAGAAGAGAAGACCGCCCAATGCGGTCTCCATCTGATGCCCTTTGTATTTCATTTAACTGATAGCGGAAGCTCTGAGAACATTACAAGTAGTGGTCCGCCCACCAAACCAGTGTTAACCAAGACTTGGGCTACCGCTCAAATCTTAGACATTAACAAATTGTTATTATGTAGAATAATAGTTTGAATAATTTCTCGTTTCATTAACGACTGGGCGGACCCAGCTTCTTACAACAACAAAAAATTTGTACCTGTAGCGTAGCTTTTCTTAGCTAAAACTTTGCAAAATTTTAGCTAAGTGAAGATGCTCGAGGGCATGTTATGGCGCTACTTATAGTAGTACCGGAGATGTTGAGTGTTCCACGGGTGAGTGGATATGACGCCTTCCTTGCTTTTCAAGTAAAATGTCCGGGGCTTACTACTTCTACAATTTGATAAGGTCCTTCCCAAGTTGGGCGAAGTGCTTTTGGCGGTGGTATGACTTCTTTCATTACCCGGTCCTCAAGTTGGAGGTTTCTGGCTTTCACATGGTTGTTGTAAAAATGGGACACTCGCTACTTGTTTTGCAAGTTGTGGATGTGTGCCTTGTCTCGTTTTTCCTCTAGTAGATCTTTGTCGAGTTTGATGCTAGCAACGTTTGTTGTGGTGTCATGCCCGTCGATCCTAGCTGTTGGTTGGGTTACCTCAATGGGGAGGACCGCCTCTGTGCCAAACATCATGCAGAATGGGGTTTTGCCGTTGGCGGATGTTGGCGTTGTCCTGATGGCCCAAAGAACCTCCGAGAGTTTTTCCGCCCATAAGCCTTTCTTGTCTTCTAATTTCTTCTTGAGCATTTTCTTACTGATTTTGTTGGCGTATTCAACCTGGCCATTGGTTTGGGGGTGTTCTACTGAAGAAAAACGCATCTTGGTGCCTAGTTTGGCGGTGAAACTGATGAGTTCTTCGTTGTTGAATTGGGTTCCGTTATCGGTGATGATTGTGTCGGGAACCCCGTAACTACAGTAGATATTTTTCCATAAGAAATGCTGGACCTTAGCGGTTGTGATGACCGTTAATGGTTCAGCCTCGATCCATTTGCTGTCGTAATCAATGGTCACAATTATGTATTTAAACTGACCCTTGGCAATTGGGAGTTTTCCGACAATGTCCAGCCCCCACATGGAGTGGATCCAGGGTGCAATAATGATGGATAGCGGTTCTGCCGATGCGTGTGGGAGGTCTGCGTACTGCTGGCACTTGTGGCATGATCGTGATTTTTCTTTGGTGTCATCCCCTAATGTCGGCCAAAAATAACCTTGGCGCATGGTGCGGTTGGCTAATGACCCAGCTCCCGAGTGATTTCCTCACTCTCCGGCGTGTATCTTTGTTAAGACTTGCTTTCCGTCTTCTGGCGTTAAGCACTTTAAGTTAGGATGTGTGAACCCTGGCGGTAAAGTTTGCCATTTTGAATGTTGTAACGTGTTGCCCTTCATACCAATCATCTTGCTTCGACTTTGTCAGATGGCAGTGTGCTGTCACGTTTGTAATTAAGTATCTCACCCATCCAATTTGGGCTTACTTTGATGGTGTAAATTTCTGCCAGAGTTTTAGTGATGCTGAGCTTATCAAGGGTCTCCACCCTAGTGTCGGTGGGACTCTGATGTGGTTGAGTTGTTGCCAAGCGTGCTAGGGAGTCGGCTTTTGCATTCTTCTCACGGGGGATTTGCATGATGTTGAAGAAACTAAACTTGCCAAGCAGGGTCTTGGCGTACCCCAGGTATGCCGCCAGTTGTTTGTCTTTAATTTGGAAGGTGTCGTTGACTTGGTTTACCACAAGTTGTGAGTCACTAAAAATGTCGACCCTTACTGCTCCACAATCAATGACTAACAATAGCCCTGCCATAAGTGCTTCATATTCCGCCATGTTGTTGGAGGCCTTGAAATCAAACTTGAGGGCATACCCTACGTTAAGTCCCCTTGGTCCAGTGAGATGATACCGGCGCCACAAGCCTTGGCGCATGAAGAACCATCTACATAGAGATTCCACTGTGATGGTGTATTTGCTTAAGTGGTTTCAGTTTGTTGAATGCTACCCTCCGACATTGTATCGGTGGTATATTCCGGCTGTGGTTCCGTTAGCTCTGCTATGAAATCAGCAACAACATGTCCCCTGATGATCGTTCTAGGCTTGTAATCAATGTCAAACTCACTGAGTTCTATTACCCATTTGCTAAGGCATCCTGAGTGTTCCAGACTTTGGAGTACTTGTTTTAGCGGTTGATTTGTGAGAACATGGATTGTATGTGCTTGGAAATATTGATGCAACCTTCTAACGGCCATTATGAGTGTTAGTGCAAGTTGTTCAAGTGGCGAGTACCTTGTTTCCTCTCCATTCATACCTCTGCCAGCATAGAATACCTGCAATTCTTCTGATGCCTCCCTGCGGATAATTGCGCAGCTGATAGAGGACTTGGATACTGCTAGGTAGATGCATAGTATTTCGCCCAGTACTGGAGTTGAGAGTAGCGGAACGGTGGCCAGGTATTCCTTGAGGCCCTGAAATGCCGCCTCACAATCAGGCGTCCAATCTACCACTTTGCAATGAGACTGCTTCATTGCCTTGAAGAAGGGTAAGCATTTGTCGGTAAGCCTGGAGATGAACCGGGAAAGAGCCGTTAACTTTCCTTGTAAACTTTGTACCTAAACTTTTTTCTCCGGAGATTTCATGTTTATGACTGCCTGTACTTTGTCAGGGTTAGCCTCTATTCCCCGCTCACTAACTATGTATCCGAGGAACTCGCTGAAGAAACATTTTTCTAGATTCAGGCGCATTCCATATGCTAGCAATATGGCAAAGATGATACGGAGGTTGGCCACGTGACCATCAGCTTTTATGCTTTTGACAAGCATGTCGTCGACATATACCTCAATGATCTTACCCAAGTGTTCTGTAAACATTGCGTTCATCAACTGTTGGTATGTGGCTCCGGCATTCTTGAGGCCAAAGGGCATGACATTGTAGCAATATAAACCTTGTTCGGTGGTAAATGTTGTGCACTCCTGGTCGCTGGGATGCATCTTTATCTGGTTGTAGCCAGAAAAGGCGTCCATCATATTGACTTGCTGAGTAGCTCATGCCCTGCTGTTGCATAAACCAACTGGTCAATGCGAGGTAGCGGAAAGCTATCCTTGGGGCATGCCTTATTTAAACCTTTGAAGTCGACACACATCTGCCACTTCCTGTTAGGTGTAGATACCTCTAATAGCAAATCTATTTTCTATGTCACCAAGCATAAGTAACACCCTCTTTGGGGGCTCCACAAGCCATGGTGGGGCCAAACCGAGACATGCATCCCGTAGCCCGATGTACAAGCTATGCCACGGTAGTCGAAAGGAGCCAATACGTGGCTTCCTGGCCTTACCAAGTGGCCTCCGTAATATGTATTTCTAGACTAGAATGAGACTTCTTGTCCCACATTGAAGAACATGTAGAGGAAGGAGCCTCCCTACTCTATAAAAGGAGACTCCTACCCACTTACTCAATATCCCATTACAACTCATGTAATCCCCTTTGGGCCGCAAGGCCCAACACACATAGTTAAACTTTCAAGTGGACGTAGTCTCCCGCTAAGGCGGGAGACGAACCACTATACTTCTTGTGTCATTCTCTCTATCTCTCTATCTCTCTATCTCTCTCTCTATCTCTCTCTCTCTCTCTCTCTCTCTCTCTCTCTCTCTCTCTCTCTCTCACGTTAAATAGACCCGTCGATCACCTACATTAACATTGGCGTTGTCTGTGGGAAGCCGACACACGAAGGCTTCATCATTTACCACGCTTAGCGGAGTTCAAAGAAATTTTTTCCTTCTTCCTTGAGTTCTCTACGCCTCACTGGGCACCCATTTTCTTCAATCATCACTCAAATCTCATTAAGCTCCCAGTGCCAGTGGGTCTTCTGCCCAACTTTGATCATCCCTGCTCAATTAGGCCTAGCGGCAACTTATGTCCAATGATGATTAATCCCATCCTTGGCATACTTGCACGGTTGCAAGTCATTACACCAGTCAAACGCCACCTTACGGGTCGGTCAAACGCCCATCAAGGCTGGTGAATGGCTGGTCAACTCCAGTCAATGCTGACCTGCTCAAAAACAAAAAAAAAAAGTTTGGTGATGAGTCACTCTAGACACCCAGAAGACTTCTCTAGGCACCCATGGCCATTCTTCAATGATCATCAGCGGCACACCTCCACCGACCAAAGACAAAGCACCGCTGGCCATGCCCCACTAAGCTTCACCGCTGCAAGTTCACCACTGAACTTCACTGCCGAGCTGCACCGCTGGAAGTTCACCTCCGAACTTCACAGTCGAGTTGCACCGCTGACAAAAATTACTGTTGTGATTCACCGTTGGATTCACCTTTGGTCCATACCGCTGGCCGAGCTTCTTCCGCTAGCCACCTCCGCTGGCAAAAGCTCCCAGCCACAACGTCGCTAGGAGAAACCGCTAGCCAAGGCTCCGCTTCACTAGGCGGCCTCTGCCAGCAACAAGCCACTCAGCATCACTTCTGTCAGCAACCTCCACTGGCCACACACCTGTGGCCATGGTCCGCTGGCCATACTCGACAAACCTGGCACCTCCGCTAAACACTACTAGCGCCAACCGCTAGGCAGTGCTCCACCACCGCTGACCGAGCTTCATCCTACACCACCAAGCGGCACCCACCAAGCAACGACTGCTAGGCTACACCGCTAAACAACAACCGCCACCCGGAAACCACCAAACAAGCTCTGCCAAGCGTTGCACCTCCGCTAGGAAAGAGCATCCTACCACCAAGCATTGCACCTCCACTCAGCTGCTTCAAACTCCGCTACGAGACGTGTTACCGTCAACTGGGCTTGATGGAATTGCATCCACCAACCGAACTTAACGGGTCTTGCTCACGGCTACAACCACTTCCTTGGCGAATGACCGTAACGAAGTTTCCATCTCACCTTCTTACTTGATCCGGCCATGGCCACTTGCAGCTATCAGGTTGACACTCTCATTCTGTTGCTCCACCAAAAGCTAAGTTCTCAAAATTCCCGCTCGTCTTCTTGAAATAGTTCAATGCCTACTTATATAATTAATGGCCTAGTACGCTATCTGTCAAGAGCACATGCTTATACATGTGTGGCCCATGCACACGTATATGCTCTTGTCTATGCTACACGTATTAACTACAATAGTTATATACCACATACAAATAAATACATAACTTCTTATTTGGACGCCTTGTTCACACATAACACTTTGTCTATTCATAAAGCATGGACACATATAATTGAACTTGGCTAATGTTTTTTATACGCCTGCACACAACTATAGCTTAATTGCTAGACACATGCTACCATGCTTATAATACTATCAACACATTCAAATGGGTTTTGCTTATTTCTCCCATACAATTGAGCTATTCACTCTAAACTTCGAAGTTCATGGTACAAACCCACAAATGAAACAACATTTGCTTGTACACTTTGCTTAAAAATTTATCAAAGTACATATGCAAACCATTGATGTTGATTTTACAAATCCACATATTAATCATCTATTTTGTTTCAAGGAAATTCAACTATTTCTACTGGGGATCCAACTACTTACAAATGATACCTCAACTACGAGTTGATGTACGTTATCGGAGCACTTTATCCGCTAAAGCAATGGAGCGTCATGCTTGGACAACTCCAACATGATTTGGGTACTTACGGTGATTCCAACTCCAACTCACTCCAAATCGACATAAGATAAGTAACTATATCTTATATTTTACGCTCTTGCAATTAGAGCTATTACCATGCTAGATATGCCATACTTCAAATATCGATCTCAATGATCCTTAAGCATGTTTATAAATTACAATCATACAATTAGCAAGATTTACATGTACACAATATGTAAATATTTTGTTTAGCCTCTTGGCCACCATACTTTGTCAAAACTCTCCCCACGAGAAAGAGACCTAAACGGGTTTAGACTCCATGAGTCTATAATCTACGACCAACCACCATGCGATAAGGCAACGCCTCATAATGACAATGACCACTACGCGGCATTGTAGTCAAGCTTTTCTCCTCCGGGAAAGAGTAAACGGACCTGTTAACGTAGCCTACGATAGCCATTGATCCGACAGTTAACCCCTGACACCTGGGTATCAAAGATTAGGTTCGCTACCTAACACCCACTGCTCATACGCAGCTCCCCTCATCAAACAATTTTCAAACCATACGGAGGTCTATAGCCATGAGTGGGGGACTCCTCAGAGGGCTTAGCAGGAGCCCACCCGAAAGGGCATAAGCATTCGCTCCGACCAATTCTAGATGGACGACACACTTGCACTAATTATGCTCGTTATACGGCACAAAGCTACGCTTTGGTATCAACCCCGCAAGAAAACCCTCATTCACTGGGGACTTCAGGGACTTGTACATACAGCCAACCATAATTAGCAACGTTTACGTTTACGCCTCAGGGCATCACATTCGAGCTTTAGGCTCATGAGCTCCGCCCTCACGCCTTCACGGCACCCCCAAGCTTCCGCTCACGAGCTCCGCCCTCACACCTTCCCGGCACCCAGAGCTTCCGCTCACGAGCTCCGCGCTCACACCTTCGCGGCACCCCCGAGCTTCCTCTCACGAGCTCCGCGCTCACACCTTCGTGACACCCTTGAGCTTCCTGCTCATGCCTTTGCGGCATCCCGAGCTTACCGCTCAAGCCTTCATGGCACCCTCGAGCTTCCGCTTACGAGCTTACCACTCACTCCTTTGCGGCACCCCCAAGCTTCCGCTCACGAGCTCCGCGTTCACACTTTCACGGCACCCCCGAGCTTCTGCTCACGAGCTTCCCTCTCAAGCCTTAATTTCACCCCCGAGCTTCCGCTCACTCGTTCGCAGCACCCCAAGTTTACCGCTCACGCCTTCCCGGAAACCCCGAGCTTCCCGCTCATGCCTTCCTGGCAACTCACGAGCTTCCCGCTCATGCCTTTCCGGAACCCCGAGCTTCCTACTCATGCCTTCCCGGCAACCCACGAGCCTCCATCTCATGCCTTCCAGGAAACTCACGAGCTTCCCGCTCATGCCTTCCCGGCAACCCAGAGCTTTCCGCTCATGCTTTCCCGGCAACCCAGAGCTTTCTGCTCACGTCTTCCCGGCCCCCCCGAGCTCTTACGCTCTTGCCTTCCAGCATTCCCAAGCTTTACACTCACATACCCTCGACATAATACACATTAATGGAACATTGAATTCTTCTACCATTTGTCGTTTGCCACAAATCGAATTCTTTTCGCGTTCCATTAATTCGAGCGAAAACAAAACAAACACAAGCGTTCGCCTATTCATCGTTCACGAAATACAAACGCTTGCCTTCATGGCACCCATGAAACTTACACCGAGCGTAACCTCATCAACTTGACCTCGTTCGTCCTCTTGCGAGCAACACGCGCATCACATGCAAGTCACAAGCCAATCCGCATATTCACACAACCATATGCGCCCGCGAGTTTATACGTCATGACCGATCATACTCGGCGTTTTTCACATATATACATCAACATGTATCATGCATTCGTATATGACAATGCATATCAATGCAACTCACATACGTTGCTCAATACAACAAGCATTCTCCATATGCGTGTTTTTGTATTTGTTGTGTAGGTTAATGAGTCCCTTCTTGCTTACAGAGTTCGGGGACTTGTAGGGGCTCCGTGCCGCCTGGTTGCTTATGCTTGATGACTTCATGATTATAACTCCCCAACCAAGACGCTCCTCTTACTTGGGGACTTCGCGGACTTGTAGATACCTCTACTAGCAATGCTATTTTCTATGTCACCAAGCATAAGTAACATCCTCTTTGGGGGCCCATAAGCCATGGTGGAGCCCAACCGAGATATGCATCCCATATCCTGATGTCCAAGCTACGCCACGGTAGTCAAAAGCGGCCAATACCTAGCCGAGAAGTCACCTTCCCAGTCTTGCCAAGTGTCCTCCATAATATGTATTTCTAGACTAGTAAGGAGTCTCCCTCCCCTATAAAAGGAGACTCTTTCCCACTTACTCAACATTCCATTACAACTCATGTAATCCCCTTTGGGTCGCAAGGCCCAACACACATAGTTAAGCTTTCAAGTGGACGTAGTCTCCCGCTAAGGCGGGAGACGAACCACTATACTTCTTGTGTCTCTCTCTCTCTCTCTCTCTCTCTTACGTTAAATAGACCCCTCGGTCACCTACATTAACATTAGGTTTCTTTACCATTACCACGTTGGAGATCCATTGTGGATAATGAACCTGACAAATGAAGTCTATGTCACGCAACTTGGTTACTTCTTCCCTGATGGCCCGATATCTTTCTCCGTCAAATGCCCGTCGCTTATGTTTGATGGGGTAAAAGGATGGCTTGATACTAAGCTTATGTTGAATTATGTTAGGAGAGATCCCCGACATGTCGGCATAAGACCATGTGAATACTGTGGCATTTTCATTCAAAAACTGGGTGAGTTCAGCCGCTATCTCAGGGGAGAGCTGGGCTCCGATACACACATTCCTCTCTGGGTGCTTGTCGGAGATGCTTACAATGCAGAGCGATGTTTTTGGGTTGACGGGCTCCTTTTTGTAATATTTTTCCTCGTCATCTCTGGGGTGATCAATTTTATCAGTCAACTGTGGTGTATTAGCTACAGTCAAAATTTCATGGCGGCATCTTGACCTCGACACCGTTGTTGAGTAACACTCATGTGCAATTGATTGGCTTCTCCTGACCACTACAAGAAAAATGGCCTTTTGCAAGGAATTTTTTCCTTGTAAAAAACCGAAAATTCGTTGCATTAACCCAAATGCAAGGAATATTCCTTGCATTTGAGTCCTTGCAAAGAGGCCCTTGCAAAAGAGCAAATACAACAACTTCAAAATTCCTTGCATTTGGAAAATCATTTGCAAGGAATTTGTCCTTGCATTTTACAATTTGGGGTCCACATTACTGATCATATGTAAGGATAATTCCTTGCATATCAGTCCTTGCATTAAACTATATACAAGGAATTTTCACTATTTTCCCAAATGCAAGAACTAATATACAAGGAAATTTCCTTACATTTTTGTAAAAGTATGAGTGTGCAAATATCAAATGCAAGGAAATTTCTTTGCATGTTAGTCTTTGCATTTGCTTTTGTGTAAGTTATTGCAAGGAATTTGAGAACTTCCATTCCTTGAATAATTATTGTTTTTTTTTCCTAATTAAATATAAATTGATTTTCCAGCAAATAAAAAAAACAAAATAAACTGAATATAAAAGAAATTCTTCATATTTCACATTAAATAACGGCTTCATATATAATGAACTTGTTCATTTGTACATCAAAAGTTAGAAGCTACTCAGCCTACATTAGCTCCACTAATCTAATTAGATGTCCTATATGTGTTGAGACTTTGAGCTGAGTGAGGCACAAGGTCAAAACTCAAGTAAATCCACCAAAATTCTAATATACTAGTTATGTGTCAGCTTGCATTACTCAAAAGAGACACATTGGATTTGCTTGAGTATTGCTAGACAGTACCATAATCAAGGTAAAAAGCTATAACTGCACAAAAAGGGACATTAGACCAAAAGTCTAACAACTGCTCACCCAAACTACTCAAGCAAAGTCTTAGAAGTTGGTGCTAGGATGAGGGAAGTCATCCTCACTCATCTGCCCAGGAGATTGCCTCAATAAACATTCCACTTGAGCCTTCAATAGTCCATTTTGTTCCTTCATACTGAGCATGTTAAAGATAAGTTGGTCGATATGATCACGCAATTCAGCTACCTCAGAATTGTTGCCACCCCATGCAGATACTCTGCGTATGTTAGAACGTATGTGAGGGACGTTACCAATGCCATGGATCATCCTACCCTTCCTCCCAAGCTCCTTAGCCATTATTGGGTACTCAGCTTCCAAAGTCAGTTTGATAGAATCATGTGCGTACCCTCGGGTGCCTCTTGGTACAACTTCGCTAAAAGGGCATTCCTCTCAGCCTCCATCTTCTCCTACACAAACAGAATTAACTAGGTAATGCCTCCCTCGCGATGCCCCGGGTTTGTTCACTTGCTAAACTTTATACATTCATTGTACAAATATTTACATAACCAGCAGTGATTTGCAAGCACTGACTTCATTAAAGACTTGAAATAGGAGAAATACACAAAGCAATAGCACACAATTTGCAAGCCCAATTGCATACATTAAATCAAGCACAACATCTGTTTCAAAGAAAAGTTCCAGATTTACCAACTATACCTCAAAAGATTAAACTGAGCAGTAGCAAGTTTGAGACTCTGAGCAGGAAACGTATTTCTATTTCTTTTCTTACAAAGTTAACAAAGAAAGAGAGAGTTTGCTTTGGTGACAGAAGATAAGAGAGCTGTCAAGGCAGAAAAACGATTCAACCGCCCTTACACCAAGGTAATCGTCACAAACTGTGGCCTGATGTAGTAAAAGAACACTTTTCCAGCCTTTTTCTTGTTCTACATTTTTTAAAAGAAGAGACACTTCCAGGCGATATATCTAATAATAGTCTAATACAAATGCAAACACGAATAAACAGGTGTAAACAGCCACAAACTATCTCCCTACTTCAAATAACCATACAGAACATCGTCACATTAGTACATTAAATGATTCATTCTGTTTCTTTCCCTCTTGATAATTTAGCAAGCAATTAAACATTCTTTCCATAGATGATAATATCATGGTGTCATGTAGAGTAAAAAAGCAATCAATTGCCCTGCAACATGAAAATACATAATGATTAAGCATAAGAACCACATGCTTACAGCTTCAGAGTTTTACTGCTGGAGATTGTGAGTAGCAAAAAAACAATGTCTTTGCTTCATCAACATCTCTCAGCCTTATTGAGCATGTAAGTTATGAAGGAATCAAAATCAAAATCAAACAAACCCATTTATATCAGTAGGAGTGTAACGAACCCATTTATATCAATAGCAAAAAGAACAATCTTTCAAAATCCAAATCAAACAAACGCATATATACAAATCCAAATCCTACTGATCTAACACTCCAATTGAAGAAATTAAAATGAATAAATTTCATATTGATGTAACGAACCCCAGTTGTAGGAATCCAAATCAAGCACAGCAATAATTGATGCAACAATCCTAACACAATACAGCCATTAAATGATAATATACCCGCAGTCAAGGAGAATACAAAGTCTCAAACTCGGGAAATCGATTAGTTAAGTGACTTACATATTTGAGTTAAGTGACTTACATAATTGTTCTTGGCAGCCTCATTGATCCATTCATGATTATTATCCTTGTGTTTCTCTCCCCAATTCTATATGAGTGACAACTCCTTCCCACCCTCCGTTAAACAAATACACATATATATTAATAATCAGTTAACGGAACATTTAAGAGTGGCTTTTGAACTTGAAACTAATTCATGTTTACCTTAGAGGCCACCAAAGCATGTTGCACGTATGGCCGTGCACCAACTCTGTGAGTATGTTGTTGCATATACCTGTTAGCAGAATTCTTTTCCTCAATCTCCTTCATTATGCAAATAATTATCAATCAAATTTATAAAAGTTCAGTTAGAATAATTGAATAATAAAAACAAAGAAATTAATGAATCTATACAATGCAAGATTGGTTGGTGTATATGTTGTCACAAAGCCAGTGCCAATGTGAGACAGGTCTCCCATTCCATAAATCTGCAGTAGGCAAGTTTGCTCTTCCTAGCTCAGGTGAGCCAAATGCTTTCCATTCCTTCTTTAGTCGAGTCTTCAATTGGGAGTAGACAGTAGTTGTTGCTGGCACATTTTCACACACAGTAGGGGTAGCAAACACATTATCTGTCATAGTTGGCGTTGCTGGCACATTCTCACGCACAGTAGGTCTAGCTGACACATTATTAGCCATAGTTGTTGTAGCTGGCTGTTGAGGTGGGAGGTGGAGGCACTTTTTGAACCTTCCTTATCCGCTTCCCTCTCCCTTGAGCCATCTACAATATGTCAATTACCTTTAGCTCAATTACAAATAAGACAGTTTCCTTAGCTTAAAGAAAAATAAGTACAAGCAGTGCACTAATCATACATAGAATACATTATAAAAAATAACATGTATATTTCATTGAACTTCAACTGAGATATTACCTAGACTAATTGACCACTACCATTATTCTAAATCACTATCTGCCTCACTACCAACTATATCTTCATTTTCATTTGATGATGGTTCATCATCCTCCATCACGTCAGCATCATCATTTATGAAATCATTGTCATTATCTGTGTCAATTAGCAAACAATTCCAATTTCATGTGTATGAAACATATGTGTTCATTTTGTTTTTTATTTTTATTTTTCATTCATACTAAGAAGTATTGATTCAGTATTACTTGTTTACCATCATTATTATATTATATCCTAACTCTACAACTCTTCCAAAAGTAATTCAAGTAACCAAGTACTTAAATATACACATATATCGTGCACGTGTATATATGTATATAATGGGCCACTAATCTTCAAAATTAAGTAATTGAAGGAAAGCAAACAAAGTACTTAAAAATATATACCAAGCTCATAATGAACTAAAGACATGCTGAAACTTTGGAACATGTATAAATATTGATAGATAAATAATTCATATCATGACATATTGAGATCGATACTTGAAAAAAGTAGGTAGTGAAATCAAACCTTTTCCTTAGTTTCTTTGAGGACTGCACAAGCTTAATTTAACGACTTCACACAAATCATTTCAGGAGGATTCTAATGACCTTAATGTTTCCTTGTACTGAAATAATATGTGCAAGATCAAACAATTAAATGTTGACACAATAAGTATAAGTGACACTATTAAAAAAAAAAAAAAAAGTAGAGTAATAATCCTTTGGTCTTTCCTAGGAAGTGTCAGTCAATAATCCTTATCATAAACTAAGACATGTCGAAATTGGCTGAGATACATGTAATTAAAGTCTAAGCAATCAAAATTATCTTTATTGAAATACCTGAGCTCTACCCAAAGCAAATGAAGGAATTAGCACTTTTCCCCCACTAGCAACACATGAATGAACCTGCATATAGATCAACAACACAACCACCTTCAGAGAGAAATCAATATCTGAAACCAAGACAAAGCTATAACCAAGAAGTTTTACTAGTGTAGAAAACTAATTAAATGAGAAAATGATTTTAGAGGAGTGTCAATATAACATCTATTATAATTAAGATGCAAACTCGAAGGCTAGCTCTTCGGCGAGGAGCCGAAAGCAAGCATTAAACATGACCCGTTTTGGTCGCTATACTATGTCTAACCATACATGTGCATTTTTCTCCATTACTACTCACATCTTCTTTGATCCACCGGTCAATTATATCAATCATGCATCAATTTTCCTATTATGAGTAATAACTAAATAAGGACTCAAAGTGTGAAACAGAAAGTCAATGCCCCCAACTCTATCTAATTAAATGTTTAAAGTAACCTCTTGCTTAAGGAACCCATCTGTAACATGCAAGGCAGTTTATAAATCAATTGAAGGTCGGTGTATGAAATTCATCAACTATGACCCAGAATGGTTCAATTATAAATTCTGAAGGTCGGTGTATGAAATTCATCAACTGGAGCCAGGAAAGAATTCCATATATTTATAGTGGCAAAACTCCATCATAATTTTACATTGATCATACTTCCAAAATATCATAAATTGATACTGATATACTGGTATTCATTATTCAAACACATAGCTCGATAAAAAAGTGCACAATTTGTCCAAGAGCAGAATGACGGTAAGCCAACCTCAACCCTTATTGTGTGTTTTTCTTTTCTGGTCTATTCATTTCCTCAGTAATTACAACATCTATCATACTTTGGTCAAAAATATCAAATTTTGATTTGAGTACATACTAATTGGATTACTGATCATGCAGACAATAGAGATGAGAGTGCATATGGACCACTACTGCATGCATATCTTTAAAAGTTAAAATGGAAGAGGAAAACAAAAAACTGGGAGCAAGTGGTAATTGATGTCTAATATTATACTTCTGGCATATACTCATACATAACTTCAGTTAAAGGAAGCAATCATATAAGCGTAAGTTGTAATTCTATCATCCCTAAAGCTCAGTTGAAGAAATCAAACACATAGCTCTTCTTGAAGCAAATCCAATGTTTTTATCCAAAATAAAAAATTGAACTTTTGATGGAACCAAGATATACAATAAACCTATTAGGTTCAAAGATGCGATGTTTAGGATTATCCAGCACAGATGGAAAATACAGGAAGACACTAATTTTAATATCCCTGACACCAAATAACTAAAATCAGCAAGATCCCTTTCACTAAAGTTCATTTTGAAAGTGAGATTCCACAGAAAACCTGGAATAATTAGGAGGCTAAGGAAGACTAAGCACGATGATCCAAAGACGTAAAAGCTAGAAAACAGTAACTAAAAGGATGACCCCACAAGGCCACAAGCCAATTATCTTCCCAAGAGTTAAAATCAGATAGCCCGGAGATATATATGGGTTTCTACAAGCAACCTCGGAATCCCACCTATTAAGATGGCATCCCATACTTGCTATGGGTGATAGTAGCTGCTTATTGAGTTGAAAACATGACCAAAGCTCTTCCTTTGAAGTCCAAAAAATCCAGAGAACATGTTCCTATCCCAAAAACAGGGATCAACATAGCCAAGCCACAGACTCATGGTTTTGAAACCTTGCCTCTTTGCTTCCCATCAAAATACATTGGCATGTCACTAATACCTAAACTGCGTAATTATAGAATGGTATAAATGGACGATAATAGAAAAACAATTTCAATCCAGCCCGGTCTTTCTTAAAATTCCAAATTCTCTCGATGCTGAATCCTTTATATATGGTTACTTGACCTCACTCTCATTAGTCTATATACACTCCACTCTGTAGGCATCAGACCCTAAAGCACATGTCCCCTCTGACCAACAACAAATAGTTACAAGACACTAGTGAACAGAATCAACTCAAAAGAGAAAATTATCATGATGACAATAATTTTGCAATAATTACCTAAAGCTCAGTTGAAGAAACTAAACACATAGACAGAAGCTTTTTATGTCGAGTGGACAGAAGTTCATAGTATGAAGTTTATTTTGTCTTAGCTTGTTTCTTTCACCTAAATATCTTGAACAATTCATCAATCTCAGAGTCCCCAAGAACACTTCTCATAAATGAAACCATTTTCGTCTTATAAAAAAAAAATGAAACCATTTTCATTCTGCAACTCCCTATTCTGGTAAAGCCATCAGACCATGAAAGCCCAACACTTTACCTTAATCCTCCTCTCCAAAAACTAAGCTTATCTAATTTTTCTTACTTTCCCTCATTTTCTCACTTGATTTTCACAGAGTTCTATGTTATAGAGCTCTGAGTTTGCAAAAAGGTATGAACTATATCAAGATCTTTAGCAATTTTCATTCTTTAGATTGTCAAATGATCAATTTTGTATATTTGCAATTGAAAGCTAAATTAACATTGTCAGGCTAATGTTTAGCCAAACTAAAATCCTTTCTTGTTGCTTTTATACAAAGCAAATTCAAAACATTCTCATCACCACCAATCAACAGAGAATCATAAAAATCCCAAATTGACTAGTTAAAAGAGAACCCAGAGCACAAAAATAGAAAGCCCATACATAAATTCGCAAGAACATAATTATCAAAGATTAAATCTTCAAGTAGAGAGAGAACAAGAACCTGAATACAACTTTCACCATGTCAATGACATCAAGGACGAGAGAGATGAAGAAATGTCTTCTTCTAATGCCAAAGACGAATAGGAAAATTGATAGGAACAAGAAGCATCGGCGGTACTAGTAAGAGTTCGTCGTCAAATTCTGAGAGAATATCGAGAGCTTTCAGAATTGGTCTTTGGGATATGTGAGAGAAGCTTCCATATGTTTATTTTTCTATTTGATATATGCAAAGGAAGTAAGGAATTGGGTTCCTTGTTTTTTATTACATACAAGGAACTTTCTCAAATCCTTGCCGTATTAATGTAAACAAAACAAAGAATTGTACAATTCCTTGTATTAAGTTTTTTTCATTTTAGCGCCAACTCTCCCGCCCAGATTAATGCAAGGATTGTGAAACATTTACAAGGAATTGTTTGGTTCTAAAATATCCGGAGCCCAAATGCAAGGAAGTTTGCAATTCTTTGTATATTCTCTTAAACAAATACAAGGAACTGTAATATTCTTTGCATACTCACACCAAATACAAGGAACTTTGGTTCTTTGCATATAAACCCCTTGCAAAAGCTCATATTTCTTGTAGTGGACGGACCCAGTGCCGTTAGGTGTTGGGAATTTCATGAGTGGTATGTACCGGGCGATGATGCATTTGAGGTCGGGTGATTACACACATTTCTATGCATGTAATTGTACCTAAAACACTAGAAATTAGTTAATCCTCAAGTCAATTATTATGTAATTAATATATTTTTATTTATTTTGTAGGAAATAAGCGGAGCTGCAGAAACAGAAAAAAATTGTGCGAAAATGAAGCAACTTGAGATTTTTGACAAAAAGAGAGTTGATAGATATATTTTAATTAAACAATTAATCTTAATTGCTTAATTTTTTAATTGTTTAATTAGCAAAAACGTGCTGCAACTATTGTTGTCAATTAAACAAGGGTTTTTTGCACCAACAGTGTCTGGAGACTTAGGTGACTGTCAATTTGATATCTGAACTTACAAAGTTATCAAAGTGATACCCAGACTCAATTTTTCTTATCTCCGTCATAACTACGGTGATTTTCCGTTACGGTGCCGTCAATCTCGACCACGTGTGAGGCACATGAGTCGCAAAATGAGGGCAAAATAGACTTTTCCACTATATCAAACTCTAAATGAATAAATTATTATATTGAAAATAAAAACTGAATAAATTTTATTACTTTGTTCTATTAACCAAAAATCTCAATCTGTGGAGAGGAAGGTCACAGGACTTGAAATCTCATTCGCCAGAATCTGGGAAGTGGGTCACGTCCAGACCAGGGTTTTCTGTTGAGAGAGAGAGAGAGAGAGTGAAGTGAGAAGCTTTCGTTTTTGAGCCAGCGAATTTTTGGGATGTTCGATTCACCGAGGAATTGTGTCAATTCCGATCAAGGGTTTTCAATTAGGTTGTGCGGAGGTGGAAAGTCGGTTCCTTTTTGGGGTGGGGGGATTTTTGGGTTTTTTTGTCAATCGCTGAGTGTGTGCTTCTTTATGAAGTTGGGATCTCTAAATCTGGGGAGAGGTTGTTGATGTTAACGCTACAGCGGTGGTTAGGTTGGTCTTGGAAGCCCAAGACCCGAGCTGGGAAGACCGGAACTGGGATCAAGTGAACATGAAATCTGGCAAATCGAAGTTGAACTCCGACGAGGAGGGGAAAAGGGTTGTCTTGTTTGAACCCAGAACGCCGGCTTCGACTTTTGGAGCTCGAAAACTAGCTTTATGAATACCAATACAATATGGCGCTACTCCTGATTGAGAAAAAGGAGTGGACTTCTAGGCATGAAGAACTCGGGCAGCCCATTTGATTGCAACTTCTGAAGTTGAACTCCGGCGTGGAGGGGAAAGAGATTGTAGAAATTAAGTTTACTGCTGATTCGAAGTTGGCTGAAGCAAATGCTTTAGTTGCTAGCATAGAAGAAAAATCACTACAGTTAGAGGCAAAGCCAGCGACCATGATGGGCGGCGGTGGCGGGGGACTCAAAGTCGGATTTCGAATGGAGTTCGAATTTGGGGCTGCACAGGACCTTATTCCGATGTTCTGTTGCGGCGGGCTGGCAGAGGTGAGGCTGGGATCGAGTGATCTCGCCATCACCAATCCCTCTTCTCTCGAAAGCTCAAATGGGTTTGCTGGGTTTGAGAAGATGAATATGAATGTGTTCTTGCTCATGTTCTTATGCTGGGATTTCTTAGTTTTTTTTTTTTTTTTTGCTGGGTTTAAGAAGATGAACATGAAGACTTGCTAGGTTCAAATACTTATCTTGATTGCTATCACTGATATGGGACTGGTGGTGGATTTGAATGGGAAAGCAAATTGCAAGAGGTTGAATTCGATGGAAGAACAATGATGGGTAACTGGTTACAGATAAGAGAAACAAAATTTAATGAATTGAGTGTTCTCCCAAAAAAAAAATTTGAGGGCAAATCAGTCTTTTTGGCCTCATTTAATCAGTCACATGATTGCACGTGGTCAAATTAACGGAAACGTGACGGAAAATGACCGCAGGTATGACAGAGATAAGAAAAATTGAGTCTGGGTATCACTTTGATAACTTTGTAAGTTCAGTTATCATATTGTCAGTCACCCAAGTCTTCAGACACTGTTGGTGCAAAAAACCCATTAAACAATGTTTAATTGACCAAACTCACACTCAAGCCACTTGCACGTGACTTGTTCCTTTTTCAATTTTTATTCAAGTTAAATTCTTTTGTTTTCTCTCTTTAGCCTCTCACATGCTGCCACCTCACCCATTGTTTTTTATCTTTTCCTATCTCTCACCACACCACCGAGGCCACATGATTGATTGGCATATGTATCACCTATCCCATCCATTCGAGAACCAGAAGGCAACAGTAGCGGAAACCACCAAAACAGAGGCAGCCCCTTTGGGCTGCTCTCTCTCCTCCTTCTCCTCCATTTTTCCTCTTTTCTTTAGTTTTATTTTAGGGATTTCAAGGATTTACTCACCCAAAACTTCAAAAATTCATCAAAGGCTCTCCTCTACAAGATTCAAGACTTAGGTAATTGTAGGAGTTGTAATTCAAGACTAGTCATGCTAGCTTTTTAGCTATTTGTGATTATTCTTGTTTTCTCCTACACTTCTCTTCTCTTTTGTATTTTAATTTTGTAACTTTGATGTCCATGATTATGGGTTGTGAGTAATTTCCTTGTTGGGGGTTAGGGTTGTGTGCCCTAGCCCAAATTTTGTGTAAATGATGTTTAATTTAATGTAATGATGCAATTTTCATATGATGGATGCTTATATCTATTTATGTTGGGTTAAAATGCATGTCTATGTGCCTAGTCAACTCTAGGGTGTGTATTTTGAGCATGTCTAGGACGGAGTTAGAGACTTGACTCCCTTTAATTCCTAAGCTAGAAACCTTCAATTTCGTATTCGAGGGGTTATAAGTATGGTGATTTACACCCGTTGCGTGATTGCGCGGGCGGGTCGCTTAGTAGTCTAATTCCTCGATCTCTACGCCTCTTGATGTGAATTAGTGACCCTTGAACCGGCTCTAATTCATGTCAAGTGAGTTCCTACGACCCTTGAACCGGAGTAGGAATACCATGAAAGGGAATTTCGGTTCTTGAGCCTTGAACCACCTTGGATACGACTACCGCCAAAATAGGAAATATGCATCTACATTAGATTAGCTTCCAACACATGAGATTTGGTGAAGGATCCTCCCTAGCACCCGACATTGCCATTTATATTGTTTACACTTTTATTAATTTCTCTGCATTGTTATTAGTTGCTTTACATTTCATTACTTTTTGTTAAGTTAAAATCAACTCACAAACATTGAACTATTCCACTAATTTGTGCATATCCACCACTAGGTTCTTAGTTTTGATTAGGCTTTGGTGAAAATCAAAGCCGAGCATTGCTAAGGCTTGGTGCCTTAGAATAGTTTTATTTTATTTTATTTGTTTTATTTCCTTTTTTTGCTTAGTGACTTTAGTTCCGACCACCCAAGGATTGTGGGTTAGCCACTAATCCCCGTGGTACGATAACTTTGGGCATTATACTTCCCTATCTTGACAACGATACGTACGCTTGCGTAAATGTGTATCAAGTCACTGGGCGATTGATAATGGCGTTGTATGAGCTGAAGCAATCTACCATAATGAACTCAGTATGTATTTACTCACAATGGATAGGCGCATATAATCTGACCCCAGAGGTTAAGTTACATCTCTGAAAAAGCTGAGTAGCGGCTCGTGGTCTTGTAGAAGTTTATTGTTACGCTATAGTTGCTTGTAACAACCGTTGAATATGACCTTAACGGCTGATCTACTATCTACCAGTACCCTTCCGACAGATCACATGTCGAGGAATGGGTCGTCATGAGGTGAGTGAATACCTCGCTCCTCCTCCTCTGAGAAAGTGATTGGTTCCCAACCAGTTTTGGCCATTTTGGCAGATCGATCATAGCGGATGTTGAATACTTCTTTTGGGTGGTTAGCGCGCTCATAACTCTTTCTTGCTCTGTGTGACAAACTGCCTATGAAAGCGCTGCCATCAATGGTGTAAATTCGCCGCATTGGTTCGATGTTGGCGACAACCGGCGGCGGTTGTCAGACTTTGTACTATTCCAACTTTCCGTCGCTATACAATGACTCAATTGCAGTCTTGAGGGCATTGCAGTCGTTAGTGTTGTGACCGCTATTTTCATGGTATTTGCACCATTTGCAGGTGTTTCTAGGTTTTCCTACCCTGGGGTATTTTCTTGGGGGTGGTGGTGGGATTTGATCCTTGCACTAATCATATATTTCTTCATATGACGCCGTCAAGACTGAAAAAACCACAAACTCTTGAGCATTTGTGGCTGACTTATTGTGGCAGTTGTCGCGATTGTCGCGGCGATCATTGTGAAACGATCTGTTGCCCTTATTGTGATACTGCTGATCCTTTTGCCACTTGTCTTGGTAGTTGCCCTGTTGCCACTCCCTTTTTTTGTCATTTAGCGGTGTGGTTATGTTTAGAGTGGTGGTGGTGTTTCCTTGTTGGAATGTGGCAGGTTGGGGGTTTTTAGTGGAGTTTATGGTGCTAGTGGTGTGGCACCATAAGTGTTGTATTCAGCTTGGGCATGTAGGACTGCCTCACTCATGACGTAGTCATATGTGGCGTTTGGACAATTACAGTTGAGGTGGTATAGAAAACTTGCCTTGAGGAGTCCTTGCTTGAAGGCTATCAGGGCCATTGTTTTGTCAAGATCTCAACATCTTGATGTGGCGGTCCTCCATCTTATGACAAATTATTCTAACGACTCATCAATACCTTGGTTGATGCTGAATAGCTGGCTGGAGTTGTGGTACTCGTCCGTCATGAGGATGAATCGTGACAGAAATGCATTTGAAAAAGCTGAGAATGAATCCATGGAACCTGGTGGGAATTCCAAAAACCAACTTATTGCCTCACCATCCAACGTTTCGTTGAATCGGTGACAAAAAGTTGAGTCGTCAAATCCCTTGTTATTGGTGACCTTTTTGAAAGTATCCATGTGCATGAATGGATCTGTTGAACCACTAAATTAGGCTATCTTAGGCATCTTGGCATATGTGGGTTTGATGGTTTGTAAAATTCTGGTGGTAAATGGACCTGGTCATGCTGCAAAGAGTGGATTCTGTGCTGGCAGTAAAGTGCCAACCTCAGCTCTGAGAAATCTTTCCTCTAGTTCCCGCCTCTTTTCCAGTATCAAGGTGGTAGCGTCAACAGTCGGTCTAGGAATGTGTTGGGTCAGTGCCACCATCTGCTGTCGGGGTGCCAGCATGTTTCCGTTTCCCTTTTGTTGACCGACGCTGAATGAATTATCGTATTGCGGCTGTGAGTCTGCTACCTACTCTTGCGCTAGCTGTGGCGGTGGTGTTGGTCCCAATCCCACTAGTTCAGTTGGGTTTAGGGCAACACCCATTGGGATTATTGGTATCGGTGCTGCTCTTGTCCCTATGCTCGGACTGAGCCACGCGCTTTGCGAGTGTTCACTTTGGGTTAGTCGTGCATTTGTCCCTACCGCCTTCTTCATCTCGTCAAACTTTGATAATAGTGTCGCCACTTGATTTTGAGCTTCTGCCTTTTCCCTTCGTTCCTTTTCTCACTCTCTGTTTGCGTTGTGTAAGTCTGCCAGGGCTATTTCCAACATAGCGGCAAGATCTCGACCTTGTGCCTGACGGCTCGTGCCGGTTTGATTTTCCACGATAGATTATGTTGGGAGCATCTCGGGGGTGTTGAGATTTTGACCGTCAGTGTTGATTGGTGTGGTGAACAATTCACGGTTGACGGTTACTGGATTGGTAGAGTTGGGCTAAGGGTTGATGGGTTGACTTGCTTGATCTTTAACGCCTCACCACTTCCGCTAGCCATGGTAGATTTAGCGGAATGACTCTTAGTTCAAAAGATTCCCACAGACGGCGCCAATGTTGTTATTCAGAATACCGCCATATGATGTCGGCTTCCAATAACGTGGACTAGCGTCTAATCTTCTGATATGTGTAGAGTTTACGGAGTCTCGCTAATCTGTCAAGAGAAATACCACGGCGTCAAGAGGGGAGACCGCGGTTGGCAGTCTTCGCTCTTCCGATGCTGAAGTTAGACGATGTACTTGTATTGACAAATGTAGTGGTAGATAGCTATTAAATGCGTAATGAATGAAGAAAGAGAAGTGGACATTTTATAGGTGAGATAGTGAGTTACCTCACTCTTGTTTTCTATGTGGGACTGATACACTTCAATTTGCTGAATTTTGGTCCTTTCTGCAGAGACAACTCTGGGTAGCACGTGTCGGCGCATCAAGGCATATTTCGGCCTGGAGTTGGCTTGCCGGTGAAGGTTGCCTTGCTGTGTTTCTAGGGGTCACACCGTTGAAGTCATTCCGACAAGGTGAGATGGTTAAGTATGAGTGTTGATTATGGCCGGCAAGTGTTATGTATGTACATATACGATTTGCCTATGGAGAAAGGGATGGAGCAGCATTGCGGCATAGAGAGAGTGTAAAGAGCACTCTATAAAAAAATAATTTAGAACAAAAAATAGGCCGGAGAGAGTCTTACCAAATAAATCTAGCAAAATTCTAAATAAATTTAGCATTTAGAGAACATCCTTTATTTTTCAAATATACCGCAAACTTTAAAAAGTTTCGAAACACAGCCAACAATAACATGGGTATGTGTTTCCACTCCAACTCCATTTGCAATCTTCAACTATTAGCTGATTAGAATAAATTAATAGTTCAAACTCATTGAAATATAAAATCGCAGAATTATAAAATGCTTGGTGTAATAGAAAATAACACGGAGTTGAATTGTTAAAGCAAAGGCTTTTTCATAGTTATTGAATCTTTTCCATCCTCTTTGTTTATGTCAAGTCTCTCTCTCTCTCTCTCTCTCTCTCTCTCTTCCCTAAGAAAAATTAAACCTTTATGATTTATACACATTTAGATTCAGGTTTCAATTGAAAATCTATATTCCCAAAAGTCATGTTTATTCACAATACTTGATTGGAGAAGAAAACCAGAACCTTGATATGATCGATAAAATTCACTACTTTCAAATGAAAAACGAAGTCAATAGAAAGAAGGGTGTTTCTAGATGGGAAAAATGACAAATTGGATAGGGACTGCCAATTTGATACTGAAATTTGACGGTGAAATTTGATGCAGACTTAAAGGATGTTAGGCATGCGTAGAAAAATAGAGGTATACTTGAAAAGATTTAAATATACCCCTATATATGGTAGTCAATCTCCAAGTTTTGTGAGTGTTAGGTGTGTTTAGATTTTTGAATTAGAGTCTTTTGTCAATCTCCAACTTTTTCATGATTTCTAGATCATTGTGATCTTTACGATATATGGAGTGACCATAAGTAAGTGAGGGATTGATGCAGATCTACATTTACGTATATGAAAAGTCGTGATCCTTTTGGGATTCAGTGTTTTAGTTCAATTATATTATCACTTCAGCTCATTGGGGCAACATACAGCTGTCGCTTACTTATTATATGGGCAATTGCTCATCAAAGTTTGTTATCAATTATTTTTAGGTGAGGCTATAGTCACCCTATCTATTTCTTTGTTCACCCTATTTACTCATTACACTTTACATTTTATTTCAATATTAAATTTAGAGTTTTTGTCAATTTACCCGATTTCTAGGGATTTTTTCCCACTTACTCAATTAAGTTTTTTTAATTCCCCCTTACTCAAAACACTCTAAGAAGGTCTTCCCTAATACCCTATTAATTTTTTTTAGACTATTTTACCCTCACCCCTTTGTTTTATAGAGAGAGAGAGAGAGAGAAAAGTCATAGTAGACTTCGCCGGAATCCTATCACCAGCCTATGGAATCCTGTGACCGACCGCCACTGACCGGACCGCCGCTGAAGGCCTATAAGAAAAGAAAAGAAAAAGAAGTTTTATTAGTGGGTAATAAATGTTTTGAATTGATGTACGGTGTTCTGGTGTGGGTGCTGAAGAAGATCGCAATTGAATTGAGATGGTCTGGACCCCTCTGGTGTGCAGTAATGACTCTGTTCTAGCGCTGGCGGCTCCGGTACAAGCTGGAGAATTTGGGCTCGGTTGTGAGCGAGCTGGAGAAGAAGATAGAAGTTGGCGGCGTTCCAGTTCGATTGGAATCTTTCGGCGCCGTCTTTCTGAGCCGAGAAAGAGAGAGAGAGAGAGAGATCGAGGACCAGATCGTGAGAGATAGAGAGAGAGTGTGATCGGAGAGTGGCATTTGTCGTAGTTGTTTAATTAGGCTGAGGGTAGATTTGTTATTATACTTTAAATTGGGTAGTAGGATAAAAATACGTTAATTGGGTAAGTGAGATAATTTTGACCAATTTTGGTGCTTTGGGTCAATATCCCTTAAATTTACATATCTAACCTACTTCTTTTTCCACAAATATTAATATCCTTTATCAAATATCCAATTAAAAATATTTTTTTAACAAAAATCTCTCATTTAATTAATACCAATAGATAAAATAAAATATATTAAAGTTTTTAACAAAATCATAATCCAATCTACTTCTATTTTTTTTTAATTTTCTCTTTCAGTTTCAATGTTCGTTTGTTTCAATCATGTCAAAAGATTAATACATTAACAACTATAAGCAATGAAGAATAATTTTTTTTTTTTTTGTGTTTTAAATTTTTACTTTCGATGTTTACAAGGGTATTGCAAAGACTTTGATGAAATTAACACTAATAATTTTGTGAATTGAATATACAATTACCGATAAAGAGGGTACAAAAAGACAAAAAAAGAAGTAATAAGTTCAGATTTGGGTGGAGAAGATGAAGATTAATGTTATCCAATGAGAAAATGAGTAGTATTTGTATTTAATTAATTGGTTATGTATTTAGTTTTTCATGGGTTCAAGTCACCATGGGGGTAGGAGTGAAATCTTTTGATCCTCTTTTTAAACATATAAAAAAAAATGTATTTAGTTTTTCTCATAGATTTGGATGTTAGAAAATTAGTGTACCTATTAATCATTTTGCATTTGGGTAATATAGTCTTTCAATAATCCAAATGTTCGTAGGGCGAACAAATAAAATGATAAGGTGGCAATAGCTGCACCCTTCATTTGTTTTTTTTTTTTTTTTTTTTGATAGGCTGCTATCAACTAATTAAACAATGAATTTTGCAGTTTTTCTATACGGAATTATTAGTTTTTAAGTCGATACAAAAAGATTGATTGTCACCATGCTTGACAAAAAGTTCTCACATTATCCGAATGGGTGTGGCTATTGCAACCCTATCATTTTCTTTATTCAACCTACTTGCTTATTACACCATATCCGAATTGATCATAATTATTAGTTTAGAGTCAAACTTGTCATTCTGTGTAGGTTGTACGAGAAAAAAGAGTACTAAAATTGTATGATAAATGCAAATTAAGAGAGTCAAGAGGGGAACTTTTGCAGAGAAGATCATGAAGAATTTTTTTTGAACGGTTTAATCTGTTGATATCCTTCCATCGATTTGCATGAGGTTTTTATTATTATTATTATTTTTTTTTTTTAAAGAGATATGTATTAAACAAATTGAATTGTTTACACAAAATTACTCATATATGTATGGACAATTCTTAGGTTCACCCAAATTGGGTAAACGAGCATATTCATCTCTATTGTCGATTAATATACTTTTACTTAATAAATTTATCATCCAACGGTCCATATCTTAGATTAGCCTTTAAAGATCATCTCTGTAAAAAATCAATCGAATCAAAAATCATTTAATTATCTAATTGAATAAAAAAAAAATAGATGGTTTTAATAATACTTACTACTATTATGATGAACCTTCCATGTATTTCATAGAAATGAATAACTAAAATATCTTCAATTTGATTAATTTTTTACAAAGCTAGTCTTTGTATGATGTTATGCAACATGAGCAAATCAAGCTTTATGTACTAGTGATAGCCAAGTTTGGTTTGTAATTGCTCTCGAATTTATAAGGGATGTCATTCTAAACGAGTGTACTCGTTAGAATCTCAATGAAAATCCTTTCTTCAAAAAAAAAAAAAAAGAATGACTGGATTAGAAAATTATAAAATTAAAATGCATTAATCATAATAAAAGGTGAATATCTCATTCACCCCTGAGGTGAATCTAAATATTGTCATATATATATATATATATATATATATATAGATTCTATCTAGAGCGAGACCTCGCTCTGAAATTAACATGTGAGGTTTGAGATTTGAGTCACTTTTCGGTCTCATATTCACATCTAGACAGTTCAGTTTTTAGGTACTAATGTATAGATCATCTCTGCAAAATTTCAGCTAAATTGATTATCTTTAAGGTATTTAACTCACTTAAACTAATAGACGAACTGAATTTATCCACCATGAACCGTACTAGCTTTAAGACAGTTATCAATGCCTTAACGACCATCAATTTGGCTGAAATTTTGCAGAGACGATCTGTACATCAGTACTTAAAAACTGAACGGTCGAGATGTGGATATGAGACCGAAATGTGACTCTAAACTCCAACCTCACACGTTAATTTCAGAGTGAGGCCTCACTCTAGATAGAATCTATATATATATGCATGCATGTGGTTGCAGCCCACAACAAAGAAAAACAAGCTAGAAGAGGGGAGAGCATGGAGTTGGAGTCGTTAATCCTTGTTGTGCTCGTCTTTGTTTCTTTTTACAATCTTTTTCGTTTGTTGAATGTAAATATTAATCCCAGGCTTAAGCGTGACAGTGGCACCAATACTGAGCAACTAGGGATTGAGCTACCACCAGGAAGCACCGGTTGGCCGATCATCGGTGAAACCCTCGAGTATCTACGCACAGCCAAACTGGGTGTCCCTGAAAAGTTCATAGCAGACAGGAGAAACAAACACTCGTCATCATTATCATGCAAGGTTTTCAAGACCTCTTTGCTACGCGAATCTATGGCCGTGATGTGCACTGCTGCGGGGAACAAATTTCTGTTTGCGAACGAGAACAAACTAGTCAAATCTTGGTGGCCTGCAAACCTTGAGAAGATCTTTGCCAACTCTAAGAATACAGACACCGCCCAAGAGTCGATTCGGTTGCGCAAAGTCTTGTCTCCGTTTCTCAAGCCTGATGCTCTTCGCAAGTACATAAGGGTCATGGACGAGGTCACCAAACAACATCTGGACATGTATTGGTCATCCTCCTCGTCCTCATCGGTTGACTACGTAAAAGAAGAGGATCAGAAAGTGATTATCAAAGTCCACCCATTAGCCAAGAAGTACACCTTCACTTTAGCATGTAGACTCTTCTTAAACCTTGAGGATCGAAAGCTAGCTGCCAAACTAGAGGAGTTAATTCGGCATATATCTTCGGGCTTCATTTCGCTGCCAATAGATTTGCCAGGCACGAAATTCAATCGAGCCATTAGAGCATCCAAGCAAATCAAGAAGGAAATTGAGGAGATCGTTAAGCAGAGGAGGATAGATCGAGATCTACATCTTCATCTTTTGGAGACTAGTAAGAGTAATTATCATCATCAAGATTTGTTGTCTAGTTTGCTCGTGGAGACATATAGCGATGGGAAAGAGCTGATGAAGGAATCAGACATTGCCAACAAGTTGTATGGTCTAATAGTCGGTGCTTATGACAATATAAGTACCACCTTGGTTTCGATTATCATGTTTCTATCGCAGCTTCCACATGTTTATGATGCCGTCCTTAAAGGTACGTACGTATCTAAGTATATAATTAATTAGCCTTCAACGTCTCATTTATTTAATTAATTTGATTCGTGCTGAACTGGTAATTGATGAATTAAGAATTGGCTGGACAGAGCAAATGGAGATTGCAGAATCAAAAGCAGAAGGGGAGTTACTGAACTGGGATGACTTGCAGAAGATGAAATATTCATGGAGCGTGGCATGTGAAGCGTTGAGATTGTTGCCACCAGTTCTCGGAACTTTTAGAGAGGCCATTACCGACTTTGCGTACGAAGGATACATGATTCCAAAAGGAATGAAGGTACGTACCACGCATCCTCCTCAATCAGTGCCTCACTAGTAATGCTAGGTCTGATGGAGTAAGTATTCAAAAATGTTATTCATCTAACATTTTTCGTGTCTAATATATAACAACAATTTATTTTATTTTTATTTTGATCGATCGCTAAAGCAGAACTCATATATATAACGTTTTTTTTTTTTTTCCATGTTTGATCGGTCATGAAAAATTAATGATGCACATATATACACTGCATGCAGATACACTGGAACGTGTCTGCCACACATAAAAACCCGGAATACTTCCCGGATCCAGAGAAGTTCGACCCGTCAAGGTTCCACGGACAAGGACCAACTCCTTATTCATATGTTCCTTTTGGAGGAGGACCTCGAATGTGTCCAGGAAAAGAATATGCTCGGTTCAAGATATTGGTTTTCATGCATAATGTTGTCACTAGATTTAAATGGGAGATGGTTTTTCCAGACGAGAAAATGATCATGGACCCGGTTCTTATTCCTACAAAAGGACTTCCTATTCACCTTTTTCCTCATCAATCATCATCCTCATGATCCATCACAGATTTAATCTGCGATATTTTCATTTCAGTCTTCAGTGAAATTCCAATCCCATACAGTTCAGTTAATAGTTCTAGTTTTATTAATAATGGAGCTGTTGAGCAACTCCTCCCCGAAGCTAAAGGCCTAGGCATCAACAAGCATACCACGTTCATCTTTAATTTCTCTGCTACTTCTGTTTGCTTTTCTCTTCTTTTTTTTTTTTTTTTTTTTTCCGCATTGTCATTCCCGGACTTTATGTACTTACCTGCTTAGGCATCGTCCTGGTACGTTCCTCTCGGTTTCACTGTTTTAATACGTACTCCACTATCATGTGGTACTAGGCTTGTAATCTATATTTTCTCATAAAGAAATTCTGAAATCCATGTGAGAAAGTCTTATTTCGCACAGATTAAAATCTGTGGGTAATTGTTGTTTTGCTAGTAGTGATACGTCATACATGTACCTTAGGCTATCTCCAACAAAAGAGCCAAATTTAATTTTTAACTATATATATATATATATATATAACTATTTTTGAAACAAAATTCAACTCCAAAAGACTAGATATAACTAAGTTAAATTTAACGTTAGTTTTTTTTAGTTGAATCATGAGTTAAACTTTATTGATGATCAACAGAACTTTTTAGGGTACAAGATTTTCAACATCTATTACATCTTGTATAAAAAAAGGAATACTGGACCAAAAGAAGTTATGCTCATTAATTAGCAGAATTAAGCATAGGCTGCCAATTGGTGAGCTGCCTTATTGGCCTCCGTCCTAGTATGAACCAAGCGAGAATTGGGAAGAAGTTCCAGATCCACATTAATATCATCATATAGTCTGCCAGAACAAAAGTGTTCTGCATTCTACCATGACCAAGTCGTCGCTTCAAGCCTTCAATACCAAACAATCTGTTTCGAAGATAACTCGATGTAGAGAATTAGCCAAGACATATATAATTAGCCGCTGCCTTGCATTATGCCTCCAACTCTGCTTGTTTTGCTGAATGAACATTAACAATAAAACTCCCTACTGCCCCTAAGAACTGCCTGGTTTCATCTCTGATCAAAAAATCCAACGCTAGCTGCCTTACCGTTGCCACCATTGTATGCACCATCAAGTACTTGACATCAGACGTTTCAACTCTCCACCTCCCCAATATTGTGGGATAAACAAACGCTACTACGCCACCATGCATCGCGATTAGTAGTCTACATTTTTACTATATTAATTTTAGAAAAGATGACGATATGCGAGGATTCAAGTACAGCTCGCTACCTACTGGCTTAAAAGTCTTCTGCTTACTTTGACTAGATCACAAAGTTTAATTAATTCAACCGCTTATATAGTTTAAAGAAATGGTTAGGTATGTAATTAATTGCCTGATTGGGGGTTGTTTACACCTAATTAAGTTGATAAAGATTAGGAATTCCCACTTGATTAATTGCCTAATTGGTGATTAATTGTTTACATCTAATTAAGTTGATAAAGATTAGGAATTCCTGGCCACACTACTAGCAAAACAATAATTACCCACAGATTTTAATCTGTGGGTAATAAGACTTTCTCACACAGATTTCAGTGTGTGATAGCTTTTACACACAGTACAAACACAGATTGGTGTTACCGTGCGGTTTGGAGGGGGGGTAATGCTCATCTAACACGGATTATGTTGTCCGTGTGAAATACTAACGTGGGCCCCACTATCTTTCCATAAATATAAATTACCGGAATGAAACGCAATCCGTGTGAACAACTCTATTTCACAAGGATTTCTGTGTCAAATATGTACTCATCTCACATGGATTATGTTGTCTGTGTGAAATACTAACGTGGGCCCCACTATAATTCCATAAATATAAATTACCAGAATGGAAAGCAATCCGTGTGAACAACTCTATTTCACACGGATTTCTGTGTCAAATGTGTAAATTGTATTTCACACGGATTTCTGTGTGAGATATAACTCACACTGATTTCTGTGTCAAAACTTATAACTATTGACACAGATGTCCGTGTGAAATTCCTATACTCTTAACTCACACTGATTTCAGTGTGTAATAGTGACAGCATGTTAAAAAAAAAAATCAACCTGAACATATCAGCAGCTCTATCCCTATATTGATAGCTTTGAAGCTGGTATTTTTCTTCTTCCTCAACTATCAGGAACCAAAACAAAGACAAAAAATTGGAAACAAGTATTATCAAGATAAATGAACCAATTATCCATTAAAATCTATCCAATTATCCAATCAACGAACGCAAAAGATATATACCAGCAATTGTTGACAACAACAAAAACCCAACTGTACAAATCAGTGAAAACCCATTAACTTCCCTCTATTAGAGAGTAACAGTTGAGAGAGTAAGGTTTTGAGCTATGAATAAAAATATAACGCATACTTGAGCAATTGTATGTAATATGTATATGACTACAAGTAAAAGAGTGGGACACCTCGGCTTCGGAGGCCCTTTGGTAAAAGGGCTTCAACGTCTGGTTCAGGACGACAGGATTCTCAGGTTGCGCCATTATTGGAGAGTTCGCTCAAAAAGCTTCCAGTTTTCAACGACTGCAAATTTGGAGATGAGAGAGAGGGAGGCAGAGAAGAGGAGCTAGGATATGAGAGAGAGGGAGAGCAGTGGGCGGAGGAGCAGAGAGAGGGTGGGGGCGGGGGCAGTGGGTGGAGGAGATGAGAGAGAGAGGGAGACATGAGAGAATTCGGAGGAGACTTTAGATTTTGGTTTCTGGTTTTCTGGTTTTAAGCAGCATTAATATGCACGGAAATCTGTGTGTTTATAGTATTTCACACAGACATCCATGTGAAATACATTTGCATTTACTACAGATATCTATGTGAATTTACCTCGGTAACCCAATAGCTATCATCTATTGTTATTTAAATATTTACAACAGCACCCACAGTAATCCGTGGGAATATCCAAATATTGAGCGGGAAAAAATTTACCATGAAAATCTGTGTGAGATACATATATATTTACCATGATTTTCGTGTGTATTTATCTCGGTAATATATAACTGTCATGTTAATTATTGTTTACACGGAATTCTGTCTCTATTCTATTTTTTTCACACTGAATTTAGTAGCTAATTTTTCTTTTCACACAGATATTTGTGTCTACATTTCACACAAATATTTGTGTGTTGCTCATTTCACAGATAATTCTGTATTAAACACTTATTGTAACGGAATTCTGTAGCTAATGGTTCTTTTCACACGGATTTCTGTGTTAACATTTCACACAGATATCCGTGTGTATTACTCATTTCACACAGATGTATGTACCAATAACCGGTCAACCCTTTAAACACTTCTACTTCCCTAAGGGGAGCCGACCCTTGAGGAGATAAAATTTTAGAAATTTTTACATTAGTTGATATAGCTTCTACCCATGAGAGCATGAGAGTTTACAGATCAAAAAAATAAGATACGAGTGAGCGGTGATGAGCATATTAGTTTTATGTAGTATTTAAGGTTTAGGGTTGACCTACTAGATCAAAACCCAAACTACGACGAAAATAACTGAAATTTTGAACACAACCATTTATTCTTATCATGATAACATCCTACGGTCGATTTTGATAAATTCTATTTCCTACGCATTGTTGCTTATGGAATGTATACTTTTCATTATAACTAATAAACTAGTTATACCACATTAGTAGACATGTAAGAATTTTATGCAATTCAAAAAAATAAAAATAAAAAATTGATAAATTTGACATTACTCATTTATTTATAGCGTATTAACAGGTACGGTGTAAAAAAATTAACTCAATCTATCGTTCTTTCAATATCAAATAAGTGGTTGACCTTATATACACATATACTTTTTCACACGGAATTTTGTAGCTAATTGTTCTTTGCACACGGATATCCGTGTGAAAAGGTTTTAGTTTTTACACAGACATCAGTTACTGTTGTTTATTCACACGGATTTCTGTGTGTAGTCTCCTTTTTCACACGGGATTCTGTAGCTCATTGTTCTTTTCACACGGATATATGTGTTAACATTTTCACACGGATATATGTGTTAACATTTTCACACAGAAATCCGTGTGTATTACTCATTGCACACAGAAATTTGTATCAAATACTTATTATAACGGAAATCTGTCCCTCCGTAATTCACATAACAAACAAAATTAATGATCCCGAAATAAACTAATTTCGGATTTTCACACAGAAATCAGTGTGAATTGATCTGCACACAGATATCCGTGTAAAAATATTTTATCATTTGCACAGACATCTGTTACTATTGTTTATTCACACGGATTTCCGTCGATATTGTTATTGTATAAATCACTGTAGGGCTCAATTATGTTCTTTTCACACAGATATCTGTATCAAATACTTATTGTAACGGAAATCCGTCCCTCCATAATTCACATAACATAAAAAATTAATTATTTCGAAATAAACTAATTTATAATACGTACAGAAATCAGTGTGAATTGATTTTCACACAGATATCTGTGTGAAAATGTTTTTTTTTTTACACAGATATATGTGACTGCTGTTTATGCACACGGATTTCCGTTGATATTGTTATTGTATAAATTATTGTGGGCCGGATTATGCTCATTTCACACGGATTTCTGTTAGTATTTCTCTTTCACACGGATTTCTGTGGCTTTTAACTACAGTAAATCCGTGTGTATTGTTATTTTGCTAGTAGTGCCACTTGATTTTTTGGGTCGAAGAGGTTCAAGCGCAATGGACGATTGATCCATTTTGGGCAGGCGGTAAGGCTATGATATGTTAATATTTCTCATACATCAACTATTTTTGCCACTTTAAGTACTCATTTTACCACTTGAGAACTCATGTAATGTTAACGTTAGGATCCGCGGGGGTCTAGTTAACGTTAAAGAAAGAGAGAGAGAGAGAGAGTAAATAAGACACAAAAAGTATAGTGGTTCGACTCCTGCCTTAACGGAAAACTACGTCCCACTTTAATATTGCACTATATGTATTTGGGCCTTGCGGTCCAACATGATTACAAGAGATGTTGTAATGGGATAGTTTCTAAGTGGGAGGAATGATCCCTTTTATAAGGAAGGGAGCCACTCTCCTTTACATTTTCTTCAATGTGGGACAATAAGTCATTCTTCTAGTCTTCAAAGCATGTTGTGAAGGAATATTGTCATGGTTGGAAAGTTGGCTTCCCGGCAAGCTCTTGAGCACTTCCGACTACCACGGCGTAGCTTGGACATCGGGCTAACGGATGCATATCGCGGTTGGATCTCACCATGGCTTGTGGGCCCCCAAAGAGGTTGTTACATATGCTTGGTGACAGTTATTTCTCCATACTAATGGAGGTATCTACAAGTCCCCGAAATCCCCAAGTAAGAGGAGCTTCTTGGTTGGGGAGTTATAAATATGATTTCATCAAGCGTAAGTGACGTCCGGGTGGTAGCAAACCCCTACAAGTCCCCGAACTCCGTAAGCAAGAAGGGACTCTTTAACCTACAAAACAAAGATAGAAGCACACGCATGTAGAATATTTGTTGTATTGGGCAACGTATGTGAGTTGTACTGATATGCATTAGCATGTATGAATGTACGAGGTGTATGATACATGATGATGTATATATGTGAATGGTGCCGAGTATGATCAGTTATGAGCTTGTGAATGCATATGGTTACGTGCGCATATGACAAATGAGCATATAAAGTGCATGTGATGCATAAATGCGTGATGTGCGCAAGAAGATGAACGAGGTTGAGTTGAAGAGGTTACGCCCATGGGGTGTAAGTTGTATGAGTGTCGTGAAGACAAGAGTTTGTAACTCGTGAACAATGAATATGAAAATGTTTGTGTTAGTTAGGTTTTCGCTCATATTAATGGAACGCGGAAAGGATTCGATTATATCAAATGAAAAATGGTAGAAGCATTCAACGTTCCATTAACGTGTACTATTTCGAGGGGATATGAGTGTAAAGCTCGAGAATACCAGGAATGCGTGAGTGTGAAGCTCAGAGTTGACCAAAAGGCATGAGCGTGAAAACTCGGGGATGCCTGGAAGGCATGAGTGTTAAAGCTCGGGGTTGTCGATAAGGCATAAGCGTGAAAACTCGGGGTTGCTGGGAAGGCAAGAGAGTTAAAGCTCAGGATGCTGTGAGGCATGAATGGGTAGCTCGAAGGTGATGCCTTGAGGCATGAGTGTAACTATTGCTAATTATGCTGGGTTGCATGTACAAGTCCCCGAAATTCCCAGTCAAGGAGGGTTTTCTTGCGGGGTTGCTACCAAAGCATGGTTTTGTGCCGTATAACAAGCATAATTAGTGCAAGTGCGTCATCCATCTAGAATTTTATGGGAGTGAATGCTTTACACCCTTTTGGGTGGGCCCCTGCTATGCCCTCCAAGGAGTCCCCCACTCCTGGCTATAGAATTCCGTATGATTGGAAAATGATTTGATGAGGGGAGCTGCGTTTGAGCAGTGGGCGTTAGATAGCGAACCTAATCTTTTGATACCCAAGCGTCGGAGGTTAACTGCCAGATCAATGGTTTCCGTGAGCTACGTTAACTCGTCCCTTTATTCTTTTCCGAAGGAGAAATGCTTGACTGCAATGCCACGTAGTGGTCATTGTCATGATGAGGCATTGCCTTACCTCTTGGAGGTTGGTCATGGACCATAGACTCGTGGAGTCTAGACCCGTTTAGGTCTTTTTCACGTAGGGAGAGTTTGACAAAATATGGTGCCCGGAAGCTAGCCAATATATTTACACATAAAGTACATGTAAAGTGTGCTAATTGTATGCACAACAAATAAGCATGGCATAGTTTGTTTAAGTAAGCGTCACATGTTTTTTTAATTGAGTTGCAATTAAATAGAAGCAGGGCATATGCTTAAGGTCCATTGAGATTTTTAAGGCATGACAATAATATGTAAGCGTTGTAGGTGTGCTACTAAATCTATGAAATGTTGGAGGCATACTCAAGAGTTATTAAAGTATGGCATTGGCATGTCACTAGCTCAAATTGAAAGAGCATAAAAGAGAAAATATAGTTACTTATCTTATACTGATTTGGAGTGAATTGGAGTTGGAATTGATATAAGTACCAAAATCATGTTGGACTTGTCCAAGCGTGACGCTCCATGTTGAATTTGTCCAAGTATCGATACGAGTATCATCATCGAGGTACTCCTTGCAAGTATTTTAAATGATTGAGATTGGATCTCCTTGAAACAAAATAAGCGATTAGTACATGCGTATGTAAAATCAACACTAGTAGCTTGCACATGCTCTTTGATAAAATAAACAAACTTTTTGAATATATGCATCCATTGAGTGAAGTGTGCAAGCTATGCAGTAACTAGTGACTGATGACAAATGACATTTGCTTACATGCATGTGTACCTATTTTGAATGTCAAATTGATAGATAGACATAACAACACCATTTAGGCATTTGAAAATGTGTGGTTCATAGTGGGAGACCTTTGACTTATTCTTGCCTCAAGAATAAGAAATATGTTTGAATTCTATTACAATTGTACAATTTGAAGACATGGATGCACAACTCAAATGTATAATGATAATTGAAGCATGGATATTGAGCTAGTACAACAGGTAGTTTCCAAAAGAGGATAAAAGAGTGGCATTGATGCTTTATGTTTAATTGAAAGTTATACGATGAGCAATGCAACGAGCATATGAATGTGCGGAAAATAGCAAGCCAATGCAATTTAATAGATCATGGGGGTGATATGTGCACATATAGCATTGTTTGTTTAATAAGCATGCCTTTGATTTACCTAAGGAGCAAAGTGTAGAGTCTATGTGCTTTGATCACATGCATGTGTCTCTAACTTGAATTTTCAAATCGGTTGGCTGTTATTAGAATTCTTACTCGTGCTTGGTCTAATTTCAGGGAAGTTCATATGAGGCCATTCGTGATCATCGCACCTTTACCATCACTCCCATTGAGAGGGAGACTGGTCTTCAGATTCTTAACAAGGGACCTTGGTCAGTGATGGGACACATTATTACCATCAATATCTGGCCTCTTAAAGCTTGACTGGAGGATGTATATGTTCATCTCCTATCCATTTGGATCCAAGCACATGGCCTCCCCCGTGGCCAAATGACCAGAGCTAATGCACATCTTCTGGGTGCTGTTGAGGGCACGACTTGGCTGTTGAAAACCATAATGCAATAAACTGTTGGCGGGGCTTTCTTCGAGTCAGAATGAGCCTCAACACCCAACTACCCCTTATCCCTAGTGTCTGTATTTGAAGCGGTTCAAACCCTCCGGTTTGGATTTAATTTAGGTATGAGAGAAATTCTTTGTTTTGTTATAATTGTGGCAGACTCGGGCACAGTGCTCACTTTTGTACCCATTCTCACTTCCTAAGGGCAGAGCAATTTGGGGTGTGGATGATTAATCTGGTGGCTAGACGATTAGGTCCCAGCCTTTCGGAGAATGAAAGAGGTTGAGACAGGTTCCAGAGACAATGCTTTCATAACCGTTATACTCGTTGGCAATACCCGGCTACTCCACAACTCCTCCATGCTTCTGTACCGGTAAGCCCTTTCCCATGCCCTCCTTGTTGGCCCCAATCTGGGGTTATAATAATTTCTGAACCGGCCTCCCTACTTGATCAGACACAAAGGCAGGACAACTCCTCTTCTCTCAACAATGGGGCTATGTCAACAATTGTCAACTCCCTGGATAAGGGGAAGGCCAAGGAAGTGCTTGAGGATGATCCAATCATTGAAGTTGCCCTTGTTGATGATGCCACCATGCAGGATATCCTAAACCCTCATCATTTTCCTAACCCTTCTCATTTTCCTACTTTAGGTCTTTCTAGTGAAATATCGATGGGTCCGACCCACTTTGTGTTCGACCATGCTGTCAACAACTTCATCCCCTTGGGGCTTAGTTGGTTCCCTCTCTCGAATCCACCCGGCCTAGTTCCCCCATACCCTTAGGTCTTCTTATACTTGATCTGCTCCACTACACACTTTATCATTGGCCATGAACCAAATCGGATTTGCTGGACCCTTGGTAGATCTGCTCTCTCCACCTACCCCACCTACTCCTCCATTCACAACTTCGACCTTCCTCATTGCATCCTCACAACTACCACCACCCCATTCCCCACCCAGTACTAATCATACTATCATAGGCATTGTTGTCTTCCTTGATCAACTCCGCTTAAAAAGACAGGCTGATGAGGCACCTTTGTCTTCTAATCAGAAGGGAAAGAAATTGAAAACGGCTCTAACATCCGTCGACTCAGACGCAGCCCTCTCTCTTGCTCCACCTCTCTCACGTGAGCTGATTCCTCCATTGGCTTCTCGTTCCTCAGAATCCTCGAACATCCTCTGAAGCTTTATTTCTACTTTGACTAGCAAAGGACGCACTCGGGGAAGGGGTCGTGGTAGTGAATGTCGTGGTCATGGTAGCCGAAGTATGACTAACATCCCTCAACCCACTCATACCCATCAAAGGGAAACTCTTCTAAGAGAGACTCTTGCTACTCCTGAAGGCCTTATTGCGGTCCAAATTATTTTGGCAGAAACCTTTCAGGCATCAACTCCTCCCCTGGATCTCATCTTGGCTAGCTTTCAAGCTGTTAACGCCTAGCGAAACACTACTTCTCTGACTACTACTATGGATGATAACCTTATTTACCCAGTTTGGGATAATACTAAGTTTGGTCCTGATTTGATCTTTCTCCATGGGCTAAACCCCTCTTGCCTCATGCTTACTGATCCTTCTACTGCATCAAAATTTGGAAACACTTATCCTCACTCGGATCCCCCTACTGATGATGGCACCAGTCGCTGACCTTATGCAGCCACGGGTCATCCTTGAGGCTATTCTCCTGGAATTGTTAAGGTCTCGGGGCTGACCTAACAGGGAAAACTCTGCAGCGTTTGAAGCAACGCTACAACCCTTCTATGCTATTTGTGATGGAGACTCACCAGCAAGAATCCACTCTTACTTTTTGGAAGAAGAAACCGCACTACGATCACATGTTTGTTGTCAATCTGACTTAACAAAGTAGTTGAGGCCTTGCTCTTTTCTAGGACATAGCTCATATAATTATATTACTACTAATGTCTTTTTCATTTCAAAAGCTTTCAACTGTACTATCTCTTGGTTGTATGATAATCCTCATATCAATAAAAAAAAATGCCTTTTGGCACTCTTTGTACCCGGCTTTTTCTGTTAGAAGTACCCCGTGGTTGTGTCTGGGGATTTCAATGAAATGCTATGGCTTCATAAAAAATGGGCTGGTCTTTCTTAACTGAGATGGAGGATGAATCTGTTTCAGCGCTTTCTTGCTCAATCGGGTTTATGTGACTTATGATTTCAAGGCCCTCCTTATACTTGGTTTTGTTTTCAGCATGGGAAGATCATCATCAAAGAGCGTCTTGATCGTAGTTTAACTAACTCCTCCTGGAGTGCTGCTCAACCTAGAACCCAAGTCTTCCATCTCCCTAAGCTTGGTTCGGATCATCGTCCTATTCTAGTGGACACCGCGCCTACGGAAATCAAAGCTCTTACACTGTTTAAGTTCGAACATTTGTGCACTACTCATCCGAATAGTTTTTGAATTGTACAGGCTAACTGGAAGCCTACTCTTCTGTCCCAGTCTCTCAAACTTGGCAGGAAAATTTGATTAGGTGCAAGTCCTCCCTTACCAGCTGGGCCAAAGACACTTTTCCTAACTTTGGGAAACAAGTCAGTATTGGTATTCAAAACATCCAATCTCTACTCGAGTTAGACACAAGGGATACTTAGGAGGATATTCAACAGAATCAAATCAAATTGCTTCTTTTTGGTCTCTAGGGGAAATCTATTGGAAGCAAAGATCTCGTATTTCTTGGTTATCTTTGGGTGATCTAAATACACATTTCTTCCATCAAACCACTCTTTAGCACCGGCGTCGGAACAAAATTTTCAGTCTAAATGATAGCACTGGAACTTGGATAAATACATAATCAAACATAGTGACTCATTTGAATCGTTATTTTTGTGACCTGTATACTGCCTTTCCTATTGCAAATGTCGATCTTATTCTTGACTTTGTTGATCCAGTAGTTACTGATGACATGAATATTGCTTTATTGGCAGACATCACATTGGAGAAGTTCGGGAGGCTGTTTTCGAGTTGGGAGTTCTCAAGGCTCCCGGCCTAGAAGGCTTTTCGGGTAATTTTTATCAATCTTATTGGGATATAGTCAAGAATATTGTTCATGTGGCTACCTCCCATTCTTTTGAAACCACCTCTCTATTTGAGCACTTCAATGGCACCCATATTGCTCTTATCCCAAAAGTGGAGGTTCCTGAGCTGGCTTCCCACTTCCGACCGATTGCCTTGTGTAATTTTACTTACAAAATTCTGACCAAAATCATTGCTATTAGACTTCGCCCTTTTATGGCTTCTCTGATCTCTGAAAACCAATATGCCTTTGTCTCGAGTCATCAAATTCAAGACAATATTTTGGTGGCTTATGAATGCTTCCATCATTTGAAGCTCCTAAAAGCCAATTCAGATAGTGATTTCGGTCTAAAACTGGACATGAATAAAGCTTATAATATAGTGGATTGGCATTTCTTGGAATTGGTTCTCTTGAAATTGGGTTTTGATCATCTTTGGGTCAGTCTGGTTATGTCCTGTGTGAAGTCAGTTTCTATGGCTATCTTGGTTAATGGCTCTCCGGGACGAAAATTCAAGCCAACAAAAGGGTTAAGACAGGGAGATCCTCTCTCCCCCTTCCTTTCCTGTTATCAATGATGTCCTCTCCTCTATGATTAGGAAGCTTTGTTCCAACAACCTTCTGGATGCTGTTAAATTGGGAGTTGATGGGCCTGAGGTCAGTCATCTTTTTTGTGCTTATGACTCGATTTTCTTCCTAAAGGCCACTCTTTACAACTATGAAGTTCTTTCAGACACCCTTCATCTCTACTTCACTGCCTTAGGTCAATCCATTGACTCTAACAAGTCTTCTCTATTCTTTAGTCCTAATACAAGGCCGAAAATTGTTCATCTTCTATGCCATGTATTGGGGATGCCAGCTGCCCTTAATTGGGGTCTCTATTTGGGTCTCCCAACTCTTTGGGGGTGCTCTAAAATCTCGGCTCTTAATTATGAGATGGAGAGAATCGATCAGAAAATTAGTGGTTGGAACCAATCCACCCTCTCCCAAACAGGGAAGGAGATTATGATCATGGCTATGGCCTTAGCTATTCCTGCTTACCCGATGACGGTTTTCAAGTTTCCTTCTAATACATGCAACAAGATCTCCTCTGCTCTGGGAAACTTCTGGTGGGGGAATGCTTCCTCTCTTGGTATCCATTAGAAGAAATGGTATTTTCTGGGTCTCCCAAAATCTGAAGGTGGTTTGGGTTTTTGCAATATCACTAATTTTAACATGGCCCTTTTAGCTAAACAAGGATGGCGACTCATTTCCAATCCTAGCTAAACATCTAGAATTATGATCAAATTCAGTTTACTACCATGAAATTTACATCAAATCATGTCAATCCCTGACGTTTTAATTTCATTATCAACATCCCTATGCTTACCAATTTGATCAGTCTAGTCCAATCTGTCAACTTTGACCGTTAAGTGTTGATGCGGCTCAAATATATATGACCACCTCTTTTGATGTCATGGTGATGATTTAGAAAGCCTAAATTGGATCCTCAGCAAATCAGAGGGTTTCGGCTTTGTTTTCATATCCAGTTGTCATTATTCAACTCTAAGTCGTCGCTACATTATCAAAACTACGTGTCATATTTGAGCCATGTTAACACGTAACGGTCAAAATGGATGGATTGGAATAAATTGATCAAATTGATAAGCATAATGGTGTTGCTGATGAAATTAAAATATCAGGGACTGATATGATTTTTAGTGTAAATTTCAGGGTAATAAACTAAATTAAGTCCTTAAAACAAAAATTAAGACTAAGAATTATATTCGTGGAGCCTGTTGGAGGGGTGGTCGATTGAAAAATTTACTCAACGCCCCATTTGTTGGCTTGCTATGCTCACAGCATGGCAAAGCACTTAATGCTCAGAGCTGCAGTTATGGTAGACAGAGGTCGAGGTGCTATTCCTTGGGTGACTGGATCTTGGGTGCCTAAAGCAGATTGGATGCCTAAAATTACAAAGCGGCCCAAACAGTTTGGGCCTAACATTGGAATGACCTAATGGGTCACTAGTTTTTGGGTTCCATATTTGGGATCCCGGTGGACAATTTGGTCCTTTTGGGTTCTTTAATTATTTCTTCGAAGTCTATATCGTTGCTTACCTGCTATGTGACTTGATGCATATACTCTTCGCAAGCGTACGAATCGTGTCAAGTAAGGGAAGTAATTGGACCTTAGTTTATCGTACCTTGGGGATTAGGTGTTGGACCTAACCAAGATAATTGGCGGTAGGATACTAAAAGCACACAAGAAAAATAAAAAGTAAAATAAAGACTATAAACAATCAAGGCACCAAGCCTTGGCAATGCTCGGCTTAGCTCACACCAAGCCTATTCAAAGCCACTAACTTGTAGCCTCAAGATGGGTATACACAAATAAGTCGATGGATTTAATGTTTGAGAGTGGATTTGAACTTAACAGAAAGTAATAAAATTCAAAGCAATTAATAAAAATGCAAGAAAATTAAATGAGAAAAATGTAAACAATATAATGAGAATGTCGGGTGCTAGGGAGGTTCCTTCACCCAAATCTCATGTGTCGGAAGCTAAGCTAATGTAGATGCAAATTTCCTATTTTGGTGGTAGTCGTATCCAATGCGGTTCAAGGCTCAAGGACCGAAATTCCCTTTCATGGTATTCCTACTCTGGTTTAAGGGTCGTAGGAACTCACTTGACATGAATTAGAGTCGGTTCAAGGGTCTCTAATTCACATCAAGAGGCCTAAAGATTGAGGAATTTAGACTACTAAGCGACCCGCCCACGCATTCACGCAACGGGTGTAAATTACCATGCTTATAACCCCTCGAATACGAAATTGAAGGTTTCTAGCTTAGGAATTAGAGAGGGTCAAGCCTCTAACTCCATCCTAGATATGCTCAAAATACACACCCTAGAGTTGACTAGGCTCCTAGACATGCATTTTAACCCAACAAAAATAGATATAAGCATCCATCATATGAAAATTGCATCGTTACATTAAAATAAGCATCTTTTACACAAGATTTGGACTAGGGCACACAACCCTAGCCCCCAACAACAAATCTACTCACTACCCATCATTAAACAAACATCAATATACATAATTTAAAGAAGAGCAAAGTGAAGAGAAGTAGGAGTAACAAGAACAAGCCACAAATTGCTATAAAGCAATTATGGCTAGCCTTGATTTATGGTTCCCCACTTTTACCCAAATTTAATGGTGATGAAGTTCTTGATGCTTGGGCTTCCCCTTTGAAATTTGTGGAATTGATGAGAAGATGAAATCTTAGTATGGTAGATCTTGGTGAGATGAAGTGGATCTTGGTGAGGAGGGAAGAAAAGATGAGAAGGAAGAGATTTTGGTGAGGTGGGATGGATTTTGATGAGGAGAGAAAAAATGGAGATTCGGAGTTGGATCTGGGCGTGGTCTGGGTAGAGAAGAAGAATGGGATAATTGATGAGTGTGGCTGGAATGGTTTCGTCAGAAAAAGGCAGGATAAGGGACACATGGCAAGGCTGCCATGGTTGAGGGGTGGAGAGTAACGTCAGAAAAATGAAAGAGGAAGAATGCTGTGTGTTTTGGCAGCAAATGGAAGAAAGAAACGATGCTCCCTCTTTGCATGATTAAACCAAAGTGATTAACTGTACAGCTGCCATGTGTCATCTTCTTAGTGGCTAAATTCAATTAAACTTATAATTGCTTGATTGCAAATGCCTTTGCACGTGATGTTGCTTCTGATGATTCAACCACTATTAATTAATCATTATTGTTTTAGGGAATCAGAAATTGAGAGAAATTCGCTGTGTATTCTCATTGATAATAGGGGCCTCTTTATATAGAGGATTACAATTCATAGAGTTAGAATCATACAAGGAAAGATAATCGATCTCTAGATTCTTTTAATTGAACCCTATTAACACTAGGTCAAGTAACCTAGAGTTTGGATAAAAAACAAATAGAGATATCCTTAAACACTCCCCTTGTGTTGTCCAAACGCGGTGCTTCTCTCGTTACCTCGTTAAAAACCTTGCCGAGTAACAAAAACCCAGTGGGACAAAAATAACCTTAGTCGAAGGGGAAAAAGAGCACAACACACCCTTCATGATTCGAGACAAGCATGTAGACATCTCCCCCTGATGTCTGTGCCTCCCTCTAATGACTACGATCATGGGAGTTCAGATAATTTCTGCAAGCCAATTCTTGCCACATGTTTCTCGAACGTGGATTTGGGCAATGACTTAGTAAACAAGTCTGCCATATTTTCCTCAGATTGAACCTAATTCACTTTGATCTTGAGGAGAGTCTGTTGTTGCTGATTATGCTTGGTGTTGTCACTTTTGATGTAGCCTAGCTTCATTTGTTCAAAACGAACAGCATTATCCTAAATGCTCGTAGGCTCATCTTGTGGTAGACTTCAAACCACAATTATTCGAACATGCGTGATTATGGATCCAATCCATAAACATTCACGAACCACTTCGTGAAGAGCAATAATCTCTGCATGGTTCGAAGATATCGCGACGGTCTGTTCTGTAAACCTCCAAGATATCATGGTCTTTTCCCATGGTGAACACTTAACCAGTTTGGGATCGACCTTTGTGTGGGTCAGAGAGGTACCCAGCATCAGCAAAACCTTCTAAAACACTTATATCGTTTTGGGATGGGGATAGAGAACGCAGGCCAGTGTTGGAGGCGTTTCTAGTGTGTGATGGGTTTGAATCCATCATCTCTTTGTATAGATAGACTAAGCCCATATCAATCGTACATCTCAAGTACTGAAGGATATCTTTTACACCAATCTAATGGTGTCGCATTGGCGCAGAGCTATATCTTAGCTAACAAGTTCACTGCAAATGAGATGTCCGGTCTTGTGCATTGAGCTAAGTACAATAATGCGCCTATTGTACTCAAGTAAGGCAGTTCTGCCTCTAGCACATTTTCTTCATCATCCTTTAGACGAAGAGGATCATTTTCAGGATCAAGACTACGGACGATCATGGGGGTGCTTGAAGGTTTGACTTTGTCAAAATGCCTAAGCATCTATCGACACGATGCTCAAGTTCCAAACCGAGACATAATCGTGTTGTCCCATAATCCTTCATCTCAAAATCGGATTTCAAGTGTTCAACGGTTTCCCTGAACTCTTTTAAGGGCTTCTAATGAAGATCATGTCCAACATGAACCGCGATGGAATCCGAAACTTGTTATGGAAACGCATGGGCATATCCCCTCCCAATCAAGTAGTCATTTTAGCGAGCGTTTCAACCTCTTTGTAAACGCGCTCCATGGTCTAGAGCCATTTGACTTGGGTAAATGAAGTTCACCATGAACCTTCATGTATATTCCGTATCTAGATCCCTATAGAGATACGTAGTGACCACATTTGTAAGCTGCATGTTCAGTTATTCGGAAACTACCAAACTGATAGGGTAGTGGAGTGCAATGACATCCAATACGAGAGAATCTGTCTCATCGTAGTCGATTTCAGGACGTTTTATGAGAAGCCTTGCGCCATAAGGCGAGATTACCATCTCTTTTTCTCACTACACTTTCTAACGAAGACCCATTAGTCAACAGGTTTTATGTTAGGAGGTGTTGGCATCTCTAGCTCGAAAACCTTACTCGTCGTTAGAGAATCCATCTTAACCTGGATCGCATCTTTCCATTTAGGCCAAATCTCTCTACGTTGGCATTCATTCATCAACAGAGCATGGTTCGATATCATCTAACTCAACAAACTCATGCACAATGAAATGCGCAACTACATCATCAATTATGATGGAGTTTCTATCCCACGTCTCATGTACACTAGTGTAATTTTCATAGAGCTCTATATTCTCAGGAATAGGTTTTGACGTTGAGGCGTCCCCCAACAATAACCATAACCCGAAAGATTCTCATGAGACGGATTTTGAGTATCGATGATCAAAGGATTGGAGTGTGCCCAAGCATCCTTCGAACACATGGGCCTCCCACGCATCCTAGCTGGGGCCATGGCCTATAACGTCAGAGTGCCACTCTCTTTGGCGTTGGCACCATACCCACATTCGTGTGGGGTGGCGCTACGTCCTCTCGTAGGGACGTCCTTCCTTGCAGGTTTGTTTGCAGCAAATTTGTGTGATCTCGTCACTTTAACAGGGATCGAGATGAGACATAGTGGGGACAGGCCACGACAATTCCTGTCGTTCCTGTTGAACATTCATGTTCTTATCTCCCCCTAACGACGGGAAGACTGTCTCATCAAAGTGACAACCCGCAAATCTAGCGGTAAGGAGATCGCCTTGCAAGGGCATTAAGTGACAGACGATTGTTGAAGTCTCAAATCCAACGTAGTTGCCCATTCGTCTGTAAGGACCCATCATAGAGCGCTGTGGCAGCGCAATTGGCACATAAATGGCTCACTCAAATATGCGTAAGTACGATATTTGTACCTAGTCACTAGCTGTAACGCAGAGGTAAATTGAGTGGCAGTGGGTCGTAGAAGAATTAGCATAGCTATATGCGATATTGCATTACCCCAAGCGGATATAAGGAGATTGGTGCGCATTACCAATGTCCGGACTATCATTGTAGTCGTTTCCGCAAGACCATTTGGGTGTGTACATGGAAATGTGATGTCCAACATCAGGCCCATTGCAATATCTATCGAAAGTCTTTCGATCTAAACTCTCTAGCATAGTCAAATCCAATTGACTGAATAGGATGATCTAGGGAGTGAGCCCGTTGTCATATGATATGTGCTAGGAGTGTAGCATAAGCAGCATTTATAGGTGGACAATGGCACAACACATGACCAGCGTGTTTGCGTGTCAACCAATATCATGAAATATTTAAGCATCCGCAAGTTGGTTGAATCAATCCACAAAATCCCTACTGATTCTTTGTAAGAACAGAATGAGTATTGTCATATCCTTTGCATAGGACAGTCTCAGTCCTAATTTCCCTAAGGAACGGGCTTTGTAAAACGAGCGAGAGGCCTTAGAAGCAACCATTGAGTATTTTTGTTAGGCCTGAGCGTCTGAAACGCTATTTGAAGCAAGTTGGTGATTGCAACATCACCTGGGGCGCCATCACCATGATGGACGCTGTCCATGGCATTATGGATATGGACTGTGCCAGCCCTAGGCAGCTGCGTCGGTCACACTTAGTACAGAAATCAACTTTTGATTCATGCTTCGTTTTGCTTGAAAGAAATGATGTCCATGTGAAGTCTTTTGTAGACGGATCATCATATCATGACCAGGATGACCTATCTTGTCGTGACAAAGCCAATATATGTCTAAATCCAAGAGATCTTCTCTCATAACATCATTGGATTTAATAGCTTGAATAGTGACACATAGTCCACTAGAGAGACACATAAACTTCTCTAATATGCGCCCTTGTTCGCAATCATTAGAGGTATTGTAAAGGAACTCATTTCCATTCTCTACATGCGTTTTAGCATGGAATCCGTTGGCTATTCATAGGTGCGATTGGCCCTAGGAGCGTAGAGAGTTTCTGTGACAGTAAGTAAGGTGTCATTTGGCAAGTGGAACTTGGGATATTCAATGTCCTTGAATTAATACTGATGGCCCAGCCATCGTAGTCTCAAAAGTCATATGCTCATAATCAAAATGGAGTCATAAAGAACTCAAAATTTTATTCATAAGCCAACAGCGTACATCATTGTCTCTTAACCATTAGGAGAATCTAATCCAAATGCTAGCTAATGCAAAACAATGGTAGTCATCTAACTTCTTTAAGTAATTCCAAAATAAATGTGACCAGGTGAGTAGATAGATGTCGATGGAGCAAGACCCGCTTAAGTACCACTAATCTCAGAACCTTCCTAGACATCACACTTGTTTTGGGTGAGCTTACTTTGAAGAAAGACTACACCATTGGCATTTACTACAAAGTATATATATGGCAATTGCCTATTACATCTCTTGGAAAATAAAAAGACTTAATCAAAATCGCTAGTCTCTGGATCTTGGCCTTTGAAGTCTTCAACCCTTAGAGCGAGATCGTCATCTTGATCTTCTTGCTCCATGTAATTTGCTTCCCTTGCTTCATGATAAGTCTTGTACGCGTTAGCAACATTCTGGGGTGCATTACATGCTTTAGCCCAATGTCTGGACGCTCCACACCGAAGACAAGCATCATTGTGGTCAGGTTCCCTTGATCGAGGCGCTTTAGGAGCGCTTTAGGGATGGCTATTCCATTTGGTGGAGTCACCACCATAGCCAGAGGCTTGGCCTCTCTCTCTCTTCACACGTTTACCTCTACGGTGCTGTGCACGCCTATCTTGGCGATTTCCTTCCTCTTTAGGGCCAGAATATGGACTAGAACGTCCAGAATAATCCTTTTCCTTAGGGTTTCGCTCCTGGCGCCCTCCTTTAGGGGCGCGACTATAATTAGACTCCGGAATTGGCTTTTCTCCAACTGGTCCAGAGTTATAGTTCTTCACAAGTATGTTGTCGTGCTTTTCAGCTACGTTCATGGCTCCAATAAGCTCATGAAATCTTGTGATGTGTCTAGCATTGACATCAATCCGATAGTTTTTGGCTACCATCAATGCAGAGACGGGGAAGGTGGAGAGAGCTTTCTCGATCAACATTGTATCAGTGATTTTATGTCCACAGAATTCCATCAAAGACTTGATACGAAGTACTTCTGAATTTTAGTCAAGTATAGACTTGAAATCACAGAAGCGAAGGCTATGCCATCTCACTTCTAAATCTGGAAGCATGGAATCACGGACGTTGCCAAAACGCTGCTCGAGTTCTACCCATAGTTTTCTTGGGTCTTCCTCATTGAGGTACTCATTTTGGAGCGCGTCATTTATGTGCCTTGTCATGAGGATGATGGCTTTTGCTTCATTAGCCTCTCTCGTAGCTCTATTTGCTTCAAAAGCAGCAGCTTGTTGAGGAGTAAGCACGTCCTGACTTGGCTCTTGGATCGTACTCAGGATCCCATCAGTCTTAAGATGCTGGCGCACATCACGGACCTACTTGTGGTATCCTGCGTCTGTTGTCTCCAGTGGAGCGAAGCTCAACTTGTTCAGGTTACTCATCCTGAAAAACAACAAGAAAGTAGGGTTAGTTTCAGAGCAAAATAAGCTACCACGAAAGCAGTAAAAATCTCTGAGCGTAGTCGCTTCCAAGAAATTAGGAATTTCCGAGCGTAGTCGCTTCCAAGAAATTCAATTCCAAGAGGGGTTGGATTAGATCGAAACAATGATGTTTGTGGTCGATCGTGTTCTTCTCAACAAACTCTAAGTTTGGAGGACTCTACAAGCTCTAAGCTTGGAGTGAGCACGAACCCCCACAGTTTGGCTTAATTTGGTCTCCCCTATAATGAAGAAAGGGGGGGAAGAAGAGAGGTTGCAAGTCCCCGAAAAGAAGAGAAAATAAATTTAAAAACTTAAAAAAAAAAACGGGAATGTTTAGTAAAAAATACCTCAAAATAAGTCACCAGAAAATTTGACCTGAAAAAGTGGTTGGAAAATGGCAGGAAAAGTCGCTGAAAAATGGCTGGAAAAGTCGACGGAAAAATGTTGACCGGCATTGACTGACCGTTCACCGGAGGGTTGACCGGCGTTGGCCGTAGGTGCTGACGTGGCGCACTGGAGCTAACGTGGTAGGCTGACTGGGCGCAGACTAGAGGCTGACGTGGCAGACTGGATGCTGATGTCAGGGGGCTGACCAGACGCTGACGTCAGTGGGCCTACTTCTGGGATTGGCGGATCTGCTTCTGCTTCTGGGCCTTGGGCTGAGTTCTGGACCTAGCGTTGACTAGGTATGAGCTTGGTTGACTGAAGCAGATGCAGATGATGCAGGCGGCGGTTCGAAGGTTCAGTTGCTTTAGGCGGCCGGTTCGGGTGGTTCTAGGCCGGTTCTGGTGGTGATTTTTCGGCTTAGGTGATTTGGGGTCCGGCTGCAACTGCTGGTGGAGTTTGGTTGCAGTAGGCAGGGAGGAAAGCTTCGAACCGGGCAGAGAGGATATCGGTATTTTCGAAGGCCGGTTAGGGTATTTGTAGGCCGGTTCTGGTGACAGTGCCACCGGTTCTGGGCTTCTGGAGGTGAGATCTTCAAGGTGGGCGGCGGAGGTTTATGTGGTTTGAAGGCTACGAATATTAGGTTTCAGGGTTAGTGCTTCGTTCTGATAACGTGTTTTAGGGAATCAGAAATTGAGAGAAATTCGCTGTGTATTCTCATTGATAATAGGAGCCTCTTTATATAGAGGATTACAATGCATAGAGTTAGAATCATACAAGGAAAGATAATCTCTAGATTCTTCTAATTGAACCCTATTACCACTAGGTCAAGTAACCTAGAGTTTGGATCAAACACAAATAGAGATATCCTTAAACAATTATCTAATTAATTAATCATTATTCAATGATTAATTAATGAAAAGAATAATTAATTAACAGAGATTCTTCTTTTCTTCATTTCTTCATTATTTGCTCCGATTTCGCGCCAATTTCTCTCGTTTCCGCAATTCCGCTTATTTTCTACAAAATAAATAAATAAAGAATTAATTACATATTAATTGACATGGGGATTTGCTTATTTATATTGTTTTAGATATAATTACACACATATAAATGCGTATAATCACTATGCTGTGTGTTTTACATCGGACTGAAGAGGTTTCTAAAGTACCACAATTGAGTGCCTTGATGAAGGGAACCTCATTTAAATTTGATTTTTTGTTAGAATGATAACATGGTATTGGTAGGCTTGCTGAATAAGTGAATTTCATTTTAATAGTGAATGGTACTAATCTTTCCTAACTTACTTGAAATTGAGCAGAGAAAATCATTCTAAGTGTCGTTCTGGCCTTTGAATGAATGATTTCTCTATAATTAATATATAAAAAATTATAAAAAAAACTCATATCGATGAATTAATTTTCACATTCGGGTTCGTTGTCAAAGTGATGAAAAAATATTACTTATGTTAGGCCTAGTCATTTTATTTTCCCTATATATTTACTAAAAATATAAGCTCAGGAAAATGAACAGTTAAAATATAAGAGTCACACTACTAACTTTCAAGAATTTTAATTATACGATAAGAAAAAGGGTGGAGTCATTGATTTCCTCATTATATTTTCACATAGGCTAGCTCGTTTAGTTATCAGGAATGTCAAAATAAGAAAAGGATTTATTTTCCTTTCCAGACTGATATGGAATGGAATATGTTTTGGTATTTTTATTTGCATGTGGGTGTTTGGAACATTACTGAAAATTAAATTATGGAATTAAATTGCAGTGCTTTTTTTTTTTTTTGAAGGAAGATAGCAATTGCATTCATAGTAAACTCAAGCCAGAATGGCACGATACATAGTTCCCACCATGGGTGATAGGTGCCATTACATTTAAAACAATTCCGCTCCTTTATTCAGGAGAGAACAATAATATTCTAGCTAGGAATAATAGTAAAGAAAAGCTTCCGAAGCCAATGCGCTCAATTGCGGTACATCAAGAAATTCTTCCTTTTTGGATGTAGGATACAAACATTCTGTAGGCGAGACAGATAAGAGAAAATTATTGTAATTAGACAAAATCTATCAACATAGAGTTGGGCCTAGGTCAAAACAACCCAGCCCATGCCCAAAATAGTAACCCAATAGCCAAGAAAGAAGCCCAAACTCAGGCCAAAACAAGGATATATGGCTTGACCAAAGCCCACAGTCTTTCTTCAGTTGCACTGGTCGACCGCCCAGACTCCCTATGTCGCCGCCGCCAAACTACACCAACCCCTGTGCCGCCGCAACCGACTAACTCCATCCCCCGCTGCCTCAACGCATCACTTAACCTTGCTGCCCCAACCCAAGCCTAAACCCGATCGATGAAGTCCAATCTAGCACGCCGCCGCCACCCATTCAGCCCCACCATCACGTCACCGATCATGAAAGTGCCGCACTGATGTTCAACCCGTGTTGTACCGCCGCCCACCGAGCCCAAGAAATCGCCTGGTGCTTGTCGACAAAAAACCATTCAGTTCAACCCCGAGCTAAAACCTCTCTCCATGAAGCTCCCAGGCCTCTTAATAATCTATTTCCTCTCCGGCAACAGCCTCTAGCCAGCGAGGCGAGCCAACGGACAAGAAGGAAAAATTGCAAACCCTAGACCAAAAATAGTCCGAGTTTTTTCACATCGATTCTCTTGACCAACTCTTATGGATGAAATATAAAATTATAATTTTCAAAAATGCCTTTTTACTAATTAAAGTACATGTATAACATCAATTTAATTATAAGGAATATTGGTGGGGGGATATAAAATTTTTAGAGGGATAATTAATGTAATTTTACATTTGACAGTGGGAAACGGAATTAAAATACCACCTTTGACTAAGTAATTCTATTAAGGCTTTACGAGGGAGTCAATTTTTAATCAAATCTCATTTTTTATTTCCTTTCCAATCTCTAATTACAACCAAATGGCACATCTGACTGGAAAAAAAATTATTTCTCATTCTACACCATGATTTCCTGCCATTCAAATGGGGATATATATCATTTTATAGATTTTACAGGTATTATTATTTTTGAATGAAGGGCTGGTGGAGCTGCCCTCAAGCCTTGATTAATAAAACTGTTGAATACAAGGGGGAACATTGAGCCTCAACCCCTGATTACAAAAAGCGACTAGAGTATGTCCCGAAATAATATCAGGAATCTCTACAAAAGACTTGTATTCAAACAAGCACCAACTAGCAAAGAGCGCTCTACTGGCTACTTCATTTACTTTGACATAGCAGTGACATAACGGAAAGATAACTCTATCTGTAACCCGATTATAACATAGCATAAGTACCCGCTTTAGCACAACTTTCCTACTATGTTGCCGCCAGATGATAAATCCGACGACACTTAGCTTCATCCTGCCATTAGGTGGTAACGACCACTTGACGATGCCAAAAACTCGCTACCAACCTAGAGCAGCTAAGGCACATTGAGTGCATACTCTGGCATAAGGCCCTACTAGTTCTACACAACAAGTGTAGACTCTTATTTCATGCCAAAGACGTGACCTAAATACATAACTGCAGTAAAAGAAAACATTAGTAACATAACTAGCTAAGACCATGCCCAAAAAGAGGGCCCAAGCCCTAGCAGCAATCCAAGAAAGGAGAAACCCACAAACTGCCAGCCGGGCCAGGCTCAAACCCCCTACAGCCACCTCCGCCGGACCATGCAGAAGGCCGCCACGCAGCCTTCGCCAAACCGCCATCAACAATTTGTCATCCCAGATCGGAACCAGAACCTGCAGAGAAACAGTAATCGTCGCACCATGGAGAAGACCCAGATCGGGATCAGAGGATCCTAACCAGATCAAGCTGCTCCAAGCAGCCCCCAGCCAAGCCGCTCCGAACGCCTCACCGCCCGATCGCCTCCAAATCTAAGATCAAATCTGTTGAGTTGCCCATCGAGGAGAGACCCAGAAGCTAGCAGTTGTAGTTTTCCTCTCCCTCACTGACATCCACCGTAATCTCACTGATCGGACCGAGAAAGTTGATCTAGAGACCTCGCCTCACACCCAACTCATGCGGAGTCGGCAATGGCCCGTACGACGACGGCGTAGGGGCACGCCGCCGGACAGGGGGGAAGACCTCATTCCTTTCTCTCAAGCGCGTACAGCGCGTTCCTTCTCTCTCAGTGAAAATTATATCAATTTACAGCAATGATTTTACAGGTATTATAAATCGCCTATGGTTAGATATGATTCGCCTATGAAGAAAGAGGTAGAGCAACATTGCGGCATAGAGAGAGTGTAGAAAGCACAAGGGTTTTTTATTATATTCTTTTTAGAATTCAATAAAAAATAACTTTAGAACATAAAATAGGAGAGTCTTACCTAATAAATCCAGCAAAATTCTAAATGAATTTAGCATTTAGAAAATTATCCTTTATTTTTCAAATATACTGCTAACTTTAAAAAGTTCTGAAACCCAACCAACAATAACATGGGTATGTGTTTCCACTCCAACTTCGTTTGCAATCTTCAACGTACTATTAGCTAATTAGAATCAATTAATAGTTCAAACTCATTGAAATATAAAATCGCAGAATTATAAAATGCTTGGTATAATAGAATATAATACAGAGTTAAATTGTTAAAGCAATGGCTTTTTCATAGTGTTAACGTTAGAGTCTGCAGAGGTCTCTAGTTAGCTTTAAAGAGAGAGAGAGAGACACACACACACACACAAGAAGTATAGTAGTTCATCTCCGCCTTAGCGGGAGACTACGTCCACTTGAATATTGTACTGTGTGTTTGGGATTACAAAATGTGTAATGGAGTCGATGTTTAAGTGGGAGGAGGCATTCCTTTTATAGGTGAAGGAAGCCATCTCCTTTACATTTTCTTAGATGTGGGATGTAATAATCACTATTCTAGTCTAGAAAGCCTAGTTGTGAGAGCATGTTGGCAAGGCCGGGAAGGTGGCTTCCCGGCGACTTTTTTGCCGCTTCTGGATATCGTAGCGTAGCTTGAACATAGGGCTATGGGATGCATGTCTCGGTTGGGCCTCACTATGGCCTGTGGGAGTCCCAAAGAGGGTGTTACTTATGCTTGGTGATGTAGCAAAGTACCTTGCTAGTAGAGGTATCTACAAGTCCCCGAGTAAGAGGAGCTTCTTGGTTGGGGTTGGGGAGTTATAAACAAAATGTCATCAAGCATAAGTAACGTCTGAGAGGCGCCTTGCCCCTACAAGTTCCCGAACTCCGTAAGCAAGAAGGGACTCGTTAACCTGCATAGCATAGAAAAAAAAAAACGCGCATATGTAGAATGCTTGTTGTGTTGGGCAGCGTATGTGAGTTGCATTGATATGCATTGGCATATACTAATGGACGAGGTGCATGATACATGTTGATGTATACATGTAAATGGCACCGAGTATGATCGGTTATGACGTATAAACTAGAGAACGCATATGCTTGTGTGAGCAAATGGATTGCATACGATAAATGCGTGATGCGCGCAAGAAAACGAAAGAGGTCGAGTTGACGAGGTTACACTCGGTGTGAGTTGTGTGAGTGCCATGAAGGGAAGCGGTTGTAATTTGTGAACGATAGTGACACGAACGCTTGTGTTTGTTTGATTGTCGCTCGTATTAATGGAACAGGAAAAGAATTCGATTTGTCGCGAGCATCAAATGGTAGAAGAATTCAATGTTCCTTTAATGTGTATTATGTCAGGGGGATGTGAGTATAACACTTGGGAATGCCGGGAGGCAAGAGGATGGAAGCTCAGGGGTGCCGGGAAGGCGTAAGCGGAAGCTCGGGGGTTTCCAGGAAGGCGTGAGTGGAAGCTCGGGGGTTGCCAGGAAGGCTTGAGTGGAAGCTCGGAGGTTTCCGGGAAGGCATGAGCGTAAAACTCAAGGGTGCCTCGAAGGAGTGAGCTGGAAGCTCAGGGTTACAGGGAAGGTATGAGCGGGAGGCTCGAGGGTTGCTAAGAAGGCATGAGTGGGAAGCTCGGGGTTGCCGGGAAGGCATGAGCGGGTAGCTCGAGGGTTGCCGGGAAAGCGTGAGCGGGAAGCTAGAGGGTTGGTTGGAAGGCGTGAGCGGGAAGCTCAGAGTTGCTGGGAAGGCATGAGCGGGAAGCTCAGGGTTGCCAGGAAGGCACGAGCGGGAAGCTCAGGGTTGCCGGGAAGGCATGAGCGGGAAGCTCGTGGGTTGCCGGGAAGGCATGAACGGGAAGCTCGAGGGTTGCCGGGAAGGCATGAGCGGGAAGCTCGAGGGTTGCCAGGAAGGCATGAGCATGAAAGCTCGGCGGTACCGCTAAGGCAAGATCATGAAAGCTCGGCGGTTTTGTGAAGGTGTGAGCACGAAGCTCGTGAGCGGGGAGCTCGGGGGTGTCGCGAAGGCGTGAGCATGAAGCTCGTGAGAGTGAAAGCTCGGCAGTGCCATTGAGGCAAGAGCGTGAAAGCTCGACGGTGCCTTAAAGGCGTGAGCACGAAGCTCGGGGATGAGCGGAAGCTCGGGGATGAGCGGAAGCTCGGAGGTGCCGCAAAGGCGTGAGTGTGAAATCTCGGCGGTGCCGTTGAGGCAAGAGCCTGAAAGCTTGGCGGTGCATTGAAGGCCTGAGCGCGAAGCTTATGAGGAGGGAGCTCAGGGGTGCCGCGAAGGCATGAGCGCGAAGCTCATGAGTGTGAAAGCTCGGGGGTGCTGCTGAGGCAAGAGCATGAAAGCTCGGCGGTTCCGTGAAGGCATGAGCGTGAAAGCTCAGCAATGCCGCTGAGGCGTGATCGTTTTAAAGCTCGTGAGTGTGAAGCTTGAATGTGATGCCCTGAGGCATAAATGTAATCGTTGTTAATTATGCAAGGCTGTATGTATAAGTCCCCGAAGTCCCCAAGGAAGGTTTTCTTGCGGGGTTGATACCAAAGAATAACTTTTTACCGTATTGCGAGCATAATTAGTGCAAGTGCGTCGTCCATCTAGAATTGGTTGGAGCGAGCGCTTATGCCCTTTCGGGTGGGCCCCTGCTAGGCCCTCCGAGGAGTCCCCAACTCCTGGCTATAGACCTCCGCATGGTCGGAAAATTGTTTGATGAGGGGAGCTGCGTATAAGTAGTGGGTGTTGGGTAGTGAGCCCAATCTTTGATACCCAAGCATCGGGGGTTAACTGCCTGATCAATGGCTGCCGTGGGCTGTGTTAACCGGTCTCTTTACTCTTTCCCGGAGGAGAAAAGCTTGATTGCAATGCTGCGTAGCAGTCATCATTATTATGAGGTGTTGCCTTACCGCTTGGCGGTTGATCATGGACCATAGACTCGTGGAGTCTTAGACCAGTTTAGGTCTCTTTCCCGTGGGGAGAATTTGACAAAGTATGGTGGCCGGAGGCTAGACCATATATTTACAGAGTATGTGTAAAGTTTGTAATTGTATGAACAATGACAAATAAGTATAGCATAGCTTGTTTAAGTAAGCGTCATATGTTTGTTTAATTGTGTTGCAATTAAATAGAAGCATGGCATGTATATAGCATGTACTTGTAATGTGGATGCTAATAACATTTTTGCATTTTTGTAGACATGCTTAAGGATCATTGAGGTCGGTATGTGAAGTATGGCATATCTAGCATGTGACCTAGAAAGTGTTGCCAAATCTACGAAATGTTGTAGGCATGCTTAAAAGTTATGGAAGCATGTAAAGATATATCAAGTGTGATATCCTATAAGCATGCTGAAAAGTAGTGAAAGCATGTAACGGCTCTAATTGCAAGAGCGTGTATTGAGATATAGCATTTTACTTATCTTATGCCGATTGGAGTGGGTTCGAATTGGAATCATTGAAAGTACCTAAATCATGTTGGAGTTGTCCAAGCATGACGCTTATTGCTCCGGCGAAGTTCCTTGGTAGAAGGATGGTGGTTTCACTAATTGGAGAAGTGATCGATGGTTATGTCTCATTTCTCTTAGCATAAGATAGAGAAAATAATTAGCACCTTTGATCATGTACACATGTTTGAATCATGTTTCTTCAAATTTATGTATGGTACCAATTCTCATGAAGTGTTTGAGTTTCATAAGCATGTGAGATGCAAGTTTTCATTATTAAATGAAATCAAAAATATAAGAACACTGTACATGAAATGTACATAGGGATGAGTGAGTGCCGATTTGCTAGCATATAAACCATAACCCGAGAAGGTGGCACACGTGCATAAGCTTAATTGCAATGCTTTGAAGTTTTAACAAGCAACAAATGCGATACTGACAAGCTAGTTTCTGTATGACAGAGTTCATTAACATGCATGTGTGGTCAACTAGCAATGGTTACACAGAAAAGCTACATGTGTGCGGTCATAGAGAAAACTTAAGCCAAGCTTAATTCGGACATGCCCAGTGATATTGCAAATAAGGTACCATGCGGCCATTGCCTAATCCACATGTCAATAGGCAAATGAGCATGCATGCCCAGTCGAGGACTTATACCTTTGCATGTGCATACAAATTTAATGTGATTGAACAGAGCATGCATGTGTGCACGGTATCCAAGTTTTTCATGTTATATGATGACAAAGCATATACAATCATGATCACGTTGCAGCACACATATGTAAAGCATGTCCATATCAGTGAGTATGTTGCAATTAAAGTGAATGATGATACGTGTCCTGCATACGTGCACACAAGACAATAATTTATGTATGGCCTTAAATTGTTAGTCATGTTTCTGCATAGGCACGTGTATATCAAAGAAAAGGATAGAAAGACTTATCCTTTGGCCGACCTTGTTGCAGAGGAAATCAATTCAAATCAGAGAAATTCAGGCTGGGTGGTCGAAGAAGAAGATGAGCCCAAATGACTCATCATGGATGACGCCAATACATGGCTGATCACCTGCAATTGATGGCTTCAATTAATGGCAATTGAAGAGAAAATTTTGGTGTGCGGCCAGGAGCCTCTGGCAGGGAACCGGAAGATTGAAGCTCCTCCACAAGAATCGAAGCTCCGCCACTGATTGAAGTTCGTTCCGCCAAGTATTGAAGCGGAGTTTGGCCAGCGAGCATTGGCTAGCAGTGGTCGTTCGGTGGAGGCAGGTTAGCAGCGTTGAATTTCAGTGATGTAGCTCGGCGGAGGTTTTGCCTGCGGAGCTAGTGGTGGTGGAGGTTTGGGGAAGATGCGGCTCGGCAGGGCGAAGCCTTTTGGCCAGCGGTGAAGCTCGGCTGAGCGGAGCTTTTGCCCAACGGTAAAGCTCAGGGGAAATGGCTGGCAGAGGGAGGTGATCGAATCAGAAATTGATGATGAGATAGCCGCTGGCAGTTGCCGCTGACGCTTGATGATGATCTGCCGGGGGTGGCCTGTTCGTTAAGTTAGCGGAGGATGGCTTGCCAGCAGTGCACAGTAGCGGAGCATGGTCTGCTAGCGAAGGATGATGATTGAAGGTGGGATGAGTAGCTCGAGTGCTCGACGCAACTGTGCTTGGCGGATCGATCTTTGACGAACAAAATGATTTAATCTTGACAAGCCATCGTAACACTTGCTGCCTGAGATAGCTTCTGGCGGAGGGGCTTTGTTTGGCGGAAGATTTTCTTAGCTGTCGGCGGATGTTCGCACCGCTAGGCGGTAGGCATTGTGCGCTAGCAGAGGGGATGGTTCTTGGTAGATGATCCTTTGGCGGAAGCTGTTGAACGTTTGTTGTTGACACTGACGAGACTAGTCCTGGGTTGAGCGGGAACTCAAGACCGTCAGGAGCTATTGGGACAATTGAAGCCATTGAAGCCTGGCGCTAGCGCTGACGAGGCTAGTATTACTGCTGAGCTAGATCGGCGGTGCCGCTGAATATGCAGGCTAGGTGTATTTGGGAAAGGAGTGTAGAGTGTCCAAAGCAAATCTATGGGTGTCCAGAGAAGCTTTGCCCAAAATTTTTTTTTTTTGAGATGGTCGTTGACCATCGTTTGACCGCTGTTGACCAACCTTGTCAGCGTTGACTTTTTTAGAGGGGTGTTGACCGGAGTTGTCCAACCCTAGATGGGCGTTGACCCACCTTGACCGGCGTTGACCAGCCTAGTTCGGTGCTGACTGAGCGTTGACTCAACGCCTACGGATCAAAGTTCATGGTACGTGACGAAGCCTTTGTGTTAGCTTCCCATAGACGGCGCCAATGTTAATGTTTGGATCCGTGGGGATCTAATTAACGATAGAGAGAGAGAGAGAGAGAGAGAGAGAGAGAGAGACGAGAAGTATAGTGGTTCATTTTCGCCTTAGCGGGAGACTACGTCCACTTGAATATTGTACTATGTGTGTTTGTAATCTCGTAATGGAGTCGATGTTTAAGTGGGATGAGGCATTCCTTTTATAGGTGAAGTAAGCCATCTCCTTTACATTTTCTTAGATGTGGGATGTAATAATCACTATTCTAGTCTAGAAAGCCTAGTTGTGAGGGCATGTTGGCAAGGCCGGGAAGGTGGCTTCCCAACAACGTATTTACCGCTTCCGGATACCGTAGCGTAGCTTGAACATAGGGTTACAGGATGCATGTCTCGGTTGGGCCTCACCATGGCTTATGGGTGTCCCAAAGAGGGTGTTACTTATGCTTGGTGATGTAGCAAAGTAGCTTGCTAGTAGAGGTATCTACACATAGTTATTAAATCTTTTCAAAAACCTATTCAACCTCTTATTTTAATTTTAGTAAAAAAAAGAGTCGACTTTCTGTCTGCTAGCTTTTTTCTCTAGCGGGGGAACTGATCAAGTATGGCAGCGGAGGAGACTATCATGCAATTGGTTGGGGGCGAGGAGGCAATCTAAGATCTTTTTTTCTATGTTTGTGGCCGATTGCTTTCCTAGAAACAAGTCTTGCTACCGTCATTTTTGGGGGTGATTTCCAACATCTGGGGTTTGAAAGAACACATGCTGATCCTTGAGGAGGGAGAAGGGATTTATGTCTTCTAGTTCAAGGAACAAGAGATGAAGGATCACGTCCTCATTGGTGGATCGTGGTTCTTTAACAATTCGATGTTTCCCTTGGAGGATTATGACAGTATCCGGGATCTGGCAGAGGTTCTGTTGAACTCTATGGCGGTTTGGGTGGCGGTGAAAGGGCTGCCCATAGCTATGCGCAACGATCGTGCCCTAGCCCTACTTAGGAATGACTTGGGTATATTTGTGAGGTATGATCAAGAGGTGTTGCAGAGAAAAGAACCTGTGAAACGAGTCCAAATTGTGCATGACGTACGTCGACGTACGTACTCTTTCTCGGCGGCGGTGGCGGTCAAACTGGGGCTGAGGTATGAGAAAAGAGTATTTACAAAAGAGTATTTATGAAGGGACATGAATTGACCATGCATAAACAATTATATGTGTTTTGCGTTTGACCATGCTTTACGTCATGCATATATATATATATATATATTTTTTTTTTTTTTTCTCAGGTGCGGACGTCCGTACCGAATTTTCGGTACGGATTTCCTGTTTTCGACCACTTTCCGGCCACATTTTTACATCTTAACCGTTCAGTTTTTAGGTCCTAGTGTATAGATCACCTCTACAAAATTTCAGCCAATTTGGTGATCGTTAAGGCATCCAAAACTGTATTTTACACGAACGGACCGAATCTGTCCAACCAGAACCGTTCGTATTTATAATGGTAAATTGCAGTTTTGGATGCCTTAACGATCACCAAATTGGCTGAAATTTTGCAGAGGTGATCTATACACTAGGACCTAAAAACTGAACGGTTAAGATGTAAAAATGTGGTCGGAAAGTGATCGAAAACAGGAAATCCATACCGTCCGCTCGGTACGGACATCCGCACCTGAGACGGACTGTATATATATACACACACACACACACATACACCAAGAAAGAAAAGTAGATATATATATATATATATATATATAGGGCTAAATATTGTTTAGTCCTTGAGCTTTTAACCATAAAGCACTTCAGTCTCTGACCTTCTAATTTCACATGTTTAGTCCCTATACTTCAAAATTTCAGACCAATAGGTCCTTGTCATCTAAAAGTCGCGGCGAAATGTCTATTATGCCCTCAGTTCTTTTTTATTAATTAATTATTTATTTAATTTTTTTTTGAAAAGGAATTTTTTTCTTCCCTTTCTTTCTTTCTGTTTATTTTTTTTTCTCTTTCTTTCTTTCTTTCTGTTTGAAAAAAAAAATATATATAATAAAATAAAGAAAAATAAATAAATAAATAAAAGAGAAAGGAATAAATTTATGGGAAAATGATCGTTTACCCCATTTCTGTGACATTTGACCCCATTTACCCAAACACTCTAAGAGATTGCCCAATTAATCATTAGTTTTCATTTTTAAACCCCAATTACCCAACTTTTTAAACGTGTGGCTGTTTTATTCATTTTTGTGGACGCTTTTGCCCTTTTATAACTGAAAGCTCTATAACTGAACGTTTTGAAATCGTAACAGAAACGGGATTTAGGGAGCGAAGCTCTCCGATTTCAGTGAGAGAGGTTCGGCTGTATCTGTAGATAGAGAAGTTCTCCGGTTTTGAGTGTGGAGCTTTATCATTTTAGAGAGAGAGAGAGCAGCTGTGCGATTTATATAGGCAGGAGAGAGAAGCGTCTTGGTCCCGGTTAACGAATCTTCGGTGTCTTCGGTGTGTGAATCTTCTGCGATTTAGAGCTGGTGGTAGTAGTTTTTGCGATTCATGTAGGGAGGAATTCTGCTGTGATTTTCACATGGATCGTGATTCAGATGCTCTTCGAGTTCATCCACTGAGGTTTGCTTTTGTTTCTTTACCTCTATCGAATCCGTTTGGCTTTTAGCTCTGTTTAATATGTTTGAGTTTAGGATTTTTTTTGTACGAATTGTTGTCTTATTTTTCGAACTGAATTTTCTGAATCAGAGCTTCCAGGCGTTTGTTTCGATTATGAATTGTTTTTGTTATTTTGGTATTGAACTTCCAGGTGTTTTTGAGTGCATTGTGTTAGGTTTGAGTTTTTGTATTAATTTCGTGTTTCTTTCGTTGAATTCATGTTTGAATTTTGGGGTTGAGCTGGTACCCGGAGTGTTGCGGTAGTTCTGATTATATTCTTGGGAGGCAGTAATATTTCTAGTGGGGGCCAATAATGTTGTTCAACGATATTTTAGTATCTATAATTGTTGCTTACTGATGATTTATTTTGAATACATTGCAATTTATTAACCTTACAAAGATTAAATGGCTGTTTTGACTATATTACTGGGGACCAGTAATTTGTGTATTGGGGGGCAGTAATGTTTTAATGTGTTATTAAGTAGGTGTAATTGTTGTTTTTGTTATCTTTTTCGTCATTTTGAAAGTTGTTTGGTACTAATTCATCTTCGTTTTGGTAGGTTTGATTTCATTATTGGGGGGTAGTATTCAGTTTACTGGGGGGCAGTAATATGTGTTTTTTATTCTAATAATAGAATGGTCTTCCTGTGATTTCTTCGTAGGTCTATGCCTGATCCTCTGGTTGCTAGGTGTCTTTACTCTGGCAAAGGTTATATGATTCCTTTGAATCAATGCATGGACTACTCTGAGTTGTATGAAGACATTTTCCGTACATTCCAGTTTTTCCCAACTGATAATGTTGAGCTTCAGTATTCAGTTCCAGGTTCTGAAGTCTGTTTTCTGCGTAATGATCGTGATTTCCAGATGCTGTTTTGCTCTGCCAGGATTCATAGGCTAGAGTGTGTCGATATTTCAGTTTTAAAGGTTGGGGGAGGTTTTAGGAGAAACGGTTCGGTGGATAGTGGTTCGGAAGTTATTGATGAAGATGATTATTTGGGTGATGCATTCAGGACTGAAGTTCACAAGACGTATTTGTCTGATGAGTGGAGTTCTTATATCCATAACGTCGGGGATAAGTTTCATGGCGCTGCTGAGCTCCGTGAAAAACTCAGGAAGTATGCAATTGCAGTTGGTTTCGAGTTTGTATTCCTGAGAAATGATCTGGACCGTATTCATGCAGTCTGTGCAAATGTTGGAACGGAAGGTTGTGATTGGCATATTCGTGCTTTTTCATCATCTGCCAATGGTTGCCTGTATATCACAGAGTTGAATAATACTCACACCTGCAAGGGTGTAGTTAGGACTCAAAAACACAAGCTTTTGGGGTCCAAGGTTGTCAAGACTTGCATTGCTTCTGATGTTACTTTTAATCTCTCATTGAAGCCAAGGGAGATTATGAGCAAGTTTAAATCAACATATGGGTTTGATATTTCATACAAGGTTGCCTTGAAAGCAAAGCATCGGGCCAAGGAAGCGATTTATGGTTCCGATGCAGACACGTTCAGCAAGTTATCTTGGTATAAGGAAGCTGTTTTGCAGAGTAACCCCGGCTCTTCTTTTGTGTTGGAGGTTGAACCATCTTCAAATCGTTTTCAAAGGCTTTTCTTAGCTTATGGAGGTTGTGTAGAAGGCTTCCAATTCTGTTTGCCAGTGTTGTATGTTGATGGAACGTTTGGTAAAAGCATTTACAAGGGACAGATTCTGTCTGCAACTGGAAGGAATGGGAATCAAGGTAACTGAATTGTTTATTCCCTCCCCATAAATTTATTCTTTGTCCCCCAGTAATATTGGCCTTTGTTATAGTTTTTTGTGTGAACTTAATATTTCTTGTTTTAGTTTCTCTCATTGTGATATATATCATTTTTACATTGCTGTGCGACGTTGTGACATTGTACTGCCGTGAAATTACAACATTATTGACCCCCAGTAGACTGATTTTTCTGTGATCTGTTTTATGCAGGTTTCTATCCTCTAGCTATATGTTTTTGTGATTCAGAGACAGATGCAAACTGGACATTCTTTTTCAAACATTTGAAGTGTCTGCTTGAACCTCAAGGGAGAGTTATCACATTTATTAGTGATCGGGGTATTGGATTGTTGAGCGCTTTCGATAAGGTTTTTGCTGGTAATCCTCATCTGTTTTGTTACAAGCACTTGGTGGCAAACCTTGCCAGTAAATATAGGGGTAAAGGTAATTCAAAACTGATAGAAGATGTAAAGCAGAAGTTTTTTAAGGTCGCATATTCGTCGACTCAGAAGGAATACCGTTTCAATTTGCGGTTGCTTAGAGAAGCTGGAGGTGCCGATATTATTGACCTTTTTCTTTCTGAATTGCCTGTGGAAAATTGGTGCCGTGCATTTTATACTAGCTGCCGATATGGAATTATGGCTAATGGGATTGCTGAATCATTTAACTCTTGGATTGCAATTGAGCGTTTGATGCCAGTCTACAGTATGCTTGACCAGACAAGAATTAAACAAATGGAGATGGCGGGTAAAAGGAGGGAAGAAGCAGAACGTTGGACCACAGAACTAACTCCCAAAATGGAGGAAAGGTTGAAGGTGCAGATGGAGAAATCTCGTCGTTTCAGTGTCCATTATTCAAGTCATGGAGTTTATGAGGTTCGATCTGACTTTTCATATGTTGTCAACATTTCCGATCATGCTTGTTCATGTGTTAAATGGCAGATCAATTGTTTTCCTTGTCCTCACGGCCTCGCTGCATTACAAGCAGCCTCTGAAAATGTGTATGATTATATTGATAAGTACTTTCATGTTGGTATGTTCAAGAAGAGCTACAGTTTTCCTATCCATCCGATAACAAATGTTGATATGTCTTCTTCGGATTCAGCCTCTGAATGTATATTACCTCCACTTGCGAAGAGGCCCCCTGGGAGGCCTAGGGTGAAGCGGTTCAAGTCGGTTGGAGAGGTTGAAAAGAAGCTGATTCGTTGTGGTCGTTGTGGAAAAATGGGCACTCATAACAAGTTGAGCTGCACTGAACCTCTCGTTCAGCAGTAGTATATGTTTCTGTAGAGAGTTTTTAGGGTTTGACTTTGTCTAGTGGGGGGCAGTAATTGGTTTACTGGGGGACAGTAATTGTTTATATTCATACTCAGATTAACATTTTTATCTCACATGTCAGGTTTTTACTGTTGTGATGATAAAAATTGCATCTACATAGCACAAGTTCAATTTTTTTTACAGGATTATAGATTATTGGGTGGCAATACTGGGGGGCAGTAATTGGATTATTGGGTGCCAGTAATTTTTTTTATTCAGTCTGAAATAAAAATTTTCTTATTCACATGTCAGATTCTTACTGTTGGGATGATGATTTAACAGGTTTAATGCTTATTTGGTGTCAATACTGGGGGGCAGTAATTGGTTTACTGGGGGGCAGTAATTGATAGTATTCAGGCTCAAATAAACATTCCTCCCATTCGCATGTCAGATTCTTAATGTTGGGATGATTATAATTGAATCGACGTAACACAAGTTCAATTTTCCTTCAGTGTTTTTGCTTATTGGGTGACAATACTGGGGGCCAGTAATTGCATTACTGGGGGGCAGTAATTGTTATTATTCTGGAGAAGAGAAACATTCCTCCCATTCGCACGTCAGATTCTTAATGTTGGGATGATTATAATTGAATCGACGTAACACAAGGTCAATTTTCCATCAGGGTTATAGCTTTTTGGGTGACAATACTGGGGGCCAGTAATTTGGTTACTGGGGGGCAGTAATTGTTATTATTCTGGAGAAGAGAAACATTCCTCCCATTCGCACGTCAGATTCTTAATGTTGGGATGATTATAATTGAATCGACGTAACACAAGGTCAATTTTCCATCAGGGTTATAGCTTTTTGGGTGACAATACTGGGGGCCAGTAATTTGGTTACTGGGGGGCAGTAATTTGTTAACTTGGACATATAAGGTAGTAACATGTCTAATTTGGAGCATTTTTTTGTAAAGCGCCTGCTTCTAATTGAAGTCAGCATCAGTATACTATATCATCTAATAATGCAGTTCATTTCAACATAGTTTGTACACATGTATAAATACGATAACTGTACACGCCCTACTCTTCGGATATGAAAACTACATGTATAAATATGTAATATCTAATCCCATGACTCACTTTCTTCCCAATACTAGGTGCATGAACCTCTCAAGCAGTCTTTTTCTCATGTTGTCCCCACCTTCCTTGGTTGGTTCCACGCCGTTTACAATGCTCTCCATGTAATGTAGCATAAAGGGTCCGCAATCACCACTGTAATGTAGCATAAAAAATTAGACATGCTTAGGAATGTACGCAGAAACGACAAATGTTATACAAGTATTATGACAAATATTTTGCTTCAATGTACTTACGATGATGGGTTCTGTTGCGGGCAGTCAAAGTCTTCATAGAGTTCATAGTCTGTCTCCGCAACGTTATTCTGTAAGATCCAGTTCCTGGTCTGTTTTTCTTCCTCGGTCATTGCTTCTTCAACAATAATCAGGTTTTCGTTATCATCTTCGCCTTTGCATTTTTCTCGTGTGACATTGGGATCTTGGCTTTCTCCCGGCATTCTCATCTTAGTCAAGTTCACAACATGTATGAACTTCTTTATGTGCTTTACCTGTTATTAGCAGATATAGATTTTTAATTCCACAAAAGCATGCCAACAGTATTTAAAAAATAAAACTGAATTTCTGTAATTACTACATACCACTCTAGCTGCATTCAGGTGGTACTTCTCCTCATTGTTGAATTCATCTACTGGGGGCCTCAATGAATTCATATGGCTGATTCTCCTTGTTTCATTGTCGATTACCAGTAATGTGTAGTGCATGCTTGTGATGTGGTGAATTGGTAATAGCACCTGTTTGAAATGGAAGACGGACCACAGTGGTTCATAAATCATAGTCTCGACTCCACACTCAAAAGGCCGAGTGTCCTCTTCCTGTTCTTTCGTCTGTTCATACTTTATGGCATAATACTGTAAACATAACGTAACAAAATTAATTCAATTTAACAGTAAAACTTATCATTGAATCTAGTTCAAATTTTGCTCATTCAGTGGGGGTAGTAGACTTATTACTAGGGTGCAATAATATTACGATATGAAATTCATATACAGAACCGCTTCAAAACACAAAATTATATATACTTATTACCACAAAGTGGGCCATAAACAAACTACTGCCCCCCAGTAGATAGATTACTACCCCCCAGTAACCACAAAGGGTACTCCATATTTCAGCATGTTACTCAATGTGGCTTCCGAATAAACACATAACTGAATAGATTTGGGTTATGCTACTTACAGAAGCGTCTACTGTGAGGAATCCCACTTGCGAACTTTGCTTTTCTGCATCAGACTTCAGCAAGTCAATGTAAACGGCGATCACCTGCAAAATTCAGTACGTGGAATATGGATCAAAACTTTATAAGTAATATGACAAATGAACAATTGCAGTTATTGATGAGATTACTGGGGGGCAGTAATCATTAAACTGGGGTGCAGTAGATTATTGAATCGAGCCAGTGGGCATTAATCTATCTACTGGCAGGCAGTAGATAGTATAATGGATCGACTCATTGAAATACTTACGTCAGTTTCAATGTCCCCCTCCTGGATTATTACTCTTAGGTCGTGCTTCGTGATCCGGCGTAGAAGATCACTGCTGATCCAGTACTCGGTCCTATTGAAACAGAAACATTAGATTCCAACACTATCTGTATGTAAACCGGAAATTAAATTGTCACACCAATTTTAAACCACAATGTGTACTTACGTGTCTTTCTGAGCAACGTTGAAGAAGTCTCGATAATACCTTGCCACTGCAGGATCCAATGTCTTCCATGTTTGCTTATCGCATTTGACTCCCTTAAGCTTTAACTTGTTGTGAAATTTTCCAGGGGCTTGAAGCATGACTCCTGCCTTCTTAGGTGCAGCTCGCTTTGAAATTTTTGCCTCTTCTGGAGTGTCGTACTCCCACTCCTCCTCTCTAGCTTTCTTGGCAGCCCTCCGGTATGTCTTCACGTTTTTCACTATCGAATGTATCTCCGGAGTTTTCTTCGTCTGTTCCTCATCAGCATGTTTCCGTTCCTTCTTTTTTTCCTTTCCAACTAATTGCATCACTTCTGCCTCAGCAATGTTCCTTATAATGTTGTCAAGCTGGGCATCTTCATCTTCATTCCCATGTTTTTGTTGCCCCAGTGGGAAACTGCTTTCATTTACTTCTTCAGGTACTTCATGTGCAATAGGGAACGCTGACGTCACCGTGTCCGTCGACTTTCCCGCACTGGCTGCATGATGGGTTTCCTCTCCGACGCTCGGTCCAAAGTTTGGATTTTCATCCTCAACTTCATCATGGTGGACCACAACTTGCTTGAAAGGAACTATCTCAAGTTGGGTTTGAGGTGGGGGGACCTCTCCTTTCTCCCTTTCAAGCCGTATGTACAGCGCCCTGATGAGGTTATTTTTGGCCCGTTTTTCAATTTCCAACTCCCTAATTCTCTCGTCGGCAACCCTAAGCTTTCCCCATAAATCCTTGTTCTGTGCAGTCAGGTCCTCATTTGCTTTGGCAAGCCTTGCTAACTTTACCTCCATTTCTTTTGCTGGCTTTGTCTCACCAATGGCTTCCTCCATCTCCCTAATCAGTTCCTTGATATTCCCCGTCAGCCTTTCATTTTGTTGCTCTTCTGCTTGGCTTGCCAGTGGTACCTGCCAACAGAACATAACCATAACAATCAAGCTATTGGTCCCCAATAATGTGTTTACTGGGGGACAGTAACAAGATTATTACCCCCCAGTAGACTGCCATAGAAGCACATATATACATGTAAACAATTCAATTTGAGCAACAAACATCAGAAATACCGGAAGACGGATTATGTTTAACGTATCTATTACCGGCCTATTACTGAATTAACACATTACTGGGTCCCAGTAATGTGTTTATTACCCCACATATAGTACTGCCCCCCACTAGACAAGGTCAACATACTGTCTACTGCCCCCCACTAGACCTGAACAACCATCACAATTTGCATCAAATATTCAACGCATCCCAAGTTTCACGGTTTATAGCAGTTATTCACAGTCAAAATCACATTTAATGTACAAATTCACACATTTAGATGGTAAATAAACTGTCTACTACCCCCCACTAGACACAGTTAGAAGCTCAGTTGTGCCACTCACCCAGTTGTCAAAGCTTGGTGTGTCCTGCACCTCTTCACCCAGTTCGATGTCTTCCAGTCTAATTTTTGTAGACCATGGTCCAGCTTTTATCAGATCCTGATACATTTAACAAGTAAGTAATGTGTTGTCAACATTGAAAATAAGGTATAAATCAAACAAGGTTTTTGTAATTTTCTTACCACAGCTAAGTTCTCGTTCATGTACAACTGCTCCAGGCTAAAAATTTCCTTTATTGACCATCGGATGAATCGTGGAGTCTCATTCTCCCTTCCAGGAATCCAGGTCTTTGCCTTGGTTTTCTCAAGGAACCAGTAATAGATGAGAAGAAGGCATCCATTCAAAACAGATGGACTGTTCCTCCTATACTTCTGTAACCCTTCCATCAAGAAGTTCAGAATTAAACTTGGCCAATTGTACATGTTAATGGTCTCAATCCGTTCACATATCGCGACCATATCCCAGGTGATCTGAGCACCTGTTCGGGTGAAGAAGAATGTGCTGAATAGATATGTCATCATTAGCACGGCTATCTTCCTGGCATCTTTCTCTTCTGCTGGCTTTGTCAACTCATCTATCAGTGTCGACTCCACCCTTGTTCTGAGGACAGCCTGCGTCTTTAAAGGGCTACCAAATATCGGGGAGTCTTCCATATCTTCCCTTACCACCCTCCTGTTCACATTGAACACCTCTCCTTCAGCGGGGATGTGAAACAAAGCCGTGACATCCTCCTCCGTTATTTCCATAACAATATCACCAAACTTCCACTTGTTGTCGGTACGGTCGAAGTGCCTTAGGAGTATCTCCAGGTCCGCTTCATGTTTGTGCAGCTGGATCTCTGTTATCTTGTCCTGCCAGAAAGGCTCCATCATTTCACCAAAGTTGGTGCCCATCAAAATCTCTTTCGTTCGGTCTGGTATTCTGTCTTTATGACCGTTGACCATCCTCCAGAATGCACTGAGCGTGCACTTCTGTTGCTTCCACTCAATCTTTGCTTTCTTTGTCTCAGTTTGCTCCTCCTTTTTAACTGCCTTTTTCATTTGCTTCTTCGCTTTCTTCTTTGGTTTTTCTTCTTCTGAACCCACTTCCTCTATAAGTTGTTTCCTTTTTGTTTGTTTTCTCGTTTTGATTACAAACCTTTTCGTTGTCTGTTCACCCTCTGATTCTGATTCTTCTTCAGACGATCGACCTGAATCTTCTTTAACTTCTTCTTCAGCGGATCCTTCGTCAGAAATATGTGCTGCCTGTTGTCGGTTCCTCTTTCTTATTTCGACAAACTTTGTTTGCAGTGTTTGGTTAAATGTGGCCTCAGTACAGTTATCGGAACTCTGTGAATTCCGGTCATCTTCCTCTGAGTCACTCATCAAAGTGAATTTTGGTCTACCCATTCTGCACCGAAAATAAAACCACAATGATTAATCAAAAATAGCTAATAGAAGGGTTCTTACTACAGAAACCCTATTATTGAGGGGCAGTAATGTGTATACTGTCATCCACTAAGCCATCAAAACTAGGACAAGTTTTTTGGATTCACAGTTTAATGCACTATATCACAAAGAAAACCAAAAATGATCATTACATAATCAACAAAATATGAGTACTGTGTCCTAAGAGAAACATTATTGGTGGGCACTAACTAGTCTACTGCCCACCAGTAGACCATCAAACAGTCCACCGCATCCCATGTTTCAGCAGTTATTCACACTCAAAACAACAATTAACGTACAAAACCCCACATTAGGATGGTCAATAAACTGTCTACTGCCCCCCACTAGACTGCATTAGGATGGTCAATAAACTGTCTACTGCCCCCCACTAGACTACAAAACCCCTCACAGTTTGCATCAAAAATTCAACCGCATTCTATGTTTCGCGTTTTATAGAAGTTATTCACAATCAAAAAAACACTTAATGTCCAAAAACTAACACATCAGAATGGTCATTATTCTGTCTACTGCCCCCCAGTAGCCATCACAATTTGCATCAGACCAAGCACCGCATCACAAGTTTCACGGTTTATAGAAGTAATTCACAGTCAAAATAACAATTAATGTACAAATTCACAGATTTAGATGGTAAATGTACTGTCTACTGCCCCCCAGTATACTGCAACATACAACATATCTTGAACAAATAATCGACTACTGCAATTTTACACAAAATTATATGGCAATAGCATATTTCATTCCGCCAAATGTGTGAATTTGTGATAATAGGCCCCCAGTACTTACTCTACTGGGGGGCACTAATGTTACCAATTTAAAGGGGCCTTCACAATACGCTTCAGGTCCAACTTCATTTCATCTAAAATAAATGTTTTGAAGTACTGATTAAGATTCGAATCATATTTTCACAGTTATGAACTAGAAACCCTATATTTCACCGATTTCAGTAATTGATGCAAACTCGTTCTAGAAATTTCGCAAAATTGTCACCAAAATGTAACTTCAATCTACTTTAAACGAAAGATTTTGTAATAGGTCCCCCAGAAATCAAGCATAAACTGGATAACGGAGTCGTAATAGGGTTTTTACCTGTTTCGATATCTCCTAAGCCGGAAAAAATTAGAAACACAACCGCCGGACCGTGAAGCGTCGTCGACGTGTAACCGTGAGAATTCATGTCAGAGACACAGAGAGAGAGAGAGTTAGAGAGGGAATGAGGCAGAGAGAGAGAGAGAATCGGGTATGGAGGGAGGAAGAGATTTGAAACGGTTTGACGTTTGATTGGGATTGGTAACTGACGAGTCGTGCGGTGTTAGTGCAGTGGCACTACCGTAATAATGTTTGTTTCCTGAACCTATATGAGTCTTGAACCTATAGAATTGGGTAAGTGGGCACAATTAGATGAAGGTGGAGTGATTGGGCATATATTGGACTAAAAATGTGTAACTGGTCACAACCCCTAAATTTATTTTAAAAAAAAAGAACTGAGGGCATAATAGACATTTCACCTCGACTTTAAGACGGCAATGACCTATTGGTCTGAAATTTTGAAGTACAGGGACTAAACGTGGGAAATTAAAAGGTCAGGGACTGAAGTGTTTTATGGTCAAAAGCTCAAGGACTAAACAATATTTAGTTCATATATATACACACACACACACACACACACACACACATATACCAAGAAAGAAAAGTGTCTGCAGAAATGAACATATATGATTATACGCATGTGTGTTTGAATTGAAGTGAACATTACTTAGTGGCACCTGGGCGGTGGGAGCACACACATACCATGAAGTTAACTATGCCTTTGAGATCGATAGAATGTTATTAAGGCATACGAACATGCAGCAGAGATGCTTATACCGCAAGGCAGCAAGTGACTAAATTAATGTGTCCCATATTTATTTGCACTTGGGCGGTAGGAGCACATACATATATCATGAACCATACACTTGAGATTATAGTTTTCATGAAGGTATATGTATGTGAAGTAGAGATGCTTATACCGCAAGGCAGGAAGTAATTAAACATGTGTAAGCCATGTGCAAATAATGTGTCCAACGGACATGGCTGCAAGTAATTAACATATATGTGGCTGCAAGTAACTAAACAAATAATGTGGCTAGCGGACATGCACCAAACACGTGTGTAAGCTATGTACGTAGCTATGCATGCCAAGGTGAGCTGTATGCTTGCAGGGGTGCACACGTGTGTTAAGTAATCAAGTTATATGACAGCAATTTACAGATGGCCATGTGCAGCAGTGCAACACACGGTGATTTATGTTTATAAACAAATGAGAGACCACTGAAAGTCAATGAAGCTTATATTTGAGGTGGAGATTTGCACGGATAGCCAAGAGCTGATCGATCAACTGAGAAGACCTCGAGTTCACTCTAGCGCTTGGGCTAGCGCTGGTAGCACTCTCTTTCAGCAATCTAGCAGAGGAAGTGCGGCTGAAGGAGATTAGCGGAGGAAGTGCGGCTGAAGGAGATTTGAGCTGGCAGGAGTGCCTTGCTGGCAGAATTGTGTCTAGCTGAGGCTAGCGAAGGAGGTAGCTAGCTAGCGGAGGCTGTCCGTGCTATGGCTAGCGGTGGAGGTGTGCTCGTTGAAGCTAGCTACTGCGTTTTGCAGGTCTGTTGGTGATTAGCACTTTGGCGGATGGCTCGCTGGAGATAGGCTCGCTAGTGGATGACGCACTGGCAGTAGAGGAGCTTTGGTCAGCGGTACCTTGGCTAGCAGTGACTCCTAGGCTCCTAGCGGTGAAGCCCAGCGGTGATGCCTAGCGGTGAACCTCAGTGGTGATGCTCAGTGGCGATGTGGCCAGCGGTGATGTGGCTAGCGGACCTTTGGGTTGGAGACCTGCACGGATAGCTGGGGCCGGTCAATCAACTAAGATGACCTCAAGTTTAGTTTGATCAAATGAAGTGCAGCGGCCGCCGAAGTGCGGGCAGTGAGGGAGGTGAACACCAAAGAGTGGTGATCAACGATGAAGCACAGTGAGTTGAACGCTGATTCTAGGCGAAAGTTTGTCGGTGCCGCTGATGAAGCTTAGCGGAGGAATTTTGCCACTGATGAATCTTAGCGAATGCTTGGCTATTGGATGTAATCGAAGAAGAAGGCTGGTACTGAGAGCAAATTCTTGGGTGTCCAGAGTAAAATAGAAAAAGAAAAAAATCTTACCGCCAATTGATTTACCGCTGAGGCTGGGCTGTTGGCTGGTATCACTAGCCTTGCTAGTAGTGAAGCTCAAAATTTTTTTTTTTTTTGTATTGTTTTTGTTTTACCGCTGAGGATGGATAGCTGCGGATGTTGATCAAACTTGGGCACACTTTTTTTTTTTTTGTGTTGTTTACCGCCAAGGATGGGGTAATTTTGGCACTGATATGTATCTTTTCTTTTGACCTTGTAGACAAGTTTTGGCACAAGTTGTCGCTAAGAATTTTGATCAAAAGTTGGGCAATGTTGCCGCTAAGAACTTTGATCGAAGTTGAAGTTTGGATTGGGAGCTAATGATCATCCAAGCTTGAGTGATGATCAAAGAAAATGAGTGCTCAGTGAGCAACTCAGAGAAAAAAAAATTTCTTAAATTTCTTTTAGTCCCTTTAAGCTGACTTAATGCAGGGTAAGTGACGAAGCCATTATATCGGCTTCCCACAGACGGCGTCAATGTTAATGTTAAAAACCGAAAGCTATAATTAACTATAAATAGAGAGAGAGACACACACACAAGAAGTATAGTGGTTCGTCTCCTGCCTTAGTGGGAGACTATGTCCACTTAAAAGCTTTAACTATGTGTGTTGGGCCTTGCGGCCCAAGAGAATTACATGAGATGTAATGGGATGGTGTTTAAGTGGGAGGAGGGGTCCCTTTTATAGGTAAGGGAACCCCTCCATCTTACATTTTCTTCCATGTGGGATGCTAAACCTACTATTCTAGTGTAGAAGTCATATTATGGAGGTAACTTGGCAAGGCCGGGAAGGTGGCTTCCCAGAGAGGTATTGGCCGCTTCTGACTACCGTGGCGTAGCTTGGACATCGGGCTACAAGATGTAAGTCACGGTTGGGTCTCATCATGGCTTGTGGGCCTCCCTAAGAGGGTGTTACTTATGCTTGGTGACATAGAAAATAGCCTTGCTAGTGGAGGTATCTACATAAGTCGACCTATTAGGCTCAAACTTGAGACCTTATGAATTCTCGAGGACTTAAATTCATTTTCAAGATCTTTTGTACTTCCTTGTTACTCAAAACCATAGGTGGTGTTATCCGTTGTCCTGATACAATATTGACAACAAAAAAAAATACTAACATAGAATATTCCTTCCCCAAATACATGCTACACATATTGAATAGAACAATTCTTAGGTTCACCCCTAAGGTGAACAAGCATATTCACCCCAATTGTCGATTAACGTACTTTTACTTAATAAAATTATAATCTAATGGTGTATATCTTAAATTAGCCTTTAAAGATCATCTCTATAAAAAATCAATATATCTAATCCGAAATCATTTAATTATCTAATTGAATTAAACAAACGGATGGTTTTAACAACACTTACTGCTATTATGATGAACCGTCATATATTTTATAGAAATGAATAACTAAAAGGTCTTCAATTTGATTGATTTTTTACAGAGCTAATCTTTGTATTGCATTATACAACATGAATGGTTGGATTAGAAAAGAGAGTTTCTATTGAGACCTCTAAATTTGCTCATTTGACCTCTCATACTCTTTACACCTCCTTTGTGCTTTTAAATACAAATATTTGCTCACTAAACCTCCTTTTGAATTCCTCAAATAACCTTAGTTATATTATTCACATACAAAAAAATAAAATACTCATTATACCTCTAATTCACAAACAACACCTCCATTCTTTTTTTTCTTTTTTTTTTGTTATTTTTGCATGCAAACCTACAAAATGCCCAAAATAAATTTCTAGAACTTTAATTAAATCATCAATCAAACGGTCATAACACAAAAATTGATCAAGCAGTCATAAATCAAACGGTTAGACATGATTCCTATGTTTCTAACCCTTATAAAAAATGAAAGGTTATTCAAAAATAAAAATGAAAGGCTACAGAAATTGATATAAATAAATAAAAAACCCAGAACACAAAAAAAAAAAAAAAAAACACCCAGCTCGTGAAGGCAGGAAAAAAAAAAAAAAAACTAAAAACCACCGTCTCCCACCCAAACCTCATCCTCCAACCAAACCTTAAATGAAGTCTAGACTAGGAACTCAATAAAAGTTCTGGAACAATTTCTCAGTCTTTAATTTGTGATAAAACTAGGGGGAGATGTTTGTAAAGAAAATATATACTAGTTGATTATAATTCATTGTCTATAATTGTCATTTTACAAGAGGATATATATGTAATTCATTAATTCAAAAGATATAGATGTCAAATGAGCAAATTTGGAGGTTTCAATAGAATTCATTATTAGAAAATTATAAAGTTATTATGCGTTAATTATAAGAGATAGTGAATATGCTGATTCACCCGCGGAGTGAACTTGACAATTGTCCTATTGAATAACAGGCAATATCTCACTAGACACACTTGACCTAGCACACTGATCAAAAAGAAGGCACTCCACATGTAATTAAGGTCAACGCATCAAAACTAAGACCTTGATATTAAATGAAATACACAGCGCTGCATATTTATTTCGTCTAGCAAATTAATTAACAACTTCTTTATAGTTTGTACCTACACCGCAATTTTCTATCCATGCCAAGATAGCTCTAGCGAGCTATAGCTTCAAGGACCCTGAAATGGACGAGTTGCATAAGGCAGCTTCAGCATATTACAACAACGGGTCGCCTGAGATTCAGCAACTAGCATGGAGCTTCTTCCAATCCATGGACACAAACTGCGACGGCCAAGTTGACTGGAACGAGTTCTCCGCATTTCTCTACCAAAGCGGCAACCAATGGATCAGCCCCAGCTTCTTCAACGATCTGGACCGGAACCACGACGGTGCTCTCGATTTCATGGAAGTTACGTTTTACTATATCATCAAGAGTTCAAGACTAGGAGCTTCTGGTGCAGCGTCTGCGGAATTTGTCTCACGGGGCTCTACTTCACTTGTGTTGAGTGCTTTGACAACGTGAACTCAAACACTTACGATCTTTGTCCCAGATGCTATGAGTCGAAGCCGGAAAGGCAAAGGTATAGCCAGCAGAGTGATCACCATCATGACTACTTTATGGATAACCATATGTTGCTCAGATCAAAGAGAGGAGGATATGGTTCTGCAAACCTGGTATAGTTCTTAAATACACTTGTTGGAATCAATTTGGTCCAAAAACTCCTAGCTTCCATATATATGATCCAGTGTCGTTAATTTGATCCAAACTCTCTCTTATCGTTCCCCGGTGATCGATATTTAAGGCAATATAAAAAAAAAAAGAACAATTACGACCATAACACTTATTGCAGAAGCGAAAAAAATAAAGCAGAACTTGGACATTGTGTCTAAATTAATTTGGAGCTATCCAATTGGATATGATTATGTTTATTTTTGTTTTCCGTATTTTATTGAGTAATTTATAAAAATACTTGTTAAGGCTACTTTACACAGTTTCAGTAATATTAACAAAATGTATGATATGCAGGCCATAGATTCACCTGGAGGTGGACCAGGACGGGTATGTTTTTTTCCTGTCTTAAATCTTCTTCTTCTTCTTCATTGTTAATCAATATCTCATTTCCTTCAAACATTTTCTTCAAAATTATGTGTATGTATCTATGATGAAATTTTTTCGATCCATATGTACGTTTTGCAGACCAGAATGCGCCAAACGATGAAAGCATTGGATACGGCAGTGAATGTGGCAACTTTGTGTAGCATTATGTGATATATTAAGGGGTGCCGTAATGGGCATATGTATATCAATTTGTAATTTCTTTTTTCAACTCTATCATTCTGATCATATGATATTGTGAACATGTTAGAAGTTGACTTCTCTTTTTTGTTACTGGTGCTAAAAGTTGACTTTATTTTCTTTCTTTTTTTAATTAAGAGATGATTAATTTGTGAATTTATTTTTAAAATGTGCGTATTAGGTTCCATTTGAAATTAAGAACTTCGATTCTTTTTTATTTTATTTTTTTTCCTTATACCAAGACCTTTTCTTATTAAAATCGAAGTAATAATACCATGTCAAACGTGGTTAGTAAATGAAATTTTCTAAAATTTGCAAAAAGAGGTACTGTAGTCTTACAAGTTTACATGTACGTACATAACCTATATTTAATAGGATACAAAGTATATGCATGATATATTTTGTACAACCAAATTAGTTAGGTAGACTAATTCACGCCAAACAGATAGTCAGACAGACTATATATTGTGATCCTTAATTGTGAACCCAATAGGAGACAAAAAATCGACTTTGATGGAACAGTTGAATGGGTTGATGGTATGCAAACAAAGTGTGCGCCATCGTTCGTAGTCGGTAGTATCTTCTGTCTCGATCTTGATCATGATCACCGTGGTTGTGAAAGAACATTTCAAGGATATCCTGACCGGACTCACAGTGGTCATGACCTTATTAATAGAGGCTCACTTAGTTTGGCAAATTGTTGATCCGATGATATAGAAATTAACCTTCAAAAGTATTTGGCATCGCTTGCATTCTCTCCCTGTGGACCAATATGGCGTGCTTGTGTTTCATCTTTCAAATGTAAAACATGCAAGGATGAGAATGCAATATTTACTATATACTAAATCTCCTACACTGTTCATCACTGTTCACCTGTGAAATTCCAGTTCTGCCCTCGAGTTGCATACATAGAGAAAAAAAAGCAGATAAGCCTCCATCACGTTTAGTCAAATGCAAATCGATCTATTTTGCTCTTTCTCTCACCAGTCGCAGTGAACCCTCTCGAATCAACCAATTCTCTCGCTCTCCTCGCACACAAATCCAAAACCAAAGAACCCAATCCAAATCGCTCTTGCTCTCACTCGAATCAACAAATTTCTCTCCCTCTCCTCTCACACAGATCCAAAACCAAAGAGATAGAGATACGTTTCCTGCTCAAAATCTCAAACTTGCTACCGGTCGGTTTATTGTTTTGAGGTACCATTGGTTAATCTGGATCTTTTTTTTTTAAATAGATGTTGTGCTTGATTTAGATGGATGTAATTGGGATTTATTCCATTGTTTTGGTAATGGGTATCTGATTTAATCACAATATACATATATATATATATATATATATATATATCATGTGTGTATGTGTTTCCTACAGATCGATTGGCTTTGGTGGAATCTTGAATCTCCAATTGCCAGCCGGGTTCAAATCTTCTTCATCAATTGAGGTAAATCCCCATCTCCTTTCCAAATCTTTCTGTCCTCGATCGTATTTTCATTTTTTTGGTGCATCATGATTATATATGCTTGGTTTCTTCAAATTTGCAATATTAGACTCTTTCTTTCCAATCACTATGTTAATCTCATAACTCGCGCTCTGATTTGACCAAATTTGCTTTACCAAGTTATAGTAATGAAAAACAAATATTTAGAAGAGAGACAAATTGTTGGGGTTCTGCAGAGACCAACCAAATATTCTTTAGCGTTTTCCTTTTAGTCAATATTGGACATTTTCTGGCATGTAGGTTAATTGGTTTACAATTTCTTGGAATGGTTCAGGTTAAAAAAGACCCACTTCAGATTGTTAAGGATTCTGCCCCATTGAATCTGTTTAGAGTGAAGGTGTCTGATAAGAAGAAGATTATTGTATCAGGTTCGTTTTGATTTGTTTAATTTGTGTTTCTAGGTTTGTTGGGTTTGATATGTTTCCTGCTTTAATTTGGTGAACCTGTGAATGGTAAAGATGTGAGCTTTGCAAATAGTTAGTGAATAAGATATTTGTTTTGCACTGAATTGATTGTTGTGGAATTTCAACAAAGCTTTTAAGTAATAGTGTAGTTAGTTGGTTAAAGGTTTTGTGGTCGTGTTTTGTATTGCTTTATAGGTTTGATTGGAAATAAGACACTAATTTAACTCTTTCTTTGTTTTAGTATCTTGCTGGGGTTTCTGTTTTTTCAGTGCTGTTGCTGAAGAAAAATGAAGAAAATTATAATGTAACTATAATAGGTATTTGGGATGTTCATGAATAGATTGTTCAGTATTTGGGGTGGTCTGATTCAATCCTTTCTTCAATCAGAGCATCTTGGTAATTTATATTTGATGGTAAAGGACTAAAGGTTAAGAAACAGATTCTAATTGAAAGAGAAGCCATTTAAAATTTCATTCTTTTTAGTTGCTAGCTCTACTCTTAAGAATGTGAACAGACTGTAATATATTTAATTTTATTGGATGTGATGATTACCAGCTTGAGACGTAATATTGATGATTGAATTTTTGGAGTAATTGTTGTTTGTTTTATTTATACACAATGGAGTTAACTTTGTTTTGCTGCTATGAGTAACGGTTGGGATATTTCAAAAGACGTTGGGTCAGTTGGAAAGAGCTAGGATATTTGGTTCTTGAAATATTGTTCATCCGTCTCGATACATATGTTGTGTATCAGAAATTTAGAAGCATCATTCATATGGTCTTGGTATAAGTTGTATTTGTTCTTAATTTGCTATTGGTCATATTGTAAGCTGAATTTGATATCTTTGCTTACAATAGCCCGTATTGTGATACTGCCCATTGCTATTGAGTGTTGAGAGCAAGTTGGTTTTTACATATATGAATGGAGTTGAGTGGATGGTAAAATTTTGTGTGGATGGTCAAGTCTTATCGTGACCAAATTGTCCAATAATATGTCCTGAAATATTTCACCTTTTCCAGTCTTTTTTGCCGTCCGGACTGTTTGTGTAGTGCTATATATCGTACACAATTTTTCACAATGCAAGGGTCGTGACAACTGACAAGTATGTTCCTCAATTTCTTTGTACCTGTTAATCAGTTGATGTTTGATAATACCTTTACCAACAAAGCCAGACTCCCAGAGAAACACTAGATTGATCGCACCGTATAGAGAGATTTTTTTTTGTTTTGTTTTTGCTCAGAATATATAGAGAATATATAGAGATTTTTTTTCAGTTCAATCTTTATGATCACTTTTTAATTGCTGCATGTATCTGCTTTGTTTTCTGCATGATATTAACTTCAGACATTCTATGTTAATCTTTACATCATTCGATGTTTGCTTGCTCGAATCAAGGGATTTAAATTGGACTTCTATAAAGCCAGTCTGCATGTATGGACTATTGAACTACAATCCTGTTTAAGAGTGGTTCTTTCACTGGTTGAAAGATGCCTTCCCAATTCCAGTTCCAAACTTGAGAATACAATTAAATCAACTCAGTCATGTTATGGTAAAATGATGTCAAATCTTTGAATGTCCTTTTCAATAATGGCTGCAACATTATTGGAGCTTTATTTAATCGTTTGTTTTGCAAGCAACCACATGTAATATGGTTCTTCATAATGGAAAGGCCAGCTTGGCCAGAAGTGTTCAAATGTGTGTTAATTGTTTAATATATACATTTTGTCAGATTGACCGAATGGGCCAAATGGTTCCATCTTTTCTTCCAAGTTGATAAGGACAAATACTGGTTTACAATGTTGACTGTTGTGCTTTCTATAAGTTGCTAAGCTCATGATTATATATATATATATATATATATATATATATATATAGAGGATAATATATTGGTCTTAAATAGGTCATTGATTTCGAGAAGATCATAATTGGCACAATTGGTTAAAATATACTAAACAGAATAGGAAATTGGTATCATGTTTTTCTTATTTTGCAAAGAACTGTCTAAAATAATATAGATTTTTTTTTTCTTTTTCCCTTTTCAAGTGAGCGACTCCTTTATCACTGGAAATGAGGAAAAAAAATGTTTTTTAAGGTTTGTAAAAAGAGAAACAGCCATTTCAGATTATCATTTGCTGTTTAATTATTGATATGAATTGATCATGGCTTCACGGTGTCACATAATAGTCTCAGTTTGCTAATGGAACTGCTTACATACATTTTATTGTATTTTAGAGTTAAATGATGAAGTAATTTTACAGTTTAATGATGAACAGGAAATGAAACAAGAATAATATCTAAAGAAGTTTGATCTAATTAACAATTTGTTCAGATAGTTCCATGTTCTGTGTGAAAAAATTGTTTTTTATTTTGTTTTCTGCAGTGTACATCCAAAAATGCTTTTTGGTTGTCTGTATATATTTTGTTTTCTTTACATTCAATAATTCAAAATTGTTTCGTTCTTGCAGATTATATGCAAAAAACTTTTGCCAACATTTTTCTGCTGCTGTTCCTTTGTCTGCTCTTCAATATTATCTTGGTTTTGTATTGTCATTCAGGTATGACGTATAAAGTACTGTTAGACTATTTCTGTATTCCCTTTATAATATGTACAGCTAATGTAATATCAAATTTTTTTAACTGTGGTCATTTTATTTTGCAGATTTGGGGAACAGTTTGCAGTCAGATTCGTTAACTGATATTGATCCAGGTAAACAAATTTTTGAGGCTATGCATTACAACTGTACAGCTTACGAATTGTTTTTTTTTGTTTGATGAGAACTGATTGTATTTGGTTTGTAATTATATTTTTGCAAACTTGCTGGCTCTATCTGAATTCTTGCTTTTGTGTTTTTTTTTTTTTTGGTCATGCATTATTTGATTTAAAGAGATTGTTAGACTGCTTGATTTTGCTTTATAAAGAGGTTGTGTATTCCTGAGTTAACACATACTCTAGAAGAATCATATTTGCTTTATCTATATATTCTGCCATATGTTTGTACTCCTGATAATAAACTGCAAATATAGTTGAAGCTATAATAGTATAATAATGAATGAACCATGATGGAACACTAGAGTTTATGTACTTTGTTTGACACTTTCAGACCTTTGTTTTACATGTGTGGTTAACGTTTCTTATTATGTTTTTTGTTTTTTTTCAATTCAGTATGTTTGATTTTATTTTGATTTCGAGTTTTGCATCTATACCTAATAAATGATACTTTTAAAATATAGGTATGCTGCTGAATACTGGAACAACAAAAGGAAAAAGATCCTTGCAACAGAGGGATCATTACATTAAGTCAGAAAGATGGAAGCAAGGTGAACATCAATTATCAAGTTTAAGATATGATTTGCATTTATAAATTTAAAACGAATAATGTTGTTAAATTTCTACTTATAGTATCTCAACAAGACCCGGTGGTGGAAGAAGAGATTGTGCAAATCAACAATGAAGAAATCGATCATCAAGCCAAATCAAAGACATCAAAAAGAAGAAAACAAGGTCAGTGTGTGTGTGTATATATATATATTTTATTTTTTATGTTTTTTGTATTTATTTGTATTTACAGAACAAAAGAACTAACATTCTTTACATTATATTTATAGTATTTCAACCAATAATGACAAGAGAGAATCAGCTTGGGGAAATGAGCAATCAGAATCTATATCCATAGTGATTATGTAACTATTGTTTTAACAAATATTATAACTATTTTTTTTTTTCACATTATATACAGATGAATATCAACATCCATACGGTCAAGCATCATATCAAAGAAGTAGACAAGGTTAGTACTTTCAAATTCTATGAACCATTGTTAAAAAAAATAATAATTGTGTATATTATTTGACAAAAAGTAAAATTGTGTTCGCAGGATCCGCTATTGCATATGAAGATTCAGGTGACAATGTTTACACATGTGATTATTGCGGTGCATGTTTTTGGTTTGATGAAGCTATTAAACAAACATCTACAAGAATATCACCTATCTACACGAATTGTTGCAAAAAAGGACAAATCAAACTTCCAGAGCCAAAACCAACTCCCGATTTTCTTAGAACACTATTGGATCCGAATAATGGTTCAGAAAGTAAACTTTTTAGAGAAAATATCAGAGTTTATAATTCAATGTTTTCTTTTACATCTATGGGAGCAACGATTGATCATCGAATAAATACTGGATCAGGTCCTTATGTTTTCAAAATCAGTGGTCAAGTCCATCATTTAATGGGTTCTATATTACCTTCTGACGGTGAATCTCCTAAATATGCTCAGTTATATATATATGATACAAAAAATGAGATTTCAAATCGTATTAGTGCTATTAATCCTACTCACGTTAATCAAAACATCAAACCATATATTGTTGAAGGGCTTATTAAAATGTTTGACGAAATTAGTGAATTAACAAAACAGTTTCGAACGATAAGAGATAAATTCGAAAATCATTCTTTACCTTTATTTAATATGAGCATACTTGATTGCTTACCAACTGATAGCAAACAATATGAAAGACCGACATCTGATGAAATTAGCGGTCTAATTGCTGGCGATATTGGACAATATAATTCAAATAGAGATATAATTGTTGAATCAAATGATAGACATTTACAACGAATTTCCAAAATACATCCAAAGTATATGTCACTGCAATATCCAATTCTTTTTCCATATGGTGAAGATGGATATAAATCTAATTTACTAATGCAAAAAACTTTTGCAAATTCTCAACAAAAAAGAGAAAGAATATCAATGCGGAGTTATATTACATATCAAATTCAAGATAGACATAATGTAGAAAATACTTTATTACAAGGTGGCCGATTATTTCAACAATTTTTAGTTGATGCTTACGCAACTGTTGAGGAAGATCGTTTAGATTGGATAAGGAAAAATAAAAAAAATCTCCGAAGTGAAATTTATGAACAAATTTACACTGCATCTTCATCTGGAATTAATAAAGGTCATGACTTGGGACAAAAAGTTATTTTACCAAGTTCTCATACTGGAAGCCCTAGAAATATGATTAATAATTATCAAGACGCTATGGTAATTTGCAGACAATATGGTAATCCTGACTTATTTATAACCTTTACTTGCAACGTTAAGTGGCCAGAAATAGATAGATACATCAAAAATAATTCCAAGTGTAAAATTCAAGACAGGCCTGACATAATTTCAAGAATATTTAACATCAAATTACAAAATATGATTGCTTATATTAAATCTGGTGAACCTTTTGGACAAATTGATGCTGATGTTTGCACAATAGAATTTCAAAAAAGAGGACTTCCTCATGCTCATATGTTGTTTTGGTTGAAAAAAGATTACAAATGTTACACAGCCACAGATATTGATTCTATTATTTCAGCTGAATTACCAGATAAAAATATTAATCCAGAGCTTTTTAAAATTGTTAGCGAATTTATGATTCATGGACCTTGCGGACAAATCAATCCAAAATCTCCTTGCATGAAAAATGGAAAATGCTCTAAATTTTTTCCAAAACCATATAATGCAAAAACAATATTCGAAGCTAATTCACCGCCAACATATAAACGCACTAATGATCATACAAAATTTGTCCAAAAAAATGGTGTTCATATTGGTAACAATTTTGTCGTGCCTTATAATTCAAATTTATTATTAAGATACAACGCTCATATTAATGTTGAATCATGCTCTCAATCTATGTTGATTAAATATTTATTTAAATATATTAATAAAGGGCCAGACCGAGCTCGAATTTTGCTACAAGAAAATTTAAATGATGAAATTCAAACTTATCTTAATTGTCGTTATTTAACTCCTCATGAATCTATTTGGAGATTGTTTGAATATCTAATTCATTCTAGATATCCTGCTGTACAACGTTTAAAAATACATCTACCTTTGCAACAAAATATTATCTTTGATGAGTCTGAATCTCTTGAATCAGTGATAAGACGTAAAAGTACAGAAGACACTATGTTGACTGCATGGTTTCAGGCAAATAAAACTTATCCAGAAGCACGTGAATTAACTTATACAGAGTTTCCAACTAAGTTTGTTTGGCATGATGACAAAAAATATTGGGCACCAAGAAAACGATACGAAATGATTGGACGAATAACAAACGTGCCTCCTACAGCAGGCGAATTATATTTTATGTGAATGTTATTAAATATACAAAAAGGTTGCCATGATTTCAATTCAATAAAAACTATCAATGGAATTATATACCCTTCCTATCAAGAAGCATGTCAAGCTTTAGGTTTATTAGGAGATGATAAAGAATGGATCGAAGCATTAACAAATTCTTCATACGTTGCAACAGCTTTTGAAATGCGTCAACTTTTTGTTACAATTATTTTATTTTGTGACGTTGCAAATCCTCAAATATTATTTGACTCATTCTGGTCAAACATGTGTGACGATATTTTGTATAAAGCTAGAGCTGAAATTCAAAATCCCAATCTAACTTTATCTGAATCAGAATTAAAAAATACATTATTGTTTGAACTAGAACAACTATTTAATATGTCATCAAGTTCATTAAAGGATCATCAATTGCCAATGCCTGATACAAATAAAATGTTGGAATTAAACAATAGATTATTAAGAGAAGAATTAGATTATAATTGTTCTGAATTAAAGCATCAACATGCAAATTTAGTTGCTCAACTAAATACATGTCAAAAAATAGTTTACCATGAAGTCATTCAAGGAATTGAAGAAAAAACATGTAATACTTTTTTTGTTCATGGTCATGGTGGAACTGGTAAAACTTTTTTATGGCATACAATAATAAGTAAATTCCGATCCGAAGGAAAAATTGTTTTAGCTGTTGCTTCATCTGGAATTGCTTCAATATTACTTCCAAATGGTAGAACTGCTCATTCCAGATTTAAAATACCTCTTACGATAAATAATTTATCAATATGTCCGATTAAAAAAGGTACTCATCTTGCAAAATTAATTGATAAGACGGAATTAATTATTTGGGATGAGGCTCCAATGTGTCATAAACATTGTTTTGAATCATTGGATAAATCTTTACGTGATATTTTATCATATCCAAATAATATACAAAAAGATAAACCATTTGGTGGTAAACCAATTTTATTAGGTGGAGATTTTAGACAAATTTTACCAGTTATTGCAGGAGGAACTAAAGAACAAATAATTGAAGCATCATTAAATTACTCGTATCTCTGGCAATCATTTAAAATATTTCATTTAAGAGAAAATATGAGATTATCAAAAAAAAATCTGAGTGATGAAGATAGAAAAAATATTTCAACTTTTGCAGATTGGCTATTATCAATCGGAGAAGGTAAAATACATTCAATTGACTATGAAAATGACACAGATACATCTTGGGTTGAAATTCCAAGTGATATACTTATTAGCACTTATATGGATCCGATAGAGGCCATTTTTCTCGCAACTTATTCAAACTTTCATGTTGATTACAATAAATTTGATTATTTAAGAGAACGTGCAATAATTACACCACGAAATGCTACAGTAAGAGATATAAATGATTATGCTATAAATTTATTACCAGGTAATGTAACAACTTATCTAAGTTCAGACACTATTGTTCAAGACAAGAATAGCGATGAAAACATTGATGTTTTATATCCTGTAGAGTTTCTAAATAAACTTGAGTTTACTGGATTACCATCACATAAATTAACTTTAAAAGTTGGTATGCCTATTATGTTGTTACGAAATTTAAACCAGCGATCTGGATTGTGTAATGGTACAAGATTAATCATAACAGCATTATTTGATCGATTAATAGAAGCAAAAATATTGACAGGAATGAATATAAATCAAAAATGTTTTATACCTAGAATTGTTCTTACAGCAACTGAAAACAAATGGCCATTCATTTTTAAAAGACGCCAATTTCCAATTAGACCATGTTACGCTATGACAATTAATAAAAGTCAAGGTCAATCGCTCAATCAAGTTGGTATATATTTACCTGAACCTGTTTTCACTCATGGACAATTGTACGTTGCACTTTCAAGAGTTACATCAAAAAATGGTTTGAAAATTCTGATAAATAATAGCGATAATATACCAAATAAATACACTAAAAATATAGTTTACAAAGATGTTTTACTAAATCTATGAATGAGAATATATTTTACACTATATGTAAATATAACCACATTGCAATTGATATTTAACAAAAACAATATTTGGAGGTATGCTCTTTACAATTACAATCTTGCACTCATGTTATCAGAATTTATAGTTTGCCATTTTTCTCATATATAAACAAAACAGCTAATCTATTGTGTTCAGGAATCAGCAACAGTGAGACCTCAGTGAGAGCTCAACTTTTTGAAATCAATATCAACACAAGAGTTACAACATTTGCTAAAGAAAAGTTCTCCAGGTATCTTATTCAAGTTGTAAACGTTTAGTTCACAGAGTTTATGTGCGACATTTCAAATACAATTTGGCATCTTGAATTGTGGGTTTGATGCAGTATTTCAGATTTTGATCGTAAATCGCTGGGGTACGAAGATTTTGGTCTACTTTTAAAGCAGAGTTTGGGGTTTGTTTTGGAAAACGTTGCTGCTAGAATGTTGATCGAGTTTGAGACCAAGCTTTCAATAGGTATGTGTTTGATTTATGTTCTTTTTTAACTCTCAAAAATTGTGGTCTTAAGTGAGTTTTTTGTAGTTGAATTTTGTATATTTTTATATCAATTAAAATGTCAATGAAAGTGATTTCGGTTTAAGCTTTGGTTTGAATGAAAATGAAAATCATGATGGTTTTATTATCAAAGTTGATCGAACAGGAAATAGTCACTACCAATGGTAGACATTATTGAATTGTTATTGTCAATGATTGATTTAGTTTTGTTTATATTTGGAGTTCAGTTTTGATGGCTTTGTACGGCTCTTCGATTGCTGGTTTGTGATATGAAATCACTACTCACTGAATCATTAAATGATACTTCTCTTTCTTTTGGTTTTGGTGATTTAGGTGTCAAGCTCTGGGTATGGTCACAATCTGAACTGTTCAAAGGTGCAATCATTCATCTTTGGGAATTCCATCTCAACCTGGTCGTCTTCTTTACAGTTGAGGTCATTGGCTCTCATTTTTTAAATCTTATTTAGTTTGTTTGTGGATTGAATTCCAGGCTATATTCTCCTTCCTTAATTTTGTTATCTTGCATATCAACTCCTTTGAACATCTAAAACATTGCTCATGATTGAAATTAGTTTCCTATTTTCTGTCCTGAGTTCGTTTTTGTGTCTATGTCTATATAATTTACAATGTTGATCAATATGAACTTTACTGCTAACATCACTGTTCATTAGTAGATTGTTCTGTTTCAAATTTAATGTGGCTGTGAATATGAGAAGGTCAAAGTATAAATAGATATGAAATTAGATTAACAGCTAAATCAGAAACCCATAACGTTACCAAGAAAACACTAAATTTTAAGTTCTAGCATCTATTTACGCATGTCGACAAATTTATAAGAAAGTGGAATATTGTAAAGTTATACAAATATGATTATTATCTCTATTGGTTGTATCTAGCTGTATTTTCCAATGACCTGAACCAAAATTGTGCATTAGGGTGACTAATAGTTTTTTTATGAGTTTAATTTTTGAATTCGAGTTCTAATTTCAGTTCTGTGTTTATTTTCTGAATAGGTGATGGTAAAACTCTTTCATCCCTTTTACAGGTTTATCTATAAAAATTTGCTGATCAAGCAAAACCCACATCATTTTCACTTCTGTGTTGAATTTCTGAATAGCTGACGGTAAAACTCTTTAATCCTCTTTTATAGCTTTATCTGTAAAAATTTGCTGATCGAGCAAAACCACATCATCTCTTTGTTCATTTCTCAGTTCTTGAATACAGCCATATATATCATAAAGAACCAAGAGAGAGAGGTGGAAAGTTGTTACTCAAACCAAAACAAATTGAAGGTATTTGTGTTTTAGTACAAATTTGATTTGAAATTTTTTACGGATCCTGTATTTGATCGGTCAAGAATTGAATGCTTCAGAAGTCAATACTTGGTGATAAAGAATTACGTTTTCAATGATTTTGCGTTTTCGCGTTTTCCCAAATCGCCGATCCCAATCGTGCCACCATCTTCTACAGCCGTATAAGCGAGATTGAGAGAGTTCGGTTCGTTGCTTTTGATCTGTGGATTTGGAATTCCTTTCTTTGTTTGTGCTCATTATCTCCTCTAATTTCAGGTACCCAGTACAATTTCTTTAGGAATTCACTCTTTGTGGTCCTATATTATCAGTTTTGAACAAGCAAATTCATGTCTGGGTTTGTTTTGAATTAGTTAGTTTCAATATTTAAATTCCTAAAGCCTGATAGTTCAATATTTCTTTAGTAACAATGGCAACAAAACTTGCGCATTCTTAGCTTACAAGGTAGCACAGCAGGTCGAAAAGGCATGGCTGATGCTCTAGCAAATATGAAAAAAGGTATTTATTTTTTCCATAGACCCTTTCATTGAAAATTATAGTAATCTAAGTGAAAGAAAAAATTTAAAACCATTTTTTCTGTGTCCCAGATCAGCTTCAAAATTTAGACCTCCATCAAGGTATTTTGATCTTTTCAGTTAGCGAAAAGATCTTTGCAAGCTAATTGTGTAGAAAATGATGATCATCAAGAACAACATCAGATCAAATCAAGGAGGTGGAAGCAAGGTGAGCATCTATTATCAGGTTTAGCATGTTGGTCTTGATAATGCTTTTAAGAAGATTTGGTTTCCCTTGACAGATTGAAAGTCAGTAATATTCTTGAAATTTTGTTTATAGTATGTCAACAGACAATGGTAGAAGGAGGTCGGAGTGCACAAACCAGCAATAAAAGTCTGAACATATTGGAACATCTTAATAAATGAATTAGAAGGAATCAACTCAATCCAACTGTTATTCTCGACCAAACTTTGTTTGCTCATGGAAGTTCAAATGAAGATGGTACAAGTATAATCGGTAGGTATAGTGATTTATATAATATTCAAAGCATTCAAAAATGTAAATATGATAGTTAATTCTTACTTTAAATTCTTATATGCAGGAGTGTCGTGGCATTTAACAAGCAATAATTCAACTCAACTTGCAGCAATAGATGAAATGAAGGTGCAACTATTTGATACTGTGAAGATGAAATTTTACAAGATGAAATTTAGAAAATGTTTTGTCCAGATCTGCTTTTATTGAATCAAAGTATATGAATTTTATATTCTTGATTCATCTGTTTTCATCGCTTAATTCAGCGATATCAACTATATGTGAACAAATATTTCAATTTGCAAATGCAAGAGAGAAGAGATACAAGTGATGCTGTGGCAAAGTGGCTAACACAGTTTCTAAGGTGAGTCTTCTAGAACTAAAACCAGGTATATAGTGATCATTGATGTTGTAAGATCTATATCATATTTGCATTTATTCCACTCTCCAGTACCAAAAAATAGATTTCCATCATCATTTCTTATGTGATGTCATTAGAATTTGCCTCTTGATATATGTCAATCTACTTGCTAAAACAGTGTAATTTCTGCATTATGCGATTTTATTTTTCAATATCCTCGAAGCTAATTTGACATATTGAATATCCTCAGGTGTCTCTGAAATTCATTTACTTGACTCTTAGGGCAGCTGCTACAACATTTCTATTCGTTTACGTTAGCATTCCCTACTCCCTGCAACACTTGATGTTGTCATAGAATGCTATCATAGAATGTTATTGTAAACTGCAATAAGTAAACCAAACAATTTTATAGAGAAGAAATTTTGTCTCTTCTTTTATCATTGTGATCAAGAATCAAGTCTTTTCATTCATATCTATTATTATTGTAAATTATTGACAACAAAAAACCCCGCGGCAAGGTGCGGGCACCGTTGCTATCTAGCTTCTTCAATTAGTTTGGATTGGGGTGTCTGTATGGGAATTCAGTTGTATCTAAGCAGACCATTCTACTTGGTGTGGAGATAGTGCAGTAGCTTCTCATGTCTTTCTACAACTGCAGCAGTTGGATGTTCACTGATACACAGATTTAGAAACTTGACATAGGGGCAAACTATAATCTACATCAATATTCAATCAGATTGGTGGAACTTAGGAATAAGGTCTATATCGCTTGAGAAGAGATCACATTGGAAGTTTCAAGCTTTGTTTCTGTTTCTTAGTATTGAATGCAATTTTACGATGTTTCATTGATGCTCGGGCTATTTAGTTGATGGGCTAGATGTTTCAACTTAAAAGCACATCAACCATATACCATCTTTGGTTTTAGTGTCTAACAAAGAAGAACATAGATATTTTGATATCTGTTTGCCTGCATTGTGATGTGGGTATCTGTCTTACTTTGGACTGAATTGTTTTTGGTCATAATTCTGCTCTGAAATCTTAGAACAAAAGCACCAAACGCCATCTCTGGAATCGTATAATTGTCAATACTGAGTGACTACATTTTGTATCCAGTAGTATTCAAATGTAATATACGTGATTATTCAAAATTAAGTCACTTTGAAACAAACTGCAAACAACCATTGCTCCGCAGCAAAGCGCGGGCACGCTTTCTAGTTATACTATAATGAAATTGCAATGAGTTGCACTTGGAGTGGGTCTGCCCTTGATTTTCACCCACAATCTCAGACTGCCAAAATCCTTGAGAAAAGTCCATTTTGCCCTTCCTTTTAGAAAAATGAAGTTGATCTCAACCGGAAGCTGAAGTCATTATCATCCGGAACAAGAAAGTCGATCCTATGACCCAAACAGAGAAATTTTTTTGATGAATCAATATGATAATAAATCAAACAGATTTCATTTATGATTTCCTTTTAGCATGAGATATGCTTAAAACACTTCTCGGTATATCCTCCCTGGAAATTTAAGAATCTTTAATTCCTGGAAAATTTAATTACCAATTTAAGATACAAATTAAGCTTGACCTCTTGAGCTGCTTAGCCTCCATATAACCCTCCGCAACGAAGTACGTAAAGATGCAGTAGATGATATGTTTTTGCGATATGTTGCATGGACAATCCTATCTAAAACCAAAATAAGCACTGTCAACACTAGATCACCCAAGAGGCCAAGAATCATAATACTATATAATTGTGTCATGTTTGTCATCGTGACTATTAGAGATGGAGTGAATCAACTTCGCATCCTCAGGTGAGAAGTGTCAATCAGAGATCTATGCCCCACTTCTTGGACTCAGCATAGATAAGCTGGGAAACAAAATGAAGAGGGAAGATGTTTCATATCAAATGTATTAATGTAACATTATAGGAGCCTTTTATAGCAAATTTTAAAGAAAAATAACGATAATCAGACATAAATGCAATTTCTAGACTAAAAGACTAAACCTCTCTTGTTCGGAAGAATGGATCGAAATGGTACCAGCCGTACTTAATGATAGAAGGATTTGGCAAATAGGTAAAACTCAAATTATGATTTACTCCAGTGAGATCATAATCCGAAAAAAAATATCACTGCACTATAAGGGTGTAGGGTGTCACTTTAACACAACTTAATTTCAACTGGTATTAGAGCAAAAGCAAATAGAGTGATCCTTAATGTTGTTGTGTCCTTACTCCTTAGGTGACCACAATGGATCGTGAGTCGAGTTGTTGGCTCTTACAACTCACCTCTCGCATAAGGATGCTATTCTAAATGGGAGAGGATCCTCTCCTAAGCTATTTCCCCTCCTAATGTGCCTAACCTTTTCATTGGATTTTGACACGTGGCTATAGTGAATCTAATGGTCTAACAATTTTCATTTTATTATATTTTATTTTTCTATCCGTCCTTTTCTTCTCTTCCTTTTATATACCCTTCCTATCAAGAAGCATGTCAAGCTTTAGGTTTATTAGGAGATGATAAAGAATGGATCGAAGCATTAACAAATTCTTCATACGTTGCAACAGCTTTTGAAATGCGTCAACTTTTTGTTACAATTATTTTATTTTGTGACGTTGCAAATCCTCAAATATTATTTGACTCATTCTGGTCAAACATGTGTGACGATATTTTGTATAAAGCTAGAGCTGAAATTCAAAATCCCAATCTAACTTTATCTGAATCAGAATTAAAAAATACATTATTGTTTGAACTAGAACAACTATTTAATATGTCATCAAGTTCATTAAAGGATCATCAATTGCCAATGCCTGATACAAATAAAATGTTGGAATTAAACAATAGATTATTAAGAGAAGAATTAGATTATAATTGTTCTGAATTAAAGCATCAACATGCAAATTTAGTTGCTCAACTAAATACATGTCAAAAAATAGTTTACCATGAAGTCATTCAAGGAATTGAAGAAAAAACATGTAATACTTTTTTTGTTCATGGTCATGGTGGAACTGGTAAAACTTTTTTATGGCATACAATAATAAGTAAATTCCGATCCGAAGGAAAAATTGTTTTAGCTGTTGCTTCATCTGGAATTGCTTCAATATTACTTCCAAATGGTAGAACTGCTCATTCCAGATTTAAAATACCTCTTACGATAAATAATTTATCAATATGTCCGATTAAAAAAGGTACTCATCTTGCAAAATTAATTGATAAGACGGAATTAATTATTTGGGATGAGGCTCCAATGTGTCATAAACATTGTTTTGAATCATTGGATAAATCTTTACGTGATATTTTATCATATCCAAATAATATACAAAAAGATAAACCATTTGGTGGTAAACCAATTTTATTAGGTGGAGATTTTAGACAAATTTTACCAGTTATTGCAGGAGGAACTAAAGAACAAATAATTGAAGCATCATTAAATTACTCTATCTCTGGCAATCATTTAAAATATTTCATTTAAGAGAAAATATGAGATTATCAAAAAAAAATCTGAGTGATGAAGATAGAAAAAATATTTCAACTTTTGCAGATTGGCTATTATCAATCGGAGAAGGTAAAATACATTCAATTGACTATGAAAATGACACAGATACATCTTGGGTTGAAATTCCAAGTGATATACTTATTAGCACTTATATGGATCCGATAGAGGCCATTTTTCTCGCAACTTATTCAAACTTTCATGTTGATTACAATAAATTTGATTATTTAAGAGAACGTGCAATAATTACACCACGAAATGCTACAGTAAGAGATATAAATGATTATGCTATAAATTTATTACCAGGTAATGTAACAACTTATCTAAGTTCAGACACTATTGTTCAAGACAAGAATAGCGATGAAAACATTGATGTTTTATATCCTGTAGAGTTTCTAAATAAACTTGAGTTTACTGGATTACCATCACATAAATTAACTTTAAAAGTTGGTATGCCTATTATGTTGTTACGAAATTTAAACCAGCGATCTGGATTGTGTAATGGTACAAGATTAATCATAACAGCATTATTTGATCGATTAATAGAAGCAAAAATATTGACAGGAATGAATATAAATCAAAAATGTTTTATACCTAGAATTGTTCTTACAGCAACTGAAAACAAATGGCCATTCATTTTTAAAAGACGCCAATTTCCAATTAGACCATGTTACGCTATGACAATTAATAAAAGTCAAGGTCAATCGCTCAATCAAGTTGGTATATATTTACCTGAACCTGTTTTCACTCATGGACAATTGTACGTTGCACTTTCAAGAGTTACATCAAAAAATGGTTTGAAAATTCTGATAAATAATAGCGATAATATACCAAATAAATACACTAAAAATATAGTTTACAAAGATGTTTTACTAAATCTATGAATGAGAATATATTTTACACTATATGTAAATATAACCACATTGCAATTGATATTTAACAAAAACAATATTTGGAGGTATGCTCTTTACAATTACAATCTTGCACTCATGTTATCAGAATTTATAGTTTGCCATTTTTCTCATATATAAACAAAACAGCTAATCTATTGTGTTCAGGAATCAGCAACAGTGAGACCTCAGTGAGAGCTCAACTTTTTGAAATCAATATCAACACAAGAGTTACAACATTTGCTAAAGAAAAGTTCTCCAGGTATCTTATTCAAGTTGTAAACGTTTAGTTCACAGAGTTTATGTGCGACATTTCAAATACAATTTGGCATCTTGAATTGTGGGTTTGATGCAGTATTTCAGATTTTGATCGTAAATCGCTGGGGTACGAAGATTTTGGTCTACTTTTAAAGCAGAGTTTGGGGTTTGTTTTGGAAAACGTTGCTGCTAGAATGTTGATCGAGTTTGAGACCAAGCTTTCAATAGGTATGTGTTTGATTTATGTTCTTTTTTAACTCTCAAAAATTGTGGTCTTAAGTGAGTTTTTTGTAGTTGAATTTTGTATATTTTTATATCAATTAAAATGTCAATGAAAGTGATTTCGGTTTAAGCTTTGGTTTGAATGAAAATGAAAATCATGATGGTTTTATTATCAAAGTTGATCGAACAGGAAATAGTCACTACCAATGGTAGACATTATTGAATTGTTATTGTCAATGATTGATTTAGTTTTGTTTATATTTGGAGTTCAGTTTTGATGGCTTTGTACGGCTCTTCGATTGCTGGTTTGTGATATGAAATCACTACTCACTGAATCATTAAATGATACTTCTCTTTCTTTTGGTTTTGGTGATTTAGGTGTCAAGCTCTGGGTATGGTCACAATCTGAACTGTTCAAAGGTGCAATCATTCATCTTTGGGAATTCCATCTCAACCTGGTCGTCTTCTTTACAGTTGAGGTCATTGGCTCTCATTTTTTAAATCTTATTTAGTTTGTTTGTGGATTGAATTCCAGGCTATATTCTCCTTCCTTAATTTTGTTATCTTGCATATCAACTCCTTTGAACATCTAAAACATTGCTCATGATTGAAATTAGTTTCCTATTTTCTGTCCTGAGTTCGTTTTTGTGTCTATGTCTATATAATTTACAATGTTGATCAATATGAACTTTACTGCTAACATCACTGTTCATTAGTAGATTGTTCTGTTTCAAATTTAATGTGGCTGTGAATATGAGAAGGTCAAAGTATAAATAGATATGAAATTAGATTAACAGCTAAATCAGAAACCCATAACGTTACCAAGAAAACACTAAATTTTAAGTTCTAGCATCTATTTACGCATGTCGACAAATTTATAAGAAAGTGGAATATTGTAAAGTTATACAAATATGATTATTATCTCTATTGGTTGTATCTAGCTGTATTTTCCAATGACCTGAACCAAAATTGTGCATTAGGGTGACTAATAGTTTTTTTATGAGTTTAATTTTTGAATTCGAGTTCTAATTTCAGTTCTGTGTTTATTTTCTGAATAGGTGATGGTAAAACTCTTTCATCCCTTTTACAGGTTTATCTATAAAAATTTGCTGATCAAGCAAAACCCACATCATTTTCACTTCTGTGTTGAATTTCTGAATAGCTGACGGTAAAACTCTTTAATCCTCTTTTATAGCTTTATCTGTAAAAATTTGCTGATCGAGCAAAACCACATCATCTCTTTGTTCATTTCTCAGTTCTTGAATACAGCCATATATATCATAAAGAACCAAGAGAGAGAGGTGGAAAGTTGTTACTCAAACCAAAACAAATTGAAGGTATTTGTGTTTTAGTACAAATTTGATTTGAAATTTTTTACGGATCCTGTATTTGATCGGTCAAGAATTGAATGCTTCAGAAGTCAATACTTGGTGATAAAGAATTACGTTTTCAATGATTTTGCGTTTTCGCGTTTTCCCAAATCGCCGATCCCAATCGTGCCACCATCTTCTACAGCCGTATAAGCGAGATTGAGAGAGTTCGGTTCGTTGCTTTTGATCTGTGGATTTGGAATTCCTTTCTTTGTTTGTGCTCATTATCTCCTCTAATTTCAGGTACCCAGTACAATTTCTTTAGGAATTCACTCTTTGTGGTCCTATATTATCAGTTTTGAACAAGCAAATTCATGTCTGGGTTTGTTTTGAATTAGTTAGTTTCAATATTTAAATTCCTAAAGCCTGATAGTTCAATATTTCTTTAGTAACAATGGCAACAAAACTTGCGCATTCTTAGCTTACAAGGTAGCACAGCAGGTCGAAAAGGCATGGCTGATGCTCAAGCAAATATGAAAAAAGGTATTTATTTTTTCCATAGACCCTTTCATTGAAAATTATAGTAATCTAAGTGAAAGAAAAAATTTAAAACCATTTTTTCTGTGTCCCAGATCAGCTTCAAAATTTAGACCTCCATCAAGGTATTTTGATCTTTTCAGTTAGCGAAAAGATCTTTGCAAGCTAATTGTGTAGAAAATGATGATCATCAAGAACAACATCAGATCAAATCAAGGAGGTGGAAGCAAGGTGAGCATCTATTATCAGGTTTAGCATGTTGGTCTTGATAATGCTTTTAAGAAGATTTGGTTTCCCTTGACAGATTGAAAGTCAGTAATATTCTTGAAATTTTGTTTATAGTATGTCAACAGACAATGGTAGAAGGAGGTCGGAGTGCACAAACCAGCAATAAAAGTCTGAACATATTGGAACATCTTAATAAATGAATTAGAAGGAATCAACTCAATCCAACTGTTATTCTCGACCAAACTTTGTTTGCTCATGGAAGTTCAAATGAAGATGGTACAAGTATAATCGGTAGGTATAGTGATTTATATAATATTCAAAGCATTCAAAAATGTAAATATGATAGTTAATTCTTACTTTAAATTCTTATATGCAGGAGTGTCGTGGCATTTAACAAGCAATAATTCAACTCAACTTGCAGCAATAGATGAAATGAAGGTGCAACTATTTGATACTGTGAAGATGAAATTTTACAAGATGAAATTTAGAAAATGTTTTGTCCAGATCTTGCTTTTATTGAATCAAAGTATATGAATTTTATATTCTTGATTCATCTGTTTTCATCGCTTAATTCAGCGATATCAACTATATGTGAACAAATATTTCAATTTGCAAATGCAAGAGAGAAGAGATTTTTTTTTTTCACATTATATACAGATGAATATCAACATCCATACGGTCAAGCATCATATCAAAGAAGTAGACAAGGTTAGTACTTTCAAATTCTATGAACCATTGTTAAAAAAAATAATTGTGTATATTATTTGACAAAAAGTAAAATTGTGTTCGCAGGATCCGCTATTGCATATGAAGATTCAGGTGACAATGTTTACACATGTGATTATTGCGGTGCATGTTTTTGGTTTGATGAAGCTATTAAACAAACATCTACAAGAATATCACCTATCTACACGAATTGTTGCAAAAAAGGACAAATCAAACTTCCAGAGCCAAAACCAACTCCCGATTTTCTTAGAACACTATTGGATCCGAATAATGGTTCAGAAAGTAAACTTTTTAGAGAAAATATCAGAGTTTATAATTCAATGTTTTCTTTTACATCTATGGGAGCAACGATTGATCATCGAATAAATACTGGATCAGGTCCTTATGTTTTCAAAATCAGTGGTCAAGTCCATCATTTAATGGGTTCTATATTACCTTCTGACGGTGAATCTCCTAAATATGCTCAGTTATATATATATGATACAAAAAATGAGATTTCAAATCGTATTAGTGCTATTAATCCTACTCACGTTAATCAAAACATCAAACCATATATTGTTGAAGGGCTTATTAAAATGTTTGACGAAATTAGTGAATTAACAAACACAGTTTCGAACGATAAGAGATAAATTCGAAAATCATTCTTTACCTTTATTTAATATGAGCATACTTGATTGCTTACCAACTGATAGCAAACAATATGAAAGACCGACATCTGATGAAATAGCGGTCTAATTGCTGGCGATATTGGACAATATAATTCAAATAGAGATATAATTGTTGAATCAAATGATAGACATTTACAACGAATTTCCAAAATACATCCAAAGTATATGTCACTGCAATATCCAATTCTTTTTCCATATGGTGAAGATGGATATAAATCTAATTTACTAATGCAAAAAACTTTTGCAAATTCTCAACAAAAAAGAGAAAGAATATCAATGCGGAGTTATATTACATATCAAATTCAAGATAGACATAATGTAGAAAATACTTTATTACAAGGTGGCCGATTATTTCAACAATTTTTAGTTGATGCTTACGCAACTGTTGAGGAAGATCGTTTAGATTGGATAAGGAAAAATAAAAAAAATCTCCGAAGTGAAATTTATGAACAAATTTACACTGCATCTTCATCTGGAATTAATAAAGGTCATGACTTGGGACAAAAAGTTATTTTACCAAGTTCTCATACTGGAAGCCCTAGAAATATGATTAATAATTATCAAGACGCTATGGTAATTTGCAGACAATATGGTAATCCTGACTTATTTATAACCTTTACTTGCAACGTTAAGTGGCCAGAAATAGATAGATACATCAAAAATAATTCCAAGTGTAAAATTCAAGACAGGCCTGACATAATTTCAAGAATATTTAACATCAAATTACAAAATATGATTGCTTATATTAAATCTGGTGAACCTTTTGGACAAATTGATGCTGATGTTTGCACAATAGAATTTCAAAAAAGAGGACTTCCTCATGCTCATATGTTGTTTTGGTTGAAAAAAGATTACAAATGTTACACAGCCACAGATATTGATTCTATTATTTCAGCTGAATTACCAGATAAAAATATTAATCCAGAGCTTTTTAAAATTGTTAGCGAATTTATGATTCATGGACCTTGCGGACAAATCAATCCAAAATCTCCTTGCATGAAAAATGGAAAATGCTCTAAATTTTTTCCAAAACCATATAATGCAAAAACAATATTCGAAGCTAATTCACCGCCAACATATAAACGCACTAATGATCATACAAAATTTGTCCAAAAAAATGGTGTTCATATTGGTAACAATTTTGTCGTGCCTTATAATTCAAATTTATTATTAAGATACAACGCTCATATTAATGTTGAATCATGCTCTCAATCTATGTTGATTAAATATTTATTTAAATATATTAATAAAGGGCCAGACCGAGCTCGAATTTTGCTACAAGAAAATTTAAATGATGAAATTCAAACTTATCTTAATTGTCGTTATTTAACTCCTCATGAATCTATTTGGAGATTGTTTGAATATCTAATTCATTCTAGATATCCTGCTGTACAACGTTTAAAAATACATCTACCTTTGCAACAAAATTATCTTTGATGAGTCTGAATCTCTTGAATCAGTGATAAGACGTAAAAGTACAGAAGACACTATGTTGACTGCATGGTTTCAGGCAAATAAAACTTATCCAGAAGCACGTGAATTAACTTATACAGAGTTTCCAACTAAGTTTGTTTGGCATGATGACAAAAAATATTGGGCACCAAGAAAACGATACGAAATGATTGGACGAATAACAAACGTGCCTCCTACAGCAGGCGAATTATATTTTATGTGAATGTTATTAAATATACAAAAAGGTTGCCATGATTTCAATTCAATAAAAACTATCAATGGAATTATATACCCTTCCTATCAAGAAGCATGTCAAGCTTTAGGTTTATTAGGAGATGATAAAGAATGGATCGAAGCATTAACAAATTCTTCATACGTTGCAACAGCTTTTGAAATGCGTCAACTTTTTGTTACAATTATTTTATTTTGTGACGTTGCAAATCCTCAAATATTATTTGACTCATTCTGGTCAAACATGTGTGACGATATTTTGTATAAAGCTAGAGCTGAAATTCAAAATCCCAATCTAACTTTATCTGAATCAGAATTAAAAAATACATTATTGTTTGAACTAGAACAACTATTTAATATGTCATCAAGTTCATTAAAGGATCATCAATTGCCAATGCCTGATACAAATAAAATGTTGGAATTAAACAATAGATTATTAAGAGAAGAATTAGATTATAATTGTTCTGAATTAAAGCATCAACATGCAAATTTAGTTGCTCAACTAAATACATGTCAAAAAATAGTTTACCATGAAGTCATTCAAGGAATTGAAGAAAAAACATGTAATACTTTTTTTGTTCATGGTCATGGTGGAACTGGTAAAACTTTTTTATGGCATACAATAATAAGTAAATTCCGATCCGAAGGAAAAATTGTTTTAGCTGTTGCTTCATCTGGAATTGCTTCAATATTACTTCCAAATGGTAGAACTGCTCATTCCAGATTTAAAATACCTCTTACGATAAATAATTTATCAATATGTCCGATTAAAAAAGGTACTCATCTTGCAAAATTAATTGATAAGACGGAATTAATTATTTGGGATGAGGCTCCAATGTGTCATAAACATTGTTTTGAATCATTGGATAAATCTTTACGTGATATTTTATCATATCCAAATAATATACAAAAAGATAAACCATTTGGTGGTAAACCAATTTTATTAGGTGGAGATTTTAGACAAATTTTACCAGTTATTGCAGGAGGAACTAAAGAACAAATAATTGAAGCATCATTAAATTACTCGTATCTCTGGCAATCATTTAAAATATTTCATTTAAGAGAAAATATGAGATTATCAAAAAAAAATCTGAGTGATGAAGATAGAAAAAATATTTCAACTTTTGCAGATTGGCTATTATCAATCGGAGAAGGTAAAATACATTCAATTGACTATGAAAATGACACAGATACATCTTGGGTTGAAATTCCAAGTGATATACTTATTAGCACTTATATGGATCCGATAGAGGCCATTTTTCTCGCAACTTATTCAAACTTTCATGTTGATTACAATAAATTTGATTATTTAAGAGAACGTGCAATAATTACACCACGAAATGCTACAGTAAGAGATATAAATGATTATGCTATAAATTTATTACCAGGTAATGTAACAACTTATCTAAGTTCAGACACTATTGTTCAAGACAAGAATAGCGATGAAAACATTGATGTTTTATATCCTGTAGAGTTTCTAAATAAACTTGAGTTTACTGGATTACCATCACATAAATTAACTTTAAAAGTTGGTATGCCTATTATGTTGTTACGAAATTTAAACCAGCGATCTGGATTGTGTAATGGTACAAGATTAATCATAACAGCATTATTTGATCGATTAATAGAAGCAAAAATATTGACAGGAATGAATATAAATCAAAAATGTTTTATACCTAGAATTGTTCTTACAGCAACTGAAAACAAATGGCCATTCATTTTTAAAAGACGCCAATTTCCAATTAGACCATGTTACGCTATGACAATTAATAAAAGTCAAGGTCAATCGCTCAATCAAGTTGGTATATATTTACCTGAACCTGTTTTCACTCATGGACAATTGTACGTTGCACTTTCAAGAGTTACATCAAAAAATGGTTTGAAAATTCTGATAAATAATAGCGATAATATACCAAATAAATACACTAAAAATATAGTTTACAAAGATGTTTTACTAAATCTATGAATGAGAATATATTTTACACTATATGTAAATATAACCACATTGCAATTGATATTTAACAAAAACAATATTTGGAGGTATGCTCTTTACAATTACAATCTTGCACTCATGTTATCAGAATTTATAGTTTGCCATTTTTCTCATATATAAACAAAACAGCTAATCTATTGTGTTCAGGAATCAGCAACAGTGAGACCTCAGTGAGAGCTCAACTTTTTGAAATCAATATCAACACAAGAGTTACAACATTTGCTAAAGAAAAGTTCTCCAGGTATCTTATTCAAGTTGTAAACGTTTAGTTCACAGAGTTTATGTGCGACATTTCAAATACAATTTGGCATCTTGAATTGTGGGTTTGATGCAGTATTTCAGATTTTGATCGTAAATCGCTGGGGTACGAAGATTTTGGTCTACTTTTAAAGCAGAGTTTGGGGTTTGTTTTGGAAAACGTTGCTGCTAGAATGTTGATCGAGTTTGAGACCAAGCTTTCAATAGGTATGTGTTTGATTTATGTTCTTTTTTAACTCTCAAAAATTGTGGTCTTAAGTGAGTTTTTTGTAGTTGAATTTTGTATATTTTTATATCAATTAAAATGTCAATGAAAGTGATTTCGGTTTAAGCTTTGGTTTGAATGAAAATGAAAATCATGATGGTTTTATTATCAAAGTTGATCGAACAGGAAATAGTCACTACCAATGGTAGACATTATTGAATTGTTATTGTCAATGATTGATTTAGTTTTGTTTATATTTGGAGTTCAGTTTTGATGGCTTTGTACGGCTCTTCGATTGCTGGTTTGTGATATGAAATCACTACTCACTGAATCATTAAATGATACTTCTCTTTCTTTTGGTTTTGGTGATTTAGGTGTCAAGCTCTGGGTATGGTCACAATCTGAACTGTTCAAAGGTGCAATCATTCATCTTTGGGAATTCCATCTCAACCTGGTCGTCTTCTTTACAGTTGAGGTCATTGGCTCTCATTTTTTAAATCTTATTTAGTTTGTTTGTGGATTGAATTCCAGGCTATATTCTCCTTCCTTAATTTTGTTATCTTGCATATCAACTCCTTTGAACATCTAAAACATTGCTCATGATTGAAATTAGTTTCCTATTTTCTGTCCTGAGTTCGTTTTTGTGTCTATGTCTATATAATTTACAATGTTGATCAATATGAACTTTACTGCTAACATCACTGTTCATTAGTAGATTGTTCTGTTTCAAATTTAATGTGGCTGTGAATATGAGAAGGTCAAAGTATAAATAGATATGAAATTAGATTAACAGCTAAATCAGAAACCCATAACGTTACCAAGAAAACACTAAATTTTAAGTTCTAGCATCTATTTACGCATGTCGACAAATTTATAAGAAAGTGGAATATTGTAAAGTTATACAAATATGATTATTATCTCTATTGGTTGTATCTAGCTGTATTTTCCAATGACCTGAACCAAAATTGTGCATTAGGGTGACTAATAGTTTTTTTATGAGTTTAATTTTTGAATTCGAGTTCTAATTTCAGTTCTGTGTTTATTTTCTGAATAGGTGATGGTAAAACTCTTTCATCCCCTTTTACAGGTTTATCTATAAAAATTTGCTGATCAAGCAAAACCCACATCATTTTCACTTCTGTGTTGAATTTCTGAATAGCTGACGGTAAAACTCTTTAATCCTCTTTTATAGCTTTATCTGTAAAAATTTGCTGATCGAGCAAAACCACATCATCTCTTTGTTCATTTCTCAGTTCTTGAATACAGCCATATATATCATAAAGAACCAAGAGAGAGAGGTGGAAAGTTGTTACTCAAACCAAAACAAATTGAAGGTATTTGTGTTTTAGTACAAATTTGATTTGAAATTTTTTACGGATCCTGTATTTGATCGGTCAAGAATTGAATGCTTCAGAAGTCAATACTTGGTGATAAAGAATTACGTTTTCAATGATTTTGCGTTTTCGCGTTTTCCCAAATCGCCGATCCCAATCGTGCCACCATCTTCTACAGCCGTATAAGCGAGATTGAGAGAGTTCGGTTCGTTGCTTTTGATCTGTGGATTTGGAATTCCTTTCTTTGTTTGTGCTCATTATCTCCTCTAATTTCAGGTACCCAGTACAATTTCTTTAGGAATTCACTCTTTGTGGTCCTATATTATCAGTTTTGAACAAGCAAATTCATGTCTGGGTTTGTTTTGAATTAGTTAGTTTCAATATTTAAATTCCTAAAGCCTGATAGTTCAATATTTCTTTAGTAACAATGGCAACAAAACTTGCGCATTCTTAGCTTACAAGGTAGCACAGCAGGTCGAAAAGGCATGGCTGATGCTCAAGCAAATATGAAAAAAGGTATTTATTTTTTCCATAGACCCTTTCATTGAAAATTATAGTAATCTAAGTGAAAGAAAAAATTTAAAACCATTTTTTCTGTGTCCCAGATCAGCTTCAAAATTTAGACCTCCATCAAGGTATTTTGATCTTTTCAGTTAGCGAAAAGATCTTTGCAAGCTAATTGTGTAGAAAATGATGATCATCAAGAACAACATCAGATCAAATCAAGGAGGTGGAAGCAAGGTGAGCATCTATTATCAGGTTTAGCATGTTGGTCTTGATAATGCTTTTAAGAAGATTTGGTTTCCCTTGACAGATTGAAAGTCAGTAATATTCTTGAAATTTTGTTTATAGTATGTCAACAGACAATGGTAGAAGGAGGTCGGAGTGCACAAACCAGCAATAAAAGTCTGAACATATTGGAACATCTTAATAAATGAATTAGAAGGAATCAACTCAATCCAACTGTTATTCTCGACCAAACTTTGTTTGCTCATGGAAGTTCAAATGAAGATGGTACAAGTATAATCGGTAGGTATAGTGATTTATATAATATTCAAAGCATTCAAAAATGTAAATATGATAGTTAATTCTTACTTTAAATTCTTATATGCAGGAGTGTCGTGGCATTTAACAAGCAATAATTCAACTCAACTTGCAGCAATAGATGAAATGAAAGGTGCAACTATTTGATACTGTGAAGATGAAATTTTACAAGATGAAATTTAGAAAATGTTTTGTCCAGATCTTGCTTTTATTGAATCAAAGTATATGAATTTTATATTCTTGATTCATCTGTTTTCATCGCTTAATTCAGCGATATCAACTATATGTGAACAAATATTTCAATTTGCAAATGCAAGAGAGAAGAGATACAAGTGATGCTGTGGCAAAGTGGCTAACACAGTTTCTAAGGTGAGTCTTCTAGAACTAAAACCAGGTATATAGTGATCATTGATGTTGTAAGATCTATATCATATTTTGCATTTATTCCACTCTCCAGTACCAAAAAATAGATTTCCATCATCATTTCTTATGTGATGTCATTAGAATTTGCCTCTTGATATATGTCAATCTACTTGCTAAAACAGTGTAATTTCTGCATTATGCGATTTTATTTTTCAATATCCTCGAAGCTAATTTGACATATTGAATATCCTCAGGTGTCTCTGAAATTCATTTACTTGACTCTTAGGGCAGCTGCTACAACATTTCTATTCGTTTACGTTAGCATTCCCTACTCCCTGCAACACTTGATGTTGTCATAGAATGCTATCATAGAATGTTATTGTAAACTGCAATAAAGTAAACCAAACAATTTTATAGAGAAGAAATTTTGTCTCTTCTTTTATCATTGTGATCAAGAATCAAGTCTTTTCATTCATATCTATTATTATTGTAAATTATTGACAACAAAAAACCCCGCGGCAAGGTGCGGGCACCGTTGCTATCTAGCTTCTTCAATTAGTTTGGATTGGAGGTGTCTGTATGGGAATTCAGTTGTATCTAAGCAGACCATTCTACTTGGTGTGGAGATAGTGCAGTAGCTTCTCATGTCTTTCTACAACTGCAGCAGTTGGATGTTCACTGATACACAGATTTAGAAACTTGACATAGGGGCAAACTATAATCTACATCAATATTCAATCAGATTGGTGGAACTTAGGAATAAGGTCTATATCGCTTGAGAAGAGATCACATTGGAAGTTTCAAGCTTTGTTTCTGTTTCTTAGTATTGAATGCAATTTTACGATGTTTCATTGATGCTCGGGCTATTTAGTTGATGGGCTAGATGTTTCAACTTAAAAGCACATCAACCATATACCATCTTTGGTTTTAGTGTCTAGCAAAGCAGAACATAGATATTTTGATATCTGTTTGCCTGCATTGTGATGTGGGTATCTGTCTTACTTTGGACTGAATTGTTTTTGGTCATAATTCTAGCTCTGAAATCTTAGAACAAAAGCACCAAACGCCATCTCTGGAATCGTATAATTGTCAATACTGAGTGACTACATTTTGTATCCAGTAGTATTCAAATGTAATATACGTGATTATTCAAATATGTTCCCTTCTAGGTATAAAACATTTTTGATTTATATTCATTCCTGTCAATATTTTTGCTTCTATTAATCGATCAAATAATGCTGTTATGATTAATCTTGTACCATTACACAATCCAGATCGCTGGTTTAAATTTCGTAACAACATAATAGGCATACCAACTTTTAAAGTTAATTTATGTGATGGTAATCCAGTAAACTCAAGTTTATTTAGAAACTCTACAGGATATAAAACATCAATGTTTTCATCGCTATTCTTGTCTTGAACAATAGTGTCTGAACTTAGATAAGTTGTTACATTACCTGGTAATAAATTTATAGCATAATCATTTATATCTCTTACTGTAGCATTTCGTGGTGTAATTATTGCACGTTCTCTTAAATAATCAAATTTATTGTAATCAACATGAAAGTTTGAATAAGTTGCGAGAAAAATGGCCTCTATCGGATCCATATAAGTGCTAATAAGTATATCACTTGGAATTTCAACCCAAGATGTATCTGTGTCATTTTCATAGTCAATTGAATGTATTTTACCTTCTCCGATTGATAATAGCCAATCTGCAAAAGTTGAAATATTTTTTCTATCTTCATCACTCAGATTTTTTTTTGATAATCTCATATTTTCTCTTAAATGAAATATTTTAAATGATTGCCAGAGATACGAGTAATTTAATGATGCTTCAATTATTTGTTCTTTAGTTCCTCCTGCAATAACTGGTAAAATTTGTCTAAAATCTCCACCTAATAAAATTGGTTTACCACCAAATGGTTTATCTTTTTGTATATTATTTGGATATGATAAAATATCACGTAAAGATTTATCCAATGATTCAAAACAATGTTTATGACACATTGGAGCCTCATCCCAAATAATTAATTCCGTCTTATCAATTAATTTTGCAAGATGAGTACCTTTTTTAATCGGACATATTGATAAATTATTTATCGTAAGAGGTATTTTAAATCTGGAATGAGCAGTTCTACCATTTGGAAGTAATATTGAAGCAATTCCAGATGAAGCAACAGCTAAAACAATTTTTCCTTCGGATCGGAATTTACTTATTATTGTATGCCATAAAAAAGTTTTACCAGTTCCACCATGACCATGAACAAAAAAAGTATTACATGTTTTTTCTTCAATTCCTTGAATGACTTCATGGTAAACTATTTTTTGACATGTATTTAGTTGAGCAACTAAATTTGCATGTTGATGCTTTAATTCAGAACAATTATAATCTAATTCTTCTCTTAATAATCTATTGTTTAATTCCAACATTTTATTTGTATCAGGCATTGGCAATTGATGATCCTTTAATGAACTTGATGACATATTAAATAGTTGTTCTAGTTCAAACAATAATGTATTTTTTAATTCTGATTCAGATAAAGTTAGATTGGGATTTTGAATTTCAGCTCTAGCTTTATACAAAATATCGTCACACATGTTTGACCAGAATGAGTCAAATAATATTTGAGGATTTGCAACGTCACAAAATAAAATAATTGTAACAAAAAGTTGACGCATTTCAAAAGCTGTTGCAACGTATGAAGAATTTGTTAATGCTTCGATCCATTCTTTATCATCTCCTAATAAACCTAAAGCTTGACATGCTTCTTGATAGGAAGGGTATATAATTCCATTGATAGTTTTTATTGAATTGAAATCATGGCAACCTTTTTGTATATTTAATAACATTCACATAAAATATAATTCGCCTGCTGTAGGAGGCACGTTTGTTATTCGTCCAATCATTTCGTATCGTTTTCTTGGTGCCCAATATTTTTTGTCATCATGCCAAACAAACTTAGTTGGAAACTCTGTATAAGTTAATTCACGTGCTTCTGGATAAGTTTTATTTGCCTGAAACCATGCAGTCAACATAGTGTCTTCTGTACTTTTACGTCTTATCACTGATTCAAGAGATTCAGACTCATCAAAGATAATATTTTGTTGCAAAGGTAGATGTATTTTTAAACGTTGTACAGCAGGATATCTAGAATGAATTAGATATTCAAACAATCTCCAAATAGATTCATGAGGAGTTAAATAACGACAATTAAGATAAGTTTGAATTTCATCATTTAAATTTTCTTGTAGCAAAATTCGAGCTCGGTCTGGCCCTTTATTAATATATTAAATAAATATTTAATCAACATAGATTGAGAGCATGATTCAACATTAATATGAGCGTTGTATCTTAATAATAAATTTGAATTATAAGGCACGACAAAATTGTTACCAATATGAACACCATTTTTTTGGACAAATTTTGTATGATCATTAGTGCGTTTATATGTTGGCGGTGAATTAGCTTCGAATATTGTTTTTGCATTATATGGTTTTGGAAAAAATTTAGAGCATTTTCCATTTTTCATGCAAGGAGATTTTGGATTGATTTGTCCGCAAGGTCCATGAATCATAAATTCGCTAACAATTTTAAAAAGCTCTGGATTAATATTTTTATCTGGTAATTCAGCTGAAATAATAGAATCAATATCTGTGGCTGTGTAACATTTGTAATCTTTTTTCAACCAAAACAACATATGAGCATGAGGAAGTCCTCTTTTTTGAAATTCTATTGTGCAAACATCAGCATCAATTTGTCCAAAAGGTTCACCAGATTTAATATAAGCAATCATATTTTGTAATTTGATGTTAAATATTCTTGAAATTATGTCAGGCCTGTCTTGAATTTTACACTTGGAATTATTTTTGATGTATCTATCTATTTCTGGCCACTTAACGTTGCAAGTAAAGGTTATAAATAAGTCAGGATTACCATATTGTCTGCAAATTACCATAGCGTCTTGATAATTATTAATCATATTTCTAGGGCTTCCAGTATGAGAACTTGGTAAAATAACTTTTTGTCCCAAGTCATGACCTTTATTAATTCCAGATGAAGATGCAGTGTAAATTTGTTCATAAATTTCACTTCGGAGATTTTTTTTATTTTTCCTTATCCAATCTAAACGATCTTCCTCAACAGTTGCGTAAGCATCAACTAAAAATTGTTGAAATAATCGGCCACCTTGTAATAAAGTATTTTCTACATTATGTCTATCTTGAATTTGATATGTAATATAACTCCGCATTGATATTCTTTCTCTTTTTTGTTGAGAATTTGCAAAAGTTTTTTGCATTAGTAAATTAGATTTATATCCATCTTCACCATATGGAAAAAGAATTGGATATTGCAGTGACATATACTTTGGATGTATTTTGGAAATTCGTTGTAAATGTCTATCATTTGATTCAACAATTATATCTCTATTTGAATTATATTGTCCAATATCGCCAGCAATTAGACCGCTAATTTCATCAGATGTCGGTCTTTCATATTGTTTGCTATCAGTTGGTAAGCAATCAAGTATGCTCATATTAAATAAAGGTAAAGAATGATTTTCGAATTTATCTCTTATCGTTCGAAACTGTTTTGTTAATTCACTAATTTCGTCAAACATTTTAATAAGCCCTTCAACAATATATGGTTTGATGTTTTGATTAACGTGAGTAGGATTAATAGCACTAATACGATTTGAAATCTCATTTTTTGTATCATATATATATAACTGAGCATATTTAGGAGATTCACCGTCAGAAGGTAATATAGAACCCATTAAATGATGGACTTGACCACTGATTTTGAAAACATAAGGACCTGATCCAGTATTTATTCGATGATCAATCGTTGCTCCCATAGATGTAAAAGAAAACATTGAATTATAAACTCTGATATTTTCTCTAAAAAGTTTACTTTCTGAACCATTATTCGGATCCAATAGTGTTCTAAGAAAATCGGGAGTTGGTTTTGGCTCTGGAAGTTTGATTTGTCCTTTTTTGCAACAATTCGTGTAGATAGGTGATATTCTTGTAGATGTTTGTTTAATAGCTTCATCAAACCAAAAACATGCACCGCAATAATCACATGTGTAAACATTGTCACCTGAATCTTCATATGCAATAGCGGATCCTGCGAACACAATTTTACTTTTTGTCAAATAATATACACAATTATTATTTTTTTTAACAATGGTTCATAGAATTTGAAAGTACTAACCTTGTCTACTTCTTTGATATGATGCTTGACCGTATGGATGTTGATATTCATCTGTATATAATGTGAAAAAAAAAATAGTTATAATATTTGTTAAAACAATAGTTACATAATCACTATGGATATAGATTCTGATTGCTCATTTCCCCAAGCTGATTCTCTCTTGTCATTATTGGTTGAAATACTATAAATATAATGTAAAGAATGTTAGTTCTTTTGTTCTGTAAATACAAATAAATACAAAAAACATAAAAAATAAAATATATATATATACACACACACACTGACCTTGTTTTCTTCTTTTTGATGTCTTTGATTTGGCTTGATGATCGATTTCTTCATTGTTGATTTGCACAATCTCTTCTTCCACCACCGGGTCTTGTTGAGATACTATAAGTAGAAATTTAACAACATTATTCGTTTTAAATTTATAAATGCAAATCATATCTTAAACTTGATAATTGATGTTCACCTTGCTTCCATCTTTCTGACTTAATGTAATGATCCCTCTGTTGCAAGGATCTTTTTCCTTTTGTTGTTCCAGTATTCAGCAGCATACCTATATTTTAAAAGTATCATTTATTAGGTATAGATGCAAAACTCGAAATCAAAATAAAATCAAACATACTGAATTGAAAAAAAACAAAAAACATAATAAGAAACGTTAACCACACATGTAAAACAAAGGTCTGAAAGTGTCAAACAAAGTACATAAACTCTAGTGTTCCATCATGGTTCATTCATTATTATACTATTATAGCTTCAACTATATTTGCAGTTTATTATCAGGAGTACAAACATATGGCAGAATATATAGATAAAGCAAATATGATTCTTCTAGAGTATGTGTTAACTCAGGAATACACAACCTCTTTATAAAGCAAAATCAAGCGGTCTAACAATCTCTTTAAATCAAATAATGCATGACCAAAAAAAAAAAAAACACAAAAGCAAGAATTCAGATAGAGCCAGCAAGTTTGCAAAAATATAATTACAAACCAAATACAATCAGTTCTCATCAAACAAAAAAAAACAATTCGTAAGCTGTACAGTTGTAATGCATAGCCTCAAAAATTTGTTTACCTGGATCAATATCAGTTAACGAATCTGACTGCAAACTGTTCCCCAAATCTGCAAAATAAAATGACCACAGTTAAAAAAATTTGATATTACATTAGCTGTACATATTATAAAGGGAATACAGAAATAGTCTAACAGTACTTTATACGTCATACCTGAATGACAATACAAAACCAAGATAATATTGAAGAGCAGACAAAGGAACAGCAGCAGAAAAATGTTGGCAAAAGTTTTTTGCATATAATCTGCAAGAACGAAACAATTTTGAATTATTGAATGTAAAGAAAACAAAATATATACAGACAACCAAAAAGCATTTTTGGATGTACACTGCAGAAAACAAAATAAAAAACAATTTTTTCACACAGAACATGGAACTATCTGAACAAATTGTTAATTAGATCAAACTTCTTTAGATATTATTCTTGTTTCATTTCCTGTTCATCATTAAACTGTAAAATTACTTCATCATTTAACTCTAAAATACAATAAAATGTATGTAAGCAGTTCCATTAGCAAACTGAGACTATTATGTGACACCGTGAAGCCATGATCAATTCATATCAATAATTAAACAGCAAATGATAATCTGAAATGGCTGTTTCTCTTTTTACAAACCTTAAAAAACATTTTTTTTCCTCATTTCCAGTGATAAAGGAGTCGCTCACTTGAAAAGGGAAAAAGAAAAAAAAAATCTATATTATTTTAGACAGTTCTTTGCAAAATAAGAAAAACATGATACCAATTTCCTATTCTGTTTAGTATATTTTAACCAATTGTGCCAATTATGATCTTCTCGAAATCAATGACCTATTTAAGACCAATATATTATCCTCTATATATATATATATATATATATATATATATAAATCATGAGCTTAGCAACTTATAGAAAGCACAACAGTCAACATTGTAAACCAGTATTTGTCCTTATCAACTTGGAAGAAAAGATGGAACCATTTGGCCCATTCGGTCAATCTGACAAAATGTATATATTAAACAATTAACACACATTTGAACACTTCTGGCCAAGCTGGCCTTTCCATTATGAAGAACCATATTACATGTGGTTGCTTGCAAAACAAACGATTAAATAAAGCTCCAATAATGTTGCAGCCATTATTGAAAAGGACATTCAAAGATTTGACATCATTTTACCATAACATGACTGAGTTGATTTAATTGTATTCTCAAGTTTGGAACTGGAATTGGGAAGGCATCTTTCAACCAGTGAAAGAACCACTCTTAAACAGGATTGTAGTTCAATAGTCCATACATGCAGACTGGCTTTATAGAAGTCCAATTTAAATCCCTTGATTCGAGCAAGCAAACATCGAATGATGTAAAGATTAACATAGAATGTCTGAAGTTAATATCATGCAGAAAACAAAGCAGATACATGCAGCAATTAAAAAGTGATCATAAAGATTGAACTGAAAAAAAATCTCTATATATTCTCTATATATTCTGAGCAAAAACAAAACAAAAAAAAAATCTCTCTATACGGTGCGATCAATCTAGTGTTTCTCTGGGAGTCTGGCTTTGTTGGTAAAGGTATTATCAAACATCAACTGATTAACAGGTACAAAGAAATTGAGGAACATACTTGTCAGTTGTCACGACCCTTGCATTGTGAAAAATTGTGTACGATATATAGCACTACACAAACAGTCCGGACGGCAAAAAAGACTGGAAAAGGTGAAATATTTCAGGACATATTATTGGACAATTTGGTCACGATAAGACTTGACCATCCACACAAAATTTTACCATCCACTCAACTCCATTCATATATGTAAAAACCAACTTGCTCTCAACACTCAATAGCAATGGGCAGTATCACAATACGGGCTATTGTAAGCAAAGATATCAAATTCAGCTTACAATATGACCAATAGCAAATTAAGAACAAATACAACTTATACCAAGACCATATGAATGATGCTTCTAAATTTCTGATACACAACATATGTATCGAGACGGATGAACAATATTTCAAGAACCAAATATCCTAGCTCTTTCCAACTGACCCAACGTCTTTTGAAATATCCCAACCGTTACTCATAGCAGCAAAACAAAGTTAACTCCATTGTGTATAAATAAAACAAACAACAATTACTCCAAAAATTCAATCATCAATATTACGTCTCAAGCTGGTAATCATCACATCCAATAAAATTAAATATATTACAGTCTGTTCACATTCTTAAGAGTAGAGCTAGCAACTAAAAAGAATGAAATTTTAAATGGCTTCTCTTTCAATTAGAATCTGTTTCTTAACCTTTAGTCCTTTACCATCAAATATAAATTACCAAGATGCTCTGATTGAAGAAAGGATTGAATCAGACCACCCCAAATACTGAACAATCTATTCATGAACATCCCAAATACCTATTATAGTTACATTATAATTTTCTTCATTTTTCTTCAGCAACAGCACTGAAAAAACAGAAACCCCAGCAAGATACTAAAACAAAGAAAGAGTTAAATTAGTGTCTTATTTCCAATCAAACCTATAAAGCAATACAAAACACGACCACAAAACCTTTAACCAACTAACTACACTATTACTTAAAAGCTTTGTTGAAATTCCACAACAATCAATTCAGTGCAAAACAAATATCTTATTCACTAACTATTTGCAAAGCTCACATCTTTACCATTCACAGGTTCACCAAATTAAAGCAGGAAACATATCAAACCCAACAAACCTAGAAACACAAATTAAACAAATCAAAACGAACCTGATACAATAATCTTCTTCTTATCAGACACCTTCACTCTAAACAGATTCAATGGGGCAGAATCCTTAACAATCTGAAGTGGGTCTTTTTTAACCTGAACCATTCCAAGAAATTGTAAACCAATTAACCTACATGCCAGAAAATGTCCAATATTGACTAAAAGGAAAACGCTAAAGAATATTTGGTTGGTCTCTGCAGAACCCCAACAATTTGTCTCTCTTCTAAATATTTGTTTTTCATTACTATAACTTGGTAAAGCAAATTTGGTCAAATCAGAGCGCGAGTTATGAGATTAACATAGTGATTGGAAAGAAAGAGTCTAATATTGCAAATTTGAAGAAACCAAGCATATATAATCATGATGCACCAAAAAAATGAAAATACGATCGAGGACAGAAAGATTTGGAAAGGAGATGGGGATTTACCTCAATTGATGAAGAAGATTTGAACCCGGCTGGCAATTGGAGATTCAAGATTCCACCAAAGCCAATCGATCTGTAGGAAACACATACACACATGATATATATATATATATATATATATATATATGTATATTGTGATTAAATCAGATACCCATTACCAAAACAATGGAATAAATCCCAATTACATCCATCTAAATCAAGCACAACATCTATTTAAAAAAAAAAGATCCAGATTAACCAATGGTACCTCAAAACAATAAACCGACCGGTAGCAAGTTTGAGATTTTGAGCAGGAAACGTATCTCTATCCCTTCTGCAAATAAACTATGCAAATAAGTGTGGATATTTGGTTGTCAATTTTCAATGTCTGTTTGCCTCACTTTCTTTGAATAATGTGAACTGTCCTCCATTTCTACAAGTTTAGTAACATCAAGCTTTTATGGTCTTTACCTTAACTTTATAAATGGTTTTCCTTTAATATTAAATTCCTTCATGTTTGCTACTTTGCTTCAATTGAAATTTGTTTTGGTTGCTCTTCCTTGCAGGTTTTATAGCTATTATTCCTGACTGAACGGATTTTTTTCTTACAACATCTGCCTTCAATGTTTGTGTATTTCTTTTTTTCCTTTTCTCTCCTCTTTTTGTTGGCTATTATTGATTTTACTATAGCCTTTTTTCCGCTTTTAACTGTGCCAGTGAATAATTTTGTTTTGTATCACAATTGCTATGAACTTTAGAGTTGGCAGCTACTCTTCTATGTAGTATATCATCCAAAAATAAATATTTGAAAACATTGACAGTGTAATTGCTTGGTGCAGGCCAAGTTATCTCTCCTGCGGCCCTGTGCAAAGCTAGGCTAAACTAAACTCACACCCAACTACTTTGCAAAGCTGTTTGAGGCTATATCAATACAAAGAGAAACTGAATGAATAATCTGGAGTGAATTATAGAATTGTTCATTTCTTATTTGTGTACTTTTGATGTTTCTGAATCAGAATCAGAGCATATGAGTTTTGTATTAGTATTTCATATTCTGCATGCCTTTTTTTTTTTTAGCAAACAATGGTTTGCATACATTTGAACAATGTAAGTGGAGGACTACTGTCATGAAGATATTTTTTGTTCCCAACATGGCAATCTTTTGTATTGAGATCATATTAATCAAAATGGTGTGATGGCTAGAACTAGGTTGAGACAATGTAACCTAACTTATAAAATAATTTCAAACGACTTCATTTCGCATATCTTTTATATCATTTAAGCATAACTTAGTTATTTTTGTTAATCAAATCACAAAACAAAATAAATTTCTGCCCCGCAGCATCGCGCGGGATTCGTTTCTAGTTTTATATATAAAACATATCACATGTATGGAAACCCCACTACTTATGGTGTTGTAAAAGTCCAAATCGTCGTGAAGTATCGATCTGTATCTAACTTTTAGTTCGTAGGTCGCGTCGCATTAAGTGAACGTGGAGACACACTGAAATTGGACACTCGAGTAAATATAATGACTGAAGTTGAGGGAGAGAGATAACGTCAGACACAATTCATGACAATTGACAAATCATCAGATCGACCACATATAACTATATGAATATGTAACATTTTTGTTCAAATTGTTTTTTGGCGGTGGGAGGATAATTTTTGTTTGAATAAGCAAAGTTTTACAAACAAGATTACAAAACACAAATAATCATAACAAGATAAACATAACAGAGACCGAACAGAACAAGATAAACATAAAAACTAACAGCGCATCAATTAACATAACAGTTTAAAACTTGCTCAATTAACATAACAGTTTGAAGGTCATGATCAGAGGATTGAACTGCGATGGAATCCGAAACTTTTTATGGAAACGCGTAGGCATATCCCTTCCCAATCAAGTAGTCACTTTAGTGAGCGTTTCAAACTTATTGTAAAAGCGCTCCGTGGTCTAGAGCCACTTGACTTGGGTAAATGAAGTTCACCATGAACCTTCATGTATATTCTATATCTAGATCCCTATAGAGATACGTAGTGACCACATTCGTAAGCTGCATGTTCAGTTATTCGGAAACTACCAAACTGACAGGGTAGTGGAGTGCAATGACATCCATTACGAGAGAATATGTCTCATCGTAGTTGATTCCAGGGCGTTTTGTGAGAAGCCTTGCGTTATAAGGCGAGATTACCATATATTTTTCTCATCACACTTTCTAACGAAGACCCATTAGTCACTAGGTTTTATGTTAGGAGGTGTTGGCATCACTGGCTCGAAAACCTTCCTCTTCGTTAGAGAATCCAACTTAACCTGGATTGCATCTTTCAATTTAGGCCAAATCTCTCTACGTTGGCATTCATTCATCAAAGAAGCGAGGTTCGATATCATCGGACTCAACAAAATCATGCGCAACAAAGTGCGTGACTACATCATCAATTATGATGGAGTTTCTATCCCATGTCTCATGTACATTAGTGTAATTTTCATAGAGCTATATATTCTCATGAATAGGTTCTGATGTTGAGGCGTCCCCCAACGATAACCATAACCTGGAAGATACTCATGAGATGGATTTTGAGTGTCGATAATCAAAGGATTGAAGTGTACCAAAGTATCATTCGAACCCACGGGTCTCCCATGCATCCTAGCTGGGGCCATGACCTGTAACGCCAGAGTGCCACTCTCATTGGCGTTGGCGCCATGCCTACCTCCATGTAAGGTGGCGCTACGTTCTCTTGTAGGAACGTCCTTCCTTGCAGACATGTTTGCAGCATAATTGTGTGATTTCATCATTTTAGTAGGGATCGAGATGAGACATAGTGGGGACAGACCACGACAATTTCTGTCGTTCCTGCTGAACATCTGTGTTCTTATCTCCCCCTAACGATGGGAAGACTGTCTCATCAAAGTGACATCCGCAAATCTAGCAGTAAGGAGATCGCCAAGCAAGGGCATTAAGTGGCGGACGATTGTTGGAGTCTCAAATCCAACTGTGTTGCCCATTCGTCTTTGTAAGGACCCATTATAGAACGCTGTGGTGGCGTAATTGGCACATAAATAGCATACTCAAATATGCGTAATTACGATACTTGTACCCAGTCACTAGCTGTAACGCAGAGGTAGATTGAGTGGTGGTGGGTCGTAGACGAATCAGCATAGGTGCATGTGATATTGCATCACCCCAAGCGGATATGAGGAGATTGGTGCGCATTAATGTCCTGACTACCAGCATAGTCGTTTCCGTGAGACCATGTGGGTGTGTTCATGAGAATATGATGTCCAACATCAGTCCCATTGCAATATCCATCGAAAGTTTTCGATGTAAACTCTCTAGCATCATCAAGTCCAATTGACGGAATTAGGATGATCCAGGGAGTAAGCCCGTTGTCATATGATATGTGCTAGGAGTGTAGCATAAGCAGCATCACAAGTGGACAATAGCATAACACGTGACCAGCGTGTTTGCGTGTCAACCAACATTGTGAGATATTTAAACGTTTGCAAGTTGGTTGAACTAGTCCACGGATTCTATGTAAGAACATAATGGGTATTTTTATATCCTTTGCATAGGACGGCCTTATTCCTAGTTTCCCTAAGGAATGGGCTTTGTAAACCGAGCAAGAGGCTTTAGAAGTAACCAATGAGAATTTTGGTTAGGCCTAAGCGTCTGAAACTGTATTTGAAGCAAGTTGGTGATTGCAGCATCAACTGGGGAGCCATCACCATGATGGACGCCATTCATGGCGTCATGGATAGGGACTGTGCCAACCCTAGGCTGGTGGTGGACGGAGGCGGTGCTTTAGGCAGCAACGTCGGTCACACTTAGTCTAGGAATCAACTTTTGATTCATGCTTCATTTCGCTCGAAAGAAAGGATGTCCATGTGAAGTCTTTAGTAGACGGATCATCATATCATGACTAGGATGACCTATCCTGTCGTGACAAAGCCAATATGTGTCTAAATCCAAGAGATATTCTCTCATAACTTTATTGGATTAATACCTCGAATAGTGACATAGAATCCACTAGAGAGACACATAACTTCTCTAAGATGCGTCTTTGTTAGCAATCATTAGAGGTATTGCAAAGGAACTCATTTCAGTTCTCTACATGCATTTTCGCATGGAATCCGTTGGCTATAGGGTACGATTTGCCCTAAGAGCGTAGAGAGTTATGTGACAGTAATCAAGGTGTCATTTGGCAAGTAGAACTTGGGCTATTCCAAGTCCTTGAATTAATACCGATGGCCAAGCCATCGTAGTCATAAAGTAATATGCTTAGAATCAAAATTGAGTCATAATGAAAAGAACTCGAAATTTTATTCATAAGCCAACGGAGTTACATCATTGTCTTTTTTACTAGAGAAAATCTAATCCAAAATGCTAGCTAATGCAAAATAATGGTAGTCGTCTAACTTCTTTCGGTAATTCCAAAATAAATGTGACCAGGTGAGTAGAGAGATGTCAGTGGAGCAAGGCTCGCTTAAGTACCACTAATCTCAAAACCGTCCTAAACATCACACTTACTTTGGGTGAGCCTACTTTGAAGAAAAACTAAAGTATTGGCATTTACTAGAAAAATATATGGCAATTGCCTATTACATATCTTGGAAAAATAAAGACTTAAACAGAATTGGCGATCTATTGATCCCAGCCAGATTTGTAGTCTTCAACCCCTCACTTTAGATCATTTTCTTGATCTTCTTGTTCCACATTGTGAGCTTCTCTTGCTTCACAATATGCTTTGTAGGCGGTGACAATTTCTTCACGAGCTCTACAAATGTGTGCCCAATGACCATATGCTCCACATCGAGAACATACATCTCTTTGCTCAGACTCCATTGATTGAGGTACTTTGAAAGCGTCATTTAGATAGCTCTTAGGCTATGTTTTGGGGGGGGGGGGGGGGGGGGTTTAGCTCCCCTGCTTATAAGCACAAGATGACTTTGCGTTTGGTAACCGGACTTATGCTCAGCTTATTCCAAAAGTGGTTGCGGCTTCTCTCGAAAAGTAGAAGCTGCCTGACCCCAGCTTTCAGAAGCCAGAAGCTAGGATTCTACTGTAGTGGGAGTGACTGTAGATTAATGAATCTTTCAAAATACCGGTCTCTATCCTCCCTTGGTTGAGGCAATTACGGATTGCCATGAAACCCTTCTTCTATCTAGACGCTGCACAATCTCTCTCCCTGTCATCAGTCATCACAGACACCGCATCACACACACCCTCCTCTGACGCTGCCTCAGCCTCTCATCACAATTTCGGGTTGGAAATCGAAGCCTCAATCAAGGTTGCTTGGCAATTTGATTCAGATTAGTTTTTTTTTTTTATCTATTTCATGATAAATTTCGGTGATTTTGATGAAAAGGAAGTATCAATTTTATACTGGGTTTTCGGTATGAGTAGTAGATTGTGATTTGTAGCACACATATATACTGGGTGTTGTGATGTACATATATTTAGAACTATTTAGAACCAATATCGGGGATTTGGTCAATTCAATTTGCCTATGATTTAAGTACTGCCAACATCCTTGTATCATTGGATATCTGTAATGGGTTGAGTTTGATTTTGTTTTGGTGAATTTTCTGGACCCTTTTAACTTGTGTTCATTGGTGTTGAGTTGCGAAATTCGAGTGTGCGTTTAGTGAAGTTGGTGTTGTTAAAGAAGATGGGTTTTTGATGCCTATGAACTCCAGCAGCCAAGAAACCCTGGGTCATTGTTTCATAGAGTTTAATTCTCCTCAGGTAGTTGCTTTATTCCTCTGCTCTGTTTTAGTTTCAATTGTTTCTTGGGTTTGTTTAGTGTAATGCAGTGATATGGTTTTTGTTTTATGGAATTGAATTTCACTTGAATTTGATAACACAGTTGTGAAAGAATTCACAGGGATACAAGGGTTTAGTTTCTGTAGCATAGATTGAGTGCACTACATTCTGTTTCCATATTGTAGACTACAGGTTATAGTTATCATATTGTCTATGAAAACTTGCGAATGAGTGTAGAGCCTAGAACAATGCAGAGTTCATAATACTCCATTTTATTTCGAGACAAGGAATGGGGAATGATTTCAGTGTATATTAGCTTTGTTCCCTGGAGGATGGATGAAATAAAAACAAAATGAAGTTTAAAACAAGTAATGGTTTTAGGCTTCTTGCCAAATCCAACTGTTATTCTCGACCAAACTTTGTTTGCTCATGGAAGTTCAAATGAAGATGGTACAAGTATAATCGGTAGGTATAGTGATTTATATAATATTCAAAGCATTCAAAAATGTAAATATGATAGTTAATTCTTACTTTAAATTCTTATATGCAGGAGTGTCGTGGCATTTAACAAGCAATAATTCAACTCAACTTGCAGCAATAGATGAAATGAAAGGTGCAACTATTTGATACTGTGAAGATGAAATTTTACAAGATGAAATTTAGAAAATGTTTTGTCCAGATCTTGCTTTTATTGAATCAAAGTATATGAATTTTATATTCTTGATTCATCTGTTTTCATCGCTTAATTCAGCGATATCAACTATATGTGAACAAATATTTCAATTTGCAAATGCAAGAGAGAAGAGATACAAGTGATGCTGTGGCAAAGTGGCTAACACAGTTTCTAAGGTGAGTCTTCTAGAACTAAAACCAGGTATATAGTGATCATTGATGTTGTAAGATCTATATCATATTTTGCATTTATTCCACTCTCCAGTACCAAAAATAGATTTCCATCATCATTTCTTATGTGATGTCATTAGAATTTGCCTCTTGATATATGTCAATCTACTTGCTAAAACAGTGTAATTTCTGCATTATGCGATTTTATTTTTCAATATCCTCGAAGCTAATTTGACATATTGAATATCCTCAGGTGTCTCTGAAATTCATTTACTTGACTCTTAGGGCAGCTGCTACAACATTTCTATTCGTTTACGTTAGCATTCCCTACTCCCTGCAACACTTGATGTTGTCATAGAATGCTATCATAGAATGTTATTGTAAACTGCAATAAAGTAAACCAAACAATTTTATAGAGAAGAAATTTTGTCTCTTCTTTTATCATTGTGATCAAGAATCAAGTCTTTTCATTCATATCTATTATTATTGTAAATTATTGACAACAAAAAACCCCGCGGCAAGGTGCGGGCACCGTTGCTATCTAGCTTCTTCAATTAGTTTGGATTGGAGGTGTCTGTATGGGAATTCAGTTGTATCTAAGCAGACCATTCTACTTGGTGTGGAGATAGTGCAGTAGCTTCTCATGTCTTTCTACAACTGCAGCAGTTGGATGTTCACTGATACACAGATTTAGAAACTTGACATAGGGGCAAACTATAATCTACATCAATATTCAATCAGATTGGTGGAACTTAGGAATAAGGTCTATATCGCTTGAGAAGAGATCACATTGGAAGTTTCAAGCTTTGTTTCTGTTTCTTAGTATTGAATGCAATTTTACGATGTTTCATTGATGCTCGGGCTATTTAGTTGATGGGCTAGATGTTTCAACTTAAAAGCACATCAACCATATACCATCTTTGGTTTTAGTGTCTAGCAAAGCAGAACATAGATATTTTGATATCTGTTTGCCTGCATTGTGATGTGGGTATCTGTCTTACTTTGGACTGAATTGTTTTTGGTCATAATTCTAGCTCTGAAATCTTAGAACAAAAGCACCAAACGCCATCTCTGGAATCGTATAATTGTCAATACTGAGTGACTACATTTTGTATCCAGTAGTATTCAAATGTAATATACGTGATTATTCAAAATTAAGTCACTTTGAAACAAACTGCAAACAACGATTGCTCCGCAGCAAAGCGCGGGCACGTTTTCTAGTTTGAAACGAAATGGCAAAACAAATTGCAAGTGCATATGGAGAGAAACGAGAAGAGCACTTGAGAAGAAATGGGTAGAAAACTGTTATTTATACTGAAACCAAGCATTAAGTCATCAATGTAGGGCCAAAAAGGAAACACAAGACCAGATTTTACGTTTATGCATCTTCTTTAGTTTATAAAATGAGATATGTTCCCTAAAGTACTTATTGGCGTATCCTGGTAATTTAAGAAAGTCGATCCCTATTGACCCCTGAAAATTTTTTTGGATGAATTGTCAATATGAAGCCATAAATAAAACCAGATTCTTCATTTATGCATTTCCCTTCTTTAGATAAAACGAGATATGTTTCTCTAAAACACTTCTCGGTATATCCTCCCTGGAAATTTAAGAATCTTTAATTCCTGGAAAATTTAATTACCAATTTAAGATACAAATTAAGCTTGACCTCTTGAGCTGCTTAGCCTCCATATAACCCTCCGCAACGAAGTACGTAAAGATGCAGTAGATGATATGTTTTTGCGATATGTTGCATGGACAATCCTATCTAAAACCAAAATATAAGCACTGTCAACACTAGATCACCCAAGAGGCCAAGAATCATAATACTATATAATTGTGTCATGTTTGTCATCGTGACTATTAGAGATGGAGTGAATCAACTTCGCATCCTCAGGTGAGAAGTGTCAATCAGAGATCTATGCCCCACTTCTTGGACTCAGCATAGATAAGCTGGGAAACAAAATGAAGAGGGGAAGATGTTTCATATCAAATGTATTAATGTAACATTATAGGAGCCTTTTATAGCAAATTTTAAAGAAAAATAACGATAATCAGACATAAATGCAATTTCTAGACTAAAAGACTAAACCTCTCTTGTTCGGAAGAATGGATCGAAATGGTACCAGCCGTACTTAATGATAGAAGGATTTGGCAGAAATAGGTAAAACTCAAATTATGATTTACTCCAGTGAGATCATAATCCGAAAAAAAATATCACTGCACTATAAGGGTGTAGGGTGTCACTTTAACACAACTTAATTTCAACTGGTATTAGAGCAAAAGCAAATAGAGTGATCCTTAATGTTGTTGTGTCCTTACTCCTTAGGTGACCACAATGGATCGTGAGTCGAGTTGTTGGCTCTTACAACTCACCTCTCGCATAAGGATGCTATTCTAAATGGGAGAGGATCCTCTCCTAAGCTATTTCCCCTCCTAATGTGCCTAACCTTTTCATTGGATTTTGACACGTGGCTATAGTGAATCTAATGGTCTACAACAATTTTCATTTTATTATATTTTATTTTTCTATCCGTCCTTTTCTTCTCTTCCTTTACGCCTGAAGTCTCTCTCCCTCTCTCTCCAGTTCTTCTTCTTCTTCTTCTTCTTCTTCTTCTTCTTCTTCTTCTACCCAAATTTTGCAAAATCCCATGAAATATATTCAAATATAACAATACCCATATACTTAATTGTCTTTCATTGAAAATTAGAGGTGTGAACAGTCATAATCCTATCTCAATTTAAGATCAATTTGAGACAGAGAACACGGCAGGCTCCTTCATACTATGCCGAAGAGAAATTTGAGGGCGAGATGAATTGAGGCATGAGGGAGGAAGAAGAATATCAAGCAAAGGAAGAGCGACATTTAGCAGGCATGATCTTATTATATAAACCTAGATTCAGCTCAAACCCAGATTCCTCCTTTTCTTCTCCTCTTAATCAATCAACATGAACCCATCATGGAAACAAAGAATGACATAATTGAAGAATTTCTGTTTTGAGAATAGATGGAATTGAAGATTTGAAGCATAAAAAATTGCATTCATGAGGGAGACACAAGATCTGGAAAATTGGCAAAGAAGAAACCAAAAAGGGGAAGGGAAGAGAGAGCTCAAGAGAGAGGGTGTCTGAATTGTTTTTTGCCTCAGCAGGGATTAAAAAATAAATTATTATATGAAAATCAATATATGCCGTTGGATGTTGTTATACACACATGTCGGTTTGTTGTCAAAAGGTTAGGCAGGTTAGGAGGGGAATAGCTTAGGAGAGGATCATTTTCCATTCTGAATATATGAAAGCTAAACTATACTTTTACTGTTCATTTCACAATAGACAAAATGAATGAATAGTGTCTCCAAGAATAGACTGTTCTGCCCTCCTTAAACCCAAACGGACTTAACAGTGTCTCCCAAAAAAGACAATTGTGCCCTCCTTTGAGATTTTTTTTTTGTTCTTCTATGTATTGATCATTAGAGCATCTCCAACAATGGAGTCAAAATCCAAAGTCATTTGCAAAATTTGGCTCCCCTAGTGTCATTCATATTCATTCATATTTTGCATCTCCAACCATCTTTAGTCAAAAGTCAAAGTCATTTCATAAATTAATCACATACTGTTGGGGCCCACCTCAATTCATGCCTCATCACATATGGCTTTCGTTCTACAATGTGTAGTCATTTTGACTCTCATTTTGGCTCAAAAACCAAAATGACTCTATCTTGGCTATTGTTGGAGATGGTGGATTTTGATTGGGGAAGCCATTTTGGCTTTTGACTCTATGGTTGGAGTTACTTTTAGGGTTGGGAAGAGGTCAGTGCGAAAGCTAAACTACACTGTTGCGAATGGAGAGTCGTCGAACGCAGATACCGATCTCGATTGTTTGACAATTTCAACTGCATCCGTGAAGCTGCTAGATACTAAGGTTGGACTGGCACGAAAGTTGGGCTGATAATAAGTACAAAAGGTTTGGTTTACAGAGTTTGTGTGCTAGATTTGATTTTAAAATTTGGGGTTTTGAATTATGGATTTGATGTAGGATTTCCGATTTTGATGGTAAAAGTTGGGGTAGGAGAAAGAAGAGGAAAGATTGAAGATTTTGGTCAACTTTCGAGGACGGTTTGGGTTGAGGAAGGTTTCAATAATAGAAGAAGAGGTATGTGTTTGATTTGGATTTTTTGCAGTTGTCTCAGATTGTGGTTTTGAGTGAGTATTTTTTTGTTTGAATTTTGTGTATTTGTATATTATAATATTAAGGGTTAATTACATATAAGTGCATCTTAGAATGTTTTTTTAGCCATAAGGCCACCAACTAGTTTTTTTCCTTCATAAGGCCACTAGATTAAAAAATGTGTTATATTTTGGATATTAAAAACCAATATATTTACATAAATGCCACTAGAGTACAAAATCAACATTCATTCTCTCTCTCCTCTCCGGCGAGATCTCTAGTCAACTCCGGCGGGTCTCCAGCCGACCTTCGTGAACTCAGGCCGACTTCCGGCCAACTTTTGGTGAGTCTCCAGCCGACCTCTGACCAACTTCAGGCAAACTCCGACGACCACAAAAGCTACTGTCACCAGCGACAAAAGCTACTGTCGCTAGCAACAAAAGTTACTCTGATGAAATTTTCGGCAATCTTCGGCGAGGTCACAAAAGATACTGTCACCAGCAACAAAAGCTACTATGATGAAATTTCCGGCGATCTTATGTGAGGTCACAAAAGCTACTCTGATGAAATTTCCGACGATTTTATGTGAGGTCACAAAAGCTACTGTCACTAACACTAAAAGCTAATCCCACCAACAACAAATATTACTGTCACCAACAACAAAAGCTACTATGATGAGTTCTTCGACGAGCTCACAAAAACTACTGTCATCAGCAACAAAAGTTACTGTCACGAGCAACAAAAATTACTCTCAGCAACACTAAACGGTACTCTCACCAACAACAAAAAACTACTGTCACCAACATCAGAAACAAAAGTTACTCTCACTAGCAACAAAAACTACTGTCACTAGAAACAAAAGGTATTGTCACCAACAACAAAAAACACTATCACCAATATCAAAAAAACTACTCTCACCAACACCAAAAGTATGCAGGATTCAAAATGATATAACTGTAAAAAACTATTTTTGTAGTTGTAAAAAGCCACTACGTCAGTTGTGAAAATCTATTACAATAGTTGTATAAAGCTACTCTCAATGTTATAATGCTACTGTCATATTTCAGATGGCCACCATTGATGTTACTTGTTGTCAAGCTCTACCACACTACACTAACCATAGGCATTATTTTGCCACCTTCAGCACTAGACTTCATTTCAACATCTTTTGGTTTGCTAGATGATCACTTGGTCAATAAAGACTTTACTACCCAAATTCACATGATTTTCGGAAAAGAATTCTGCAAGAACGAAAACACAACAAAACAAGCAATCTTTATCAACTAGATAATCAGAAACAAGCAAACTAAAAGCTACTAACATAGGTATAGAAAGCAACTATAACACATGTAGAAAGCTACAGGATCAATAATGAAAAGCTATTGACATAGATACTAATTGCAACAAAACTAGCTGATTATCCATGTTCATACAAAATCATGATTTTCCAATTTGATAAGCTATTGAGAAAAGACAACTTGAAGACAATCAAAATGCAAACAAAAAAGCTACTGACATCAGCTTCTAAAAGAAAAGCTACTATCACTATGTTGCAAAGCCATTAAAACAGTTATAAGAGCTACTGATTTGTAACCAATCATAATGTAAACTGAAAAGTTATTTACATCAGCTTAAAAAAATACTAACACTGTCATAGAAAGCTACTACCACCGTGTTGAAAAGCAACTATAGCAGTTATAGAGAGATACAATTATAACAGTCTCCTATATACTCTGAATGTATGGACAACCAAAAGAGACTTCCAGAATCGAGTTGCAGTAATTTGGGAGACCATCTGATTATGGTTATGTCCCGGTCTCAAAGTTCATTTGGCCCTCACTTCATGGCAATATGCTTCCTCAAAGAGAACTACATTATTTACTATCGTTTCCTGCCCTTTTAAAGAATGTAGGCTTTGGCAAGAGGCTTGGGTGCATAGTGGTGTGTCATCATGATCAAGAATATCAATCCCATATAAAACGTCTAATAATGTATAAAGAATACAAAACAAGGTTCTTTGAAGAATAATCCCATAGAAAAATTTATATCTTGATCCTTCCTGAAGACTCAGTTTCATTATAATAATGTTCCCTATGGCAAGGAAAAGATAGTTAAGACACGTTCACAATCACAAACCAAACCAAAACATGTCCACAATTCACAAAAACCCCTTAGCTGATCAAAGAGAATTGAAAGATAAAAGATTAAGATAGTGATTAGAGGTTTTCTGAGGGTCAAGAGTTCCATGAGCGGAGGACTACTATCAAGAAAGGCTACTTCGTCAGACCTCTCATCCTATCTCTCCCCGTACACCCAACTATTTTACTCAGATTTAACAATGCCATAAAACAAAGCTTCAGCGATACAAGACAAGCATGCAACTGACAAGAATTATATAAAAGATGATGGATAGATTAACACCCTAGCTCAATACGTACTTCAGATTTTCCATGAAAAAAAATTCACGATCCCTAGAACTATGCTCCTATAGAAGTTACTGATATGAATGAAAACTTTGATCAAGACTATCACAACAAAATTCACAATTCCAGGAAAAAAAAATCGAAACAGCAATTAGGATAGTGATTACCATCATGAGAATCAGGTGGCATGAAAATCAGGAGGCTTTAAGGAGACCAAGCTGAGCGAGGGAGGCTCAGGCTTACAGGAGTCAACACCAAACTAAGAACTAGACGACGTCATCGATGCCTGGGCTGCCTTGCCTCACCTCTCCTTCCCGTGCATCTTCACCATCATCGCGATCCTCCTCTCACCTTTCCAATCACAATCATCAAACAACTATCAGATGGCCGCCGACGAGCTGCCTACTCCTCTCTCGTTTTCATTCGATCCATAATTTTTTGATTAGTTTCATTTCTGGAAATCGAAGGTGACGACAGTGGTGCAAGATCTGATAGTGTCATGCTGGTAAGAGAGAGAGAGAGAGAGATCTGTGATCGATGTAAGGCTGATGGAATTGGGCTTCTTAGGTAAAAGGGTAATATTGTCATGGATGAAATATTCTATGGATGGAAGTGGCCTTATTCGTACAAAAAAACATTAGGTGGCTTTAAGGCTAATTAAAGTTTCAAGCTGACACTTGTATGTAATTTTCTATAATATTAACATGTGAATGATGGTGATTTTGGGTTTAAGTTTTGGTTTGGATGGAGATCCCTTTTAGCCTTTGATAAAGCTGGATAGAGGTTGGGCTTTTGTTTTATTTGGGCTAATAAAACCTTTTTTTCCTTTTGGGATTTTGTTGTTTTCACAATACATAAGAAGAGAGAGGGCGAAAAATAAAAAAATAAAAAAAAGACAGAGAGAGGAGAACGGGAAAAAAGGAAAAGAAGAAGAAGAAGAAGAAGAGAGACGGAAGTCAGATTAGTTTTTGGTCATTTGCAGCCTGTAAAGGTTCAGGGAGCAAAGGACAAATCAAATTACGTTTGTTTTGGAGAAGGTACACACACCAATATTTTGATTTATAACATTTATTAGAACAAAATTTCAAATGAAAAGCTTTGTTTGAATTCTAATATACTGAGAGGTCCAAATGTTTTATAAAGTATAATCGATTCTCCTGTTGTGCAATTCATTTTCAAATCTTGCTTATTGGTGGTTACCCCTATTGCAGATCATTTATTTTGAGCTGCTATGATTTTTTTGTATTGTTTTAATTTTATCATCAGTATTAGTGTTAAGTACAATATTGACTTCATGTCTGTTATTGGGTCAAGTTTATCAATTTCTGCTGTAAAGTGAATAATTTATATTGAGAGTGGGTTGGTTACGTCACAACTGTCTTTTCATGTATGGTAGCAGCGATTATTGCTGTTTGGGTTGCTGAATTAATTGATTTTGTGTGCTCAATTAATTCATCGTTTTCGAATGGGTTTTGTTTATGCAATATGATTAATTTGAGGGATACATTAATTTCTTTCTCTGATTGCATGTATTTTCTAACATTTGTTTTGAATTTTTGGAGATGCTTCATATTTTTGGTACCAGAATCGGTGACGCTTGGAGAATAGATGAAGCATTTTCGCCTCGTTTCCAGGTTTAGCTCCATTTATTGAAAGCGATACATCTTTTTCCTTCTTTTGTATTTTTGTTGATTGTGATTTCATCTTCTTCTGCTTACAACTAAAACCCCAAAATCCCTAAACCCTTTTGTCAACAGCAAGAGCAGAGGTCATCGCAAGGGTCTATTCAATCTTCAAAGCTAAAAGCATATCTCTAGACCAATGAGTTTTGTTTATGAATCTGGATGTTGCTTATATAATATCGGTTTGTTGATGTTATTATTTTCTTTGTACTATTCTGCAAGTTTTGATCAATGTATAGTAGCACTGTAGCAGTAAGGTCCTTCAAAATTCCAGTGCTGCTTAACCAACGAAATGAAATAAAAGTGAAAGATTACCTGAAATTTTTCAACCCATTGCCCAGTTATTGAAGTTGACTTGGTGTGGTTTTGATTCCGGCAACAAATTTCAAGCCTTGCTTTGAAGTTTGAACAAAACCAATTTTGGTAAGATTTCAAGCTTTTTTACTTTCCATGAAATGAACAGAGTATACTTTCGGCTTTGCCCCTGTCTTTTCTGGGCGTTTTACACTCTTGCCCCTAGCTGCTTTGCTGTCTGTATCGGACGTCTGTTATTTCGTTTGTTTCACACGGACCCTGCCACCGCTTTGACATGTGTGTTTTGGTAGCTGACCCATAGGCAGAGAGAGACAGAGAAGTTTGATCCACAAAGAAACAGAAGGATACAGAGAGGGCGAAGAGTTTGCATGATCGAGCCCGGAGATTTGACGATTTTTGTCTCAGTTTTGGTTCTGCTTCTGTAACATCCCTGTTTGATTTCTTCAAAAGTTATTCACATGTCGATGATTTATGGTATGGGCTGTACCAGATTTTCTAGGAAGAAGTAATTGATAGCTTCTAGGAAACTAGAGTCCAAGATGTGGTGGAAAGCCCTTCATTGATATCAGCAAGGTATATATATTTGTAGTTATTCTGCAGATTATAAACTAGACGCATGAATCACTAATTCTCTGTGGTTGCAGTGAAAGGAGGGAATGGCTGCAAAGAGAAGATGGTTATGTTAAATAACCATATACATGCTCACAACATATGCACACAATCATAAAAGGGATTAAGGCTTACTTTTAGCAATTACTGGCATGAATTCCATCTTATGTAGCTGCAAACACGAACACTGAATATAGCCTTCTGTTACTTACCAACTTGCTTCTCAATGGACAGAACAATATGCAAAACGTCGGCAGTAATCAGGGACCAATTCATCTGTATATATAGGAGACTTAACCCTTAAGAAGCTTCCCATTAAAGCTATCCATATCAGTTTAGGTTTCCTAGTTAGATTCCTAATGTAACACTTCATTGTAGTCTTTCTTGCAGACTAGGAATAGGATTACTTACCTTAATGAATAGATACACTGCTTCATTAAGTTACAAGTATTGATTTACAGTTTGTATTCATGTTAAACTAGGTTTGACATTTAGCTAATCATCAATTACATTATGATGATATGTGTTAAGTCCATATTTGATCTAACAATCTCCCCCTTGGACTCACACATATCATACTCGATGATTTGCACCAGAGAACATCAAAACCTACTTAACTTACTGAAGTGCGCGCCAGATGACAAACTCAAATCCAAAATCCATTCCAACATGGTCAGATCACAGTTACTTATGCAGAGCAAGAAACAATATACATTTTAACAAAAATGCAGAGTTTCAAAACCACAAACATAAACTCCTGCAATCCACATATGTCAAACCAGAAGTGATACAATATATGTTAATGTGTATCAACAAGTAAACATATATTAGGTCCTACTGTATGTTTCTAAAACCAGAAACTCAAGCAAATTTACTGAACACTGATGGCTTAAAATTATTGCTTGAACCTTAGCATCATGCTGTACATGATTTAGGCCATCTGATAGCAAGTATGACATTCAAAACAAGATGATAATTTCGAAAATAAAACAATAAAGCTGCAGCAAAATCATATTTGGAAATACCTCGAAATTTTATTGATAATAATAAACTGCCATTACAAATAAGTTGTGATAAACAAAAGTAAAAAATATCACAACTGAAAATACAAGAACTCAAGAACCTTAAAAATTTTAAATTGCTCCAACTGGACTAACTCTCTACTGAACCTAAGCATCTAGATTAGCTAAAACTCCAATGCTTGTTGTATGCTTCTGGAATGCTGCTACTGACAAGGCCTTGGTGAAAGGATCTGCTAGCTGTGAATTTGTGTCAATACTCAAAACAGCTATTTCACCATGCTTTACTCTTTCTCTAACACTGTAATACTTTAGATCAATGTGTTTAGAATTATTTGACCTTTTACTGTTCTTGCTAAAGAAAATTGCAGCCTCATTGTCACAATAAATCACAAGTGTTCCAGCCACAACGTGACTCAATACTTTGGTCTGCATCAGAAAATTCCTAATCCAAAGTCCTTCACACACAGTTTCATATACTGCAATAAATTCATCTTGCATAGTAGAAGTTGAAACAAGTGTTTGTTTCATGGTTTTCCAAGCAATAGCACCTCCTGCAAGCATGAACACATATCCACAAGTCGATTTCTTGGAGTCCGGATAATTCCCTGCAAAATTCGAGTCTAAAAATCCAATGAGTTTCAGACCCTCCACTTGTCTATAAACTAGCATATAACCCTTGGTTCTTTGCAGGTACCTCAACACTTTCTTCCCAGCTACCGAATGTTCATGGCCTGGATTAGATTGGAATCTTGACAAAATCCCTACTGCAAAAGACAAGTCTGGCCTAGTGCAGACTTGTGCATACATAAGACTTCCTACAAGTCTGGCATAAGGCTTTGATTCCATATTTTCCTTTTCAACATCACTATTGGGACTTTGCTTCTTGGTTAACTTATCTCCTTTGGACATGGAAACTTCTCCAGCTGCACACTTCTCCATACCAAACCTCTTTAAAACTTTGGTAATATAATTGTGTTGAGACAAACCAAGTAGTCTCTGTGCCCTATCTCTTTTAATCTCAATACCTAGTACATAGGATGCTTCTCCTAAGTCTTTCATGTCAAAATTCCTTGACAGAAAACTCTTGGTATCTTTAAGCAATTTAATGTTACTGCTAGCCAAAAGTATATCATCCACATAGAGTACCAGAAAAATAAAATTGTTCCCAACTGTCTTCAAATAAACACACTCATCAACAAGATTTTCTGTAAATCCAAAAGTAGAAATCACATAATCAAATTTCTTGTACTACTGTCTAGAAGCTTGTTTTAGGCCATAAATTGATTTTCTTAATTTACACACTAAGTTTTCACTTCCAGCTTGTACAAACCTTTCTGGCTGCCTCATATAAATCACTTCAACTAGTTCACCATTCAAGAAAGTTGTTTTAACATCCATCTGGTGCAGCTCCATATCAAAATGAGCCACTAAAGCCATGATTATCCTAAACGAGTCTTTTGTAGAAACTGGAGAAAAAGTCTCAGTAAAGTCAATGCCCTCTTTCTGTGTAAAACCCTTGGCAACCAATCTTGCTTTATGTCTCTCTACATTGCCATTTGCATCTCTTTTGGTTTTGAAAACCCATTTACAACCTATAGGCTTCTGGTTAGGGTCAAGTTCAACTAATTCCCAAACTGCATTTTGGCTCATGGAATCAATTTCTGCTTCCATTGCTAGCTGCCACTGATGTGATTCACTACTCCCAATGGCCTGATTAAATGTAGTTGGATCATTGTCCTCTGCACAGTCCATTTCAATTTCTGCTTCTTGTAGATAAACAATGTAGTAACTCTCTTCCCCCCCCCATAAGTTGGTTTTCTTGCTCTCTGTGATCTTCTAGGCTGAACCACTGGAGGATTTTGAGGTTCAGTTACGTGGTCAGTTACTTGACCAGGTACAGTTACTTGGGCAGTTACATGGTCAGTGACTCGGTTAGTGACATGGTCAGTGACTTGATCAGGTACAGTTACATGGTCAGAGACTTGACCAGGTACAGTTACTTGGTCAGTGACATGGTTAGTTACTTGACCAGTTACTCGACCAGATACAGTTACTTGGTCAGTGACATGGTCAGTTACGTGACCAGTGACATGATCAGTTACATCTTGTTCTAAAGGCAATGCTACACTTAAATTCTCATCTGACACAATTTCCTCAAAATCTGAGGTTAAATCCTCAAGGTTTGTATTGTGAACTTTTTCACTTAGAAACTTTACTTGATGTGTTTCAAAAATTCTAGGTGAATGATGAGCAGAATATAATTTATAGCCTTTAGATTTATCTGGATAACCTATAAAATAGCAACTAACAGTTTTGGGGTCAAGTTTATTCAAGCTTGGATTATAAATCCTGGCTTCTGCATGACATCCCCAAACATGACAGTGATGAAGACTAGGTTTCCTGCCACACCAAAGCTCAAAAGCAGTATTTTCTATGGCTTTGCTAGGTGTCCTGTTACAAATATAATTTGCAGTTTTTAAAGCCTCACCCCACAGAAATTTAGGCAAACCAGTAGTACACATCATACATCTAACCATGTTCAAAAGAGTCCTATTCTTTCTCTCTACAACACCATTCTGTTGTGGATTATAGGGTGTTGTGTATTGAGCTTTAATTCCATTGTCTTGCAAAAACAAGGCAAATGGACCCTTTTGTTGGCCGGATTCAGTGTACTTTTCATAGAACTCTCCCCCTCTATTGATTTTCTACCTCAGACTTAAAGATTTGAAAGGCTTTCAATGCTTGTACCTTTTCTGAAAATAGATAAATATAACTGTATCTAGAAAAGTCATCAATGAATGTGATCAAATACACATTCCCACATATAGTTTGATGCCTAAATGGTCCACATATATCAGTGTGTATGAGTTCTAATAAATTTTGGCTTCTATATGCAGTTTTCTTTCTTGTGCTGGTTATTTTTCCCTTAAAACATTCCAAACAATCTGTTAGATCAGAAAAATCAAGTTCATTTAGGATTTTGTTTTTCACCAATATTTTCAGTCTCTCTTTTGAAACATGGCCGAGTCTTCTATGCCATAAAAATGCAGACTTTTCATTTAGTTTGGTTCTTTTAACAGCTGTTAAAGTGCTAGTACTGTTTGTGTTATCTTCAACAAGTAAAATTTCTTGTTGAGCCATTGAACAACTTAACTGTAAATAATCATTCGAGATAACACCAGAACCAATTTGAATAGAATTTTTAGAAATAAGAATTCCATTACTATCAATAACAAGTCTACAACCAGATTTTACTAAAAGAGAAACTGAAACCAAATTCCTTCTCATGGAAGGTACATAAAAAACATTGTCCAAAACTAACAATTTTCCTGATCCTAAATCGAGCTTTAAGGTTCCAATAGCCTTGACTGCCACTCTCATGCCATTGCCTACACACAGGTTCACTTCATCACTTTTTGGGATTCTCCTCCTTATGAATCCCTGCAAAGAATTAGTAATATGAATAGGTGAGCCTGAATCTATCCACCAAGACTGTGGTTCAACATTTATAAGATTAATTTCTAAAGAAAAAACTGTATTAGAAAAAATCTTACCCTTTTTGGCTAACCAGTTCTTATAGCCAGTGCAGTCTTTTTTCATGTGTCTTACTCTTTTGCAAAAGTAGCACTTGAACCTAAATGGCCTGTTTTCCTTGGCCACTGCAGCTGTTGAACTCTTAGTTATGGCTTTGGTAGGCTTGAGCTTATTCTGGGGCTTTTTCTTCTTAGGCTTCTCTATGAGATTTATAGCTGTAGCAGGTTCTTTTTCTTCCTTGATCCTAGCTTCCTCATCAACACATATGGATATAAGTTCATCTAAAGTCCAGTTTCCCTTTTGAGAGTTGTAACTGGTCCTAAGATGACTAAAACTGTTAGGCAATGAATGAAGTGCATAATGCACTACCTGCTCATCCCTAACCCCCATCAAGAGCTCCTTGAGTCTGCCATTTATATTGATCATCTTCATAATATGTTCTCTAACTCCCCCTGAACCCATGTACTTCAAATCATGAAACTCCTTGGTTAGTCTAGCTGCTTCTGCCTTTTCACTTTCTTTAAACTTAGCACCTATGAGTTCCAGAAAATCTGATGCTAGCTCAGGTTCTTCTATACTTCCCCTGACAGTCTTGGACATAGAGGTACGAATGAGGTTCTTAGCCATTCTATTGGATCTATGCCACTTCTTGTAAAGGTCAGTTTCTTTCTTGGTGCTCTTTTCATTCAACTCTATAGGCTTATCCTCAGTAAAGCAATAGTCTATATTCTCATGCATTCCCATATAGTTCTCTACATAATCTAGCCAAGCTCTATAGTTGGTTCCAGTTAACATCAAGACACTGTTTAAGTTCATGTAGGAGTTACCTAAGGGGCAAAACAAAAATCCATGTGAGTTCTCAATTTGTAAAGAAAATAATTTTAAGTTTTCTATGTTTTATTTAGCTCAAAACAAGAACATACAGAAAACCTAAACAATCCATACTTGCATTCATATCAGTCCATAACCAAAAATAATGTTAAGCAACACTTTTGAGAAGAAGCATAACATCTTGGAGTTCTTTATCAATATACCATATTCAATGAAAACAAGTTATCCAAAGAAATTTATCCACATCTTTAGACAGAAGAAAAATTTCTAAGTATCCGTATTTATTTTCATCAAGCATGCATATTGCTGTTTTGTATTCTAAAACCATACTTGACTACTTCTTTGGAAGATAAAACTGAAGCATAGTTTTAAAACACAAAACACAATTTCAGTTTTGTCACTCGATCAGGTACATGGTCAGTGACCTGACCAGTTACATGGTCAGTGACCTGACCAGTTACATGGTCAATTACCTGACCAGTTACATGGTCAGTTACCTGATCATTGTTTTCTGCCAACATCAATGAAGAATGCTTTGTGCATCATAATCACTTATGCCAACAGAAAACCACAAAACCCATGAGCTTTTAACTTTATATTCTACCCAGATTCATCATTGTAAGAAAATTAAGCTCTCGTATCTATCAATTTTAATAATGTGTAAACAAAATCTGGGAGATTTTTGTTCTTCATGCAATTTTACACAATCACAGATACAATACCATATCATCAATCAATTCATCATGCATATTCAAGCACAATCAAAATTGTTTCGATTCAAAGAAACCACAGAACAATCAAGAAATTGTAAATTTCATCCGGTCACCATCTACTCTAACCTAACGCACGCCGGGAATGCAACTAGTGTTCTTGAGCACAATCAAAAACTCAATTATCATGCTATGAATCGAAATCAATTTCACAGAAAAACCTGTTTTTGCTTTTTCCCCAATTTGCTGCTAAAAATCACAGCGGAAGCGTGAATTTGATATTTAACCAGATGCCGCAATCGACTTAAGTAACTCACCTTGATTAGGTACATGACCAGTTACATGGTCAGTTACCTGATCAGTGACTTGGTCAGTTACATGACCAGTTACTTGATCCGTAAAGCAAAAACCTTTTTTTTTTTTTTTTTTTTTTTGTGTTTGTTTTGCAAAACCCTTCAACAATTTTGATACTCACGCCTATGCTCTGATACCAATTGTTAGAAACCATATACATGCTCACAACATATGCACATAATCATAAAAGGGATTAAGGCTTACCTTCAGCAATTACTGGCATGGATTCCATCTTATGCAGCTGCAAACACAAACACTGAATATAGCCTTCTGTTACTTACCAACTTGCTTCTCAATGGACAGAACAATATGCAAAATGTCGGTAGTAATCAGGGACCAATTCATCTGTATATATATAGGTGACTTAAACCTCAAGAAGCTTCCCATTAAAGCTATCCATATCGGTTTAGGTTTCCTAGTTAGATTCTTAATGTAACACTTCATTGTACTCTTTCTTGCAGACTAAGAATATGATTACTTACCTTAATGAATAGATACACTGCTTCATTAAGTTACAAGTATTGATTTACTGTTTGTATCCATGTTAAACTAGGATTGATATTAAGCTAATCATCAATTAATTTATGATGATATGTGTTATGTCCATATTTGATCTTACAGTTGGTCTTGCAACTCAGCTCTTGCATAAGAATGCATGCTATCTTCTAACTGAAGATCAACTTCGCAGTGCAGCAAGCTAAGCTAATGCTGATGCAATTGCTAATTTGATTTCGAGTAAAAAGGCTAGGGGCGCTCATGGGGATCTCTGCAAAGGATTTTAAGGGGAAAAAAATATTTGACTGGAAATAAAAGGGGATAAAAACACATATGGTATGAAAAGAAAATTCAATTTTGGTAAGATTACTCTATTCTTTAATCGCTCTAACTCTCTTCGCAACCTTATCATCTATACACATTTATTTTTTAAACGAGCTTCCTTGTCTTATAAAAGGCGTTCCCTTGGACGAGGTAAGTGGAGTAAAGGCAAATGACTATATCGTTGGGGTGTAGATGGCGATAATTCGATAAACATGAGGCTCGACCATCACACTCAATAATTCTTATTTAGTATTTACAATCTTAACAAACCTCCCTTCAGGGGAAGTAATTTTTGAAATAAAAGAAAAAGAATTAATTTCACGGAGGAATTAATATCGTTAAATCTTAAATAAATTAAAAACTTAAATTTTATTTACTGGCTATGACTTTCAATGCAATATCGTCCAAACAGGCCCTTAAATTTTCCGAGGTAAATGACTATAAACAAAGGTGCTGTCTCCATCCCATAAGCAGCTGGAGATAAAACCCAAACTACTCGACTCCACAGCTGGCGACACAGGATAACCCCTTTTGGCATTTTTTCACTCTCACTTTGATCCTCGATAGAGTTCTGAAAAGCCAAAACCCTTTAATTCTATGGTCTTCTGAGTGAATGGCTTCAGCTCTTTTTGCAAGGACTCTTTTGGGTCATCGCCTTTTTCACTCTTCTGCACACTCTCTCTCTCCAAAGCCCCAAATCCTCACTTCCCTGCTCAATGTAAATCTCTCTCCCCTCTCTTTTTCTGAGTAATCTTCTATTGGGTTTCTGCTTAATCTTCAATTCTGTTTGTAAAGTTTGTTGCTTTTGATGATGTTATGAATCCATCTCTGTAAAGTTTTGATCTTTTGCTTGTTTGATCGGTTTTTTTTATCTGGGTTTTAGTATCGGTGAACTTGAGATGCAAAGTCTTTGGTTTGGAGCGTTTTGTAGTGGTTCACTAACATTGGTTCTCATTGTTTAATCAGTTAGTGACTTGTAGTATGTAGAGTGTACGAAGGTGTTTAGTGTAGTTGTTCTGTACATGCACTCAGTTCCTGACTATGTTCATTGACCCCTAAACTCGGTTTTCTTGGAGATTTCTTGTTTGTATCCTAGATTCTTGTTTGATTATCGTTGTGACTTAAAAGTATTTGAGTTGGTTAACTATGCAAATGCATAGTTCTATGCTGTGAGTTATTGGCTGTCCGTTAATTTGAAAATCATATAGTGCTAGGAGATTGGTTTGTTTAGTTGTCTCTGTCTTATTTACAAGATTATCATCGACAGTCCTGCATGTCTTGGGATCAAATTTAAAGATTGACTTTGTGAAATCATTCAAAATCACTACTTATCTTGGGTTGCTCATTCTCTACAACTGAAAGGTCAAGTTTCATTTTTGAAATTTTCTTTTTCCCGGATATCGATGATCATGGGATTGCTTATATTTATCTGGATTTGCATCTGGTACCTTTATGGTGAACGTGAAGCAACCAACTTAATAATGAGCTTATTGATTTAAGCTAGTGGACGAAGCTTTTCACTGCACATAACCTTATCTGCTGTGGCAAGATCTAATCGAATGTTTTTTTTTTTCTCACCAATGCAGAAAAGATCAGATCTCTTGCGAGCAGACTCTTCCTATACAAAATATAGAGTATCTGGTTTAGTACCTCGTGTTATGGCTTCATCAGTAGCTGGGGCAAGAGCAGATTTTTCAACATCGGCATCTACGAATGAGCCTGTTGTTTCTGTTGATTGGCTTCATGCTAATCTCAAGGAGCCTGACCTTAAGGTAATCTAAATTGGCTTGTTTGTACTTTACTTCTTTCTTTCATCAACCCCCATTTTCTCCCCATCCAGTAGTCTGGAAATATTTTGAAGTTATTTGCATTTAATGCCTGATGCTCAGTGTTATTTCACCTTCTATAGTGCAAATTTGTTTTTGTTTTTTATTTCTTTTCCAGATCTCGTTGTTGTCATCTTAATCACTGTTTCTCTTTTTATTTTTCTCTGTCTATATTATGCCTGTCAAATGAGTCACAATGAAACTCTTTTGACTTGAAACAAGTACCCATTTTCTCCCTTGTATGCATCCTTTAGTCCTTTAAGTGTTGGTAATCTTTAGTTAATTGTTGAATTTAGGTTGTGGATGCGTCTTGGTACATGCCTGATGAGCAAAGGAATCCGATTCAAGAGTATCAGGTGTTCACTTCGCTTTCTGTTTTAGTCATATTTTTAAATTCTTATTTTTCTTATTCTCTGCAAATGCTGTTATCTGATACTTATTAGTAATTCTCCTTAGTTCCTTCTTACTCATTCATTTCATAATGGATGTAGATCCTGATTATTTCTGATAACAGGTTGCTCATATTCCTGGTGCCCTTTTCTTTGATGTAGATGGAATATCGGATCGCACAACAAAAGTGAGATGGTTTCTCTTTCTTTTCATTTTACCATTATCCCATCTGACATCTTTTTGTTTCGTATTTGGTTTTCTCTAAACATACATTTACTGGGTTACACTTTTGAATGTATAGCATTAGTAATCCAAGGTTCCTCTTGTCGATTATATGATTAATACATCTGTTTTACCTGATAAAATAAACCTACCTAATGTGCATGCTTCACAGCTCACTCTGTTTCTCACGTGCACATGCACATGCACACATATACTCAGACAAACCAAAGTTAAGAGTACAAGAAGCAAAATTCTGCTTTACCCCGCAAAATTGCATACTTTCTGTACCTTTGGAGATAGGTTTCATGAATTTACACTGGAGCAAAGTGAGTGAATGAGGTTACTCTATTATACTACATTCATCTTAATATCTGGAAAGCTTTCCCCTGATGGTTACAATATAAAATATTCTTATGTTTTCCAGTAATGTGCATTTATGAACTATGTAACCCTAGTCTCGATATCGGTAAATTATTCATTTCATGTAGTAATACAATCTTCTTTATGAAGTGATGAGTATGATTAATATTAATCTGGTGAATAATTCTTGACGTTGGAAGTTCTAGGTCTATGTGTGCCATCATCTGCAGGCATATGTTACTTTGCTATCTATCTTGCAGTCTCCTTTTGTCATCTCTTGATGATCTAGAATTGATGATTTTTTCAGTTACCACATATGTTACCATCTGAGGAAGCCTTTGCTGCTGCTGTTTCTGCTCTTGGCATTGAGAACAAAGACGATCTAGTTGTGTATGATGGGAAAGGGCTTTTTAGTGCAGCTCGTGTGTGGTGGTAAGTTATGTAACGCATCTGAAATGCTGCTAAACAATGTGTTTCCAACCCCATGTGGCATCAACTGATGCTTCAATTCATTGTAAAATAAAAGGATGTTCCGAGTGTTTGGCCATGATAGAGTCTGGGTTTTAGATGGAGGCTTGCCAAGATGGCGTGCATCTGGATATGACGTTGAATCTAGTGCTTCTGGTGATGCGATTTTGAAAGCTAGTGCTGCCAGTGAGGCAATAGAGAAAGTATATAAGGGACAGCCAGTAAGTTCCCATCATAATACCTAATTTTTGACATTTTTTTTTCAAGTATACCTGCCATGGTGCCATAGTTTATCCTACTAATTTGTCTAAATGTTCTCGTTGTCTCTGAATGACTTTTGGAAATGCTTGGTGCTGATTTCTTTCTTTTGTAATAATGCCATGTATGTTGTATTTCCCGGCATCAACACCTTTTCTTGAAATGTTGGAAATCCGTAGCTTTGTGCAATTCTTATTGTTTACTGCTAGTGACTGGAGTGTTGGTCTAGACTTCCTTTTTTAGGGTTGCGGGGTGGCCAGTCTGTTGCTTTTTTTGAAACTTTAACATTCTTTTTGGCAGAATTATATGAGCTACTTAAGTCCACTAAATTGAGTCTACCTAGTCTTCTTTTTTCTATTTAAGTAGTATTACTTTTAATGTTTTGACTTGTAAAGTCGTGTTTTCTGATTTCAGACAAATGCAATTTTGTTCTGCAGGTTGGTCTAACCACATTTCAGACTAAATTTCAGCCACATCTTGTCTGGAATCTTGAGCAGGTTTGTTTTCTCTTATCTTAAATATATGAAGCTGCATGTCTTACATCCACCCTTGTATCAGTGCACACTAACGCTAGTTTTTCAAGAACTTTTACGGTACCTATAATTATTTTTATTTTTTTTATTTTTTATTTTTTTATTTTTTTAAAAAAAGGTTCCTGTATTTTGCAAAAGTGAATATGATTGTACTGGAAAAACTACAGAGCACCTTTGTTTAAAACACAAAATTGCTTGTAGCATTGTCCATAGAATGTAATCTCTTATGGAATGATGAAGACTGCTAGAGTTGTTGAATCCATTAAAGTTTCATTGACTAGCTGGTCTGCACCTTTTATTTATTTATTTATTTATTTTTCGTTGTCTAATGTCTGGGACTCTGGGGTAGCTCGTCAGTGGTAACCTTCCCCTTAAAACTACTACTGCTCTGTACAAGTTGTGTTTTGTAATTTATTTTTTTGCTAAATCCTAGCTTTATATTTCTTAATAATTTCTCCAGGTTAAAAAAAATGTTGAGGAAAGAACTCACCAGCATATAGATGCCCGATCAAAGGCCAGGTATTCTTTTTACTAATCAACTGCATGTACTCGTCTTCTTTGGGATAAAATTGTTTAGTCAGTCTTCAGCATATAACTGTTCAGGGTTAATACCATGAAGCTTGAATAACTTTGAGTATTGGTTTCCTCCATAAATGTGAATCATGACTTATGAGTTGTACATATACATGCTGGAAATTGTTCAAGCATCAGACAACTGGTTTTGAAATTATCAATCTTGAGTGAGGTGACATAACAGTATGTGTAACTGGTAAAAAGAGTTCTTTTAGCTAAAAATCTGATGTAGAGACTGTATATCCAGAAAGTTTGGTTTTAGCTTAAGAATTTTGAATTTGATGGAGGTTTGTTCTTGTAGATTTGATGGAACTGCATTGGAGCCTCGGAAAGGGATAAGAAGTGGTCACGTACCTGGAAGCAAGTGCATTCCTTTTCCTCAGGTAAGAAGATCTTGCGGTTGTGTTTAGCCTCTTCTAATGGGACCAACTGATGCACCCCTAAGGTTTTTAGTGATTCAGCGAGTTTTCAAGGATAATACTGATGCAGGAAGTTAATGGTTTTACTAATGTTGGTTTTGTGCCCTCTATCCATTAAGTTTAAGGAAAACATCAGTTGGTGGGCTGTGCTGTACATTTTTCATTTTAACTAGATTTTATTCTTAAGCCTCGTATTTACGGAAAAAAAAAGTTTTTGAAACTTGCTTTTGTATTTGTTTCGTATATTTTGTTGAAGCAGAGGATTTGTATCTTTCTCTTTTTAGCAAAAAGAGCGTTCCTGAAAATATGGATTTTTAACAGTCAACTATTAGGTATTTCCAGAGCTTGATCCTGGTCATGCAATATCAATGGTTATAAACTAACTTTTTGAAATTTGAGTCTGAGTATAGTTATAACCATTCTTTGTAGTATGGGAGGCAGTCTAAATGCTTCATTTTGTTCGAAATCATTCTTTGGATATGTTGGTCAATTTTCCATCCCCTTTCCCTAAAAATCTAGTTCTTGATCTTTATGAAATTCCAACAAAAAACAAGTGTCTGACGTCTGTACAAAAGCTATGCACCATAGGGTGTTGATTAACAAACTTGTTTCTATACAGTTGTTGGATGCTTCAGGGACAGTCTTACCAGCAGACGAGTTGAAAAAAAGATTTGATGAAGAAGGTAAGAACTCTTTTTGTCATTATAATTGTTTGCCGAAGTTTATCCAACTCTTTGATGTTTTATCTACTTCGTTCTAAAAGCCATTGTATTCAAGATGCTTATTAGTGAATTAGTTTCTTTTTCATTACAATGGGGAATTTCTTTGCATTTAGTTCCGAGTGTTCATTCCCATTTTAGAACCTGTTGTTATTTGTTACACCAAAAACATCATTTCAGATGTAGTGACCACAAATATTGTGGTCTCTTTCTCTCTGATGAAGCTATCTTAATGCTTTCTGATATGGTGAATGCAACGAATATAGAGGTCCTTGTCATGATGATAATATGACTTTTCTTCCTCTTTGTGTAGCCTGTGCCACCTTACACCAGGATATAGTCAAGTCAGTCCTGGCTTGCTGTGTCCTTGTTATTCCATACACAAACTCAACTTTGTTCTGCATATTACATTTTCTAGAAGCCTTGAACTGATTATTCTTGCATGCTATTATCATTCTGAGATATTCTGCAGAACTCCTTAAACACTACTGCCCCTCCCCCCTACCCCCTTTCCCTCTGCCCCCTGGTGGGTAACTGATTTGCTGTTGCTGTCTCCTTGTTGTTTTGCCATACACAGTCCAGAACTCCTGGACTACTTTTTAAATGTATCATATTTCAATTGGTCACAACTCACAAGGTATCTTCAACATAAATTAGTTAACTGATCTGAAAACACATGCTGCAGGCATCACATTGGACAGCCCTGTTGTTACTTCGTGTGGCACTGGTGTAACTGCTTGCATTCTCGCATTGGTAAAATCTCTCTCTGAAAGTTATGCATATAATTATAGGCACATACATCTGTTCAAATGTTAGTGCAAGGTGATAGTAACGAGATAATAATACTATGACGCTATATCTCATTACTGTCAGGATTAAAATCATTTAGAGTCTCTGTTTTCAGTCACTGCCCTGACAATGTTTTAAATTTGATCAAGATTGCCATGTACAGTTATAGTAGTGTGTTTGTTTATATGTGAAGATATGGTGTACTATTTAGTGGGTGGGACTGATGGAACTATGGAAGAGAGGGACAGGATTGTTAACTTGGGATTGGAATGGTTGTGAAAGAGGCTATTTCCGTATACTACTTTTGGCAACTTGGGAACAATACATTAAAAGAGATGCAGATTGGTGGCACACTGTTCTAGAATCCATGCTGCTCTAATGCTGAGCATGTTCATGAAATTTTCTTAATTATGTCATTTGCCAATAATTTAAGTAAGAAAATAGAATAAATGGAAATATTATATTCATCCTTTTTTCATTTGTGTTTCTCTTCCAGGGTCTTCATAAACTTGGTAAGCCTGATGTGGCAGTCTATGATGGGTCTTGGACTGAGTGGGGAGCACATTCGGACACACCCGTCGACACTTCCACTTCTTCCTGATAGTCTTTCTCGAAGCTTATTGGTACGATGAACAGAAATGGGTTTGCCTAGGTTGATTACGACGAAAGAGGTTGTATCTCAGTTAAACATCCTGTTATAAGTAGTGTTTGTGTTTTCATTATTAAACCTCCAGCTCTAGTCCTCACTTTTGTTTCATCTGTAACGATAATTTTATGCGACTCATAAATCAAAACAGCAGCATGAAGAGGTTAATATTTAAGTTGTAATGTTGATCATGGTTAAATAATAAGCAGGGAAAAAGTGTGATGATAAAGATTTCTGTAGTTCACAGCATCGTCCTCAGCTAGTTATATCCTTTTCCATTGCTCGACTGCCCATACGGAATCTTCATTCATCATAAATACATGAATATCTTCTATTCTTTGCTACATTGTCAAAATTTTCATTTTGCAAGGATTGTGTGCCGGGTATCGCAGATGAGTATTATTCTATGTAGTAATGAAACAACTATTATTCTATGTAGTAATGAAACAACTGGTGCATGATTAAAAAAAAAGAAAAAAAAAAGGAAGGTTAACTGCATATACTTCAAACAAAAGAAACATATGCACATGACGTGCTAATAGAAAAATGATAATGAAATAGAATCCTGAAGATCAAGATTTTTACATGCATTTATTCTATCATCCACTAGGTTTGAGCAGCTGGTTGAGCTTGTGGGAGAGTGAAGGCTTCGATTCAGCATCAAAATGGTTTGCTAATACCTCTACAAACTCCTTTGGGACCAAGCACTTATGCTCCAAATAGAGCTTCTCTTGAATAGTAGGAGATGCAACGACATGTAGTTCCTTGGTAGGTTTATGATCTGCCTTCATTTCCTGCACGATTGTTAGAAACTTTCAGTTCGATACGATTATTCATCAAAAAAGAAAAAACTTTCAGTACGATTGGGGTTGCACAAATTAGGAATTACAAAATTAGAAAGGTACTTTTATTCTTAAAAAATTCCGTATATGAAAGGCAAGAGTTTTTCATATCCACAATGTTGGACAAAGTACGTCACTGATATAGAGATGCACATTGTTTCTAATAATCGTCCTCATAGGACATGATCCAGTTAATTAGCCCATTAAACTTCCCTATAATCTTGGTGAAAGTTAACAATGACCACTTCATTGGAAATATTACAGAAAATTGAATTTTAGAACTGCAAGCAGAATCTAGGGGAAAAGTAACTGATCAGTAAAATACCTGAAAGGACCCCATGAACTCGAGAATCCCCATCTGAGCCTGCAAGAACTTGACATAGTTGTAAGCGGCAGTGAGCATCTCAGCTGTGTTCATCTTGCTTCCTCCAGGAACAAGCTTCCCTAGCTCTTGAGTCTTCTCCGTGATTTTCCTCCTCCTTTCTCTTGCCGCGATACTCTGCGGCGATACACTTCTTTCTTCCACTTTCTTCCCCACATTTTCAACACTAGTTTTTCTGGAATTTCCATCAACAACCTCCGGATGCTGAAAGTTGAGCACCGGAGTAGTAAAGGCCCCGGAAAAAAACTCGGGCCTAGCACATGGGTTTGGAGCAAACCCATTAGAGAAAGTGGGTGTAAGATCACGGCAATAGTACTCTTTCGAGCACCTTTGGCGTTTCGGTTGGGGGTAAGGTTCGAAATCTTGTACTGGAAACATGTCAGGTTTGAGAGAAAAAGGTGGAAGCAGATGATCAAAGTCAGGATTTTCGAGGTTAAGAAGATTACAGGGGTCATACCAGGGATCGAGAAAGTTATGGGGATTGGAATAGTCTGAATTAACACATTGAAGGAAGTCTCCTACTAGCTCTGCTTCTAGATTCTGCTGGATACAAGTCATGTCTGAGTCAAAAAACTGAGGTACTTCCCAGTTCAAGGCCATTGTATGGCATGTATATATGTATACTTGAAACCTGAAACAAAGATAAAACTTAGAAATGAAGCTTTTATGAGCTTAAAAAGTAAGAAGTAACTAGATTCTCGAAGAGGAAGTAACAAAGTAAGCTAGAGATCAATGTCAGAGAGATATAGAGAGAGAAGTACCTGATATAATAATAACTGTCGAAGGACTAGTGAGAGGAGTAGTTAGAGAAAGACATGAGCAGACCTAAATAAGACTTGGTTGGTTAACTTGCAACTGCAAAAGTATAGCTTGACTTGCGGGAGTGAGAGAGAGAAAGAGAGGGGTTTGTGGGTTGAGAAAAATGGGGGGTTTGTGACGGTTAACAAGTAACAACCTGCGGGAAAATCTAGGGTTTTGGTTCTATCTGAATGGACTATAACCGCTATGGTCAGCCGGGCCTCGGTGGCTACTTTAGTTAACTGTTAACCCCTAGTAAAAAGTAAAAAACCAAGGTTTGTTACTTTGTTTCACTTTGAGAGATCCACGTGCTTGTGTTAGTATAAAGTAAAACCACGGGTGAAAAGTCTTGATACAACACCCCAACCTATTTAACTGGTCGATAAATACTTTAAAGTAGTTTCACACAATATCTCTTATTACTTTTTTTTTTTAGAATAATATCTCTTATTACTTGATTTTGCTAGCATTCAGAGCAAAATGATTTTTAGATTATGATTTAAGAGTTTAGTTTATAAAAGAGACCAGATTTATTGGAAATTATCTAGGTAAGATATATACACACACTAGACTTTTATATGAAAATTATATTTTGTCAAGTTAGTGTTATGTGATCTTTTTCTCACCGGTGCACGAGATTATGAGGTGATTTTTTTGACAAGATAATATTTAGACTAGAGCTGACTAGCTATAACTCAACACAAATCCTAAACGCGGAAAACTAAATGAACAAGCCTAGTACCATTGATCTAGTGGCATAGTTTTCTCTTTGTAAGTAAGATGTCATAAGTTTGACTCACAATAGACTAGTTGTTGTATATTATTAATTTGATAAAAAAAAATGAACAATCAACAAACTCTCCAAAGGAGACAGAGAACTTAGATCTCAGATATTTCCAATTCCCTTGACTACAATTGTATCACACCATAGCATATCATCATCATTATTGTCATCAATCTTTATATATAGAGCGAACAATATTTTCAAATGGTTGATGAACTGTTTCACCAACGGTGAGAGGCACAATGATGACGAGACCGAGCCGAGCCCAGGCGTTGTTTCTCACGCGGCCTCCAGCAGCTGGTCCGAGTTTGACTCCTAACCCCGGTGAGTCTCGAGAACAGTGAAGCCGAGCAGCAATTCCAATGGCTCTTGGTGCTCGCGTCACTGGCTATGCACTCCGACGGTGGGAACACCAGCTTGAACAGTCCCCGGCTTCTAGAAGGACCTTCTGGCCAAACTCCACCACAAGATCTCTAAGAATTGGCTCAGTGCCACTCTCGCCTGAAGACGACTTCCGGTCTCAGGTCTGCAACCTGAAAAAAGGGAGAAGAGGACATGGGTGCCCAATCAGTTTTTTTTTTTTTTTTTTGATAAACTATGGACAGAAGGAAAGAAAAAAAAAAGTTTTTGTTGAAGGATGTCGACATAATGTGTGCCTCTACAAACTAGGGTTTAGAATTGTAATAGGAATGTGTTTTAGGTATTCAATTGTAATCGGACTCTATTACCTTTTTGGGTACCTTGTAACTCCCTATTTAAAGGGCTTCTATTATCAATAATAGATACATAATTATGATTCTCCTACAACACGTTATCAGCACGAGCCCTAACCCTAGCCAAAAAAAGAAAAAAAAAAAAAAACCTAAAACCCTAATCACTAAAACTGCCGAAAACCTCCAGCTGCAAGCCTCCAGCCGCAAGCCTCCAGCCGCAAGCCTACTGCCGCAGCACCTAGCCCACGCTAGCCTCACTTGCGCACTTGCCCCTGCAGCACCAACACACACCGACTGCATCCCTCTCCTTTCCTGTGCACGTCAGTTTTCTTTCAGGCTTTGAAACCTCTTGATCAGGACCTCAGATCAAAATATTTCCTTCATGAAAGTTGTTCGTCTCTGCCTCTTCTATCTGACCTCCAAATTTCAGCCCCATTGGAGTCTTTTTGAGACATGTACACCATTCGAAGTTGGAGCTATTCAGAAACGAACCTGCTGTAGAAACTGATACTTGCTGCTGTCCAAAACTGTTGCTGAACCTGCTGTTTTCTGCTGCCGCCGTTTGCTGCTGCAGCCCCAACACGTCTGCTCCAACACGAGCATGTTCTCAACCCCAGAACCATTACGTAAGTTTTTGTAATTAAAGTTGCTGCTTTCATGTATTTTAAATTCCTTTTATTTTCTGCAGAATTTTGGAATATATGAATATATGAACATGGTTTTGAGTATTTAACAAGCGAAATTGTGGGGATTCACGCTTAACGAACTAAGAGTGTTCGTAACCAATGAACTGAGAGTGTTCATAATTAAATGAACTAAGAGCGTTTGTAATCAATGAACTAAGAACGTTCATGATTTTCGGACTAAGAGCGTCCGCATTGTGACCATATTAAAACATCGTTGTTTGGTCTAATCCAAAATTTCTTGGAAATCGGTTTCTTGGTAGCATTAAGGCTCGGAAACCTTATATTAGTTGTCGTGGAAGTTTTTACTCCGAAACTAATCTATTCTCCTTCATCTTTGAATGTCGAATGCAAACATGCAAAAACCCGACTTCACTAATCCAGATTCAAATGACATTTGTTATCACCGATGGGTGAATAACGACAAGAATCACCTCACTACTAATGAGATTCTATGGAGTAGAGCTCACAGAATATGAATTAATTGAGAAATCCTCTCAACCTTCCCCGTCTCAGCACTATTGGTTGCAAAGCAATATAGGCTTGTGTGCAATGCTAGATGGATTACGAGGTTTCATCAACTTATGTCATATACTGAGTAAGTTGACAACATACTCGTGAAAACCATAATTCAAAGGCCCGTTGGAACTAAGAGCGTTCACGAAGCGAATTATAATAGCGCACCGAAAGAAGGGCACAAGGAGCGGAACCCTAAAGTTAGGGGACAACAAAATGGACGTGTGGGTCCATACAACCGCCCCACAAAGGAAGGAAAACCGCTAGATACATAGACACGTGGCAACATTGGCCAACGTGGGATCCGTGGAGGATGTCGAAATGCACAAGGTGCACCTCAATTAATGGGTGAGGTAATGCTATAGATGTGGATCTTCATAGCATTGGTTTAAGCGCTAGAATGCAAGTGAAAAAACAAAGCTGCACAATACAAGGTATATAAAAGATATGAGAGAGCATGAGGCTCATCTCGCAGCTGAAGGAGATGATGGAGATGACAATGATGTCAATCTCATCATTATGGACTTCAAATCTGGTGAGGAAAACAACAATGTTGATGCCGCAGATTTTGATTAAATAGTCTTTCATTTTCCAAGAATTATGTAATGGCAATTGTGCCTTAATGAATAAATGACATTTGGTTTTAACTCTTTCTCACTAGGCATACTCAATTAAATATGATGTCTAGGAAAGTAATTGAGATTGGTGGTACTTAAGAGAGCCTCGCTCCACCGACATCTCTCTCTACTTCCCTGGTCATATTTGATTGGAATTACCAAAGGGATTGAGTGACTACAATTTGTCTACATTTCATTTTATTTGGATTAGATTTGATCAAGAAACTTTGATGTAATCGTTGGCTATTATTAATAAAGTTTCGATTCTTTTAATTTCGAGCTTTATTCATTTAGGTATGTTTCCCAGAGAGCTAGAATGCCTCGCGGATAGTGCTGCTACGCACATCACACCTTGACATAGGCAATTATTCCTTGGGATGATGCCTACTCAATCTTCTGTGACAATGATGGTAGGGCCATCACGATTGATTCATGGTCAAGGACCAGCTCATTGCCAAATGACACATTGATTTATGTCACTGAAGCTCTCTACGCTCCTAGGGCCGGAGGTCCCCCTTTTGAGCTTTCAAGATATTAGAGCTAACGGTTTTCATGTGGAAACACATAGCGAGAATGGACATAAGTTCCTTTGCATTATCTCTAATGACTACGAGTATTAGAGAAGCTCATGTGTCACTCTAGTGAGTTATATGTAACCACTATTCGAGTAATTGAGTCCAATAATGTCATAAGAAATGATTTTTGGGACATCGACACATATAGGCTTTGGCATGACCAATTGGGACATCCAAGTCATGATATGATGATCCGTTTATTAAAGACTTTACACCGACATCCATTCTTTCGAGTGAAAAGAAGTGTGAATCAAAAGTTGGTTCAAGGAGAAGGGTCATGCCGTCATCCCCTGCGGCAAGAGCTTGGCATTGACGCCAAGAGTGGCAATGTGCCACCTCTCTCCACTTCTCAAGTTAATTGTGATTTCGTGGCTCAACCAAAATCCTCATTGGTTGCTTCTAAGGCCCATCACTCGTTTCCCAAAGCCTGCTCTTTAAGGATCGAGACCATCCTATGCAAATGACACATGTGTTCTCAGATAACCTAAAGGGATTCTGTGGATCGACTCAACCAACTTACGGACTGGTTAGATGTTTTATGCTGTTGGTTGATATGCAGACACGCTGGTCACGTGTCGCACTCGTCCACTCATAATGCTGCTTAAGATGAACTCCTAGCCCAAATCATATGGCTACGGGCTTACTACCCGGATCATCCCGTTCAGTCAAATCATATGGCTAGAGAGTTTACATCGGAAATTTTCGATGACTATTGCATATCATTGGGTATTGATATCAAGTATCATATTCCCATGTACACACCCAATTGGTCTGGCGGAAAAGCCACCATTAAAAGACTACGATGGTAGCCTGGACTTTGGTAATGCGCACCAATATTTTCCGCTTGGGTTATGCAATATCGCATGTAGCTATGCTAATTCGTCTACGTCTCATAGCAGCCACTCAACTTTTATTTGCGTTACAGCTAGTGACTGGGTTCGAGTCTAATATCTCGTATTTATGCATATTTGAGTGTGCGGTTCATGTGCCAATTGCGCCGCCACAGCGCATCAACATGAGTCATTGCAACGAATGCATATATATATATATATATATATTTATTGGACATGAGTCTCCAACTATAAGTCAGCTATGTAGAACCCTTGATAGACGATCTTTATTTCGCTGGATTTGCGAATTGTCACTTTGATGAGACAGTCTTCCCGTCGTTAGGGGGAGCTTAGAACGTCAATGTTCAACAGGAATGACAGGAATTGTCGTGGTCTGTCCCCACTATGTCTCATCTTGATCCCCTAAAGTGACGAGATCACATATACTTGCTGCAAACATGCCTGCAAGGATTGACGTCCCCACAAGAGGACATGGTGCCACCCAGAGAAGATGGGTACTGCACCACTACCATGGATGGTGACGTCACAAAGGTGGCATAATGGCGTCATAGGCCATGGGTTCCGCTAGAGAGAGTAGGAGACCCATAGGTTTGATGGATTTTCGCCCTAGGAAGAGAGCGAGTTTAGCACAACTTGATCCATTGATCATTGATACTCAAAATCCGTCTCATGAGAATATTCTGGATTGTGGTTATGTCCAAGAGTCATCATTGGGGGACGCCTCAATGTTAGAACCAAGTTCTGAGAATATAGAGATCTCTACGAATTACACTAGTGTACATGGAGACGTTGAATTATTGAGACCAATGACATCGAAACTTACTCCGTGGAAGAATGCCAACGTAGAGAAAATTGGCCTAAATGGAAAGATGCTATCCAGGTTGAATTGGATTCACTAACAAAGAGGAATGATTTCGGGCCTGAGATGCCAACACCTCCTAACATAAAACCTATTGACATTAATAGGTCTTCGTTAGATAGCGTGATGAGAAAAAGAGATGGTAATCTCGCCTTATGGCACAAGGTTTCTCACAACGCCCTGGAATCGACTAGGAGAAGACATATTCTCTCGTAATGGATGTCATTGCACTCCACTACCTTGTCAGTTTGGTAGTTTCAAATAACTGAACATGCAGCTTACGAATGTGGTCACTACGTATCTCTATGGGGATCTAGATACGAAATATAATGAAGGTTCTTGTGGACTTTATTTACCCATGTCAAGTGGCTCTAGACCACGGAGCACATTTGCAACGAGGTTGAAATGCTCACTAAAATGGCTACTTGATTGGGAAGGGATATGATGAACTATGCCCACGCGTTTCCATGACAAGTTCCGGATTTGCAATTGTCGCGGTTTATGTTGATAAACATAATTGGAACCCTTGAGAGTTAAGGGAAACCGCTGAACACCTGAAATCCGAGTTTGAGATGAATGACCATGGGAGAACACGGTTTTGTCTAAATTCAGAACTTGTATACCGTGTCAAGAGACATTTTTGATAAAGTCAAAGATGCACCATGGTCGTCCGTAGTCTTGGCCCTAAAAGGGATCCGTTTCGTCCCAGGGATGATGACGAAGACGTGTTAATAGCAGAAGTGCTTACTTATGTACAATAGGCGCATTATTGTACTTAGCACAATACAAGACCGGACACCTCAATTATTATGAACTTGTTGGCTAGATATGGCCCCGCGCCAACGCAACTCCATTAGATTGGTATAAAGACAATCTTTCGATATTTGAGAGGTACGATTGATATGAGCTTGTTCTATCTCTACAGAGAAAAGAGATGACGGAAGTGTGGGATCGGACCCCATAAGGCAAAATGCCACCTTCCGTGCTCCTCCTCCCCTCCATCAAAATGACAACAAGTATTTCTAAATAGTGAAGTGAAACCAAATTTGATCAGAGGATAATGTAGTAGACTTATTTACTAAGTCGTTACCAAAATCCACCTTCGAGAAACATGTGAAGAGCATCGGATTGAGAAAGTTATCCGAACTCCCATGATTGTAGCAATCAGGGGGAGATATTGACATCAGGGGGAGGCATGATGTCTACATGTTCGATCTCGAAGAGTGAAGGACGTGTTGTGCTCTTTTTGTCCTTCGACCAGAGTTATTTTTGTCCCATAGGGTTTTTGTTACCTGCCAAGGTTTTTAACAAGGCAACAATCAAAGCGTCATCACCAAGTTTGAGCTGCACAAGGGGGAGTGTTGAAGGATGTCGACATAATGTGTGTCTCTACAAACTAGGGTTTAGAATTGTAATATGAATGTGTTTTAGGTATTCAATTGTAATCGGATTCTCCTACAACAGTTTTATTATCTCGTAATAAACGACTATTGGGGAGCAATAGAGGTTTGTTAAAAGTCTATTGGGAGGCAATAGACGTCTATTGGGAGACATTAAATATTTTGAATTAATGTAACCTCCTCGTTTTTTTCCTTAATCAAAGTTTTATTTGTCTAATTTTAAGGAAATCAGTTCCCATTCAGGCAACCGAAATGTATATTGGGGGGCAAATAGGCAATACAGGTCTATTGGGAGGCAATGCAGGTTTATTAGCGGGGGCAATAAACCTCTCTGGCCCCATATGAGATCTCCGACAACCTTTTTGGAGACTTCCGGCAAGGTTTCATAAGCCTCTATTGCCCCCCCAATAAAGGTCTATTGGGGGCAATAGAGGTTTATTGCCCCTCTATTGGGGGGTAATAGAGGTTTATTGGTAGGGATGGCAATGGGATGAGATGGGGATGGGGATCACAATACCATCCCCATCCCCGGGGTCATTCTCCATTTCTCCACCCTCCTCCCTATTTATTGGGGGGCAATACATGTCTATTTTGGGGCAATAAACTTTTTCAGCAACCTATAAGATCTCCAACGACCTCTGTATGGACCTCTGGCGAGGTTTTCAAAGAAGTGTGGTGGGTAGCAGCTGGTGACCGGAATCCAGCTGTCGGTGACGGGACTCCGGTGAAGTCTCCTATGGCTTCTCTCTCTTCCATTCTCTCTCTCTCTCTCTCTCTATGTAACAAAGGAGTGAGAGTAAAATAGTCTAAAAAATAATAAATAAATATAATTAATTGGTTATTAAGGAATACCTTATTAGAGTCTTTAAGGGTAAAGGGAGAATTAGAAAAACTTAATGGAGTAAGTGGGAGAAAAATCCCAAGAATTAGGGTAAATGGACAAAAATCATTTTTTTTTTCAGTAATATATGGTTAAATTTTTTAAAGTCATACATGTTATAACATTGTGTAATACCCGCCATTGAGAAGTTAATAAAAGAATATGTGAGCCCGGATATCGAGCTTAGGTGACATAGTTCGATAATTTACTTATCGATCTCGATAAACGTTAAAGCACTCGAGAATATTTTCAAAACTTTTCACAAAGTGAAATCTTTAGTAAGAGTTGGATAATAAAGTACACGACACGACGACTTCGTGAAAATTTTCGGGCAATTTTCCGAGTACCCGACCTATTTACGGCGATTTTATGAAGTTGTGGGATTTAAGAAATTAAATCAAGAAATGGAAATTTGGTGGAGCAATGTGAGCCATTGATCCACTCACCGCTTGATCAGGACGGTCCATTGTTAAACAAACCAATCTACTTATATGTGTTGATCAGATCAAGGAGAGGGGGGAGGAAGCGAGAAACTTCTCGCAACACCGCCTCATCTCTCTCTTGAGGTCTATCTGGAAGTCTCTGGAGGAAAAAAAAAATAGAAAAGAAGGAAACGGAGGGGAGAAGGTTAGTGAAAAGAAGAGGAAGAAAACCCATCCATGGGGTTCCTGATCGCTCCCAACTCTGTACCAGCTCTCCTTAGAGGATAGATGGAGAGAGAGAGAGAGAGAGAGAGAGAGAGAGAGAGAGAGAGAGAGTTTCGGGTATTAAATAACAAGGGTCAGGATGTTACAAATGGTATCAGAGCAGGGATTAGTTCCCTTGGGATTCCCCTGCGGTGGAGGAAGATCCATGGTACCTTTAGGGCAAATTCTGATTGCCAAGCCTGAATTTCACGAAACTCTGCTCGTCAGCTGACTTCGACGGCTAAACGCTCCATCTTCTGGTACTCAGGTGATCCTGACTTCTTCATGAAAGTTGATTAGAATTGTGTCTTCTAAACCGTGTTCAAATTTTATGAAAATCCAATGGTTGGATCTGCCCAAATCAAGGTAAAACTAATGGTTCTTCATACAAATTTCTGTGTTGAGATCAACTGAAGAATTGACTCCAATTCGCGTTTTCATGTTCTATATTCCCTTTAGAAATCCGGATTTATTTTCTATTAGTCCGAGTTGGGGTGTTTCACATTGCTTTATTAATTGGCAAGTAAAATGCAATTTATCATAAAAGGGTAAAACTGATATTTGCCATAAAACTATAAATAATCACCTACTACTCATTTTGTTTAAATTTTTTTTTCAGCATTAAGTTTTTTTTTTTAATTATAAATTCCTTAAAAAAAAAAAATCAAATGGCAAGCACGGAGTGTGTATCAAGAGGCTAATATTAATTAAGCAAATATGTCTTAGGCTTAAGTTTTCAATAAAAATGAGAAGTTTCATATATTGATTTTTGAGCGTAGAATTGTAAATATAGCAACATCAGTATTAATTGGGAAACAGTTTCATAAAACTCTTGGAAATTAATTGAGGGGTAGATAGAGCATATTTTTGGGTGATGATGATGGTGGACTTTTGAGTAATATAGAAAGTTGAGATGGCATGAAAAAGAGGGAAAATTGATGGAGTTGATTTTGAACCAAAAGGTTTGGGATTTGGTTGTGATAGAAATAAAATGGCCTTTTATAAAAATAAAACTTTATTTTAGAAAAGGTTACATTGATCAACCTCAAAGGAGAGAAAAGTACAGCATCATTTTTATAATTGAAGGATGGGTGAGCTTCTTTTGAGGATCATTAAAATGAGGTTTTCATGAGGACTTTCTAATTAATGGTTGTGAAACCCACTTTTCAACCATATTTTGGCAAATCAACCGTTAGATGTTTAGATATTCATGAGTAGATCGTTTATGTAAATTTTCAACCAAATTGAAAATTGTTAAGGCATTCATAATTATGATTTATCTTTATGAATGTGAAATGTTCAAATTTGAATTTGACAAATTTGGTTCGTCCATTGATTTGATCTAGTTTGGTACCTTAACAATTAACAATTTAAAAGTAAACTTTCAGAATTTCAGAAGTGATCTACTCATGCATACCTAAACATTTGACTACTGATTTGTCGAAATCTAATTGAAAAATGGATCTCACAACCGTTTATTAAGAAGTCATCATGAAGTCCTCATGATGTTAAATTAATGTCCTCATTAGAGTCTCTTCTGTAAAAGGAAAGTGATTTGTTCCATCAAATCCAAGGATTTCTGATTTGTTCCATCAAATCCAAGAGTTATGGGGATGCAACTGCTTTACTTATTTCACATGCTGTGTTCGCTATATAAATACGTAAGAGGTGAGCTAGTAGTATTTCAATGTGCCTTGTCTAGCTCTTTCTCCGATTCAGCTAAGCATCACAATTCGAGGTTGGGTGCAGCCTCTTCTTTGAGAGGAAGAAGAAGAAGAAGAAGAAGAATTAATTAGTTGCATCCAACCACAAATTCAGATGCTTCCATGGTGAATCCCCTACAACTAATTCACTACTAGCATATGCCTTATAGAGCACTTTAATTTTTCTGTATCTTTTGCTCTAGAGAATATGGATAACCGTATCAAAAAGTCATTAGGTACGGTGCAGCCACGGAATGAAAAAGGGTATCCTCTATTGCAGGCTCTAGTAAGCAAAAGCCACGCTTTTGACTTTGGTGTCTCTATTTTTTATTTTATTTTAAATGTTATATTAATGTTTTTCTTTCTCTCTCTTTATTTTCTTTTAATTTATATTTATATATTAATCAAAATATAAAAATACTGATTTTATACGTATACGATACAAAATACCTTAATATTTCATTTAATATTATAAATTTTTATCTGATGTTAATTAAGCAAAAAATCAAAGAATCTTCTTCAGTATCCATTATGCGTTGGATACCCTATGATAAAGGTATCATTTGAATTTTTATATTAAAAAAAAATATTATTGAAACCTACCATTAATATTCAGAACAAATTTTTTTTTTTTTTTAAATCCGCTATTATGAAAATTCAAATTAGTAATAATCTAACATCTCATTATCAATTGTTTCATGATTACAACCATTATAACACCGCTGCAAAGAAGAACCTCAATGAAATATTCATATTTAAAATCAAATCCACTAACATTTAAATTTTACCAGAAGTACATAAATAGTTTTGTTATTTATAAGGTCTACATAATTTGAAATAAATGCTGAATTCTCTGCCTAATCTAGTACCGAATTGAAATCCTAACATGACATTGAATTGAAATCCTAATAGTCTTGAAGCAATGACCACCATCTCCACAAGATTAGCTCCCGTTCTTGTTGCATAATGGCTGATAGGGGCATGATTCCTAAACATATGGACCAAGTTAAAGACGAGTTACTACTCAGAAATAGCATATGTACAAAATCATAATATGAACTGTAAAAAAGTTCCAGATCCAATAAATATAGTCAAAATGCAAAGATAAATATATACTTACTTGATTAATCAATTTGCATATTGGGGCAATCAAATGGCATTGTAGGCCGGTAGACATCATCATCTGGTGAAAAAGCAACAGTCAATGGCCTTTGAGGCGTGTCACGAGCAAACTGAGACATCGTTTGCATGACATCTTCTTGTGTATCCACTGATATTCCGCATTGTTTAAACATCTCTCCCATTTTTTGGAGTGCCATCTCTACGCACCTCACTTCAAACATTTGTTCCATCCGTTTTGTTTGCTCAGCCATTTTGCTTTGTAGTTCCTCCATCATGTGTGCTTCTCTCTCTTGTGCCTTTTTCGCTTGCTCTTCCAATTGCTCTCGCAATTGTTTCACTTCTCTTGATACTCCTCGCTCTTCAACATGGATTCCAGGGACTTCGTCCCAAGTAACCCCTGCTCCAACACCTCTCACTCTGTTCCCCTTCTCCTTACCAAGAACTTCAGCATACATTTCTTCACGGATTTCTGGAGCAGTGATGTCAACATTCATGCTTAGCCTCTTTTGTTCAGCCTCTTCAAAATCCGCCTACAAAAAATATAATAGATAGACCATAAGCAAAGGAGACACGAAATATCTACAAGTATAATAAAGCTAAAGATAAATTAGCTTACAATTGCCTTTGCAGATGCCGCATCTATTGGTTCTTGGGACCCTTTCCTTTGATGTGTTAATTTAAATAGCTCCCACCTATCTGGCTCTTTACCATGAGAAATTTCCTGTGTAATAGATTGTATATTAATAATATGCACTAGATATACAAGAAGGTGGGCAGGTAAGAGAGAGAAGAAACAAATATACAAAGAGTTAGAAACAAATCCAAATGTATGCAGGTAATCACATTTTCAATATTTGGACTAATAATCTGTAAATAATTCCCCAGTTTCATTTTTTAATATTTTCCGTATATTGAAATAAGGTAGAAATGGTGATTTGCCTATACTGCCATGAAGTAATGCTGTATATAGATGCTGCTATAATGAATTGCTTAACTGATGCATTATGGGATCTCTATTTATTTCATGGTTAAGTTTCAAAAGGGTGACCTGCTTGATAGCATTTGTAGCAGTATCTCCATTTTGAAGACCTTTTAGATGTGGAAGGGTCAGTGAATACCGATCAACAATTACTCTTGCCATGCTAACTTCTCAAAAAGCATAGTTGTCTGCAAAGTATATATTCTACCAATCTGGAACTCATTACAATAAATCGAGGTCAAGGTCTCTTCTTCCCTTTATATGTTTGCAATTACCACATTTAGCATTTTCTTTTTAAGAAGTGGGCAGTTAGTATATATAGGGATAGCTAAGCGAATGTCAAAACAACAAACTGTATTAGTTGAGATACACCTATTAATTAATGTTGTTGCATTGAAAGCTCAAAGTTAGCTTTGGTCAAGAAAAATTGAGGACATACTCATGCAAAAAATCACTGAAATCCTAAGATTTTACCGACAGAAACAAAGAAAAAGGAATTATAACTGTCCATATATAGTCTTTGATATTGCTCTGTCAGTGTTGAATAGACTTGAAGTTGTTCTAACATAAAATTCAAGGTATGCACTGAAGTTTCACTTACATATTCATGAGCGACATTTGCATATGTTCGAGTCCCTGTTGATTGGTTCATCTTCTTTTGAGACCGATTTCTTTTGTTGATGCTTGCTATTCTCTGTGTTCCAACATATGAACACCAGTAAGTAATATTAAATCTAGCCTACATGAAGAAGATGAAATAATTGTTTTGTACCTGGTGCTTCTTCTTGTCCATATTTGCAACAAAAATTTTCCATTGACGCTCATTGACACGATCATCATTAGGCTTTTGAAACCTACGTGGTGTGTTCATGAATGGTTTATACCATTTTTTACGCAACTGAGACTTCCAGTGCTTCCACCGTTCATTTAACTTGCTCTTCACCCTTTTCTTGATTTTACCTTCCAAACTTGCAACCCAAGGATTAGACCAATCAATAGTTTCCTGCACAAATTGTTTACATGCATCAGTATAATGGAAAGTCACATATAAGACAATGTTAACAAATGATTGAAATATTCAACATTTACCTTAACACGATTCCAAGCCCTTTCAAGATTGTCACTAGCATTGAAATGCCGGTAGTCAGGTGTACTAATTGGAAAAAGTGTAAAGTCTTTTGCCAAAATACCCAAGAACCTTGAGAATCTTGCCACCTTCAATCTCGGACCTTTAGGAAGTCCAAAACGATTCCACAAGAGCTTTTCCCGACCCTCCATTGCCCAATTCTTTTGGTTTGGACCACGGTGCTTCTTTGACCCTCCAAGAGCCTCTGATGAAACATTGACGTCGTCTTGCTGATGAAACATGCCACCAACATCTTGTGTCTCGCTGTCGTCGTCTTGTTGAATATTAAAATCACCGCCAACATCTTGTGTCTCACTATCGTCATGTCCGTTTTCTTCGTAATCCTCTTCATCCTCATATAGGTGACTCATCTGTCAAAACCACAAAAATCAATAAAACAATCAGACCCATTCTCTCTACAAATAAATTTAAACTCAAACTATAGCAAGCGAATAGTAATTCACAGAGATAAGCAAACCTTCTCCAACTGAGACAAGAGAGATGAGGGAGATCAAGAATTGATTGTCAAACCTGATAGGGAACTGACCTCCACTTCTACAGACGTGGTTGTTTTATATGCGTATCATAGCAGAACCACGTCTTATCCATCTGAAAGTTTTGAAGAAATTTTAATACATAATTGGCGGCAACACAATCTTTTATTTGTCCCGCTCAATTCCTTTTCTTCCATTGTTTACCTTTTGATTTCGGGCATTTTGCTCTCTATGTCAAACACCAGCTCTCTATTTTGTCCCGCTCTCTGCATCCGTGAAGGCCCCCAATTGAATACGTGAAGCTATATATGGTGGTTTCCTAATTGACTACATACTCTAAACAACCTCTTTATATAATTCAATTTAGTTGATTTCTGAATAAAATAAAACTAATTAATATTATACGATTCCTTATTGCACTTTGTCAGCCAAACGTTTGATGAGGAATAGATTAGATAGGAAACTGAGTTTTTTTCTTTTTTTTCTCTTTAAGCAGTAAATGTATATAATTGTCGTCAAGCGTTAATAAAAGGAAAGACATGATAACAAATAGATAAAAGTGAGAAAGTGTAAATATATTAAAAAACAAAAATTGTTAATATATTGAAAAACAAAAATAGTACCAATGTTGCAACAAAATAATTACTACCAGAAAAAAAAAATTGTTAAAAAAGATGGTGCCGGTAAACAGTGCATATACGCATATATATCATGTTGTCAATATATCTATATAACTTATAATATATGTCCACAGCTAGTTTTCTTTTTTCAGATATAAATCAGAAATATAAACCGTATAAATGTTTCAAAAAAAAAAAAGCTATCTAAAAAAAAAAAAAAGTATTTGACATACCTTTCGATTGGGTACATCCATCGAAATTGCACAGGTCCTGCAATTGTTGCCTCGTCTGCCAAGTGTATTAGAAGGTGTACCATGACGTCAAAAAAAGATGGTGGCATTATCATCTCTAATTTGCAAAGTGTTTCAGCAATCCGATTTGATAGATCACGAAAATGGTCCACAGTACCAACTTTGGTACATAATTGTCTGAAAAATGTGCTGAGTTCCAATAGCACCTTGGTTATGTCTGGTTTTAGTGAACGACGGATGGCCACTGGAAGTAGATACTGCATGATTATGTGACAATCATGACTTTTAAGACCAACCAATTTTCTTTCATCAACTCTTACACATCTACGAATGTTCGATGAAAATCCATCAGACACCCGAACCGAATCAAGTACTTTGCACATTAGTGTCTTCTCATCATTGGATAAAGTGTATTTTGCTGGGGGCAGCCATGTTCGGTTACCGCGTGCCTCAGGATGGAGCGAACGCTTAACACCCATGACCCATTAAGACCATGTCAAGGCGTGCCTTTAAGCTATCTTTATTTTTTCCATCAATTCCTAGCAAAGTCCCAATGACACTCTCTGTAACATTCTTCTCAACATGCATGACATCTATATTATGTCGCAATAATAAGTCCTTCCAATAAGGTAGTTGAAAAAAAATACTCTGCTTCCTCCACGGTCCTGTATATTTTGTGCTATCATTATTCTGAACTCGTTTCCTTTTACGACCAGAACTTGTTTCCTTTCCCTTTCCAAATTGAAAGCTCAATGTACTTAATGCTCTCAAACAATCTAAACCTGTCATTGGTTTAGGCGGTTTACGATGCTCAGTTGATCCATTGAAGTTATTATACCATGTGCGAAAAATATGATTATCTGGCAGCCACTTTCGATGTCCCATGTAGATTTCTTTCTTACCATGATGCAACCTAAAAGAATCAGTCTCTTCACCACAAGTTGGGCAAGCCTTAGATCCCTTTGTGCTATACCCAGACAACATGGCATATGCAGGGAAGTCATTTATAGTCCACAATAATGCAGCTCTCATCTGAAAAACCTCTTTTTTAAACGCGTCATATGTAGGAACCCCTTCTGCCCATAGCATTTTCAATTCATCTATCAAAGGCTGTAGATACACATCTATGTCATTTCCGGGACTTTTAGGGCCTGGGATGAGCAACGATAGCATCATGTATGACTTTTTCATGCATAACCAAGGAGGGAGATTGTAGACAGTAACGATAACAGGCCAAGTACTGTGGGACAAGCTCATCATACCGAAAGGGTTGAATCCATCACTGGCTAGACCCAAACGAACATTTCGACCATCAGAGCCAAAATTATTGTCAATTTTGTCTAATTCTTTCCAAGCAAGAGAATCGGCTGGATGACGTAGAACCCCATCTCGTGGTCTCTTTTCAGAATGCCAAACCATAAATTCAGAGGTGTGGCGAGACATGTACAACCTTTGAAGTCTTGGCCCTAATGGAAAGTAACGTAAAACTTTGGCTGGTACCTTCTTTATGGGGGAGGTGTTCTCTTTGTACCGACTAGTACCACATACATGACAAACTGTGTTTGAAGCATATTCCTTCCAATATAACATGCAATCATTAGGACACGCATCGATTTTCTGGTATGTCAACCCAAGACTTTTGATGAACTTTTTTGTTAAATAGAATGAAGCAGGAAGAGTTTCCCCTGGGGGCAAATAAGTCTTTAACAATTCAAGCAACTGTGTGAACGATACATCACTCCAACTGTTCAATGCTTTTATTTGATATAGCTTTATAAAAAAATCGAACATCTTTTTTCCTGCACCAGGGTATAATTCAGTGTCAGCTTTTTCTAAAAGCTGGTAAAATCTTTGTGCATCAGGGGTAGGGCCGTTAGGCAAGGATGGACCTTCAGAAGGATCTGATGGTTCTTGTAAATCATCTTCACCTTCATACATGCCAAATGCATCGTGCAACATATCTTGCACATCAGAATCTGGTTGATGTGACGATGGTCCCGGCAAATTAAAATCTGGTTGATATGATGAAGGCCCTGCCATATTATGATCAACTGCAGCTGGTAAATGCTCACCATGCTCGGTCCAGGGGATGTTAACATATTTAGGATCCATGCCATCCACCCTAAGATGCTGCTCAACAATAGCAGGCAGTCTATTGTAGCCATTATGACACCTTTTACACGGACACTTGATTGTACCTTCAAAAGAAGCATGCTCTAAGGCATAATTGAGGAATGCATCTAATCCAGCATTATATTCATCAGTGTGCTTATCTAAAAATATCCATTCCTTGTCCATATTGTTGATCAAAGATTTGTTATCAAGCTGCAGAGAAAAAAAAAAGGAACGAGTATTTAGTTTTTGGTGAAAATAAAAATTGATTTCTAAAGTCATAACTGATACTAAAAAAGGATCGATAAACAAATATATATTAATAATAATTGGAATAAAAATTAATACCTTTTGATGATCGATGCTATCTCTTTTTCAACTGAAAGTTTGTTTGATTAAATTTTGTTTCCTGAACCGCAATTTATAGCACATTGATGTTGAGATCATTGAGTGCATGGTTTGCATTGGATGTGCACAACGTGCACAGTTGTTGAATATGGAAGTGCACAATGCACAATTAGAATTGGATTTGGAAAGTGAATTCATAATTTACATTGGATATGGAAAAGGGTGCACAATATGCATTGGATATGGAAACTGAAATTGTAGCTATTGGTTACCATATTGGATACAAAAACAAGGAAGGTGGCTAATAAAAACTAAATATGATTATCCGTATGTTAGAGAAAAATTTGGAATCTTATTTGTAAGTCAATTCAATTAAAACTCTTTTTTTTTTTTTGAAACTCATTTTCAATTTGCACCTAATATATTAGAAATAATAGATATGCGGCAAATTAAAATGGATAATTATGTCCGCGAATTAAACCTGGCTAATAATTATACTTGAAATACCACCAATTTTTGCTAAACGTATGACAATTTAATGGATACAGATTGCATAATTTATTTTGCAATTATGCCCATTAACTTATAATACTAAAACTCTAATAACATATTAAATCTAAAAATATAAGAAAATAATGAAAAATATATTTTTTGCAATACGGTTGAATATGGAAGTGCACCAATGCACAATTAGAATTGGATTTGGAAAGTCAATGCGTAACTAACATTGGATACGGAAAAGGTGCACAATTAGCATTGGATATGGAAACTGAAATTGAATCTATTAGTTACCATATTGGATACGAAAACAAGGAACGTGGCTAATAAAAATTAAATACAATTATCTGTACGTTAGAGAAGAATTTGGGATCTTATTTGTATTTTGACTTTTACCCACTTCAATTAAAACTTCTTTTTTTTTTTTGAAAACTTATTCTCAATCTACACCTAATATATTAGAAATAATAGATATACGGCAAACTAAAACTCATAATTATGCTGGCAAAGTAAATCTGGTTAATAATTATATTTAAACAACCATCAATTTTTATTAAACGTATGACAATTTAATGGATACCGATATGCATAGTTTATTTTGCAATTATGCCCATTAACTAATTATACAAAAACTCTAATAACATTTTAAATATAAAAACACAAGAAAATAATGACACAGATACTTTTTGCAATACGGATTGCAAGGAAAGATGATTAATTTGTAAATTTGAATAAATTAAATACAATAAATAATTAGATATTATTACTTCACACTCTTAACCGTATCTATATCAGATACTTATCCGAATATTTAATATAATATATTAATTTAGTATTTTATTTAGCAATGAATACGGATTTTTGTCTTTAATAAATGTATTAACTTATTTTGTTGATTATATTTTTTATTTTGTCACTGTTATCAGTACCCATAAAACAAAGAATACTAAAAATATAAAAGGGTGTCATTTGCTTTATCCTATCGATCCATCGATGTTGGGACTTTATCCTATCTTTCTCCTTACTATTGAATCTTTAATGTTCTTCGATCGAGATGCCTTCAACCAAGGACATCCAAGACTATGGTATTTTTAATGAAACACATTATTTACGGGTCTCAAAAACATGATCGCTAAACCGCAAGTAACATGACCTAGAGTAAAAAGTTCTCATACAATCTGTAAACGATATATATGTATATGCACACACAAACTAGTATACAATCAATTTATTCAAAAGAAGAAGAAAAGAAATTGCTAGACGAGTATTCGATCAGACGAAACTACTGATAAATCCACGGTTTATTGATAAAAATAAAAAATAAAAATAAAATAAATAAAAAAAGACGAAGGAAGAAGAAGGGGAACGTAGAGAAGAGAGAGGAGAGAGAATAATTGTCTACAAAGGACTACATTTTTATTAATTGTATGAAATGATATATACTGTAACACATCCTTGTATAGTTCTATTGATATTACGATAATACCCCTTAATACATATTCTAACAACCAAGGTTTTAAATATCGGTATTTTCATATCTATCGGTACTTTGAAAAAGAGAGATATCGGATATATCGGGGATACATCGAGGATACAGTGTACGAAAATATCGTTTTTGAAAAAAGTCAATTTATTAGAAATTTAGAACTACATATAAATACATATGAATGTAAACTTCATCTACATCCAAAAAGAGACTCTAGGCGGTTGAAAAGCCGCTCTGTGGTTTACAAAAATGCAATAATCAGACCAAAACATATGACCCATATAGTGCGAATTGTAGTGATGAACATGATAGTTATAGATCTCTTTAGAGCTGCCGACTGTTTTCCCTATAAAGGGATAATAAGGATGTACCCAACTAGATGATTGATCATATACTTCTCCATATTGATTATATCGATAAGCATCATAACCAAATTGATCGTTGCCTCCATGAGATTCATTTGAGATCACACTGCGCTCTGTGCCTAAACTGATAGAGTCAAAACTTAAGGCAATTGAAGAAACATCAGATGGGGTACTTTGATCATCAGTTGCACCTCTAGTCCTCCTCCCATATCGGGTCTTCTCTTGAGCACCATGACCAGCTGTTCTCACTCCATGGTCTTCATCTTGGGTGGCATGATCAAAATTACCTTCACAGGTAAATTGAAATCCTCCATCCACAGGAGATTGTCCATATTCATATCTTTCACCTCCACTACATGTTCCGCTTCCACCCTCCCCACCATCATCAGAACTATCTGGAGTTGCTGTACCACCCCACGCATCATCACTATCTGAATTATCTTCTGGGTTTTTAACAACTTCTTCAGATAAGACTCTCTCTACGTTGATTCCAGCATTAGTTGCAGTTTTTACAACTTGTGGAAGAGATCTTCCAACTTCATCATCGATGTGTGCAGACATAATCCAATCATGAAGTGAATCAATGCCATTATCAAGCGGCTCGCTTGCAACATGAAGTAGATCTATATAGTTGTTTTCATTGACCACATTATTCTTTGCCTGTTTATCTCGCAGCCACAGCTTCATGTTGTAGTAACAGTATACAAGCTTTTCCAACTTCTGATATGCCAAACGATTCCTTTGCTTGGTATGAATAATAGCAAATGTACTCCAATTTCTCTCACACGCAGAAGAAGAAGCCGTTTGTGCCAAAATACGCATTGCAATTTTCTGCATGTTTGTTGCAGAATACCCAAATTGTGTCCACCAATCAGCTGTAAAGCTACTACAATGAGTTACTACTGTAATAGATCAACATTTTCTATTAAAGAAATTATATGTGTGTGTATGTGTGTGTTTTAATGTATACATATACGGATATACCACAAACCTGTATTTCTTGTTTCTCTTGTTTTTCTTGCTATGGTTGACCCAAATGATTCCTTTGCATCTCTAAAGCATACAATCTGCATTAACCATTTGAAAGACAGTCATTTCTAATCCCAAATATTTTTAAGGTTGTCATCAATAAGAAGCTACCTCATCCACAAATGTATTTGCAATTTCTCCATTTATGTTAAATTGTTCGACAACTGTTGCCAGAGAGTTTGTGAAACGTGGGCTATAACCAACATCATGTCGATAATGAAAATTTGGGTTTAAGAAATGTGCTACAAACAAGAAACCAAAAATTTATATAATATAGATCTAACTAAGTAATTATCAAGATACAACCGTATTTCGAGATAGAGAAATAATACCTGCTGCATGCAATGGTTGACTTAATGTGTTATCCCATCGATCATTGATGATTTTAAGCGCCCATTTCTTTCCTCTCATCTGTGATATTTGTTGTTTCACTCTTTCAAACATATCATATAATATGGGCATGGTTGGCTGAATTTCTGTGTCAACAATTCGAAGAATCTCATACAATGGCTTATAAATTTTATGGACTGCTTCCATGCCATCCCAAAATGTCCCATCGAGGACTTTTTTTTCTATCATTTTGCCATCTCTGGTCCTGCTCGCTACATTTTCATTCCATGCGCTACTTGTAAACAATTTTCTCAAATCAGATTTTTTCTTCAAAATGTTGTCGATGGCAATGTGATTTGTCGTAAATCGAGTTTTACCCGGTAGAATCAAATCTCCCTTCGTGATGCTCCTCATTTCAGCCAGTACCCAACCATGATTGTAGATGTAGTTAGTTACACTTTGAACCCATTTGACGACAGTGGAAACAGTCTCTTGCTTCCCAATATCTTCAAATATCAAATCGATGCAGTGGGCAGCACACGGGATCCATAACAGCGGATATTTTTTCTGTAGTTCCCTTCCGGCCTTTTTAAATGCTGATGCATTGTCAGTGACAATCTGGACAACATTTTCTGGTCCAACATCTTGGATAATCTCATCTAACAATAGTTCTATGTATTGAGCATTTTTTTTCATATGTGAAGCATCTACAGACTTCAAAAACACAGTTGAACCTTTTGAATACACCATGAAATTTAGAATAGACATTTTGGTTGGGCCAGTCCATCCATCACACATGATAGTGCATCCATATATTTTACAGGTTTCTCTGTGAGTATCCACATACCTTTTCATTTCTGTGTACTCATTCTCTAAGTAACGAGTCTGAATTTCATAGGAGGTAGGAAGCTTTACACCAAGACCTAAACAAGAAAATGATTTATTTTATAGGAATGTTCATTATATAAATTCTACTTAACATAATTGTCCATGAAGAAATATGTAAACACAATATAATTTACCTAGATTTCCAGCTGTAGTAAACATGTTTTGGAAATGTGGATAATCAGCTTTGTTAAAAGGGACAGCATCATATATGTGGTATTTGGACACCATTGTTGCCAATAGTTCTCTACCACCTTTTAGTAATGATTTAATTGTGCCTTGTTTTGATCGACTATCTTTTGATGGCATTGCTACTGGAGGCTCAGGAAATGAGTACCGATAGGTTTTTGATCGATCAACTTGTATATATTATACTTATATATATATATTATATATGTTTGATTTTTTTTAGAAGTACTATAACGTAGTCTATATATATAATCATTTTTTTTTTTTTATAACGTAGAGAATTACTGAGTTTTTTTTTTTTACCTCAAATTTTACAGATATTTCTTCACTTTATCGGGATATATCGCAAATATCTAATATATCGGGGATATTTGAAGATGTCGGAGAAATTTCGCAGAAACGGTGACAGATAAGATATTTACCCCCATAAATATATCGGTCCGTCGAAAAAAGGAGATATCGGGGGATATATCGGAGATATCGCAGAGATTTTGAACCTTGCTAACAACTACTAGTTTTGCAGTTTTGCTCTGTCAATTCTTCCACCAAGAACAACCAAGGCTCATTTACATTTACTCATCGATCGTAGCACTTGCATTGGTTCCAGATTAAGTATTGCACAAAGCAAAAGCCATCGTTGTGACCAGAGATTTCTGCAATCTTCTCTGCACTTAGAAATTACTGTCACTACTTCTGAAATAAGTTCGGCTTATTGTATGTATACAGTTATATGGTTGTCGACAGTAAGTAGGATCTTTCTTGGCCATAACCATTAGCATTATATCTTCTACAATATTTACCAAAAGAAACTTCAATTACATTTTATCACTGAAATCTTAATCTTGATCGAGTTACGTTAAAAGTGACACATGCATGCACGAAGGTCTAGCTAGATTATTAGCGAGGAAGAACTTACCTGCAGTGAAGAAGAGGAAGTGAAAGAACATTAAACCAAACAGCCGTGTATCCATTGGTGGCTAAGTGTTTTTCTTTTTATCAGGTAGTTAGCTGTTAGTGGCCAAGTGTTTGTTCTCTCCTTTTTCTTTTCTAGAAGTGAATCTCGTCCTCAGACATGTTACTGATAACAACATGATTCACTGTTTATATAATTTCCCGTATTAGTTGAGGAAAGGAAGAAACGTAATAACGTGTAGAAATTCACTTATATATTACAGCCTTAAATTTTTATGAGACTTATAATGTTACAGATAAAAAAAGCAAAGCATTAATTCAAGCTCTTTCCTAAAAACCGTTTTTAGTCCACCATCTTTTTGGCTATATACTTCGATCAGTTATATATAGAGCAAGGTTCTTGTAAAGATTTCCACTGTGACAACCTGTATTTTATTCAATGAAGGAAAAAAAATAGAAATTTGACATTGTAATTTGTAAGAAAAGAAAACGAAAAAAGAAAAGAGCTGTTGGTTGAACACTTTTTTCGTCAAAGAGACTGAGATTTAGGAATTTGATATCTTTGTCAAATCTACGGAGAAATCTACGTAGATCTAGGAAATTTCAAACTCTCATTTAGAACCGCTTAATTGCCACAAAAAAATGGTAACAGAGAAAACAGGGGAGAAAAACAAGGCAACAAAATCTTTGTTCATCTTCTTCTTGCTTCAATCGTCTTAGATATCAATTCCTTAGTTACCTTACATTCTTTTCCTTCAAATTCCTGGAGCTCTAAATTTTTCTGGTAAAGTTCAACCATGGCAACAGGAGAAAATTTAAAAGAGCCTCAGAAGGATAAAGTAGCTGATCCTGAAGAACATATCAAAGACAAGGGTAATGCAATAAAGGATGTCAAAGATGCAGGGGAAGCTGCCAAGTCTATAAAGACCAATGAGCCTGTAATAATAGAAGAGGCAGCGGTTGAAGAGAACAACAAGAAGAATGAAGCTGAAACCAAAGAGATTGTGGTGGAGAACAAGGGAAAAGAAGCTAATCAAACTGAGAAGAAAAATGATGAGGTTGAAAAGGCCGATGCTTCCAAATGTACCAAAGTTGAGAAAAGTTCATCCATGGCAACAGAAGAAAAGTTAGAAGAGGGCCAGAAGATTAGGGATGTAGTTGAAGAGGTGGTGAAGGAGGAGAAGAAGAAGATTGAAACGGAACCAAGGGAGATTGTGGTGGAGAAGAAGGGAAAAGAAGCTGATCAAACAGAGAAGAAGAAAGACGAGGTTGAAAAGGACGATGCTTCAAAATGCACCAAAGTTGAGAAAAGTTCATCCATGGAAACTAAAGAAAAGTTAGAAGAGGGCCATAAGGATAGGGGTGTAGTTGAAGAGGTGGTGAAGGAGGAGAAGAAGAAGAGTGAAGCAGAACCAACAGAGATTGTTGTCGAGAAGAAGGGAAAAGAAGCTGATAAAACAGAGAAGAAGAAAGATGAGGTTGAAAAGGGCGATGCTTCCAAATGCACCAAAGTTGAGAAAAGTTCATCCATGGGAACAGAACACCAGTTAGAAGAGGACCAAAAGGAGAAGGGTGTAATTGAAGAGGTGGTGAAGGAGGAGAAGAAGAAGATTGAAGCGGAACCAAATGAGATTGTGGTGGAGAAGAAGGGAAAAGAATCTGATCAAACAGAGAAGAAGAAGAAAGATGAGGTTGAAAAGGACGATGCTTCAAAATGTACCCAAGTTGAGAAAAGTTCATCCATGGCAACTGAACAAAAGTTAGAAGAGGCCCAGAAGGATAGGAGTGTGGTTGAAGAGGTGGTGAAGGAGGAGATGAAGAAGATTGAAGTGGAACCAAGGGAGATTGTGGTGGAGAAGAAGGGAAAAGAAGCTGATCAAAGAGAAAAGAAGAAAGATGAGGTTGAAAAGGGCGATGCTTCCAAATGTACCAAAGCTGAGAAAAGTTCATCCATGGGAACAGAACAAAAGTTAGAAGAGGCCCAGAAGGAGAAGGGTGTAGTTGAAGAGGAGGTGAAGGAGGAGGAGGAGAAGAAGAAGATTGAAGAAGAACCAAGGGAGATTGTGGTGGATGATAAGTTGAAAGCAGAAATAGGAAAGGAGGTGGGTTTGGAAGAGCCAAAGGATAATGTTGAGGTTGGAAATGGAGGTGCTTCTGAATCTGGTAGAGTTGAGAAATGGTCATCATTAAGGGAAGAAAGGAACTCCCTTTCAGAGTTGAAAGAGCATGAGAAAAAGTCATTGGCGGAGCTGAGATCGAAGATTGAAATTGCGATACATGAAAACAAGTTGCTAGAGGAAAACAATGAACAAGTAGCAGAGGAAAATGATTCAAAAGAAAATGACAAAGAGAAGGAACTTTCAAAGAAATTAAAAGAGATTGAGGAGAAGGAAGAGAGAAACATAGAGACTAAAGAGAAAGGAGAAGAAATTGCTGTGAATGGAATAAAGAAAGAGAAGGAAACATCCAACGAAGTAGAGGAGGTTGAAGCTGCAAAACCAAACAAGCAAGAAGATGAGCAAAAGGAGAAAACAGCTGAACAGAAAAAGAAGAAGGTTGAGTTCAACACCAATAAGGATATTGCAATTTGGGGAGTTCCCTTATTGCCTAGTAAAGAAGATAATGCCATTGATGTCATATTATTGAAATTCTTGAGGGCTAAGGAGTTTGAGGTAAACGATGCTTTTGAGATGTTAAGGAATACCCTCAAATGGAGGAAGGAGAACAACATCGATTCGATATTGGACGAAAACTTTGGTGATGACCTTAGTTCCATAAGTAGCATTGGTGGTGTTGGTCGTGAGGGACACCCGGTTTGTTACAGCAACTTTAAGCTGCTTGGGAATGAAGAATTATACAACAAGGTACTGGGAACTGAAGAGAAGCGTAACATGTTTATAAGATCCAGAGTTCAACTAATGGAAAGAGCAATTCAGAAGCTCGACTTTAAGCCTGGTGGTGTGTCCTCAATATTCATGATCAATGATCTCAATCAAATGCCTGGTCCATCTAAGAAGGAGCTTCGAAATGCTATAAAGCAGGTGTTTGCTCTTCATCAGGACAATTATCCTGAACTCGTTGCAAGACATGTAAGATTTGCTTCATTAATTTATAGATCTTCTATTCACAAAAATATTATTTAGTGTTAACAACCTATTTTGATTCACTTTAGACTATGAATTGGAGATTCCATGTATGCTAGCCATTCAAGATTAATACTAGCTAGCTCGTATTAGTTTACCCTGTAGTGCAAGTCATTGATGGAACACAATATTTCTCCATGTAGATCTTCCTCAATGTTCCTTTTTGGTACTATGCCTTCAGTGCTAGCGCTCTGCTATCACCTTTTTTTACCCCAAGAACCAATGGCAAATTCATCTTCGCTCGGCCTTCCAGAGTCAATGACGTCTTGCTCAAGTAACGTTTATCCCTTCAATGTCATCAATTGGTTTTCATAATTGGGCTATTAGAAATTATTGAACAAATTTTGAAGCTTCTTTATTGCAGGTACATAGCTTTAGAGGAACTACCAGTTTATTATGGTGGCCTCAGAAAGGAAAATGATCCCGATTTCTCTAGCGAAGATGTTGTCTCAGAGATCTTTATCAATCAATCATCATCAGAAAGTATACATATACCAGCACCAGAGGTATGTCCACTAGTCAAGGCAGCATAGAAGCTATATAATAAATCCTAGAACTTTGTCAACCAATTAGTTATGTTGTATTCTTGTATGTGCAACAGGCAGGAATGACTTTGATTTGGGAAGTTCTAGTGTCGGGTTGGGAAGTGAACTACAAGGAAGAATTTATCCCAACAGAGGAGGTATCATATGGCATTATTGTACAAAGGAGCAGGAGGATCGGCGCGCAGGAGGGTTCAATCCGAAACTCTTTCACGACTAAGGAGCCCGGAATGATTGTGTTAACAATCGAAAATGGAGCAATAATCAAGAAGAAGCGAATTTGTTACCGATACAAGATCAAAAATGGGAGTTCCTCGTGAAAAATCAAAGTTGTTACAATGGCCCAATGTATTATGTACAGTACACCTTTACGAACCACGAGTGCTCTTGTTGCAGCTTAAGAAGCATTAAGAAATAAAAAAACATTGTAATACATTTTGTGGAAATATTGCCGTAAGATGATCGCGTGGCCTAATGGATAAGGCGCTCGCCTCCGGAGCGGGAGATTGTGGGTTCGAGTCCCATCGCGATCGTCTATATTGTTTTTGAATATTTTTTGTTTTGTTTTTTTGGCTTGCAAAAAAAAGATACTAACTATTTTGAAAGTTTGAGGCTACGACTATATATCACTGATCATCTCATGTACGTACGTGTTCGATCACCTCATTTTCTATGCAATTTCTAGTGGTAATAAGCTCTCAAATCGTACGAAGATTTATTTCGCTGGACAAGGTGATCGAGCTATCAGCCGTCACCCCAATTCTATGCTTTTATTGATCTCTTATCCTTACAAATAATGGAGTAGTATATAATGTCCAATTATAAATTATATATGAATTTGGCTATGGCTTTGCCAGATTCTTAGTTTCCTTTCACAGTTTCACGTCTGACTTATTTTGAAGATATATATTGTATGCAGTAAACTGTTAATAATTAAATGTATGCAAAATAACCAATATAATTAGAAAAAGAGAACTGTAAAAATCATACTGAAATGTATTATCTCATGTGTTCTAGCCTCAAATTTCAACACTCAAAATACCTCAACAAAACAATAATTAAACACCCTAAAAGTCAAAATTGGCATGGATGCTGCAAAAAAAAAAAAAAAAAAAGGATTAACCAAAAAACACTATGATGCTGCAGATGAAGTTTCCCCAAGGATCATCACATGACAGGGAAAACATTGCACACGTCGATGCAATTCATTCGGTGCAGAGCCACGATTGAATCCCCAGGCTTGCAAAGTCCTTTAGCTTTTGCATGTTGAATAGCAGACTGCACAGTCTCTTCAGTGGACTCAGCATGAGAAGCTCTAATGACCCCTGAGCTGAGAAGAGGCACAAGACCCCTATAAATAAGGCTGTGCCTTGCAGGAGCTGCATCGCTGCATGTCCACTCAAAAGAATCTGTAGTCAGCTGAGGAACCACCACAGACAAAATCGGCATGCTTGGCCTGTACTTAGCCACAAGCTTTGCTGTGGTTCCTCCTCTGGTCAGGACCAAAATGAGTGCTGCCCTGATGGAAGTTGCCATGTGCACCGCCGAGGAGGCCAAACTCTCTTGAGGGCTCATAGGCATTGCTTCGGTTTCCATTTTCTTGAAAAGTTCGTTATAGTTTATGGACTGTTCTGCAGAAACACAGATTTTGGCCATTGTTTGAACGGCTATTTCCGGATAGTCTCCAGCTGCAGTTTCGCCGCTGAGCATGACACAGTCAGTTCCATCAAGAACAGCATTGGCAACATCAGTGGCTTCTGCTCGAGTGGGACGAGGAGACCTGGTCATGGACTCTAGCATCTGAGTAGCAGTCACCACTGGCTTTCCAAGTCTGTTTGCCTTTGCAATCATCAGTTTCTGAGCTAGGAATATCTTTTCAATTGGAATTTCCATTCCAAGGTCACCCCTCGCCACCATGAAGGCATCTGAATTTGCTAGTATTTCGTCGAAATTGGTAACACCTTCTTGATTCTCAACCTTCAAAAGAAAAAAAACAAAGAAACATGATCAGTTTTTGATTCATGCTACAACAACATAACATGCCAGATATAATTCAAACTTTAGATTTCTATTTACCTTGGACATGAGCATTATATCCTTGGCATGCTCCCCCAAGACATTTCTGACGTCAACAAGGTCTGAGCCTTTCCTAACAAAAGAGAGCGCAATCATGTCAATCTTATTTGGAACTCCCCACTCCAAGATATCCACTTTGTCCTTCTCTGTCAAAGTTGGCAGATCAACAACAACTCCAGGAAGATTGACATTCTTCCTCTCACCCAAAATTGCAGTGTTCTCACATCGACAACGTACCAAACCACGCTCCTTGTCACATGCCAGAACCTTCAAAGTAATTGTTCCATCAGCACACAAGATGTCACTTTGAGGCTTCACATCCTCAGCCAACTTCTTGTAGCTCATAGAGATCATATTCTCATCACCATGAATGGTATAGTCAGTTGATATGGTAATCTCTTTTCCTTGTTGAAGATGAATGGCCTTCCCATCTTTCAGAAACCCAGTTCTAATTTCTGGACCCTGTAATGGTACCGGTAAACAAGAATTTAGCATCTTCATAATAAACCCAAAAAATTTACAGTAACCCTGAATTTCTCCAAATTTAAGATAAGCACCATAAGAACCAAATTTATGCCTATATGATAATATGAAAGCTGCACTACTTGATTGAACTTGAAAAACATAATGGCATGATTTTCAAATACAAATTTGACAGCAATAGATGACTTTCACACCAAATAGTCATGCGCTGGTTATGTGAACAAACTATTACCCAAATATCAATAGGAGAATACAAACAAAGAGCTAGAGTGAATTAAAGACTAGTTGAATTATACCTTCGTATCCAACATGACAGCACAGAGAATTCCGGTGTTGTTCATGGCAGTCCGTAGATGATCAAGAGTTTCTTGATGATATTCATGACTACCGTGAGAGAAGTTGAAGCGAGCAACGTTCATGCCAGCCCTCAAAAGCTTCTCTGCCATCTCCACGGACCGGGAAGATGGTCCCAGTGTGCACACAATCTTGGTCTTTGGCCTCATCTCTCCCACAGAAGCAAGTACCTTCTCCATTGCCATCCTAGTGAATGAATGAAGCGTTTGAAAGGTTTAGAAGGGTTTCGGGTTAAGGGTTTTGGAAGGTTTCTTGAGCGGGACGTCTTTTAGGACTTGATGACTAAAAGGGTTGAAACATAGCATATATATAGAGAGAAAAAGGGTCCTAGATTTCTTGACGATTTTCCTATTGCATGTCGGGAGAATTGTCTGTTTATTACTAGCAAGTTTTCTTTCTCCCAAAGGACTTTCCTTTCCTTCAATTTTTTGCCTTGGACACAAAGTTCTTGGAATACTCTCGATTCAAACCCCTTTTGGACCTTCGAATCAAATATATATACATAAGAAAAAGGAATCACGAATAATGTTATTGCCTTTTTGGTGTTGCTCACTTTAATTATCAATCTATATATACATTATTTTATTTTTTTCCTAATGGCATCAGAATGAGTTAGAAGTACGAAAAGAAAAGTATGAATCTCTTCTGTTAATTTGATCGACCGGTACATTTAGTAAACATTGCTGTTTAGTTTAACAGTCATTTAGTTAACTTGGCATATACAACTTACAAATTTATTGTGAACTGGCATCTTTTCAATTCTGCCCCCCTTTTTGTTAGAGAACCAGATGATTCATTGCTAGCTCGTCGTTCATGCATCAATAGTCTTGACCTCATAATCTGGCAGCCAAGCAAACTACGAAAAAGAGCGCGGGTTTATTCAAAAGAAGTCTACAGATGACAACAAGAACCCTGAAATTCCTTGGTATTCTGCTTCTTGAGCACAATATTTTCGGGCTAGGGGTTTAATCTTTGTAACTACAAAACAAGAACCATGAAAATAGTTCCATTGTGATGAATCTTTTTATCAAGAATAAAAACATTCCAAAAGGTAAAAGTAAAACCATGAAGTTTTTACCAGTAGATAGATACTAGGGATGGGTAAACCATGTAGTTTGCTTTGTGTTATGCGTCTCCTTGTGGAGTCTGTAGCCCTCAATCTTAATTTGATGTTTTCTTGGTGGTACTCTTTTCTCTTAGCTCGGAGTTCTGTCACAGCAAGAATATCACTTCTATCACTCGGCCTCATTTATTTTCTTTGATCAATGAACCTAGTGTAGCTATTAAGTTCCAGGATGAATTGGTGTAACGTTAACCCTCGACCATTGATTGGCCTCGACCATTGATTGGAGAGCTCAGCAGAAACCTCTGGCCCTTTCAACCTTTGGATGGAGAGTAGAGGTTACGGCTTCTGCTTTTTCATTCATGGAATTTCCTTCGGTAATAAAATTCAGGTCAAGAAATCATAACATTGACAATCAACGCCTCATTTAGTTGAGATCGGCTTGCTGCCTGGCTCATCACACAAATCAACATCCGCAATATCCACAAAACTTAAATTTACACTCCAAAAACATCACATTTTATACCAAACCATGAATGCTTAGTGCACTTTGGATCATTACATTGTTCAAAAACAGAGCCAACCAAAACAGATCCAATTCAATTCCAAGCATTGCAAAACGGTAACTCATGACAGCACTTATTCAAATCTACCCTATAAAGCTAAGCCTCTACAAGTCCAGCTCTGTTATACTCGATCCAGTCTGGTTGACAAACCAACCATCTATCAGTCACAAAATGAACTAGAAAAATTTCAGCTTAAGCATCGTCAAGAGCAAGGACTCCAGGGAGGGTTTTCCCTTCAAGAAGCTCCAAGCTTGCACCGCCTCCGGTTGAAATGTGGCTCATTTTGTCAGCAAGGCCAACCTTCTCCACAGCAGCTACAGAGTCACCACCTCCAATGATAGTTGTAACTCCCTTGCCACTTAGCTCTGCAAGCTTCTTAGCAATCGCCTGTTTAGAAGAACACATTTAAAATATAAGAATCAGAAATCTTCAGCATATACTATGACATTTCTAATGGAGACTTGAAATGAACGTAAATTTGTAGTAAAAAATTATTTAGCTTTTATTTACCTCGGTGCCAGCAGCAAACTTTTCAAACTCAAACACACCCATAGGTCCATTCCATATAACAGTCTTAGTGGTGTCCAGAGCTTCATTGAAAGTCTTGATGGAATCTGGTCCGATATCCAAACCCATCCAACCATCTGGAATGGCAGATGCTGGCACCACCTGCAGTCAAATATAAGCTCTGAGATCCTATAAGAATATTGAAGTACTAAGAGAACTCTACATCAAACATTGAGCAAGTACTGACCTTGCTGTTGGCATCAGCAGCAAACTTATCAGCAATAACCACATCAGTTGGGAGCAGAATAGAAACTCCCTTGGCCTTTGCCTTCTCCATAAGTGATTTTGCAAGATCTAGCTTGTCTTCCTCAACAAGGGAAGATCCAACTGAATACCCTTGAGCCTTATAAAAGGTAAAGATCATTCCTCCACCCAACACTAGAATGTTAACCTTCGCCAATAAGGACTCTATGACTCCAATCTTGGATGACACCTTCGAACCACCAACAATAGCAGCAAATGGTCTCTTGGGATTTGCCACAGCACCAACAAGATAGTCAAGTTCCTGAGATCACCACAAGAATAAAAGATTATTCATGAAAGGGAAAGGATGATGGCTAATAATCAAAAGTAGGGAAATGAAGTACTAAGTGGGTGCAATAATTAGTTAAAGGGTTCATACCTTCTGCATAAGGTATCCAGCAACAGACGGCTTCAAGTACTTCGCCACTCCTTCTGTGGATGCATGAGCCCTGTGAGCAGTGCCAAAAGCATCATTAACATAGACATCTGCAAGTGAAGCAAGCTTCTTGGCAAACTCGGGATCATTCTTCTCTTCCTCCTTGTAGAACCTGACATTCTCAAGAAGTAAAACTCCTCCCTCTGGAAGCTCAGCAACCAACTTTTCAACTTCCACACCGACGCAATCATTAGCGATTTTAACCTGTATAAGAAAGAAATAATTAAGTAAATCAAGCTTCCCATGAGCAAGATCCATAAAAACCAAATTGTCAAAAAACAGACCTCCACTCCAAGGAGCTCAGACAGTCTTGGCACAAGAGGCTTCAAACTGTACTTGGGAGTGACACCCTTTGGACGTCCCTGTAAACACGACATATTTCATTAATAACTAGGGAAAAGAAGTGACCTCATCTACTACTAATCTTAGTAGTTAGAAAGTTCTGGTGTTCTGTATCATATCTTACCAGCACAGAAAGAGAAAAACGAACAATCATAATCAGCTAAATAGAAACTTAAGCTACTAGCGTAGGAACATGCTAAAGCAATTAAAGACGGATCCCTTTATTTTAAGGATCCCAAATTCGTGAAACTATGAAACCGCAATCCAACATAACCAAAGATCTCACAACATACTATAAAAATAGCTTCTGAAAACAATAAATCAACCATAGAAGCACGCGGGCACCAAAGCAAATATAATCACGGATAATCGATATTAACCAAGTAACCAAACATAAGGATCTACAATCTGATCTGCAATCCATCACAAATCCACATGCAAATCAAACTACTCAAAACCCACAAGATCTAAACAAACCCAGATATCCGATCATCGAAAAGAGTGAAACGAGTGAAGGAATACCAAGTGAGAAGCCAAGATGACTTTGGCACCATTGCCGAGCAAGTACTTGATGGTGGGGACAGCAGCTCGGACTCTAGTGTCATCGGTGATCTTACAGTCGTCGTCCAAAGGAACATTGAGATCAACCCTAACGAAAACCCTCTTGCCCTTCAAATCAGCCTCCTTCAAGGTACTCACACTCCTCTTGGTCGCCATCTGAGACAAAAACAACTTGGACCCAATACAAAACAGCACAAGAGGATCAATACCCAGATCGGGGATTAGAGAAATAGTTGAGATATCAAGTTAAAGATTGGGTTTTTGGGAGCTTACCGAGATGAAGATGGGAGAAAATTAGGTGGGTTTTAGAGTGAGTGATCGGAGAATAAGGGGAGGAGTTGGGGGTAGGGTTTATATAGAGGTAGAAGAAGTGGGATATTCGACACTTGAGAGTTTTGTTTGGGGGCGCCCCAAGTTTTGCTATTCTTGGGCAGCACGAAGAAATTTGATTAATCTTGGGCTGGCAGTATCTGGTTTTGGCATATTCTTTAGTGATTCCAAATTTCCAAGGGTAATTTCCAATTATGAGCTAAATAGAACCCAAAAAAAACAAATTCAAGGATTAGAGCATTAAAGAAAAATCTTAGAGGTTTGTTTTTACTAAATTTGTTTTAAAGTTCGATATCTCTCGAAAAAGATAACTTCTTTTTTATTCATATTTAAAATTTAATTGATAATTTTTAAACTTCAAAATCAAGCAATGAATTTGGAGTATAAGCAGGCGAGTTGACACTAATATTTATGATAGTTTAGCATTGCAAAATATGAGTATAGTGCATGCGGGGATTATATTTCTCAAATTGTTGAACTAGAAGAAGATGTTATTTCAAATCCAGACCCATTTAAAGTTAGTAGCTCTTAGACCTTTAATAATGCTAAGTCTTAGGCTAAGCTAAACAAGCGAATTTATAAGAGTATAAAACAAGGTGCTTTAGTTGAGAAGAATCTTCTTGCTTAAATTCCAGATGATGACTTGTGTTGTGGATGGTATGAAGTTATGAACCATATGATGTATTGTAGTGTGACATATTTTCATTTTCAATAAATATGTTTAGTCAAAAGCCTAAAAAGAAAAACAACTGTGGAAATTACTAGAACATATGGTGCATGGGTCTTGTCGTCATCAAGTCGTGTATTTCATATGAAGCAAAGCTGCTAACCCCATGCTTGAGGATAGATGAATCTTGCAGCGACTATTGCGAATTCCCATGGATAATAAACTTCAACTGCTCATCATCATCATGGATATAACAATCTTGAAACTTCAGAATCAATTAAGTTTCTTTAAAAAAATAAAAACTCAAAAATTTAGTGAATACTATCAGCGAGATCACAAAACCTTCAACTTGCAAGATATAGTGTTTTTCCGAAATCTCCACCATAATTGATCATTTTTATGGATATAGGTTGTATTTCGCTGTTGATCATTATGGTTGAAGAACATGAACATCTATACATTTTGATTCAAAGGTTTACAAGTCATATGGATCTATTGACTCATGTTTCTGTAGGGGGAAATAGAAAGGAAGTTTCTTTTAGAAAGCCCTTGGATTCCTTGCGTAGTCTGCACCTAATCTTCTCTGTCTTTGGTATTTAGGATCTACCTTTCACTGATAGCCACTTGAATTAGAGCTGGGGACTGGTAGCAAGTAGCAACTCTCATAAAAAAGTTCCTGTAAAGAGATGTATGCTGGCCTCTAATTTCTGTGGCTGGATTTGCACAACACATGAACCTTTTTCTCAAAATCTTCCATTTTGCTCTTCATAATCTAACCTATGACATGGTTGTCATGAATGGTAGAGTAAAAACAAGAAATTGAACGCCAATATTCTGCCATTTGCTTTTGGTTGCAAGATCAATTACCCATAGGATTAGAGAGCCATTACAAATCCAGTATAAATTGTGAATTCTATCTGAAACTTGAAACAACCAAATCTCATTGGTTTTGAGAGATTGAACTCCGGACTAACATTGTAGCAGCATGGCAAAAATTCAGACAAGAGAACGATAAGAAATTTGTAAATATATATTGCAAAGGACCAATTTATTAGATTGTTAAAATGGCTGTTTTTGTCCCTCCCCACAATCTTATGGAAACTTTTGTAGGATGCAAGGAATATCAAGACATATTGGGTCTTTATATAAAAGGTAACATTGAACATTTACAAGACTGAACTCCAATCTTCCTACTACAACATGCCATTTCTCGCTTACGTACTCAAATAGAACAACATGGTGGGCAGGGAAAAGAATACAGAGAAAAAAATTGTTCTTACACAGGAACTGGAACGGCTTCATCAAGAGCAAGTACACCAGGAAGTTCTTTGCCTTCCAACAACTCCAAACTAGCACCACCGCCAGTTGATATGTGGCTCATCACACTAGCAACTCCTACTTTCTCCACGGCCGCAACTGAGTCTCCACCTCCGATGATGGTTGTCACTCCCTTGCCACTAAGCTCTGCAAGCTTCTTTGCAATAGCCTGCAAGCAAGAGGTATAAACTCAAAGTCAGCATCCACCCTTCGATATGCACACGAGAAGTAATTCAGTAATTTGGGTAATGTTAATTTGGACATAACAGGAAAAAACTAAAGTTAATCAGGAAACTTGGCAGACCAGACTTTGGTTGCATAAAAATAAGTACGTTAAAGTTCTATCTTGTCTGTAGAGAAAGAGATTGATCAGGTCAGCCCTATCCAGACAATAGGCATTACTAAGAACCTATATAAGTAGTGAACATGTTTATGTACAGAAATGAATGCCAACAAAAGCCCTACTGCATACCTCTGTTCCTACTGCAAACTTGTCAAACTCAAACACTCCCATTGGTCCATTCCAAATTATGGTTTGAGTAGTATCAAGTGCATCATTGAATGTCTTAATAGAGTCTGGTCCAATATCCAATCCCATCCACCCGTCAGGGATGCTTGAAGCTGGAACAATCTGCAAGGACCAAACCAGTTGCTCGTTACTCTCTCATGAAGTACCATTGAAGTAAATAAATGAATAGCAAAATACTATTGTCGCTGTTTATTTTTAAATTTAAACTCAATATTAGATGCAATCAACCAAAATCAGCTAGTTTCCAACAAGGTATAAAGCATTAAATGGTAGGTGAGCAAATCAAAAGCACAGAATTGGAAAATGTTAGCTAAAGAAAATAAACCTTGCTGTTTGCATCAGGAGCAAATTTGTCTGCAATTACGACATCAGTGGGTAGCAAAAGAGACACTCCCTTCGCCTTGGCCTTTGCAATGAGTGATGTAGCAAGTTCTAGCTTATCCTCTTCCACCAGAGATGAACCCACTGAGATACCCTGTGCCTTGTAAAATGTGAAGATCATTCCTCCACCAAGAATTAAGTAATCAACCTTCTCTAACAGAGACTCGATCACTCCAATCTTGGATGAGACCTTCGAACCACCAACAATGGCTGCAAATGGCTTTTTTGGGTTTGATACTGCTCCAACAAGATAGTCGAGCTCCTAAAAGAACAACAAACCAAAGTGAATAACATTGAATCCAGATATTGATGCCGGGGTGGCATTCAAAGGGTTGATAATATTGAACAGGTAATGCTTTCGTCATTTTTATTTAAAAGCACATAGAAAATAAAAAACATTTTATGTTAGTCAGATATCAGCAATTATAGTACTGTATGAAGCATCTGCAAGTGTGGCAATCTGTCCATGCCCATGCTAACTCCAGTTACATACTTTAATTTAAATACAAGTGTGGCAATCTGTCCATGCCCATGCTAACTCCAATTGCATACTTTAATTTAAATACAACATTTCAGCTAATGATTATAATTCAGGCTTCAAACTACGAAATTAGAATTACTCGAAGGCTTAAAAAAGCACTGTAGATAACTGAAAGTCAATGATACAGCAGAAACAAGAATATAAACCCTCACCTTCTGCAAAAGAAAACCAGCTACAGATGGCCTTAAGAACTTTGTTACACCCTCAGTTGAAGCATGGGCTCTATGTGCAGTTCCGAATGCATCATTGACAAAAAGATCAGCTACAGAGGCAAGCTTCTTTGCATGCTCAGGATCGTTCTTCTCCTCCTCTTTGTAAAACCTCACATTTTCAAGAAGAAGGACACCACCATCAGGAAGTGAAGCCACCAGCTTTTCTACTTCTGGACCAATAGAGTCTTCAGCCTTCACGACCTGTTTTAGTTATTATATACAAATAAAAGGAGATGTCAGTGTTTCAATGACCACCTATTCATCATTGTTACTTTGCTTTTTAGTTCTTTTTCCCATTTTTCAACAGGATATAAATGTCTACCTGAAGGCCAAGAAGTTCAGACAGCCGAGGTACAAGAGGTGCCAAGCTAAACTTTGGGGTCACACCTTTTGGTCGTCCCTGAAATTAAATGAACAGTGACATTGATTCAGCTTGTATCATACACCACTATGACCAAAATCAACAGAGGAAAACTCTTTAGCAGTCAAAAAGCAATCAACTATTTGTACTTAACAGAGCCACAAGATAATCTAGACAAACTAAGTAGACCACTATGACCAAAATCAAACTGTGACAAATACAGGACGATATACAACCATTTCAATTGCTTCAAATACAAAGCTCATAAATTTTCAAAACAGACATTGCAGTCTTGTTGACATCTGAAAACACAGACTTCAGCCGCATTCTAAATGAGTTAAACAGAGAAAGACAACTGCTTTACAATACCCATTTCAGCAGACAAGCAATCAAAGGTCATAAAAGAGATCAAAACACTAACTCGCATACATTCACTTCAATGCTCAAAACAAGAGCAAAAGCTCATAGCTTTTCAAACTACACATAACAGACTCTCTGAAAACACTGACTTCAATCAATAAAAGAGAGAAGAAAGACAACTACTTGACAATCCACATTTACTAAACAAAGCAATCAAAGTTGACAAGTTGATCAAAAACAGAGAACCCACATACCAAATGGCTAGAAAGAATGACTTTAGCCCCCTTCTCAATCAAATACTTAATAGTAGGAATAGCCGCCCTTATTCTAGTATCATCAGTAATCTTCTGGCTATCATCCAAAGGCACATTCAAGTCAGCTCTCACAAACACCTTCTTCCCCTTCAAATCAGCCTCGGACAAGTCACCAACGCTCTTCTTGGCCATGGCCACGACGCCCCTGACGGCCTTGCCGGAGCCAAAGGACCTGACTTTGGCGGCGACTTGGAAGGCGAAGAGGGGGTCGGCGGCGGCGAAACCGAGGCGGCGGATGGTGGGTTTGAGGGAGGAGGGGAGGGAGACATGGGAGGGGGAGGCGCGGGCGGCGCGGGAGGTGGAGGAGGCGGTTGTGGATTGGAGGAGGGAGAGAGTTGTGGGTGCGGAGGCAGAGGCCATTGTTGTTGAAGTAGAAAGAAGACGAGAGTGAGGAGTGATCAGAGGTAAAGGTTGACCAGGGAGAAATGAAATGAAGAAGGGGGGTTTGTTTTTGTGGATGTGAGGGGGTGTGAAATGGTGGGTTTGATGTGGACGGGAAGAACAATGGGAAGGATTGGGTGTTGGTTTGTGATTGTGGATGATTTCTCTTATCGTTGGGGAGAGGTTCAAGATGCTCGGTGGTTTTGAGAGAGTGAGAAGGATGTACGAGCCTGTAAGATCACAAACAGAACGATGGGCCCTTCTTTGGAGTTTGGATGCACTGTCTTCTTTTCACTCTTTCAGAACTGTGCAGTCTTACACCTGGTCCTGGTCAGCATTCTGGACACTGTACACTAGCTCAACAACTCGTACCGATTGTAGATTAAGAAGCTTCTACAAGAACGACACAAACCTCGAATGCACTGTCAAATGTAATCAGGGCCGTCCAGTGACAAAGTGAGGCCTAAGGCAAGCGTTAGAGAGGCTTTCCTTCAAAAAAAAATAACAAAAAATAAAAAAAACCTAGAAAGTAACAATATCAACAAAAAAAAAAGAGAAATTTTGATTTGAAGATCACTCTTCTTGCCTTTTGGGATGCAAAAATGTTGATTAAGTTAGTGTATTTAAACTTTTTGAACAATTTTCTTTCAATAGATAACATGGCTAATCCATTCAATTTTTCTTGTGACATGGTTGATCGTAAATTTGATTTTATTAATTTCAATTTTGAAAACCTTCTTTCAGCAGAAGCAACTGTCACATGAATAGTTAATAGTATTTTATAAGCAATCATGGTATTTGAGAAACAATCACATCTTTGAACAAAGTGCAGAACTTCAATTGGTGTTTCTACTTTTCGATCTGAATCTTTGTTTAGCATTTTAGTTAACAATCTTAATTCTAAATGCAGCTCTGAACCATCTATATCAGAAACATTATCATGAGTAAGAAACTCTTCAAGTTTGAGACAGTTTACTTTCAAATCAGTATCAACTAATGACTTTAATTATTTCACATCACATAAAAAACCAAAAACACTTTCATATAATTGAAATTGTTCAAATCTACTGTGAAGGGAAGATATGGCTTGATCTACTATATATAAAAAATACTCAGTCCTAAAAGTATCTTCAACAAATAATGTTGGTTCATCATTTGCATTCTCATCAAACTGCTTTTTTCTACAAGTCCTACATTTTTCACGAAATATAGGTTCTATTTCCATTTCAAGTGCAATCTCTCTAGCTGAAATCATAGCAGATGTAAATCCATATTCTCTATACTTTATAAAAAAAGAAACCAAGTCTTCTAACAATTTAATAGCATCACCAATATCCATGTCTTTAGATTGTAACTTTTTACTAACCAATAAGTCAACAACATATAGCATATCATACCAGATAATCATGTCTAATAGAAATTCAAAGTTTGCAAAAGCATAGTCTGCTAACATTTCAGCTTCACATTTTTTGGGTGTTTAACCCAATAACACTTAATAATACAAAAGAAAAGGAGGAAATTTGGAGGCCTCATAGAGTCACGAGTCTTTCTTCATCAATCTCTCGCGTCGTCTTCAATGTAGAAGACTGCGTTCTGCGTTTTATTTATTTTGGGTATTTTTTTTAACTTATATATATATATATATATATAATGAGCATTTTGAGATGAGGCCTTCCCCAAACTGAGGCCCAAGGCCACTGCCTTGTCTGCCTTGGTCATGGGCCGGCCTTGAATGTAATGGTTAATAATTTTTCAGTGGATCGGAATTGGCAATGGAGCATTGGAGCGTGGTAAATATCATGTGTAGGGACTAGGGAGACCTTCTACCGTGGAATACTAAAATAACGACTTGTTGAATATTTTTTTGTGAAACTTACTTTTCATTTTCGATCACATTTTAGTAAATTAATCGTTTGATGTTTAAATTTTTATGTGTAGATTATGTATGCAATTTTTCAACTAAATTGAAAATTGTTAAGGCATTCATAATCATTATTTATCAATTATGAACAGTTCATGTTTGATAAACTTGGTTCGTCCATTAATTTGATATAAGTCGATACCTTAACGTATAACAGAAGCAATTTTCATTCACTAAAAACTGAACCTTCCTCTCAAATCTATGTTTTTTCCCTATTTAAGCCGGGTTTTTTTGTCAAATTTTAAAGATATTTGTTGATTTTGTCAGGATATCCCAAATATCGGATATATCAGAAATATTTTACGATTTCATCGAAAACAGGAGAAGATAAGATATTACCCATGTATGATATATCTCACACTCAAAAAAGGACATATTAGGAGATATATCGGCATATTGACATGTATTCATGTCCATATCGTCGAACACTCTGGATTGACAGAATAAAATGGATCAAGCACATTGATCAATCATATAGCCTAGTCAAAACAGAGTTCCAGATTGAAAACAAACTTCAACCACACCAACACATAATACAACAATCTACATTTCTCTTCGCATAATATAAAACGTCCAACAAAGTGAATTAAACAAGATAAATATAACATTCTTATAGTGTATCATTGTCAAAACTTAAAACAAAACATGGACGTGTCACAGAGTAACAGCCATTATACATAGAAATATAGCTAGCTCATAGCACCTAGCTAGCTTCTAAAACCAAAGTTTTGAGAAATCTCATAATCACTTGTAGTGCATCCATTTCACCAGCTCCACACCCAACTAGATCATGAAGCCATCATTTCCTACATCCAGAAACTCCTACAAAATTCCAGAAATAACACGTTCAGTCATCTGTTGTGGGGGTAATCGACTATTTTTGGACTCATCATTATGCCAACTGACCCTTGCCATAAGTACGCGGACAATGGCGGTCATGAATGCGGTGGCAATTACCGTTATTAGTGCCACAATGAAGAAGGCGGCGCGGACGTGATAACATGGCATGATGGTGTTATTCAATAACGCGGAGTAATGGCGTTATTTAATAACGCCATAACGCGGAGTAACGGCGTTATTCAATAATGCCATAACGCGGAGTAACGACGTTATTCAATAAAGCGGAGTAATGGCGTTATTGACATAACGTGGAGTAACGGCGTTATTCAATAACGCCATAACGCGGAATAATGGTGTTATTCAATAACGCGGAGTAATGGCGATATTAAACGCGACTTGTGGTGCAAGCTCTCCCTCATCTATAAATAGGGGGCATACTGACCAGATAATCCATCGAATTCCAATTCTCTCTACTCCACTACTAAGAAACGTACTGACTTAGGCATCAGAGAGTTTTCTGCAGGTACCCCCCTCCTCCTCGAGCCGACGGTCAAACTTCGAGTCAACGCTCGAGGGAAGCTTCTCGATTGTTCCTGGTCAGCTCCCGCTCCAGTCCGCATTCATTGGTGAGTCAAAATCCTCTACGGCATTTTTCTGCACCAACATCTGTCGAAGAATCCATGAAAACCAACTAGTCAATGATCATCCAGGAAGAAAAGGAGCAGCACAACTGAGATAGAATACAAAAAAATATATATATATATATTTAAAGAATTAACTTAACGTTATTTAACTACTTCAATGGTGCTGCATGAAGACCAAAGGCAGAAGAGGAATCAAATCAAGAAAATAAAGAAGAAAGCAATAATAAAACTGACCAAAAAAAAAAAAAAATAAAAGCCTTCTGCGACACTATGTTTGGAATGGCTAAAATAAATTTGCATTGTATCTAAATCGTTCGTACATCAACTATCTAAGCTCTCTGCTACCAAATAGCCTCATCAACAAAGGCATCAAATTTATGAGTTTGATTTTTGGGAAAAACTCACAAACAGTACCTGAACTATAGGTCACTAATAACTTTCGTACCTAAACTTCAAAAACTATCATTTTGGTACCTGGACTTTTCACCCCGACCCAAGATTCATACCAGGGATCCACTTTGCCGTTAACGGTGTTAACTTTGTAAGGGTAAATCTGTCTTTTCACTTGCAAGAAGAGAGAGAAAAAAAATTAAAAATTAAAAATATATATATATATATATATGAATAGTGCCCATGGTAAGAGAGATGAACAGTGAAATGATAGATTTACCCTTGTAAATTTAACACCGTTAACGGCAAAGTGGATCCCAGGTATGAATCTTAGGTCGGAGTGAAAAGTCCAGGTATCAAAATGATAGTTTTTGAAGTTGAGGTACGAAAGTTATTAGTGGCTCATAGTTTGGGTACTGTTTGTAATTTTTTCCCTTGATTTTTTAAGACAAATCTGAAGAAAATACAAACTTTCCCAGAACAAACTGGTCATGCATCTTCCAAAATATAAGTCAAGCCTGAAGATGAAAATTGAACAAATAAATAATCTCCAAAGGCATCAAAGCAGAGTGAGAACAAAAACTTAAAAACCAGCACATCTTGGTCGCTCAAGAGAGAAATTAGTTTTCTGCCTTGTGTTGGGTTTCGATCTTTGAGAATTCTTTTCCACCCGCCGATAATCAGGAAGCCAAACTAAACTCTCTTTTTATTCAATCATGTCAAATCAATTGCTCCCAACAATATTCATATTAATTTTGTTGTTTATACACATGATAACCCCTACCAACTATGATGGAGTACGTACAACCCGGATAAAGTTGGACTATTAATTCAATTCTTAAGCACTAAGCTCCTATTACAATAAGAACCAACACAATTTGGTCATTCTCTTTATGCATTACTACAATACGAGCAAGATGACATATAACCAAAAGGTCCAAGTAAAAAGTTGACACATAAAGCTTCGAAAGATATTGCCCCATAATTTTTTGTTACCTCGGAACGTCAATAAACTGATGTAGCAAACAGCATTATTATCCAACCAATTCAACATCTCTGATTTCTTGAAGGTGAGTTTAAGCTTTAAATGTCAGATTGAATCTACTTCAATGCACAACATGACATAATGACTCAGAACTCACATGCTCTATTCAAGGTCCATGGATATCCAACAATGAATTCCACTTTTCAGTATGAATAATTGCAACTACACAGACAAGAGATGAATAAATTGATAATTCAGTCAAATTATTTATTCCGTTTCTATCAGTATTGATATTGCATCACACAGCTAGCAAAGTCTTTGTATGACTTTTATGTCTTTTACGTTTCAACTAACTATTGTGCATATACACCTATTAAGAAGCCGGCTGTCCAGTCTCTAGAAACAAGGCATAAAAAAAGGCCTCAAATTAATTCCATAAGATTGACTGTTTAGATCAATGCAGCAGAGTATCTAAAAAAAATTCCGAAGTATACACTGGCCAGACAAATCCAGAGGAGCATTAAGCATGCAAGTCAGAAGAAAATGGAACAAGGAACTCAACTGGGTTACAAAGTTTTTAAGTTTCAAAGGAACGAAAAAGTTTCATGAATCAATAACTGGGTGTAACTAACAAGTAGATAAACAAGTAATTTTGAAATGCATGAAAGCATAGTGAAACTGAGGAATAACTAACCAACGCTCAGCGCTAAAAATTAATTCGAAGTAGACTCTCTTCATACGGAATCATGTGACGGTAGCAGTCAAGCCAGGTGCCTCCAGTCGGATACACGAGAAGTTCCTTCTCTTCTTTATGATCAATCTTAACCAACGACCACTCGTCGCCAACCCCTTTTACTGCAACTGATCTGCTTCCCATAACCAATTAAGAAATATGTGTATAGGACACCGGGAGGATAGGACAAGTTAAAGAGCTTAGTCCACTAGTCATACACGTCATATTCTCTCATGACCCAGAAATCGACAGATTTAAAAATATAAACACCCCTCCGATGACCGCATACACACAGACATCCCTCAGAAACCCAACATAGCTGTTAGGGTACTAAGAGCTAAAAGGAAATGGAAGAAGAAAAATTGCAGAGAAAAGAAACTTCTATATTTCAGATATTTTTCATTACAAGATAACTCAGCATATATAGCTGAGAGTGTGGTCATGCTTGACACGTGCTGGCTCACTTCTTTATGCAAACAGCTCACAGATTCCTCCCCGAGGCTGAGCCAAAAACGGTGCGTATCGATTTAAACTAAACGGTGCGTTTTAATGAAGGAAACAGAAATCCTAGATCAATCAAGAAAGCTATAAGATGGATACTCTAACATTCCACCCTCCATCAGAACATACTTTACCACAAGTATGCAGACATGAGACATCAATTATGTGTGATGAGTATGCTGGGATGCGTCTGGGTCGAAATTTGGAAATCTCATCTTTATCACATCCGCATCCTCCCAAGTAGCCTCTTCTGGAGATGCACCAAACCATTGCACTAACCATTGGGTAGCAGCAGTACCATTTTTTTTTTAAAATTCTCCTCTGCAATATAGTTGCAGGTTCCCACTTAGGATTGTCTGAGTCAATCACAAATGGCAGCTGAGCAGAAGGACTCACAGAATTCCCTATTTTTTTCTTGAGAAGAGAAACATGGAATACATTGTGTATTTTGGCTGAGGATGGCAGCTGCAGTCTATAGGCAACCTTCCCAATCTTCTCAATGATTTTGTGAAAATATAAGGACAGAATATGATTTTCTGGAAAACGGGGATTGCAGTGCACTGATCAATCCTTACTGGGCGGCAGAAACCAAAATAACAAACTAAACACCATATTTTGGTTACGCAGTGAAAACCTCAAGTATGAGATTAAAAACACTGCGGGGCTCTTACTCTTGAGAACCCAAAATAAAGATCATCATATTGAAAAAGATATGTTCTTTTACAAACTTTGAATAGCACTAGCTCGGCTATACGAGTCACACAAAATCTAATACAAAGTTTGTCTTCCTTCTAGAACTCCTTCACTTGAACGATCTTCAAATCTTGTTCTTTTTTCTTCACAGTCTCCCTACTGATCTTGAGAGAGTATTATGCATATGAAACTATGATCACAAACACTTATACATGGACCAAGTGTTTTGACTCTTTGTGAAGACACAAACTCAAAAAGCATGCAAGACACCTACACTTATTCTTGCGTTTCTCCACACCTTTTTGCCGTGCATATTTCTGCAATATATATTCAACCAGTGGCAACCACTCAAACAAACCAGAAACAACCCTAATTAGACTTCTATTATGAAAGAGCTTTTATTCCAAGATATCCATAAAATCTTAAAAACCCTAGGGAATCAAATACACAATATTATAAACAGAAAAATATCTTTAAATAAAGAAAGTTAAACCTCAAAGATATTTTCCCGTTTTGTATGGAATGCCAACACACCAATTTAATCAAAACTTGTACCTACAATCTCCCCCTTTGGCATTCCTATACAAAACATAAATTAGAACAAACTCTCCCCCTCAATTCTTCATCCATTCATTCCTGAAACATTTATCACACATTGGTTAAAATGCATAAGATAGAATAACGTGATCACAGTCATGAATATGCTTTCTCCCCCTTTTTGAATAGGAATGACAAAGGTAACTCACGTAGAGGAAGCGATGTAGAAGGAGCACAAATAGAAGGTGCACAAGAGACACTAGCCCAAGGCGAATCAATCAGAGGAAGATAGTCCAAGTATTAATACTCCCCCTAAGTGTGATCATGTTATGAAAGATGCAAGAATGAAATGCAAACACACAATGAGTGGGTTTGTATCCAAATGCTAAGAACAGATTGAATTCGCATAGCTTTTCCAACAAGAGCAATACCACTTAACCATAAACAAGAGTGCAACAAAATAAGTTCACGTACACGAGTGAATTTATTCCGACAATCACAAGGTAAGATAGAGGGTGATCGAGTATTCTGTACCTCTTGTTGTGAATAGTGAACATATCTCAAGATGGGGTGTGTAATATTTATGGAAACCTGAAAAGCAAGGCTCACATACGAAACACATTTAAGCACAAAAACTTTATTCCCCCTTATAACACCGTGTGGGCATGATTTTGAATTTTTCTTTTGGCCTTTCACACAAAGTAACATTTTTGCTCAAGAAAACTACGACCCTTATAATGAGTATTATGCTAGCAGCTCCCAAGTCAGATGACTTTAGGGTACTAGATGTAACAAGGACATCCCAAAGAGCACATCTACTCGAGTCAATAGTTTCACAATCCACCGGGGTGACCAAACCATTCCTGTTTCTTCCCAATCCTCATATCGTTCGTCACGACCGAGGCATGTTTACTTTGGGAATAGCCTGGCCATGCTCCATTAACCAACTACATTTTTTTTTTTTTATATCAAGGAGCAACCAACAAGAGTAATTTCGTACATGAGCAATGAGAACAAGCCAACCATCAATTAAGACTTACCACCACTTAGAGTATGTGTGCATGTGAGGTTTCAAGATTGTAGAGAATATGTTGTTCAAGCTCACAATTACAGAATGACGCAAAAGCAAATTCAAAACCTGCTAGGCACCTTATTGCACACACATTTAAAGAAAAGAGTATGGCCCTTGTCAATCTAAGTTCAAAATAATCTGTCAGACACTTGGGGATACAAACTACTATTTTTCAGTCCTAATTAAATTTCCAGAAACTGAACCTAACAATACAGAAACGTAAAGAAAATGCACCTATACTATCATGAAGACATACACCATGAATGCATGCAAAATGGATCAAATGAAGTGAGAGTATCAAAACTTAGAGCATCCACCAACGGTGCTTCTAAGTGATTCAAATTGAGTTATGTCTAAAGGCCTTGTAAACGAATTAGCCAATTTCTGATCAGTAGGAACAAAAGCACGCTCAAGCATATTATCAAGATTATCCATAGGAGTAGAAAAACGATTATTTGAACCTTTTTTAATCCAGATCTGCTTCTGCTTCGTTTTTGTTTCCAGATCCACTGGGATTGAAGCCAGCTTTGCAATCCTGGCGATCAGATTCAGACCTTCTTTCAACTCAGCTTGCAGCGAAGCAGGTGAGTTAATTCTCAACGTTTTCCTTTGATTTTGAGTAACCCTGCGAAGCATATTACACCTAGGACGTATGTGTCCCAATTTTCCGCAATAATGTCAAGTGGGAATGAACCTTTTAGAGTTATGAACATACATGGGCTGACACACAGAGGTGTGACTGTTAGAACTTACCTGAGCAACTTTTTGATAGGTTTGAAGGTCCAATTTACGTTCTAGTCTTTTGGGCAATTTGGGACCAGAATCAATGTCATCTGATGCATGTGATTGACTCAACGAATTTTCACCTTTTACAAAGGTCATAGGTTTGCACGATTCACCTTCAAACCCTAACCCTTCTTTGTTGCCGTAAGTTTTACCAAATCCTATCATCTTGGAGACCTTTTCAGACCCTACGGAGAACTTGTTGAAGCTTTCCTTGACTTTAAGCAACTCATCCTGCAATTTCTCATTTTCAAGGGTTAGTGAAACATTTAAAGTGGATTGAGCCTTGACTTCAACCTGCAAAACTTTAATTTTATTAATGAGATCACCATGTTCCTTGTCCCCAACTTCAGACTTAACCTCATCCTGCAAAACTTTTATCTTATCAACAAGGTTAGTACGCTCAACATTCCATTCTTTTAGAGAAGTTTCAAATTGTAGCTCAATTTTCTTTTTTTCTTCTCGTAAAGAATCAACTTCTTTTTCAAGTGTATAATTTTTTCGAAGAACAATTTTCGAAGCATGATATAATTGCTTACACTTGACATTTGTTTCTTCATCAAGGGTATCATCTTCTAAGTCAGAATTATCAGAAACATCAATATTAAGAGAGGAAGTAAGAGCAAGATTTACCTCTTCACCATCTGACTGAGAGCCTTCATCACTATCACTCCAAGTAGATTTTAGAGCCTTGTTTCCACCCAAATTATACCTTTTATTGCCACAATCGGCAACAAGGTGACCAATTCCACCACACTCAAAGCATTTAGGTTTGTTAGGCAAAATTTTCGAAGAGTTTCCAAAGGATTTTTTATTTTTCAGAAAATTTTTGAACTATTTTGTCAACAACGATAAATCCACATAATCATCAACAACATCTTTCTTTTTAACAGAAGAGAAAGCAATATTTTTTACCTTTTTCTCGGGCTTGATCCTCATCTCAAAAGTTTTGAGATTACCTATAAGTTCGTCAAGAGAATAAGTGTCCAGGTCTTGAGTCTCCTCTATTGCAATTTGCTTGGCTTGAAATTTTGAAGGAAGAGCTCTGAGAAATTTCTTGACTATTCGATGCTCCTCAAATGGATCATCAAGGCTACAGCATTGGTTTGTCACATTGAGAAGTCGAGCATGAAAATCATCAATTGATTCATCTTCCCCCATGGTCATGTTCTCAAATTCCAATACGAGTCTTTGAAGCTTCTGACCTCTAACCTTCTTGTTTCCCTCATAAATAACCTGAAGTAGATCCCAAGCTTGTTTGGCTGTGTCACAGTGGCTAATTCTCATCCTCTCTTTCTTGGACAAAGCTATGAATAGTGAATTCCTTGCCTTAAAGTCACAAGTACGTTCTATCACGAACTTCTTCTTCTGTCCATTCCTTCCTAGGTTTGAGAACCCTTGCAGAGGACCCTTATACTTTCTTTGATTCTTCGGCCTTGGTTGGGTGTTCCCATCCATTCTCAACTATATTCCACATGTTTTCATCTTGAGAGTAGAGAAAAGCCCTCATCATAATCTTCCATTGTGAATAGTCTTCACCATCAAACAAAGGCGGGCAATTTATAGAACTAGAGGCTCTGTTATATTCACGTTCCATCCTTGACCACGGATCAACTAAAAAAGCTTTAGAACCTGCTCTGATGCCAAATGAAAATACAAGGACAGAATATGATTTTCTGGAAAACGGGGATTGCAGTGCACTGATCAATCCTTACTGGGCAGCAGAAACCAAAATAACAAACTAAACACCAGATTTTGGTTACGCAGTGAAAACCTCAAGTATGAGATTAAAAACACTGCGGGGCTCTTACTCTTGAGAACCCAAAATAAAGATCATCATATTGAAAAAGATATTTTCTTTTACAAACTTTGAATAGCACTAGCTCGACTATAAGATTCACACAAAATCTAATACAAAGTTTGTCTTCCTTCTAGAACTCCTTCACTTGAATGATCTTCAAATCTTGTTCTTTTTTCTTCACAGTCTCCCTACTAATCTTGAGAGAGTATTATGCATATGAAACTATGATCACAAACACTTATACATGGACCAAGTGTTTTAACTCTTTGTGAAGACACAAACTCAAAAAGCATGCAAGACACCTACACTTATTCTTGCGTTTCTCCACACCTTTTTGCCTTGCATATTTCTGCAATATATATTCAACCAGCGGCAACCACTCAAACAAACCAGAAACAACCCTAATTAGACTTCTATTAGGAAAGAGCTTTTATTCCAAGATATCCATAAAATCCTAAAAACCCTAGGGAATCAAATACACAATATTATAAACAGAAAAATATCTTTAAATAAAGAAAGTTAAACCTCAAAGATATTTTCCCGTTTTGTATGGAATGCCAACACACCAATTTAATCAAAACTTGTACCTACATTTTGTAAGGTCCATAGTACCTGGGTGAAAGCTTGTGTAGCTCTTGCTGATGCACTGATTGTTGTCTATAAGGTTGCAGCTTGAGATTCACCCAATCTTCCACTGTAAACTCTCTCTCTCTGTGTTTCTTATCATACAAAGTTTTCATCCGTGACTGAGCCAGTTGCAAATTTCTTTTGAGTAAAGCAAGCAAATCATCTCTCTTTTGCAATTGTTTGTCAACCAGTGCAACTGCCGTAGAGCCATGTGCATAAGAAACTACTGATGGAGGTTGGTATCCATATAGAGCTTGGAAGGGGCTCATCTGAATGGCTGAATGAAAAGAAGAATTATACCACCACTCTGCCCAAGGGATGGCTTGAACCCAAGAATGTAGCTTCTCTCCCACCACACACCTCATATACTGTTCCAAAGTTCTATTTAAATTCTCTGTCTGACCATCACTTTGGGGATGATATGCTGAAGTTTTATCCAATTTAGTACCCTGCAGCTTGAAAAATGATTCCCAAAATAAGCTGAGAAAGACTGGATCCTTATCAGATAGTATATGCTCGGGCATACCATGCAATCGAAAGATCTCCTTAACAAATAATTGAGCCACAGATGCAGCTGTGTATGGATGGGACATAGGAATAAAATGAGCAAATTTGGTTAACTTGTCAATAACAACCCAAATTACTGTCTTCCCTTCAGAATCAGGCAAGCCATCAATGAAGTCCATTGAGATATTGGACCAAGCTTTGTCAGGGATGGAGTTAGGTTGGAGCAGTCCAGGAGGAGATATAGTCTCATAATGGTTGATCTGACATGTATGACACTGAGCAATGATGTTTTTTTATATCTTTTAGCATACCTGGCCAGGCAAAGCTTCTTTTGATCCTCTGATAAGTTTTGGTTCTCCCAGCGTGACCTCCAAGTAGTCCTTCATGGAATTCTTTGATTATTTTGGTTCTCTAGTCATCTTTTTTAGGTACATACACTCTAGTTTTATAATAAAGCTGGGAATCATGCATGGCATAATGCTTTCTGTTCTCATTGTTCTGCTGTAAATCTTGAATAATGGTGATGGCCTTAGGATCAGATAAACAGGCAGTTTGAATGTCCAACACAAACTTGTGGATAGGTTGTGATACACCAGTTAGAGTAGACAAATCAAGATTCCTTGACAAAGCATCTGGCACCACATTATTTTTGCCATCTTTTTAAAATATGGAATAGTCATACCCCATTAACTTGAGTAACCACTTCTGTTGAGCTGGAGTTGTGATTCTTTGTTTCAGAAAATGCTCAATTGCCCTGTGGTCTATATAAACCTTAAAGTGACGTCCCAAGAGGTAGGGTCTCCAATGCTGAACTGCATAAACTGCTGCCATCATTTCTTTGTCATAGACAGATAAAGTAGTGTGTCTTGGAGCCAATGCCTTGCTAAAAAATGCTATGGGATGTCCTTCTTGTGAAAGTACAGCACCAATGCCCTTGTCAGAGGCATCACACTCTACTACAAACTCCTTATTAAAATCTGGGATAGCAAGAATAGGTGTTGAAATAAGGGCTTGTTTGAGTAAATCAAATGCCTCTTCTGACTCTTGACTCCACTTGAAATTATCCTTCTTGAGCATATCAGTAAGTGGTTTAGCTATCAACCCAAAATTCCTGACATACTTCCTGTAATATCCTGCTAATCCAAGGAATCCTCTCAAGCCTTTCAATGTTTTTGGCTTTTCCCATTTTTTTTATGCAGTCAATCTTTGATGGATCTACTGCGACTCCTTCTGCACTAATTATATGCCCCAAATACTCCACTTGAGTCACGCCAAAGTTACATTTGCTCTCTTTTACCTTCAGGGAGTGGTGCAGCAACTTATCAAACACAAGTTGCAGATGGACTAAATGTTCCTCCAAGCTTGAGCTATAAACCAGTATGTCATCAAAAAAGACCAAAACAAATTTTCTAAGATAGTCCCGCAAAACATCATTCATGACAGATTGAAAGGTGGATGGTGCATTGGTTAATCCAAAGGGCATCACCAAAAACTCATAATGTCCTGAATGTGTCCTAAATGCAGTTTTCTTGATATCAGCTTCACACATTCTAATCTGATGATAACCAGATCTCAGATCAAGTTTGGTGTAAATGGTTGCCCCATGTACTTCATCAATGAGCTCATCCACCACTGGTATAGGATATTTGTCCTTAACAGTGACAGAATTTAAGGACCTGTAATCCACACACATCCTCCATGTGCCATTTTTTTTTTTTACCAAAATGACAGGAGATGAGAAAGGAGAGACACTTGGTCTAATGATTCCATTATCTAACATTTCCTACACAATCTTCTCAATCTCATATTTCTGAAAGTGAGGATACCGGTAAGGCCTAACATTGATAGCTGATGTGTTAGGAAGTAACTCAATCATGTGATCATGCTACCTAGCTGGTGGCAATGTGGTTGGTGGCTGGAACACCTCAGCATACTGCTGTACCAACTTGATGTTTTTAGGATGTGCTACTGTCTTAGCATGCTGCATAGAGATTGGCCTTAATTGGACTAGTACTCCTTCCTTTTCTTTCTTCAATAGCCTGGACATGGATTTGCAGCTTACAACAGAAGCCTGAGATTTTGTTTCTCCTTGTAGCACATACGTATCCTGGTTAGCATGGAATTGCATCTTCATTGTTTCAAAGTTCCAAGTTATGTCTCCCAATGTCTTAAGCCAAGCTGCTCCAAGAACCACCTTACATCCTGAAATTGGTAAAACATAGAATTTTGCTGAAAATGAGTACTTTTGCACTTGCATTTCAATACTCACCTGGCCTTTAGTTTGCATGAGTGCCCCACTGGCTAGTCGAACCTTGAGTGGTTTGATATCAACAATCTGAGACTTGATGTTTTTGAGCAATGAGGGGTGAATAAAGTTATGGGAGGCTCCTATGTCAATTAAGACATGTACTTCCTTCTTGTTAAAGGATCCCTTCACTTGCATTGTGTCAATGTTGTCTTGGCCCCCCATTACTTGTAAGTGAATTTTTGATTCAGTGGTGCCGTCTTCACTCTGCACATTCTCCTCAATGGTATCACTAACTGGGGAATCAGCTAACTCCAGTTCTTCTTGCACTACCTCAATCACCATCAATTGCCTTTTTCTGCAGTTATGTCCCGGTCTAAACAGCTCATCACAAAAGAAACATTGGTTTCTTGCTCTTCTTTCTTGGTACTCAGCCTGAGATAGTCTCCTATTTCCACCTGCACTAGTATTAGCTTGAGTTGCAAGTCTAGGTTGCACCACTGCTGTAGGCTTCACCTGGTTGATAGAGCCTACTTGTGTAGGGGGTCTAAGGGAAGTATTAGCACTGATGTTAGAAAATGGTCTGGATCCTTGATTGGTTTTGTTTTGAACCTTGTGGATTGCCTCCCTTTCCTCATAGATCCTAGCCAGATCACATGCTTCATAGAGAGTCTTAGGCTTTTGAGCCTTCACATCTGCTCTAATTTCTCTCTTCAACCCTCCTAGGAAACAAGACAACAAGACTTGTTGAGAGAATCCTGGTGCTCTCCTTGAGAGTTTGGTAAATTGCTCTTTATATTGTTCCACACTACCAGTTTGAGACATTCTCGCCAATGCAGCTTGGTAGTCAACTATGTTATGACCACTGAATTCTCTCATCAACAAGTCAGCCAAGCCTTGCCATGTATAAGGAAACTCATGTTTGAACACGTACCAACGATCGGAGGCCTTGTCTGTGAGATGCAGAGTGGCTATGGCCAATTTCTTGTCTTTAGGGATTTGGTAGAACTCAAAAAATTGCTCTGCCTTGTTGAGCCATTCAACAGGATCACCTCCCCAAAAGTACCAAACTCCAACCTCATTTGCTTCATGGTAGGTAACTGTGGATCAAAGGGTTGCTGGTGTTGTTGCAAGGTGTATTGCGATTGGGGCTGCAGCTGTGTAGGGTAATAAGGTTAAAACATTTGAGCTCCCAAATTTGTAGCAGCCTGCATAGAAGGCTAATGGGAATGGAAGCCGAGGCACCAGTAAGAGTTTGATGATGGGAAGGGAGAGATTGGTTCAAATATGTAGGGATAGCAAATGGCAGGGTAGGTTGTGCTACAGATATGAAATTAATGGGTGAATGTGAGTAAGGTCAGGAGTACTTCATGGTAAAAGGATTAGTGTCACTAAAATGTGAAGTAGGAGCAGAACCCTAGGATGGTTGACTAACATAACCAATTGCTTGGGAATAACCTGCAGAAGCATTCAAAATAGGTCCAACAAATTGACCAAAGGGCTGTGAGCCACCATTATTGTTCCAAAAATATGGCATCTGGGTGGAGTAGGCATTGTTCAAATTAACAGCAGTATCACCCATTGTACTATGCAAAGCAGCAGTTTCTCGAGTTTTAGCACCAGTCGTTTGCACAATACCATCAGCATTTATCAATTTAGAGTATACTTCACTAGCAAATCCAAGCACCACATCATGTTCACCTAAAGTTAAAGGAGGATTCGATGAGTTAGGTTTAGGAATGCTACCCATACTCTCCGTGTGAGAGGCTGTAGAAGCGGCCGCAGAAGAGGCAGCAGAGGTAGAGATAGGTGTGCTAGCCACAGGAGGTAGAGTGCCAAAGCTGATTTGAGGAGATCCAGTCTGCTATTGAGGGTGTTGAGCCTCAGCTCGCATTAAGCATATCTCCTCCAATAATTCTGCACGCAAATCCGCGACCGAGTCTTGAACCGTCGCCACCGACCCCTGAATGGCTCCGATCCTGGCTATGGTTTCATCCTTGTGAACTTAGAAATCAAATTCCAAGGTCGAGAGCTCAGCAGTAGTGTGAGAAGGGCCTCCAGTGTGCCCCGTACCCTTGAGTTTCACCATCACCCTCAGAATCGAGGGCTCTGATACCAGATTGTTAGGGTACTAAACTTAACTACTGGAAATTGCAGAGCTAAAAGGAAAAGGAAGAAGAAAAATTGCAGAGAAAAGAAACTTCTATATTTCAGATATTTTTCATTACAAGATAACTCAGCATATATAGCTGAGAGTGTGGTCATGCTTGACACGTGCTGGCTCACTTCTTTATGCAAACAGCTCACAGATTCCTCCCCGAGGCTGAGCCAAAAACGGTGCGTATCGATTTAAACTAAATGTTAATGTCTAAAAGTCTAGCGGTAGCCAAACCTTAGTTAACGCTGATCCGGTGGGCGGATCGGTACTTGTATTAATGTTGCGATTCCCGTTACCTGTCAAGTAAAATACAACGGGCGTCAGAGGGAGACCGCGCTGGGCGGTCTTCAACTCTCCGATGCCTAAGTTAGTCAATGTATTTATGTTGACAAAGTAACAGTAGGTAAGTATTGAATGCGTCCTTAATGAGGAGAGAGGAGAGAACCTTTTATAGGTGAGGAAGAGACTGATCTTGTCTTTGTTTTCGATGTGGGACTGATATGCTTCAGTTCTTAGTTTCAGAAGCTTCTGATGCTAACTTGGCGCGGCGCGTGGCGGCGCGTCGGTGGCGATCTGGAGGCGGTCCGACGCCGAGGCTGTAGCCCGCCTGGCGGTGTGTCCGCATGTCATTCCTTTGGTTGGAATTAGTACCTTTGGCGGTACAGCGAGCATGGCCCATTATAGCTAATTATGCTTGCAAATGTACATGTATGTACAAGTCCCCCAAGTCCCCAGTCAAGGAGGGCAATCTTGGTTGGGGAGTTGTTCGGCGGTTTTGAAGCGTTTTCCTCCGCTAGACTTGCAAGAGCATAATTAGCCTCAGTGCGTTGTCAACCGTTGGTTTTACTGAGCAAACGCTTTATACCCTTTCGGGTGGGCCCCTGCTGGGCCCCCCAGGGAGTCCCCCACTCCCCGGCGAAGATAGACCTCCGGATGGTCGTTGATTTGTTTGATGAGGGGGAGCTGCACGGAGCAGAGGGTGTTGGGTAGCGAGCCCAATGTCTTAGCACCCAAATGACGGGGGTCAAATTGCCTGATCAGGGCAGTCGTAGACTGTGACTAGTCCCCGTGTCCCGTAGGGACGGTCTGACGGTAACGCCGCGTAGCGGTCGTTGTCAGTGAGGCGTAGCCTCGGGATTTTCCGTTTGGCGGACATCCCCCCGCTGGATGCAGCAGGAAGCAGCGTCTGATAGACGTGCCTGGCGGTTATTTTTGCGAGATGAAAAAGGGGTTCCGCCAGAGGTGTGTAGCGACAGACATCGCGCTTGCAGGATGGCAAGGGAGAATAACAAGGGAGAAGTTCCGCTGGCGAGGTTTCGCTCAGCGGAGATTTCGTCGCTTGGAAAATGACAGGGGAGAAGTTCCGCTGGCGAGGTTTCGCTCAGCGGAGACTTCACCGCTTGAAAAATAACAAGGGAGAAGTTCCGCTGGCGATACCTACGAAGTTGTCCCTACGGTGGTTAACACGTGTCGAATCTATAGCGGGTTAGCGTGCGTAGGCTTGTCTCCAGGCCTGTCCGTCTTCTAGCCTTTAATGAAAGTAACTGTGGGTTTTGTAACCGAGATGACGCTTCGGGCAATCCGGAGAGTGAGTGGAGATGTACGACACGTGTACGGCTAACAAGGGATGTCGGTATGGAGCGGACGGTCGAGGACGCGTTGGGGCCTATATAAAAAGGGGGGAAACTCTGGGGGATTCGACACTTCGTGAAAATTTTGAAAGCTTAGCCATCGTTTGTTCGAAACCGGAGAAGGAGCCTACCGAAGTTTGGATATACCACTCCCAGAGACGTCGGTCGTACCTGTGCACCACCGTGCCGGAGATTGCACCACTGAGGTTGGTATTCGGATCTCTGTCTTCTGCTATCTGTTTCTGCTAGTTTCTGGGTTTTGTAGTGTTTGCTTTTCTGGGTGTGCTCTGAGGTGTGAGATGGGGGTTTTTTTTGTGGGGGATTGAATGATGGTTGGCCAATGCGTTCATTGGTTTTAGGATTTGGATAGTCGAGTCTGGGTTGAGTGTTTGTTTGCACTTTGGGGTTTTCTGGGTTTTGTTCTTGATTATTTTGGCTATAACTGATGCGAGAATAGGCTAGATCTATGTTTGTGCTAACTGATGTGGGTTTTAGGGTTTTGGGATGGCTAGCGTTATAGAGATTTCGAGCAGTGAGGATTCCGGGTCTGACGTGTCGCTCAGCACGGCGGATGGGGTTTTTATTGATTCGTTGCGTCCGTCTGCCCCTGCAGGAACCTCACTGCCAGAAGCGCTAGACGTCGAGCCGCTACAGACCATCCCCTGGGAAGTAGTTATGGGTCGGGGTTCGCGTCCGGAGAGTTCCAAGGCTGGCGAGGCCGCTGCCGCCAAAGCCAGGCGCGACGAGCGTTTGGCGAGTAACAGTGCTGCCAGCGGCTCCGCTGGGGAGGGGGAAACAGCGGAGCAAAATGTTGAGTCAGCGTGGTTCCTCCCGGATGGGACAGCCGTTGACGAGGCGGGAGGGGGGATGAGCGGTGCTGCTGTCGCTCGACTGAAGCAGGCGTTCCGCTTGCCGGGGTCGGTGAAGCTGCGACCACCGACGGCTGATGAGAAGGCGTCGATTCTCCCGACGGGGTGTGCGGCCGTGCACGAGGCCATATTCCGCCAAGGGGTGACACTTCCGCTGGTGCCCAATCTTCAAATCCTTGTTTGTGAGTTTGGCCTTGCCTTCGGTCAGATCTGTCCAAACATGTGGCGGTTGATGTTGGCGATGAACTCCTTGTGGCGCTTGTCGGGGTGCGAGGGGCCTACCGTGGCGGAAGTGCTCCATTTCTACGAGTTAGTATATGTGAAGCGCCAAGGTTGCCACGGGCAAGTAAATTTGAGTCGCCGGCAGGGAGCGCCCAAGCTGATCGAGAATCTGAGGGACTCCATGTCCTATTGGCGGGGGACCTTTTGCGTCGCTACCGACGGTTGGGAGTACCACGCTAGATCTAACGAGGAAGGGCCGTCATTTAGGATTAAGTCCGAGTTCCAACCTATTCGAGGTTGGTGGCCGGTGTCCGCTGAAAATGTTTGGCGTGCTTACATGCTTGAACTTGTATTCTTACGACGTGTTTTTCTTGTGCAGCGGGACTTCGGTATACGCTGACGCGTGCAGAAGAGTGCCGGGTGGCGAGGATCAGAGGTTGCTGGCGGAACCGAAACCTGCTTGATTTCCGCCTGCTGACTGGTTGGGAGTTATTGGTCGACCTGCGACTAACACGCTCTATTGGTGAGGATTCTACCCTGTCGTTTCGTTTTATAATTGAATTGTGTCTGACTGGTGGCTGGCTTTCCTCTTCTTTTTTTTTTTTTTTTTTTAGAAACTCCGCCGGGCAACAAATCAAGTCGCGACGCGTTTGAGAAAGCCATGGATCGGGCGGAGATAGAAAATTTTTTGGAGGCCATGTACGCCGAGGGGCTGGCGGCCCAGCAGACTGTAGTGAACCCGGAGACGTTGGCGTTGAGCCAGTCCGAGGTTCCGGTGGTGATGGCGATGCCGCACCAGTCCCACCTTGGTGAAGATGGTCTGCCTGTGGTGCAAGCGGGGACCCAGACGGCCGGCGGGGAGCAGAGGGGAAGTGCTGCGTCCGGGCCTCAGAAGGAGCGGATGCCTGCCCAGAGGCGTGGTTCTCAGGTGGTTCAGCCGGCGGGAGAAGTCATTGTGACGAGGGAGGAACCGCCAGTCAGGGCGACGAGGGCCGCCGCTGGGGGCCAGAGGGCGCTAGAGAAAAAGCGCCGGACGGTTGAGTCTCCCGACGGGGAAGAGGGAGAGGAGGTGGAGGTGGTTGGTGCCCGCCGACAGAAGAAGGCCCGGCCGGCTCCTGCAAAAACGGTGGCGGTGGAGGGTGAGGCGCCCGCCGTCAGCGATCTGGACTCCTTTGCCGAGTACGCGCCATTCATGACAGAAGGGGAGCGGGAGTTCCTCTTCCATCTGTGTGAGCGGCTGGGGTTCGGGGGTCTGGCGGGAATATCGCGCCCAACGGCAATTGACCAATCGCCCTTCAGCTCTGCGTTTGGTCAAGTATCGGCGGGGTTACACGATATGTTCGTGGCGGCGTCTAAGCAGCCCCAGATTGAGGCGGAGCTCAGGGGAGAAATCGGAGGTCTCCAGAGGGAGTTGGCGGAGGCCAAGGAGAGAGTGGCGGAGGTCCAGCGGGGATTGGTTAAGGCGGAGTGTGATTATGCGGACGCCCGCGGCAAGCTTAATGCGGCTATTCGACGGGATCTGGAGAGGAATGAAGATGTCTCCAAGTTGGAGCAGGAGATTGGGCTGCTGAAGGAGAAGATAGCCGCCAAGGACAAGAAGCTTATTATAGTGCAGCGGGAGTCTGCCGCCAGACTGGATGAGATGAAGCGGCTGGATGGTGAGGTTGGTCGCCTGAAAGCTGAACAGAGTGCCTCTGCAGCCGCCGCCGTTGAAGCGTACAAGCTGTCGGCGGAGTACAAAAAGGCGATGACTGAGGCGGCGAAAGCTGGCGCCCGAGCAAACGTAGACATGTTGAAGCGGAAGGGTGCCATTGATTTTGTAAAGGCGTCCAGCCTGACGTGCCGCTGGTCCAGAGTGCCCCGGCGGAGCCAGAAGTCGTGCCTGCCCAAGCTGCAGGTACTCATTCGGGCAGCGGGGAAAGTGGCCCGCATCCGACGGAAGGGTCCCAGCAAACCCCCCAGCAGACCCCGTCGGAGGTGTCACGTGCCGGGTTTCTGGAGGCACACACCCGGGCCGACGGCACCATAGAGACTCCCAGTCCGACAGCCCGAGGGTCCGATCAAGCGAGCCGATCGGTCGCGCCGCCAGCCGTCGAAGCAGCAGAGGCCGAAGCCAACCGCTGAACCTATCTGAGATCTCCGAAGTTTTTTTTTTTTTTTTTTTTTTGTGTAGCCGCTGAGGCATACTAGCTTGTACCGAATTTTGTGAAATGAAGTAAATTTCTGACTTGGTTTGCCATGATGTGTGTGTAGTACTATTGAGTTATATTTTCTTTTGTCGATCAATGGAACATTAAAGGAATTAAGATTGGTCCAAGTGCACCGCGTAGCGGACGGAGTCCGCCGACGATTGCTGGCGTTGCCAGTTGCCCTCGGTGCTAGACTTGGTAACAATGGTCTGAATAATTCCTCGTTTCATTGATGGCTGACTGATCAGCGTACAAAAGTGGGGTAGTACCCGTTGGGTAGCTTCCCTTAGCTAAACATTCGAACAAAAAATTTAGCTAAGTCAAGATGCGCATGGGTAGCGGTCTGACTATTTGTAATAATACCGAAGGTGTTCAGTATTCCAAGGGCGGGGCGTCGTGACGCCGTCCTTGTCCATTAAGTAGAAGGTGCCTGGGCTAACGACTTCCACAATTTTGTATGGGCCTCCCATGTTGGGCGGAGTTTTGTCGGTGGCGGAATGACTTCCTTCATGACCAAGTCCCCCAGTTGGAGGTTCCGGGCCTTGACTCTGGCGTTGTAAAAACGTGATACCCGCTGCTTGTTTTGTAGATTGTGCAAATGGGCCTCGAGCCTTTTCTCTTCGAGGAGGTCCCTGTCCAAGTTGACGCCGGCGCTGTTGGTCTCTGGCCCGTAGCCTTCGACTCTAGCGGTAGGTTGAGTGACTTCAATGGGTAAGACAGCCTCTGTGCCGAACATCATGCAAAAAGGGGTTTCTCCTGTGGCGGAAGTTGGAGTTGTTCGGATGGCCCACAGGACCTCTGGGAGCTTTTCCGCCCATAAACCCTTGGCGTCGTCGAGCTTCTTTTTTAACAACTTTTTATTATCTTGTTCGCCGCTTCGACCTGGCCGTTGGTCTGGGGGTGGGCGACAGATGCAAACCTCAGCTTGGTGCCCAAGTTGATGGTGAAGGAGATGAGCTCGTCATTGTTGAACTGTGTGCCGTTATCTGTGATGATTGTGTGTGGGACACCGTAGCGGCAATAGATATTCTTCCAAAGGAAGTGAATTACCTTGGCGGTAGTTATTGCCGTCAGTGGCTCTGCCTCTATCCACTTGCTGTTGTAATCGATGGCAACAATGATGTATTTGAACTGACCCTTGGCAGTTTGGAATTTGCCCATCAGATCAAGGCCCCACGTAGAATGAATCCATGGGCCCACGATGATTGACAGTGGCTCTGCTGGTGCGTGTGGGAGATCTGCGAATTGCTGGCATTTGTGGCAAGACCTCGAAATCCGCCGGGCGTCATCGCCAAGTGTGGGCCAGAAGTACCCTTGTCGCATTGTGCGGTTGGCCAGGGATCTGGCGCCCGAGTGGTTTCCGCATTCTCCGCTATGGATTTCAGTTAGAACAACCCTTCCCTCTTCTGGGGTTAGACAGCGGAGGTTTGGATGGGTGAATCCCTGGCGGTAGAGTTTGCCGTGCTGGATGTTGTAGCGGGTTGCTCTTCGTTGGAGCTGTCTTGCCTGGATCTTATCTTCTGGCAACGTTCCGTTGCGCTTATACATGATGATCTCGTCCATCCAGCTGGGGTTGACCTGAATGTTGAAGATTTCCGCCAGAGTCTTTGTGATACTTGGTTTGTCAAGATACTCCACCCTTGTGTCCGCCGGACTCTGATGTGGTTGGGCGGTTGCCAGTCTCGCCAGGGAATCAGCCTTAGCGTTCTTTTCCCTGGGGATTTGTGTGATTGTGTGAAACTTGAACTTTTTTAGCAACGTTTTGACGTACCCCAGATACGCCGCTAGCTGCTGGTCCTTGGCTTGGAAGCTGTCGTTGACCTGGTTGACGACTAGTTGGGAGTCGCTGAATATGTTGACGCTGTCAGCACCTGAGTCAATGGCGAGGAGTAGGCCGGCGATGAGCGCCTCGTACTCCGCCATATTGTTTGAAGCTTTGAAGTTGAATTTCAACGCATATTCTGCGTTCAGTCCCCCGGGTCCGGTTAAGATGACTCCGGCGCCGCTGGCCTTGGCGCAGGCGGAGCCGTCCACATGTAGGTCCCAATCCGACTGTGGGGTAAGTACCCCTGTACTGGTTACCATTTCTGTTCCGGGCTGTGCTTGAGTATCGGGTTCTGGCTGACGCTCAGTAAGTTCAGCGATGAAGTCTGCTACTGCCTGGCCCTTCATGGCGGTTCTTGGCTTGTACTCGATGTCAAATTCGCTGAGCTCAATTGCCCACTTACTGAGTCGCCCTGAGTGTTCAGGGTTCTGCATCACCTGTCTCAGCGGTTGATTGGTCAACACATGGATCGTGTGAGCCTGGAAATACTGCCGAAGGCGTCTGGCGGCAACGATAAGTGCAAGCGCCAGCTGTTCCAACGGTGGATACCTTGTTTCTGCTCCGTTCATACCTCTGCCGGCGTAGAATACTGGGAGTTCATCCTGACCCTCCCGCCGAACAATGGCGCAACTTATTGCCGTTGCCGAGACCGCCAGATATATGAATAGTGTCTCTCCTTGGACAGGGACAGAAAGGAGAGGGACTGCCGCCAAATATTCCTTTAGACCTTGGAACGCCGCCTGACATTCTGGGTTCCAGTCAATGACCTTCTTGTGAGTTGTTTTGAGAAGTTTGAAGAATGGGGCGCACTTGTCAGTAAGTCGGGAGATGAATCGAGAAAGGGCGGTCAACTTGCCCTGGAGACACTGGACGTCTACCTTATACTTCGGGTCCGACAGGTCAAGGATGGCCTGTACCTTGTCTGGGTTAGCCTCGATACCTCGCTCGCTGACGATGTAACCCAGAAATTTGCTAGCGGTGACTGCAAAGAAACATTTTTCTGGGTTGAGGCGCATACCATAGGCCAGGAGGATGGTTACTATGATCCTGAGGTTTGCCACATGTCCGCTGGCCTTTATGCTCTTGACTAGCATGTCGTCCACATAGACCTCGATGATTTTTCCCAGATGCTCAGCGAACATTGCATTCATCAACCGCTGATAAGTTGCACCGGCGTTCTTCAGACCAAAAGGCATGACATTGTAGCAGTAAGGCCTTTGTCGGTGGTGAAGGTGGTGCATTCTTGGTCGCTGGGGTGCATTTTGATCTGATTGTATCCAGAGAAGGCATCCATCATGCTGAGGAGTTCGTGTCCGGCGGTTGCATCGACCAGCTGATCGATACGAGGTAGCGGGAAACTATCCTTTGGGCATGCCTTGTTTAGATTTTTGAAGTCGACGCACATCCGCCACTTGCCGCTGGGCTTCTTCACCATTACCAGATTTGAGATCCATTGGGGGTAGATGACCTGGCGGATGAATCCAATGTCCCGTAGTTTGGCGACCTCCTGTCCGATTGCCCGGTATTTTTCCTCATCAAAGGCCCTCCGCTTCTGCTTGATAGGATAGAAAGAAGGTTTGATGGTCAGTTTATGGGTGATTATTTCAGTGGAGATGCCAGGCATGTCTGCATAGGACCATGCAAAGACGGTGGCGTTGTCACGTAAGAACTGAGTGAGTTCTGCCTCCACTTCTGGGTCTAGCTGGGAGCCTATGCGGACTGTCCTCTCAGGATGCTCGTCTGAGATGCAGACGGCCTTCAGTGACGTGTCCGGGTTGACCGGCTCCTTCATTACATATTTCTTCTCTTCATCTCTAGGATCCTCAAAGATATTCGGTGGTGGTGGGTCATTACCCACTGTCAGGATTTCATGGCGGCGCGTTGACCGCGCTACAGATGTTGAATAGCATTCTCGTGCCAGCTGTTGGCTTCCCCTCACACAGCCTGTGCCATTGGGCGTGGGGAACTTCATGAGAAGCATGTATCCGGCAATGATGCACTTGAGCTTATTAAGCGCTGGTCGACCAATGATGGCGTTGTACGAACTGGGACAGTCGACGATAATGAATTCCGTGTGCACCTCCGCCATACAGGGACTAGTGCCAATAACTAGTCGCATGTAATCCGACCCTAGTGGTTGTGTGATGTCTCCGGAGAAGCTGAGCAGTGGCTCATGATCCTGGAGTAGTTTCTTGTTCCGCTTGAGGTGGTCGTAGCAGCCGCTGAAGATGACGTTGACAGCGGATCCGCTATCTACCAAGATTCTCCCCACCGAGAATTTGCCAAGAATGGCATCGACTAAGAATGGGTCGTCATGGGGTAAATGTACTCCGCGCTCCTCCTCCTCTGAAAAGGTGATAGGTTCCCATCCTGACTTCGGGAGTTTGGCGGATCTTTCATAGCGGATGTTGCAAACCTCCTTTGGGTGGTTAGCGCGTGCATAGCGCTTTCTTGCCCTGTGAGACATGCTGGTGATTGGAGCACCGCCATCGATGGTGTTGATGCGGCCCAAGGTTTCTACGTTGGCAATCACTGGCGGTGGTTGGCGTACCTTGAATTGCTCCAACTTGCCGTCACGGTATAAAGTCTCAATGGCTGTTTTGAGGGCGTTGCAGCTGTTTGTATTGTGGCCGCTGTCCGCGTGGTATTTGCACCACTTGCCGGTGTTCCTGGGTTTGCCCGTTTTTGGGTACTTTGGAGGGGGTGGCGGTGGGATCTGATCCTTGCACTGATTATAGATATCTTCATATGAGGCCGTTAGGACCGTGAAAACTGCATACCGCTGTGAGGACTCCGTCTGCTTGTTGTTGTTGTCCCCATGAGTTGGGCGGTTTCCCTTATAAAAATGCTGTCCCTTCTGCCGCTTGGTTTGGTGGCCGCCCTGCTGCCACTCTCTTTTCTTGTCAACTGGCGGAGCTGAGGGGGGTTTATCAGCGGCTTCCTGGTGATTGGAAGATGGTTGTGCTGATTTTGCTGGCGTTGCTGGTGGTGGTGTTTCTCCATATGTGATGAATTCCGCCTGGGCGTGAATGACCGCCTCACTCATGACGTGGTCGTACGTTGCATTGGGATGGTTGTAATTGAGGTGATAGAGGAACGGTCCCTTGAGGAGTCCCTTCCTGAAGGCTGCCGACGCCATAGTTTTGTCCAGGTCGCGGCACTGAGATGCTGCCGCTCGCCATCTTGTGACAAAGGCCTTCAGTGACTCGTCCTCCCCCTGTTTGACGCTGAACAGCTGACTTGTGTTGTGATGTCCGGCGGACAATAGGATGAAGCGGGAGAGGAAAGCATGCGACAGTGCATGGAATGAGCCAACCGATCCTGGCGGACATTCAAAAAACCAGTTCATCGCCTCGCCGTCCAATGTTTCGCTGAACAGATGGCACAAGGTGGCGTCGTCGAATCCCTTGTTGTTGGTGACCTTCTTGAAGGTGTCCATGTGGACAAAGGGATCGGTCATTCCGCCATATGGCGACATTTTTGGGGTCTTTGCATATGTTGGCCTGACGGCCTGTAGGATCGCGGCGGAAAAGGGGCCGGGTCTGGAAGTGAACAGCGGGTTCCGAGTTGATGTCGGGACGCCCGTCTCCGCCCGGATTAACCTCTGCTCCAGTTGGTGCATCCTTTCCAATAACTGGGCGGTTGTATCGCCGGCGGAATCGGCCTGACTCCCCCGCCGAGTTGGCTTGCGCCTAGGTATGGGCGGATCACCCTCAGTCCTTGCCCTGACATTCAAGCTGTTGGCGTGCGGAAGGGATTCCGCCGTATGTTCTAACATTAGTTGGGGTATGGGCGGTGGTCCCATTCCTGACAACCCTGGTGGGTTCAGCGGTACGTGCATTTGTATGACTGGCCCTGGCGCTGCCGTGCCGGCGCTGGGTCGACTACGCCTGGTGCTGCGTGACTGCTCGCTCTGTGCCGGGCGGTCGGTGGCCGCCAAAGTGTTTTTTAGTTCCTCAAAACGTGTCATGAGCGCAGCCACCTGTTTTTGGGCTTCGGCCTTCTCTCTACGCTCCTCCTCACGCTCCCTGTTTGCCTTATGAAGATCCGCCAGTGCTATCTCGTACATGGTGACGAGATCCTGGCCTGACGGGCGGCTGCTGCCTGGGTTTGCCTCACCACCGGGATTGGCCGGGGTTGTGAATAGTGCGCGGTTAACGCCGATTGCGGGGTCGGAGGGCTGGGGAATGGCGGGGAGCTCCGCCTGCTCTTCAGCGTTTCCCCCGCTGTCGTTAGTCATGGTGATTGTAGCGGGATGACCTTTAGTTCAAGGTTTCCCACAGACGGCGCCAATGTTAATGTCTAAAAGTCTAGCGGTAGCCAAACCTTAGTTAACGCTGATCCGGTGGGCGGATCGGTACTTGTATTAATGTTGCGATTCCCGTTACCTGTCAAGTAAAATACAACGGGCGTCAGAGGGAGACCGCGCTGGGCGGTCTTCAACTCTCCGATGCCTAAGTTAGTCAATGTATTTATGTTGACAAAGTAACAGTAGGTAAGTATTGAATGCGTCCTTAATGAGGAGAGAGGAGAGAACCTTTTATAGGTGAGGAAGAGACTGATCTTGTCTTTGTTTTCGATGTGGGACTGATATGCTTCAGTTCTTAGTTTCAGAAGCTTCTGATGCTAACTTGGCGCGGCGCGTCGGTGGCGATCTGGAGGCGGTCCGACGCCGAGGCTGTAGCCCGCCTGGCGGTGTGTCCGCATGTCATTCCTTTGGTTGGAATTAGTACCTTTGGCGGTACAGCGAGCATGGCCCATTATAGCTAATTATGCTTGCAAATGTACATGTATGTACACTAAACGAAGGAAATAGAAATCCTAGATCAATCAAGAAAGTTATAAGATGGATACTCTAACAATAGCTAACACTAAATCGGTCCTGAATGTCATGATGATCAGGCAGACAGATAGTCCTGAACTCCTCCTGTGCCAAATCAAAAGCAAGGATTTCATTCCCCACTGACCAATGACTTGCCTCATTGAAAAGACTCCCCTCATCAGAGGCTTTGTCATGGCCAGGGTGTTGGATTGTTTTCCAAACGTGAGCTCTCAAGGAGAACATCTTCATCTCTCGTGTCGGTCCATACACGTCATAAGAGGCTGCGAAAACTTTGTAGTCTTCGGTGGCAGACAAATAGCCAGCACCATAATACCTGAGCCATAGTCCGTCAGAAAAACCTGGCTTAGGCAACTCCATGAAGAATCGGGTTGCTGGGTTCCAAATGTAAAAGTCTACTTCACCAAACGCTACAAACACCTAACCATTGCACGAGCCTAGCAGGCTGATATCCGAACCCGGTTCCTCGAAAGGGAAACTCAGCTTTCTGCTGGAGGAAATGTCTCCATAGGACGGTGTATCCAAGTCTAGGGATTCGAGGCGACGAGTAATGGTGCGGAAGATGAGTCGGCAACTTAGGGTTTTCCGCTGACAAGCTGCTTCAAATTGAGTTCTGGCTAATTTGGGGTCGTATAATATGATGGATTGGAAGCGTTTGGAAATGGAAGTGAATCGGATCAAGGATTTGACGGGCAGCCAAGACAAAATGTTCAGTATAACATCTTCAGGTAGGTCAATTTCGGCCATTGCACAATGGAAGGAAAACAAAGACGATCAAAACAATGAGAGCTAAAGTACTAAATACTGAGCGGAAGACAGTGAGAAAAGACCGACGGTTATTGAGGAGTACAAAAAGATTAAATCTATAGGTACGAGCAAATTTTTCAAAGATATCATCATATCTTAAATAAAATCCAATCCGGCAAAACCTAGCTATGTGAACCAAAATTTCTTTGCGACTATCTTTAATGGTGGTGAGAACTTTTTTTCTTTCTGTGGCATTATGTTGATAAATGAATTCTATTTGGTTGTTCATTGTCGAATAAGGTGGTTTTGTTTGATACTTTCTTAGATTTTATTTGGTGGTTTTTTATCAGACAAACATAGTTTTATTCGATGCTGGTTGACCTAACAAATAATATTTTGTTCAAGTAAATCCAGAATATGTGTGTTTGGCTCAAACCTTAGATTACTTGACCTAGTTGTAATAGGGTTAGGAATTAGAGATATTCATAGATATCTGATTAATTGTACGATTATCTTTCCTTGTACAACTTTGATTCTATGTCTTGTAATCCTCTATATAAAGAGGTCCCTATTATCAATGAAAGCACGACTTAATTCTCTCCCAATTTCTGTTTTCCTTAAATACGTTATCAGCACGAAGCCCTAACCCTTAAAACCTAATTTCATAGCCTTCAAATCCCAACATCCACCACCCTACATATCGAAGCCCTAGCCTCAAAGAGCCCAGAACCGGCGGCGAAACCACCAAAACAGGCAGGAATCCCCCTGAACCGGCAGTCGAAAAAATCAGACATGCCCCTACCTTATGCTTGCCCTGCACACATTTGTCGAGACTTGCGCACCTCTGTGACTGCCCCTGTCGATATCTGCCGACAGCCCTGCACAGGCCCCTGCCGAGATCTGTCTAGCCCTCGCAACCTCGATTCCTCTATCCCCCTGACTCCTGGACCCCGTGGCCTAGCGACTTCGCGACTCCGTGACCACGCTGCAATCTTACAAGTCTGCTTGCTTGCACTAGGATTGAAGCTCGTCTCCAATCCTACGACAAGGATCAAATACGTTCTGCAATCCTAAGAGGTATGTTTTACTAAAATTTTCCGTTTTTGAGTTTTTCCTCTTTTTCTCAGGGACTAGCAAACTCCCTTCTTCTACCCCCCTTTCTTCATCATAGGAGAGACCTAATTAAGTCGAACTGTGGGGGTTCGTGCTCACTTCAAGCTTGGAGCTTGTTGAGATCTCCAAACTTAGAGTTTGTAGAGAATTTACGATCGACCACTTACGTCATTGTTTCGATCTAATCCAATACCTATTGGAATTGAATTTCTTGGAAGCGATTATGCTCAGAAATTCATAATTTCTTGGGAGCAACTACGCTAAGAAATTTTATATGTTTTCGTGGTAGCCTTTTACGCTCCGAAACTAACCCTTTTTCTTGTTCTCTTTCAGGATAAGTAACCTGAACAAATTGGACTTTGCTCCATTGGGAACAACTGGCTCTGGATATCACAGTTGGTTCGTGATGTCCGCCAGCATCTCAAGGCCGATGAAATCCTGGATACGATTCTTGAGCCTAGCCAGGACGTGCTAACTGTTGAGCAAGCTCAAGCTTTGGAAGCAAATAGAGCAGCTTTAGAAGAAAATAAGGCGAAACCTATCATCCTAATGACTCGTCATATGGATGATTCGCTCCAGTACGAGTGTATGAATGAAGAAGACCCCAGAAGGCTTTAGGTCTCACTCGAAGAAAGATTTGGCAATGTCCGTGATTCCCTGCTTCCTGACCTAGAAGTGAAATGGCATAGCCTCCGCTTCTATGATTTCAAGTCAGTTCTTGACTATAACTCAGAAGCACTGTGCATTAAATCCTTAAAGGAATTTTGTGGTAAGGAGATCATTGATGCGATGTTGATTGAGAAGACTCTCTCTATCTTCTCCGTCTCTGCATTGATGGTTGCTAAGAACTATCTAATCAATGTTACTGCGGGATGGATCACAAGGTTTCATGAGCTGGTTGGAGCTATGAATGTCGCTGAAAAGTGTGACAATATCCTTGTGAATAACTATAATTCGAGACCCGTGGAAACAGAGCATATTTAGGAATCCAATTATAGTCGCGCCCCTAAGAGAGGGCGCCAAGAGCAAAACCCTAATCTTAGAGATATTTCTAGACGTTCTGGTCCATATAATTACTCTACTTGGGAAGGTAAACTCCAAAATAGGCAAACACGGAACTGAAGAGGTCAACGTGGAAAGAGAGAGGGAGGCAACGCCTCTGGCCATGTTAGTGGCGCCACCAACACTAAGAACCATCTAAATGACGCTTTCAAAGCGCCTCAATCAATGGAGTTTGAGCAAAGAGATGTATGTTCTCAATGTGGAGTATCCGGTCATTGAGCACACATTTATAGAGCTCGTGAAGAAATTGTCACCGCCTACAAAGCATATTGTGAAGCAAGAGAAGCTCACTATGTGGAACAAGAAGATCATCAAGATGATGATCTAGAGTGAAGGGTTAAAGACTACAAATCTGGCTGAGATAAATAGATTGCCAATTCTATTTAAATCTTTATTTTTCCAAGAGATCTAATAGGCAATTGCCATATATTTTTGTAGTAAATGCCAATGGTTTAGTCTTTCTTCAAAGAAGGTTCACCCAAAGCAAGTGTGATGTCTAGGAAGGTTATGAGATTAGTGGTACTTAAGCGAGTCTTGCTCCACCGACATCTCTCTACTCACCTGGTCACATTTATTTTGGAATTACCGAAAGAAGTTAGACGACTACCATTGTTTTGCATTAGCTAGCATTTTGGATTAGATTTTCTGTGGTGAAAGAGACAATGATGTAACTCTGTTGGCTTATGAATAAAATTTTGAGTTCTTTTCATTATGACTCCTTTTTTAGTATGAGCATATGACTTTGTGACCACGATGGCTGGGCCATCAGTATTAATTCAAGGACATGAAATAGTCCAAGTTCCCCTTGCCAAATGGCACCTTGATTACTGTCACAAAAACTCTCTATGCTCCTAGGGAAAATCGCACATATGAATAGCCAACGAATTCCATGCGAAAACACATGCAGAGAATGAAAATGAGTTCCTTTGCAATACCTCTAATGATTGTGAACAAAGGCTCATCTTAGAGAAGCTTATGTGTCTTTCTAGTGGACTCTATGTCACTATTCGAGCTATTAATCTGTTAATGCTCAAAGTACGACGGTAGCCGATCTTTTGCTTAACGCGGGTCCAATGGGCGGACCGCTACTCTGAGGACTTGATGGCCTTCGCTAGCTGTCACACGAGAGACAGGGCGTCAGAGGGAGACCGCGTTGGGCGGTTTTCACTTCTCCGATGCCTAAGTCAATCAATGCATATATACAGCATAACAATAAATGAGTAGCAATCATGCGTCATTCATGAGGAGAGAGGAGATAAACCTTTTGTAGGTGAGGAAAAGGTTGACCTTCTTCCCAGTGTCTGGAGCTTTTGATGCTATCTTGGCGCGGCTCGTGGCGGCGGGTCAGCGGTGGTCTGGGGGTGATCCGGGGCTCAGGCGAAAGCCCGCTTGGCTGCGTTTCCGTAGGTCACTCCTTTGGTGGGAGTTGGTACTTCTGGCGATACAATGAGCGTGGCTCATTATAACTAATTATGCTTGCAAATGCACATGTAGGTACAAGTCCCCCAAGTCCCCAGTCAAGGAGGGCAATCTTGGTTGGGGAGTTGATCGGCGGTGTGAAGCGTTACCCCCGCTAGACTTGCAAAAGCATAATTAGCATCAGTGCGTTGTCAACCATGGATTTACTGAGCGAACGCTTTATACCCTTTCGGGTGGGCCCCTGCTAGGCCCACCAGGGAGTCCCCCACTCCTTAGCCAAGACGGACCTCCGGATGGTCGGCAAATTATTGGTTGAGGGGGGGCTGCACGGAGCAGAGGGTGTTGGGTAGCGAGCCCAATCTTTAGTACCCAAGTGACGGGGATCAACGTACCTGATCAGGGCCGTCGTAGACTGTTGACGAGTCCCCATGTCCGGTAGGGACGATCCTACAGTAACGCCTCGTGGCGGTCACTGTTAGAGTGAGGCGTAGCCTCGGGATTCGCCGCTGGCGGATATCCCCCTGCTGATTTTAGCAGGAAGCATCGTCGCGTAGACGTGCCTGGCGATATTTTATTGAGCCGTGTTGGGCTCAGCAAAGTACGCGGTTTGCAATGTGGAAAGGGAGTTCTGCCAGCGGTGTTGAGTGCAGCGGAGGCTGCCTTTCCTGAAAAGTTGACAAGTGGACGTTCCGCTAGTGGTGACTTCGTCACTTGGAAGGGGACAAGGGAGAAGTTCAGCTAGCGGGGTTTCGCTTGGCGGAGCCTTCGTCACTTGGAAGGTGACAAGGGAGAAGTTCCGCTAGCGGGGTTTCGCTTGGCGGAGACTTCGTCACTTGGAAGGTGATAAGGGAGAAGTTCCACTAGCGGGGTTTCGCTTGGCGGAGACTTCATCACTTGGAAGGTGACAAGAGAGAAGTTCCGCTATCGGGGTTTTGCTTGGCGGAGAATTCGTCACTTGGAAAGTGACAAGGGAGAAGTTCGGCTAGCGGGGTTTCGCTTGGCAGAGACTTCATCACTTGGAAGGTGACAAGGGAGCATCACTTGGAAAGTGACAAGGGAGAAGTTTCGCTAGCTGGGTTTTGCTTGGCGGAGACTTCGTCACTTAGAAGGTGACAAGAGAGAAGTTCCGCTAGCGGGGTTTCGCTTGGCGGAGACTTCGGACAATTGGCGATTTCTTCCCAAGTGGTTACTTCCACTAGACGCTTCATCTGATGGTGGTCGACACGTGGCTAACTTATAGTGGGTTAGCGTGTGGAGGCGTGTCTCCTCAGCCTAGCCATCTCCTTGCCATTAATGAGAGAAATTATGGATTTCGTAACAGAGGCTACGCCTCGGTTAATCCGGAGAGTAAGTGGAGACGTGGGACACGTGTACGGCTGGTATGTGATGTCGTTTTTCAGTGGACGGCGTAAAATTGCTTGATGTTGACATAAAAGGGAGGGAACTTAGCGAGATTTGACACTTTTGCTAAAGCTTCAAAATCTACTCGTCGTCTTCAAGTTCTGTTTGTCTGAGATTCGAGAAGAAAACTGGGCGATTTCGTGGAGTTATCACATTTGGACGGACGACGATCTCCTGCACCGAGGACAAGTGTTCACGATCTCACTAGAGATTTCACCTTTGAGGTTGGCATCCTGAACCTCCTTCCTGTTTTATTGGATTTCTGCTATGGCCAGTTTCTGGGTTTTGGGTTTCTTTTTCTTTCTAGTCTTTTTTTTTTTTTTTGTGATATGTTCTTCCCCGATGTGTTCTGGGGGTGTAAAGTGGGTCTTGGGGATGGGTTATTGTGTTTGGCAGAGAGTTAGGGCTTAGGGATTTGCTAGATTGTCGAATCTGGGTTGAGTATGTGTTTGTTCTTGTTTTGGCATTTTCTGGGTTACTGTTCTTGATGTTCTTGGGGAAAACTGATTTAGAGATAGGTTAGATCTTGTGTGAACCGACTGATTTGGGTTTTAGGGTTTGGGATGGCTAACGTCATAGAGATTTCAAGCAGTGAGGACGCCGGGTCTGACGTGTCATTCAGCGCGGCGGATAGAAATTTTATTGACTCGTTGCGTCCTTCTGCCCGTGCAGGAACCTCACTGCCAGAACCGTTAGAGGTTGAGCCGCTACAAACCATACCCTGGGAAATAGCTATGGGTCGTACTTCGCGTCCAGAGAGTTCTAGGGCAGGGGAGGCTGCCGTTGCCCAACATATGCGTGATGAGCGGTTAGCAAGTAACAGTGCCGCCAGTGGTTCAGGTGACGGAGGAGAGTTGGCTGGGGAGGATGCTGAGTCAGCGTGGGTCCTCCAGGACGGCACCCCTGTTGGTGAGGCGGGAGGGAGGATGACTGCTGCAGCCGTCAACCGGGTGAAGAGGGCGTTCCGGTTGCCAGGAGTGGTGAAGTTGCGTCCGCCGTCGGTGGACGAGAAGGCCTCGATTCTTCCAGCTGGGTTTGCCGCCGTGCACGAGGCGATATTCTGCGAGGGAGTGACCTTCCCGCTGGTGCCAAACCTTCAAATCTTGGTGTGCGAGTTTGGCATTGATTTTGGGCAAATTTGCCCCAACATGTGGCGGTTGATGCTGGCGCTGAACTCACTATGGCGGTTGTCCGATTGCGAGGGACCAACTGTGGCGGAGGTGTTGCACTTCTATGAACTGGTGTATGTGAAGCGCCAAGGTTGCAGAGGGCAGGTAAACCTGAGTGGCCGCCAGGGAGCACCCAAGCTGATCGAGAACCTGAGAGATTCCATGTCTTACTGGCGGGGTACCTTCTGTGTTGCCACGGCGGGTTGGGAATATCAGGCGGGGTCCAACGAGGGGGAGCCGAAGTTTAGGATTAAGTCAGAGTTTCAGCCTATCCGAGGTTGTTTGTCGGTCTCCGCTGAACATAACTGGCGGTATTTTTTTATATTTATATGGCCTTGTACTCTATTGACAATTACACTTTTTGTGTAGCGGGGTTGCGCTATAACCTGACTCGAGAAGAAGAGTGCCGCGTGGCGCTCATCAGAGGTTGCTGGTGGAATCGCAACTTGCTGGATTTTCATCTCCTTACTGGGTGGGAGTTATTGGTCGATTTACGACTGACTCGTGATGCTGGTAAGCAATGTCCGTCACACCTTTTCTTTGATCCGATTGTCTCAGGCTGACTGGTTTGTTGTTTTTTTTTTTGTTGTAGAAACTCCGCCAGGTAACAAAGCGAGCAACGACGCTTTTGCCAAAGCCATGGATCGTGCCGAGATCGAAAACTTCTTAGAGACCATGTACGCTTCCGGGCTGGCCGCCCAGCAAACAGTTGTGAACCCAGAAACGCTGGCGCTAAGCCCGTCCGAGGTTCCTGTGGTGCTACCTATGTCGCACCACTCCCATCTTGGGTGGTGACAGCCTGCCCGTCATTCAGGTGGGGGCCGGTGTGGGCGGGAGTAAGGATGCTGCTGCAACCGCGCCACAGAAAGAGAGAGTGGCTGCAGTTCGGCATGGGCCACAGAAGGAAAAACTGGTGCAGCCGGCGGGGTCTGCCACCATCCCGGGGTTAGAGCAGCCTTCGAAGAGGTTACGGCCTGCTGCTGGGAACACAAGGGTGCTTCAGCGGAAGCGCCGATAAAATGACTCCACCGATGAGGAAGAAGGGGAAGATGCGGATACCATCAAGGCCAGCCAACAAAAGAAGATTAGACAAGCTCCTCCCAAGGCGCCAGTGGCTACTGAGAAAGCGGTGCCCGCGAGCGACTTGGATTCATTCGCCGCGTACGCAGAGTTTATGACTGACGGTGAGCTGGAATTTCTTTACCATCTCTGCGAGCGGCTCGGGTTTGGCGGGCTGGCGGGAATTTCACGCCTAACCGCCATTGACCAGTCGCCCTTCAGTTCGGCCTTCATTCATCTGTCGGTTGGGCTGCACGAAATGTTCGTGGCGGCGACCAAGCAGCCTGGAGTTGAGCGGGAGCTCAGGGAGGAAATCGAGGGTCTCCAGAAAGAGCTGGGGGAGGCCAAGGGCAGGCTGGCGGAAGTGGAGCGGCACTTGGCTAAGGCGGATTGGGATGCAGTGGATGCTCGCGGCAAGCTGGCAGTGGCCGTCCAGCGGGACGTGGAACAGAATGATCATGTCTCTAAGCTGGAGCAAGACATGTCCCTGCTATAGGATCTGGTGGCTGCCAAGGAGAAGAAGGCTGAGATCCTGTAGCGGGAGTCTGCTGCTAGACTGGCCGAGGTGAAGAGGCTGGAGGGTGAAGTTGCTCGCCTGGGGGCTGAGGGGGGTCGTGTTGTGGCCGCTGCTGTGGAGGCATTCAAGCAGTCGGCGGAATATAAGAAGGCGCTGACTGAGGCGGCGAAGGCTGGTGCCCTTGCCAATGTGGAAATGTTGAAGCAGAAAGGCGCCATTGACTGGGCGAAGGCGTCCATGCCAGTCGTGCAGCCAGCTAAGGATGTTCCGCCTGCAAAGGGTACGGCCCCTGCTCAAGTCGACGGTGCCTGCTCGGGTAGTGGGGAAAGTGGCGAACGCCCGGCGGATGACTCCCAGCGGACTCCTCCCCCTACATAGTCGGAGGTGTTCCGTGCTGGGTTCTTGGTGGCCCATACTCGGGCGGATGGTACAATAGAGACTCCAAGCCCCACTGCCCGAGGGTCTGACCAAACAAGCCGCCTTCATCCATTGCCGCATGCTGAAGGTGGAGATGCTGATGGCAGTTGAGCCAACCCTTGAATGATGAAGTTTTCTCTTTTTTTTTATAGCCGCTGAGGCGTAATTTTCTTTTGATGTAAAGAACTCTTTTGGGTGGGGAGTCCCAGCCCTATATATATGAAATTTCGAAATTTGGTGTTTGTCATGTTATGTCTGTACCGCTAGAGTTTTGACCAGGATTTTGCTTTTGCCCATCAATGAAACATTAAAGGAATTAAGATTGGTCCAAGTGCACAATGTAGCTGACGTTGTCCACTGACTATTGCTGGGGCTGCTAGTTGCCCCCGGTGCTAGACTTGGTAACAATGGTTTGAATAATTCCTCGTTTCATTGATAGCTGCATGATCAGCGTTTACAAAAATAGGGTAGTACTCGTTGGGTAGCTTCCCTTAGCTAAATATTGAACAAAAATTTAGCTAAGTCAAGATGCTCTTGGGTAGCTGCATGACTACTTGTAGTAATACCGAAGGTGTTCGGTATTCCAAGGGCCGGTGGTTGTGAAGCCATCCTTGTCCATCAAGTAGAAGGTGCCTAGGCTAGCGACTTCTATAATTTCGTATGGACCTTCCCAAGTTGGGCGGAGTTTTGTTGGTGGTGGAATGACTTCCTTCATTACCCAGTCCCCCAATTGGAGGTTCCGGGCTTTGCCCCTGGCGTTGTAGAAACGCGATACCCGCTGCTTGTTTTGCAGGTTGTGTATATGGGCCTTGTGTCGTTTTTTCTCTAGGAGGTCCTTGTCGAGGTTGACGCCGTCGTTGTTGGTCTCTGGGCAGTAGCCTTCGACCCTAGCGGTAGGTTGAGTTACCTCGATAGGCAGGACGGCCTCAGTTCCGAACATCATACAAAAAGGAGTTTCACCAGTGGCGGAAGTTGGGGTCGTCCTGATGGCCCATAGAACTTCCGGGAGCTTCTCCGCCCACAAACCTTTGGGTTTGTCGAGTTTCTTTTTTAGCAGCTTCTTGATTATCTTGTTTGCTGCTTCGACCTGGCCATTGATTTGGGGGTGAGCGACAGATGCAAAGCGCATCTTGGTGCCCAGGTTGGTGGTGAAAGAAATGAGTTCCTTGTTATTGAACTGTGCTCCGTTGTCTGTGATGATTATATGTGGGACACCGTAGCGGCAGTAGATGTTCTTCCAGAGGAAGTGAATTACCTTGGCAGTAGTTATTGCCGTCAGGGGTTCTGCCTCTATCCACTTGTTGTTGTAGTCGATAGCAACAATGATGTATTTGAACTGGCCTTTGGCGGTTTGGAATTTTCCTATCAAGTCCAGGCCCCACGTTGAGTGAATCCATGGGCCCATGATGGCCGACAGTGGTTCCGCCGGCGCATGTGGTAGATCAGCATATTGTTGGCATTTGTGACAAGATCTCGATACCCGCCGGGCGTCATCACTGAATGTAGGCCAAAAGTAGCCTTGTCGCATTGTACGATTAGCCAGGGACCTGGCGCCCGAGTGGTTTCCACATTCTCCGCCGTGTATCGTTGCTAGCATGACATTTCCCTCCTCTGGGGTTAGACAACGGAGGTTGGGGTGAGTGAATCCCTCGCGGTAAAGTTTGCCATTCTGGATGTTGTAGCGGGTTGCTCTCCGCTTGAGCTGTCGCACCTTGACTTTGTCCTTTGGCAATGTCCTGTTGCGCTTGTACTCAATAATCTCGTCCATCCAACTAGGATTGACCTCAATGTTGAAGATCTCCGCCAGGGTTTTTGTGATACTTGGCTTGTCGAGACACTCTACTCTTGTATCTGCTGGACTTTGATGTGGCTGGGCCGTTGCCAGTCTTGCCAGTGAATCGGCTTTGGCGTTCTTTTCCCTGGGGATTTGTGTGATGGTGTGAAATTTGAATTTTTTTAGTAGTGTCTTGACGTACCCTAAGTATGCCGCTGACTGTTGGTCCTTGGCCTGAAAGCTGTCGTTGACCTGGTTAACGACTAACTGAGAGTTGCTGAAGATGTTTGCACTATCAGCCCCTGAATCGATGGCGAGGAGTAGGCCAGCAATGAGTGATTCATACTCCGCCATATTGTTTGAGGTTTGAAGTTGAATTTTAGTGCGTATTCCACGCTCAACCCCCCTGGTCCTGTTAAGATGACTCCGGCGCCGCTGGCCTTGGCGCTAGCGGAGCCGTCCACATGTAGGTTCCAGTCTGACTGCTGGGGAGCTGGTTCTTCAGCGGTCACCATTTCCGTTCCGAGCTCTGCTTCGATTTCGGATTCGGGCTGGAGCTCGGTTAGTTCAGCAATGAAGTCTGCCACCGCCTGGCCCTTCATGGTGGTTCGTGGTTTATAATCAATGTCAAACTCGCTGAGTTCAATGGCTCACTTGCTTAGGCGCCCCGAATGTTCAGGGTTCTGCAATACTTGTCTCAGCGGTTGATTGGTTAACACATGGATTGTGTGGGCTTGGAAATACTGGCGGAGGCGTCTGGAGGCAACGATGAGTGCGAGGGAAAGTTGCTCCAAGGGAGGATACCTTGTTTCCGCTCTGTTCATGCCTCTGCCGGCATAGAACACTGGGAGCTCATCATGATTCTCCCGCCAGATGATGGCGCAGCTCACCGCTGATTGTGATACCGCTAGGTATATGTATAATGTTTCTTCTTGCACAGGAATGGAAAGGAGTGGAACTGCCGCCAGGTACTCTTTCAAGCCTTGGAATGCCGCCTGGCACTCTGGGTTCCAGTTGATGACTTTCTTGTGAGTCGTTTTAAGGACTTTGAAAAATGGAGCACACCTGTCAGTGAGTCTAGAGATGAATCGAGACAGGGCTGTTAGCTTGCCCTGGAGGCTTTGGACGTGCACCTTCCATTATGGGTCCTTCAAGTCGAGGATGGCTTGTACCTTGTCAGGGTTTGCCTCGATGCCTCGCTCACTGACGATATATCCCAAAAATTTGCTGGCGGTGACGCCAAAGAAACATTTTTCTGGGTTGAGGCGCATACCATAGGCCAAAAGGATGGTTACTATGATTTTAAGGTTTGCCACATGTCCGCTGGGCCTTACGCTCTTGACCAACATGTTGTCCACGTAGACCTCGATTATCTTACCCAGATGTTCCGCGAACATGGTGTTCATCAGTCGCTGATAAGTTGCGCCTGCATTCTTCAGACCGAAAGGCATAACATTGTAACAATATAGGCCTTTGTCGGTGGTGAAGGTGGTGCACTCCTAGTCGCTGGGATGCATCTTGATTTGATTATAGCTGGAGAAAGCGTCCATCATGCTGAGGAGCTCATGTCCGGCGGTTGCATCAACCAGTTGATCAATGCGGGGTAGCGGGAAACTATCTTTTGGGCATGCCTTGTTAAGATTTTTGAAGTCGACACACATCCGCCACTTGCCGCTAGGCTTTTTGACCATAACCAGGTTGGAAATCCACTGGGGGTAGATGACTTGGCGGATGAACCTAATGCCCTAGAGCTTGGCAACTTCTTCTCCTATTGCATGGTATTTCTCTTCGTCGAAGACTCTCCGCTTCTGTTTGATAGGATAGAAGGATGGTTTGATGCTCAACTTGTGCGTTATGATTTCAGGGGAGATACCTGGCATGTTTGCATACAACCAGGCAAAGACCGCAGTGTTGTCACGTAGGAACTGAGTGAGTTCCGCCGCCACCTCTGGGTCTAATTGAGCGCCTATGCGGACTGTCCGCTCAGGGTGCTCCTCAGAGATGCTGACAACCTTTAATGACGTTTCTGGATTGACTGGCTCCTTCTTGACATACTTCTTCTCTTCATCCCTAGGATCTTCAAAGATATTTGGTGGCGGTGCCTGACTGCCCACCGCTAAGATCTCATGGCGGCGGGTTGATCGTGCTATAGTAGTTGAATAACATTCTCGCGCCAATTGCTGATTCCCTTGACACAGCCTGTGCCGTTGGGTGTGGGAAACTTCATGAGAAGCATGTATCCGGCGATGAAGCACTTGAGCTTGTTGAGTGCTGGCCGGCCGATGATGGCGTTATATGAGCTGAAACAATCGACAATTATGAACTCTGTATGCACCTCCGCCATACATGGACTAGCGCCGATAACTAGCCGCATATAGTCAGAACCCAGCGGTTGCGTGACCTCACCGGCGAAGCTAAGCAGTGGCTCATGATCTTGGAGTAGTTTTCTGTTCCGCTTAAGGTTGTTGTAACAACCGCTGAATATGACATTAACAGCGGACCCGCTATCCACCAGGATTCTTCCCACTGACCATTTGTCGAGAATGGCATCGATTAAGAATGGGTCCTCATGGGGCATATGTATTCCGTGTTCCTCCTCCTCTGAGAAGGTAATGGGCTCCCAACCAGACTTTGGGTGTTTGGCGGATCTTTCGTAGTGGATGTTGCAGGCTTCCTTTGCATGATTAGCTCGTGCATAACGCTTTCTTGCCCTGTGAGACATGTTGGTTATTGGAGTACCGCCGTCGATGGGGTTGATGCGGCCCAAGGGTTCAATGTTGGCGATCACAGGTGGCGGTTGGCGCACCTTGAATTGTTCCATCTTGCCATCACGGTATAAGGTCTCAATAGCCGTTTTGAGAGCATTGAAGCTGTTGGTATTGTGACCGCTGTCCTCGTGGTACTTACACCACTTGCCGGTGTTTCTTGGTTTGCCCGTTTTTGGGTATCTTCCTGGGGGTGGTAGTGGGATCTGATCCTTGCACTGATTGTATATCTCTTCATGCGAGGCCGTGAGGACTGTAAATACTGCATACCGCTGAGAGGACTCCGTTTGTTGGTTGTGGTTGTCCCCATGGGATGGGCGGTTTCCCTTGTAGTGTTGGTCCTTCTGCCGCTTGTTCTGGTAATGGCCCTGTTGCCACTCCCTTTTCTTTTCAATTGGTGGTGCGACCGGAGTTTTGCTAGCGGTTTCCTGATGATTAGAGTAGGGTTGTGTTGATTTTGTTGGTGTTGCTGGTGGCGGTGGGGTTTCTCCATATGTGATGAATTCTGCTTTGGCATGAATGAATGCTTCACTCATGAGGTGTACATACATGTACATTTGCAAGCATAATTAGCTATAATGGGCCACGCTCATTGTACCGCCAAAGGTACTAGTTCCAACTAAAGGAATGACATGCAGACACACCGCCAGGCGGGCTACAGCCTCAGCGTCGGACCACCTCCAGATCACCGCCGACGTGCGGCCACGCGCCACGCCAAGATGACATCAGAAGCTTCTGAAACTGGGAACTGAAGTATATCAGTCCCACATCGAAAACAAAGAGAAGATCAACCTCTTCCTCACCTATAAAAAGTTCTCTCCTCTCTCCTCATTAATGACGCATTCAATACTTACCTACTGTTACTTTGTCAACATAAATACATTGACTAACTTAGGCATCGGAGAGTTGAAGACCGCCCGGCGCGGTCTCCCTCTGACGCCCATTGTATTTTACTTGACAGGTAACGGGAGCCTCGAGAACAACACAAGTACCGATCCGCCCACCGGATCAGCGTTAGCTAAGGTCCAGCTACCGCTGGACTTTTAGATATTAACATTGGCGCCGTCTGTGGGAAGCCTTGAACAAAAGGTCATCCCACTACAATCACCATGGCTAACGGTAACGGGGGAAACGCTGAAGAGCAGGCAGAACAGCCCGCCATCCCCCAACCTTCTGACCCCGCGATCGGCGTTAACCGCGCACTATTCACAACCCCGGCCAACCCCGGCGGTGAGGCAAATCCAGGCAGCAGCCGCCCATCAGGCCAAGATCTCGTCACTATGTAAGAGCTTGCACTGGCGGATCTTCATAAGGCAAACAGAGAACGTGAGACGGAGCGCAAGGAAAAGGCCGAAGCCCAAAGACAGGTGGCTACGCTTATGACACGTTTCGTGTAACGCCCCAAGCTGCACCTCACCAGCTTAATCACGTCACAGTGCCGCGAGCCTCTAAAATATAAACCGAACGCTCGATTTACATTCTAGAGAACCGCTAGGCTTTTTGTTTGAAAACTTTTCGTAAAACACAGCGGAAGCTACTAATAATTTTGAGGTGAAAACTTGGATTGCTAGGAACTACTTTGTTTGTTCAGAACTTGGATAAAGACGCACACGGGGTACGGATTTCAATGAAAGAGAATTTAACTGAATTTAACCCGAGGCTAGCTACAACAAGCTCTGAAGCACGAAGTTTGAGAAATGAGGTTTAGCCCAACTCCAGACAAGGGTTTACCGAACTTGTTATGCACACCCAGCTCCGTCCGCTGCTGTCCCGTCACCAGTGCACAGTACCTGCAACCGCACTGTTGTAGGGGTGAGCTTTCGTCCTCGCAGCTCAACAGGAACACTATCTCGACTAGGTTTGAAACCAATAAATAGATTTTGGAGCTCCAGTATGAAAATAGGCTTAAACCAAATATTTGAAAATGAACGACAAACATTAATATTTTCAACTTGAAAACTGATGCATGATGCTTAAATAAATACGGCGCCAAATCCAAGTGTTACCTGATGGCCGGTCCCATAGACCCACTACACGACCTTACCTCAATTTGATTTATCACCAGGTAAGTGTAGCGAGAACGTCCACTACCTAGCTATACACACGTACCGAGTCCGTGATTGCGGATATTCGGACGACCGGTATAGCTAACCCTCCGGAGGTTTAGGGTATCGAACCCAAGGAAGTCAGTGCCCCTTTCGCTCTCAAGCCATCACATCTCTCACAATTTGGTTAGTATGCATTGCATTTTAACATAACCAAACCGTACCACCCATCATGCATATTTCAACACAAGATATAAAGAAACAACTAATCGAGGAGAGTCCTGAATCCCTACCTGGATTCCGATGCTTTCTCTCACGTACTCCGAGAGTCGCGAACCTTCTGTTCCTCGGGTAACTGGAGTCCTAGATTCCGACATTTCGGTAGTTAATATCTTTTGAACAATTAAACGAAATCTCGACGATTAATAAATCGTCTCAACCAACTTTTCCTGGTTTGACCAGGAGTTGACCAAGGGTTGACCACTTTAACCATTTGACCATTTGACCATGTTTGACCAATCGAGGTAGACTCGATAATTACCTAAATTATCGAGCATTGACTTGAAGTTACGTTATCGACCAAACATATATTGAGTGAACCCGATTTACTAAGGCCACCCAATATATATATATAAACATTAATTTCTTTTCTTACTTATTATCAAACTGCGAAATACACAAGCAAACCAATAACGATTTCTCCAACAAACGATTCCACATTTACTTAACAGTTTTATCGCATAGTAATTCGACAGAATTTACTATGGACACCCAAGCTTTACCATTTCCAAATATTCCACAGCTACACTCATCACTAAATCACATCTTCTGTACTTTCAAATGTAATAGCCACTTTCCAACTTAACAACTTAACCCAATTAACTGACAACAGCCACAATTTCAAATATGCAGCAAAATACTCAATCAAGCAAATAACTACTTTCTGAACTCGTAACAGAACAAGAAGCATCTAGTCCAGAACCCGAGTTTACCTTTGCTAGTACAATTCGTAGATGAACTACGGGCTTAAATTCGACCAGCTACGATCTGTGTTCCACCTCCCAATTTCTGAGATTGAACACAACTGAGGTTCAGTTCCAAGATTCAAGTTTAACTCAACACTGCAGTCTAACAAGGAGTTTCAAACTGGTCGTCACGCACAGCAACGCCGGCGGTGATCGACAGAACCCAGACTACCAAAGCTTGAAACTTTAACTAGATTGGAGCATCCACTTACCCAGACAAGTAGAGTTTTAAGGCCTAATCGTCCTTCGTGTAGCAAGCAAACTCAGGAAGGCCGGAATAGTCACCGACGTCGATGAACTGCAACGGAACCGAGGGCACCCAGAAACCACAACCATAAAAACTCGATCCCATTTGAAAACTAATTGCAGAAACATGTATAGAATGACGAGGAAGTAAGATTTTGTACCACTGGTGGCCCAAACGGTGGCCATAATCGCCGGAAATTGCAGAGGCTGGCGGTAAAGACTCGGGCTTCTCGTCGTCGGGTTTGCTTCTCCGTTCAGTGCATGGACGATCAGAGGCTACATGGAGGTAGGCGACGCAGAGACGAAGAAGATGGTGGTCGTCCGTCAACGATCGGCGGCCGGACGCCGGAGTTGTGGTCGGGCTGCCTAGCGGGTCGTCGGGTTTCTCTCTCTCTGCTGAGAGAGCTCGAACCTTCTGGTTACTCTAGAGCAATCTAGAGCCTTGGTCTGATCTTGGGGTAATTATATCTCAAGTCTAATTGATTCAAGGGCTGTGATGAAGCGGTGAAAAAGGTAGAGTGCTAGGATCGTGCCACGTGTTTTTTTTTTTTTTTTTTTTTCTGGAATTAATTTCCACAATTCCAAAACTTCGGAAATTCACTAAAAATAGTTCCGGTCACCGGAAAATTCTCCGAAATTTTCCACGAACTCGTCGTGACACGTACTTCATTATCCAACTCCTAAATTGAGGAATTCACTTTATGTAAAATTCTGAAATTATTCTTGAGCACTTAAAAATTACCGAGATCGTAAATAAATAATTTGTCGAACGATCTCAAATTAAGCTTGATAAATTTTCCGGGGCTCACAGTTCCACCCCCCTTAAATAAATTTCGTCCTCGAAATTTCAGGACTGGTCAAACGGTCAACCATACTTCACTTTTCATGTCGGACTCCAGTACCCATAACAATTTCTCATTCTGAGTTCTTGTGGTACAACTGGATTATCACTAGTCATACATGTCAACACAGGAGCTAGCATTTCTCTCACCAAGTGTTCCTTATTTATCACCAACAGGATACACTTCGCTCCGTTTCACTTTATTCTGCTGTACCCACAAGATTTTTTTCGTATAACAACCAGAATGAGTCGCTACTCGTTGTATCACTCTACTCAAAACACTGCCTTACTTGGCATTTCCCACAGACATTTCATGTCTAAACCAAATAAGACTGGGTAACTACTAACCTTGTTACCTCAACACAATACAGCCACAACTGGTAACTCATAGCCGACTCACATCTTCATCCAATTCCTGCTCATTACGAGTACAACGTTCCAGGAATTTGCAGTTTTGCCGAAGATATATTTAAGTATTCGTAGTCGACTATAACTACCCGTAGGTAAAACTACAACTACCCATGGGTAAACTTATGTTCCCATCTCGAAACTTATGTCAACTATGAGAGCAAGTTGACGATGTTGTCGCGATTCATCGCTTTAGCTAACGCATCCACTCCACAAACTCGAAGGCAAAGCACACCTACCCACTATGTGGACAATATGCATCGTGTTATCACCATCAATTCATGTTGCCTTACCGGCAACACCCTCGTGCCAACAGACCTTTGAACACTTGTCTAACGAACTGAGGATTAGTCTTGAAAATGAGATTCGACAAATACTTTCGTTACTATCTAACGAAATTCGAGGATCACCCCTAATGGTTTACCTCTTGAAGATTGAAGACTTGCACGCTTCCACATACGGCACAACGTCGACTTCGAAAACCTTATCAAAATTAAAGAAGCTGATGGTTAAACAACCATGAACAACACTTATAACGTACCTGACGTTAAAAGACTCTTCCAGGTTACACTTTGTTCCGACCATGACTAGCCAAGTGGCTGAAGTCGCAAGCCGCGTTTCCGGCGATGACAATGCAAACTTCCCACCTTTCGTTCTGCAAACATCTCTTCGTTGACCCTTGGTTGCTAGAGGTCTTGTAGTGTAGAGAGTATTCTTCCCTTACTACAATTTACGTTGAACTTGACTTTTAAAAATAAGCAACCAAAGTAATACCAAAACTTCATTTTGGAAACTTCCTGAGGTAAGGAAATTAAGCTCTAGGGAACGTCAAATAGCCTTTCAACACCAAATGTAAACTCTCGGAAAAAGAAGAGACAAGAACTGAAAATTTTGCCCAAACAATTGCAGCAGCAAAAGTTTTCAAATTTCCTTCCTTGCAAGGAAAATTTGGAAAAATTACCACGACTTCAATTTCAGTCGAAACGAGGTAAACTTTTCCAGATCACTAACTTAAAGGCTGAAGATTGTTAGGTTAAAATTTCAAAAATTTTGGAGTTTTGAAAGCCCTTCAAAACTGATCCCAAAGTCACTGCCACGGAGAATAAACAAAACCTGAAGTTTAGAAATTTTCAGTTTTGAAACTGATTTGCAGGGATAAAGGTTCTCACCTTTGGGTGAAACTAGTTGGAATAATTTCCTGGTTTTGTAAATAATTTGTAAACAATTTCCAACCCACTGCAACAAAATACATTTGCACCTGAAAAGCTTTGTCAAGACACAAGATCTTTTAAACCTTGGAAACAATTCAAATGGAGAAATTTCAAGGTTCAAGGAGCATGCTTTTTAACCACAACCAGAATTCTAGCAAAGTAGGAAAAGGGTAAGACAACCCCAACCAAACAAAGAATAGAAATCAACGTATTTATTAGTAAGGAAGAAATACTTGCAGTCCTCAAAAGATCCTTACCGGTGACACGCGTTATTGGAAAGCGGTTAGAATCCGAAGACGTGCTAGCTCTCCCCTGTAGGATGCTTCTCTCTTTAGTTTCCTTCCCAACTTTCCGACGAAGTTCGAATAGACACCACACATAACAAAAGATGCAAGAGTGCGAATTATTTAGGTTACAGTCCCATAATTCTACGTAGTAACACAAAGACAAAGGGGAAAAATCGTCCAATACGACCTCTCACAATTAAAGTGAGCTAGACCTTCTTTCTCTCCAGTGAGTCGAATGCGCCACTCGTAAGAACACCCTAGAAGGTCCACACCGGAACGATATTCCGGAGTCTACACTCCTCAAAATAAATACCCTTTATTTCATCACATGCGAACAACTCCTCCTTGAAAGCGTCGGGAATTTCTAGGTGATGAGCTTTGTAATGTTCAATTGTGTCCACGATACCGATCACCCTTTCGACCGCTTCAGCTGTATCCGATAGTGCAGTATACTGACGATCGTCATTATAATATCGACGCATGTGTTCCCGAATCTTGGAGTTGAAACCAAGAATATAACTCCTGGTGATCGCTTGTCTTGATCTCACACGACCCGCTTTCCTTTTCTCCTCAAGACCGTGAGTGAATAAGCAAGTATACTGACTCACAGTCCAGTTTTCTTGCTGTAAGTCAGCTGCGAAAGACTCGGCTGGAGGTTGCACCTGTCCCCAAGGAGGCCACTCTGAATGTGCTTGAGGGTTAACGGAGGGACCACTAGCGGTAGATCCAGTTTCTGGACCAGTCAACGAACTAACCTCTATTGGATCCTCCTCCTCAATCCAATCTTCCATTTCCCATGGTTCTTCTTCCTCAGATGACATCTTCAAGCTGAAATACAAAACAACTCTCAATACCACAATTTCGTTTAACAAAATCGGACTTAGGACGTAGTCCCATCCAACAATCATTTCAATCCACAACCAACATTTCCAAAACACGATAGCGACCCACCAGATGTCACAATTCAACAATTTCCAACATCATTCACATTCCCATATATTCAAGTTGTCGTTCACATACCTTGCTCCTTTTATTTTTACCTCATACTGGGCTCACACTTTACTGTGGTCTGTGCACTGTGGAGGAGCTCTGGGTGGCAATACTCGTTCAGATACCAAGAACAGATAATAGCATACACAATAATTTGACTGGAGCAAACTTAGAAAACAAAAGGCAACCACGGTAATGTTTCAACAAACATGATTCACTGAACCTCAAGAATTAGATACACTCGGTTTCAACCAATCCAACACAGCGTATGAACACATAACAGTTGGACTTGAAAAGATGATGAGACAAATCACAACAATCGAGTCTACATAAGCAATCAAATAGACTAGACTCGACAAAATACCCCAGAAGAAATAATTACCAAGTCCAACACCAATAGCAATGAGCACTGTTTTAACGAACCAGATTCACTGGACAAGGCAATGGATCGGTAAGTGAATCCAACAATATCAACATTCAAAGGGATAGAAAATCAAGCAAACACAAGTTCAATTGCTATGACAAATCCTTTCGAAAAAGGGATAACGATTGTCGGATTAAGGGATCCAAAGGGAAAAACAAACAATAGTTCCGATAAACAACAGGTCAAAGTTCCAAAGGATAACTCTAGAGTAATTTATTTGTCGCCAGTTGTATTCAGTAATTAACAACTTTCAACCTCGGTATACCTTAGGGGGATCCGGTGGCCAGTCGGGCCCTAAACCGAGTGAAGAGTTGTACTTATCTGAACACTAGCAACAATCCTTTTTCACAACTCGCTTTCAAAGCACTTTCGCTTTTAGCACCCCATTTTCGAAAATCTCTTTTTGGAAACACCTTTTAAAACCAATTCGTGAACCACTTTTCGAAATCCCTTTCCGGAAGCTTTCTCGAACGTTTTTCGGAACTTGGTCTTTAAAAACCGAAGTCAAACCTTCTCAAACGTTAGTTAGAAATTCTAAAAACTTTTCGAGTTAAAGGTTCCAACTTCCGAAATACGTTCTTGAACAACCAATTCCCAAGTCAACCTTTTTATCAGGACTTCGAAATTTTCACGAGCCAACAAAACTTTTTCCGGTAGCAGAGGTTTTTAAATCGTTGAAATCGAAGACTCAGAAGCATCGCTCTGATACCACTTTCTGTAACGCCCCAAGCTGCACCTCACCAGCTTAAGCACGTCACAGTGCCGCGAGCCTCTAAAATATAAACCGAACGCTCGATTTACATTCTAGAGAACCGCTAGGCTTTTTGTTTGAAAACTTTTCGTAAAACACAGCGGAAGCTACTAATAATTTTGAGGTGAAAACTTGGATTGCTAGGAACTACTTTGTTTGTTCAGAACTTGGATAAAGACGCACACGGGGTACGGATTTCAATGAAAGAGAATTTAACTGAATTTAACCCGAGGCTAGCTACAACAAGCTCTGAAGCACGAAGTTTGAGAAATGAGGTTTAGCCCAACTCCAGACAAGGGTTTACCGAACTTGTTATGCACACCCAGCTCCGTCCGCTGCTGTCCCGTCACCAGTGCACAGTACCTGCAACCGCACTGTTGTAGGGGTGAGCTTTCGTCCTCGCAGCTCAACAGGAACACTATCTCGACTAGGTTTGAAACCAATAAATAGATTTTGGAGCTCCAGTATGAAAATAGGCTTAAACCAAATATTTGAAAATGAACGACAAACATTAATATTTTCAACTTGAAAACTGATGCATGATGCTTAAATAAATACGGCGCCAAATCCAAGTGTTACCTGATGGCCGGTCCCATAGACCCACTACACGACCTTACCTCAATTTGATTTATCACCAGGTAAGCGTAGCGAGAACGTCCACTACCTAGCTATACACACGTACCGAGTCCGTGATTGCGGATATTCGGACGACCGGTATAGCTAACCCTCCGGAGGTTTAGGGTATCGAACCCAAGGAAGTCAGTGCCCCTTTCGCTCTCAAGCCATCACATCTCTCACAATTTGGTTAGTATGCATTGCATTTTAACATAACCAAACCGTACCACCCATCATGCATATTTCAACACAAGATATAAAGAAACAACTAATCGAGGAGAGTCCTGAATCCCTACCTGGATTCCGATGCTTTCTCTCACGTACTCCGAGAGTCGCGAACCTTCTGTTCCTCGGGTAACTGGAGTCCTAGATTCCGACATTTCGGTAGTTAATATCTTTTGAACAATTAAACGAAATCTCGACGATTAATAAATCGTCTCAACCAACTTTTCCTGGTTTGACCAGGAGTTGACCAAGGGTTGACCACTTTAACCATTTGACCATTTGACCATGTTTGACCAATCGAGGTAGACTCGATAATTACCTAAATTATCGAGCATTGACTTGAAGTTACGTTATCGACCAAACATATATTGAGTGAACCCGATTTACTAAGGCCACCCAATATATATATATAACATTAATTTCTTTTCTTACTTATTATCAAACTGCGAAATACACAAGCAAACCAATAACGATTTCTCCAACAAACGATTCCACATTTACTTAACAGTTTTATCGCATAGTAATTCGACAGAATTTACTATGGACACCCAAGCTTTACCATTTCCAAATATTCCACAGCTACACTCATCACTAAATCACATCTTCTGTACTTTCAAATGTAATAGCCACTTTCCAACTTAACAACTTAACCCAATTAACTGACAACAGCCACAATTTCAAATATGCAGCAAAATACTCAATCAAGCAAATAACTACTTTCTGAACTCGTAACAGAACAAGAAGCATCTAGTCCAGAACCCGAGTTTACCTTTGCTAGTACAATTCGTAGATGAACTACGGGCTTAAATTCGACCAGCTACGATCTGTGTTCCACCTCCCAATTTCTGAGATTGAACACAACTGAGGTTCAGTTCCAAGATTCAAGTTTAACTCAACACTGCAGTCTAACAAGGAGTTTCAAACTGGTCGTCACGCACAGCAACGCCGGCGGTGATCGACAGAACCCAGACTACCAAAGCTTGAAACTTTAACTAGATTGGAGCATCCACTTACCCAGACAAGTAGAGTTTTAAGGCCTAATCGTCCTTCGTGTAGCAAGCAAACTCAGGAAGGCCGGAATAGTCACCGACGTCGATGAACTGCAACGGAACCGAGGGCACCCAGAAACCACAACCATAAAAACTCGATCCCATTTGAAAACTAATTGCAGAAACATGTATAGAATGACGAGGAAGTAAGATTTTGTACCACTGGTGGCCCAAACGGTGGCCATAATCGCCGGAAATTGCAGAGGCTGGCGGTAAAGACTCGGGCTTCTCGTCGTCGGGTTTGCTTCTCCGTTCAGTGCATGGACGATCAGAGGCTACATGGAGGTAGGCGACGCAGAGACGAAGAAGATGGTGGTCGTCCGTCAACGATCGGCGGCCGGACGCCGGAGTTGTGGTCGGGCTGCCTAGCGGGTCGTCGGGTTTCTCTCTCTCTGCTGAGAGAGCTCGAACCTTCTGGTTACTCTAGAGCAATCTAGAGCCTTGGTCTGATCTTGGGGTAATTATATCTCAAGTCTAATTGATTCAAGGGCTGTGATGAAGCGGTGAAAAAGGTAGAGTGCTAGGATCGTGCCACGTGTTTTTTTTTTTTTTTTTTTTTTTTCTGGAATTAATTTCCACAATTCCAAAACTTCGGAAATTCACTAAAAATAGTTCCGGTCACCGGAAAATTCTCCGAAATTTTCCACGAACTCGTCGTGACACGTACTTCATTATCCAACTCCTAAATTGAGGAATTCACTTTATGTAAAATTCTGAAATTATTCTTGAGCACTTAAAAATTACCGAGATCGTAAATAAATAATTTGTCGAACGATCTCAAATTAAGCTTGATAAATTTTCCGGGGCTCACATTTCGTGGAACTAAAGAAGACTCTGGCAGCCACCGACCGCCCGGCACAGAGCGAACAATCACGTAGCACCAGGCGTAGTCGACCAGGCACCGGCACATTGGTGCCAGGGCCGGTCGTGCAGATGCAAGTACCGCTGAACCCACCTGGGTTGTTGGGAATGGGACCTCCGCCCATGTGGAGGAATCACTTCCGCACACCAACCGCTCGGAAGCCAGGGCGAGGACTGAAGGTGATCCGCCTGTGCCGAGGGGCAGGCCATCCCAGCGGGTCATTCAGGCCGATTCCACCGACGATGCAACCGCCCAGCTATTGGAAAGGATGCACCAACTGGAGCAGAGGTTGATCCGGGCGGAGTCGGGCGTCCCAGCGCCAACTCGGAGTCCGCTCTTCACTTCCAGACCTGGGCCCTTTTCCGCTGCAATTCTGCAGGCTGTCAGACCGGCATATGCAAAAACCCCAAAGATGTCGCATTACGGCGGAATGTCCGATCCCTTCGTCCACATGGACACCTTCAAGAAGGTCACCAACAACAAGGGGTTCGACGACGCCACCTTATGCCATTTGTTCAGCGAAACGTTGGATGGCGAGGCAATGAATTGGTTCTTTGAGTGTCCGCCAGGATCTGTCGGCTCATTCCATGCACTATCACACGCTTTCCTCTCCCGTTTCATCTTATTGTCCGCCGGGCATCACAACACAAGTCAACTGTTCAGCGTTAAGCAGGGGGAGGACGAATCACTGAAGGCCTTCGTCACAAGGTGGCGGGCGGCAGCGTCTCAGTGCCGCGACCTAGACAAAACTATGGCATCAGCGGCCTTCAGGAAGGGACTTCTCAAGGGACCGTTCCTCTATCACCTCAACTACAGTCATCCCAATGCGACGTATGACCACGTCATGAGTGAGGCGGTCATTCACGCCCAGGCGGAATTCATCACATATGGAGAAACCCCACCACCACCAGCAACGCCAACAAAGTCAACACAGCCATCCTCCAGTCACCAGGAAACGGCTAACAAGACCCCCTCAGCACCGCCAGCTGACAAGAAAAGGGAGTGGCAGCAGGGCCACCACCAGAACAAGTGGCAGAAGGACCAGCATTACAACAGGGGAAACCGCCCAACCCATGGGGATAACCGCAACAAGCAGGCGGAGTCCTCGCAGCGGTATGCAGTTTTCACGGTCTTAACGGCCTCGTATGAAGACATCTATAATCAGTGCAAGGATCAGATTCCACCGCCACCCCCTCCAAAGTACCCAAAAACGGGTAAACCCAGGAACACCGGTAAGTGGTGCAAATACCACGAGGATAGCGGCCACAATACCAATAGCTGCAATGCTCTCAAAACGGCCGTTGAGACCTTGTACCTTGACGGCAAGATGGAACAGTTCAAGGTGCGCCAACCACCACCAGTAATTGCCAACGTCGAGACCTTGGGCCGCATCAACACCATCGATGGCGGTGTTCCAATCACCAACATGTCTCACAGGGCAAGAAAGCGCTATGCACGCGCTAATCATTCGAAAGAAATCTGCAACATCCGCTACGAAAGGTCCGCCAAACTCCCAAGATCAGGTTGGGAACCTATTACCTTCTCAGAGGAGGAGGAGCGCGGAGTGCATTTACCCCATGACGACCCATTCTTGGTCGATGCCATTCTTGGCAAATTCTCGGTGGGGAAAATCTTGGTGGATAGCGGGTCCGCTGTCAACGTCATCTTCAGCGGTTGCTACGACCATCTCAAGCGGAACAAAAAACTACTCCAGGATCACGAGCCACTGCTCAGCTTCTCCGGTGACGTCACACAACCGCTAGGGTCGGATTACATGCAACTGGTTATTGGCACTAGTCCATGCATGGAGGAGGTGCATACGGAATTCATTATTGTCGACTGTTTCAGTTCGTACAACGCCATCATTGGTCGACCAGCGCTTAACAAGCTCAAGTGCATCATTGCCGGGTACATGCTTCTCATGAAGTTCCCCACGCCCAACGGCACAGGCTGTGTGAGGGGAAGCCAGCAGCTGGCACGAGAATGTTATTCAACGACTATAGCGCGGTCAACGCGCCGCCATGAAATCCTGACGGTGGGTATTGAGGCACCACCACCGAACATCTTTGAGGATCCTAGAGATGAGGAGGAGAAATATGTAAAGAAGGAGCCGGTCAACCCGGACACGTCGTTGAAAGTTGTCTGCATCTCAGACGAGCACCCTGAGCGGACAGTCCGCATAGGCGCCCAACCAGATCCAGAAGTGGAGGCAGAACTCACTAAATTCCTACGTGATAACGCCGCCGTCTTTGCATGGTCCTATGCGGACATGCCAGGTATCTCCCCTGAAATTATCACTCATAAGTTGACCATCAAACCCTCCTTTTATCCTATCAAGCAGAAGCGGAGGGCTTTTGATGAGGAAAAATACCGGGCAATCGGAGAGGAGGTCGCCAAACTACGGGACATTGGATTCATCCGCCAAGTCATCTATCCCCAGTGGATCTCAAATTTGGTAATGGTAAAAAAGCCCAGCGGCAAGTGGCGGATGTGCGTCGACTTCAAAAATCTCAACAAGGCATGCCCAAAGGATAGTTTCCCGCTACCTCGTATCGATCAGCTAGTCGATTCAACCGCCGGACACGAGCTCCTCAGCATGATGGATGCTTTCTCCGGATACAATCAAATCAAGATGCACCCCAGTGACCAGGAATGCACCACCTTCACCACCGACAAAGGCCTCTACTGTTACAATGTCATGCCTTTCGGTCTGAAGAACGCCGGTGCAACTTACCAGCGGTTGATGAACGCCATGTTCGCTGAGCATCTGGGCAAAATCATCGAGGTCTATGTTGACGACATGCTAGTTAAGAGCATAAAGGCCAGTGGACATGTGACAAACCTCAGGATCATAGTAACCATCCTCCTGGCCTATGATATACGCCTCAACCCAGAAAAATGTTTCTTTGCAGTCACAGCTAGCAAATTTCTCGGTTACATCGTCAGCGAGCGAGGTATCGAGGCCAACCCGGATAAGGTACAGGCCATCCTTAACCTGGCGAACCGCGAGTATAAGGTGGACGTCCAGTGCCTCCAGGGCAAGTTAACCGCCCTTTCTCGATTCATCTCTCGACTCACTGATAAGTGTGCCCCATTCTTCAAACTCCTCAAAACAACTCACAAGAAGGTCATCGACTGGAACCCAGAGTGTCAGGCGGCGTTCCAGGGCCTAAAGGAATACCTGGCGGCAGTCCCTCTCCTTTCTGTCCCTGTGCAAGGAGAAGCACTATTTATATACCTAGCGGTCTCGGCAACGGCGATAAGTTGCGCCATTGTACGGCGGGAAGGCCAAGATGAGCTCCCAGTGTTCTACGCCGGCAGAGGCATGAACAGAGCAGAGACAAGATATTCACCGTTGGAGCAACTGGCCCTCGCACTTATCGTTGCCGCCAGACGCCTCCGGCAGTACTTCCAGGCTCACACGATCCATGTGTTAACCAACCAACCACTGAGGCAAGTGATGCAGAACCCTGAACACTCGGGGCGCCTCAGCAAATGGGCCATTGAGCTCAGCGAATTCGACATAAAGTACAGGCCAAGAACCGCCATGAAGGGCCAGGCAGTGGCGGACTTCATCGCTGAACTTACTGAGCGTCAGCCGAAACCCGGTACTCAAACAGAGCCAGGAACAGAAATAGTAACCGATGCAGAGGCAACTCCCCTACAGTCAGATTGGAACCTGCATGTGGACGGCTCTGCCTGTGCCAAGGCCAGCGGCGCCGGAGTCATCTTAACAGGACCCGGGGGACTGAACGCGGAGTACGCGTTGAAATTCAACTTCAAAGCTTCAAACAATATGGCGGAGTACGAGGCGCTCATCGCCGGTCTACTCCTCGCCATTGACTCAGGAGCTGACAGCGTCAACATATTCAGCGACTCGCAACTAGTCGTTAACCAGGTCAACGACAGCTTCCAAGCCAAGGACCAGCAGTTAGCGGCATATTTGGGGTACGTCAAAACGTTGCTAAAAAAGTTCAAATTTCACACCATCACACAAATCCCCAGGGAAAAGAACGCTAAGGCTGATTCACTGGCGAGACTGGCAACCGCCCAACCACATCAGAGTCCAGCGGACACAAGGGTGGAGTACCTTGACAAGCCAAGTATCACAAAGACCCTGGCGGAAATCTTCAACGTTCAAGTCAACCCCAGCTGGATGGACGAGATCATTGTGTATAAGCGCAGCGGCACATTGCCAGAGGATAAGGTCCAGGCAAGACAGCTCAAGCGGAGAGCAACCCGCTACAACATCCAGTATGGCAAGCTTTACCTCCAAGGATTCACCCATCCCAACCTCCGCTGTCTAACCCCAGAGGAGGGAAAGGTTGTCCTAGCAGAAATCCATGGCGGAGAATGTGGAAACCACACGGGCGCCAGATCCTTGGCCAACCGCACAATGCGACAAGGCTACTTCTGGCCCACACTTGGTGATGACGCCCGGCGGATTTCGAGGTCTTGCCACAAATGCCAACAGTTTGCAGATCTCTCACACGCACCGACGGAACCACTGTCAATCATCATTGGCCCACGGATTCATTCCACGTGGGGCCTTGATTTAATGGGAAAGTTCCAAACCGCCAAGGGCCAGTTCAAATACGTCATTGTTGCCATTGATTACAACAGCAAGTGGATAGAGGCGGAGCCACTAACGGCAATAACTACCGCCAAGGTAATTCCCTTCCTCTGGAAGAATATCTACTGCCGCTATGGTGTCCCACATACAATCATTACAGACAACGGCACACAGTTCAACAATAAGGAACTCATCTCTTTTACCGCCAACTTGGGCACTAAGTTAAGTTTTGCATCTGTCGCCCACCCCCAGACCAACGGCCAGGTCGAAGCAGCGAACAAGATAATCAAAAAGCTGCTAAAAAAGAAGCTCGACGACGCCAAGGGTTTATGGGCGGAAAAGCTTCCAGAAGTCCTATGGGCCATCCGGACAACTCCAACCTCCGCCACCGGCGAGACTCCTTTTTGTATGATGTTCGACACAGAGGCTGTCCTACCCATTGAAGTTACTCAACCTACCGCTAGAGTCGAAGGCTACTGCCCAGAGACCAACAGCGCCGGCGTCAACTTGGACAGGGACCTCCTAGAAGAAAAAAGACACAAGGCCCATTTACACAATTTACAAAACAAATAACGGGTATCGCGTTTCTACAACGCCAGAGTCAAGGCCCGGAACCTCCAACTGGGGGACTTGGTAATGAAGGAAGTCATTCCGCCACCAACAAAACTGCGCCCAACTTGGGAGGGCCCGTACAAAATTGTGGAAGTCGTTAGCCCAGGCACCTTCTACTTAATGGACAAGGACGGCGTCACTTCGACCCACCCTTGGAATACTGAGCACCTTCGGTATTACTACAAATAGTCAGACCGCTACCCAGGAGCATCTTGACTTAGCTAAATTTTTGTTCAATATTTAGCTAAGGGAAGCTACCCAACGAGTACTACCCCACTTTTGTACACTGATCAGTCAGCTATCAATGAAACGAGGAATTGTTCAAACCATTATTACCAAGTCTAGCACTGAGGGCAACTGGCAACGCCAGCAATCGTCAGCGGACCTCGCCCGCTACGTGGTGTACTTGGACCAATCATAATTCCTTTAATGTTTCATTGACGAAACAAAAAATACAAAAAAAAAGTACTAGCACTACAAACACACCGTAGCAAACCAATTCAGAACTTTATTTCATCTCGAAACATTCTTTACAAACTGTTGTGCCCCAGCGGCTACACAATAAAAAATAAAAAGAGTAGGAAAAACTCTAGCGATCCCAGCTGCCTTCAGGGGTGACCTCCGACATCTTCCGCTTCAGCTGGCGGCGGCACGATCGATCGACTCGCTTGATCGGACCCTCGCGCTGTCCTGCTGGGGGTCTCTATGGTGCCATCTGCCCGGGTGTGCGCCGCCAGAAATCCAGCACGTGACACCTCCGATGGGGTAGGGAGGGGAGTCTGCTGGGACCCTTCCGCCGGATGTGCGCCACTTTCTCCGCTGTCTGAGTGGGCACCTCCAGCTGGGGCAGGCACTTCTGTCTCCGGCGGGATACTCTTAACCGGCGGCGCGGCAGGCTGTGACGCTTTGGCGAAGTCGATGGCGCTCTTCCGCTTCAGCATGTCTATGTTTGCTTGGGCCTCGACCTTCGCCGACTAGGTCATCGCCTTCTTATACTCCGCCGACTGCTTAAACGCCTCAACAGAGGCGGCCGCGGCGGTACTCTCTTCAGCCCTCAGGCGGGTAACCTCACCCTCCAGCCACTTCACTTCAGTCAATCTGGCGGCGGACTCCCGCTGCACAATAATAAGCTTTTTGTCCTTGGCGGCTATCAGCTCCTGTAGCAGGGCGATCTCCTGCTCCAACTTGGAGACGCGTTCATTCCTCTCCAAGTCCCGCGTGATGGCCACGTTGAGCTTACCGCGGACGTCCGCATAGTCATATTCCGCCTTGGCCAGCCGCCGCTCGGTCTCCGCCAGTTTCTCCTTCGCCTCCGCCAACTCCCTCTGGAGACCTTGGATTTCCTCCCTGAGTTCCCCCTCAATCAGGGGCTGCTTCGACGCCGCCACGAACATATCGTGCAGTCCCGCCGATATTTGACCAAACGCCGAGCTGAAGGGCGATTGGTCAATTGCCGTGGGGTGCGAGATACCCGCTAGACCACCGAACCCCAGCCGTTCGCATAGATGGAAGAGGAACTCCCGCTCACCATCTGTCATGAACGCCGCATACTCGGCAAACGAGTCCAGCGAGCTTGTCGGGCCTTCTTCTGCCGGCGGGCCCCAATCACCACCTCCTCTCCTTCCTCGGCGGGAGAATCAACCTGCCGGCGTTTTCTCTCCAACGCTCTTTGGCTCCCGGCGGTGGTCTTCGTCACCCTCACCGGCGGTTCCTCCCTTGACACAGTGACACTCTCCGCCGGTTGCACCACCTCCTTTTGAGGGCCACGCCTGTGGGCAGGCATCCGCTCCTTCTGTTGCCCAGCTGCAACGCTTCTCCTATCCCCGCCGGCCCCTTGGGTCCCCGCCTGCACCGCCGGCAGACCATCCTCACCGAGATGGGAGTGGTGCAGCATTGGCAGCACCACCGGAACCTCGGACTGGCTCAGCGCCAGCGTCTCGGGGTTCACCAGCGTCTGCTGGGCCGCCAGCCCCTCGGCGTACATGGCCTCCAGAAAGTTGTCTATCTCCGCGCGGTCCATTGCTTTTTCAAAGGCGTCGCGACTCGATTTGTTGCCCGGCGGAGTTTCTAAAAAAAAAAAACAACCACCGGTCAGTCCGGATGGCTTGCTAAAAAAAAAAAAAAAAAATGACATGGCGGAGATTTCTCACCAATGGAGCGCGTTAACCGCTGGTCGACCAGCAACTCCCAACCAATCAGAAGTCGGAAATCCAGTAAGTTTTGGTTCCGCCAGCAACCTTTGATCCTCGCTACGCGACACTGTTCTTCGCGCGTTAGCGTGTACCGCAGTCCCGCTGCACAAAAACAGTAACCGTTAGTGAGAATACAAGTGCAAATACATGAACCCGCCAACTACTTTCAGCGGAAACCGGTTACCAACCTCGAATGGGTTGGAACTCAGACTTAATCCTAAATGTCGGCCCTTCCTCATTCGACCTGGCATGATACTCCCAACCCTCTGTGGCGACGCAGAAGGTCCCCCGCCAGTAGGACATTGAGTCCCTTAGATTCTCGATCAGCTTGGGCGCTCCCTGCCGGCGGCTCAAGTTCACTTGCCCTTTGCAACCTCGGCGCTTCACGTACACCAGCTCGTAGAAGCTAAGCACTTCCGCCACAGTAGGCCCCTCGCACCCGGACAACCGCCAAAGTGAGTTCATGGCCAACATCAACCGCCACATGTTGGGGCAAATCTGACCAAAGGCAAGGCCAAATTCGCACACCAGGATTTGGAGATTTGGCACCAGTGGGAGTGTCACTCCTTGGCAGAATATGGCCTCACGGACGGCAGCAAATCCCGCTGGGAGAATCGAGGCCTTCTCATCCGCTGTCGGAGAGCGCAGCTTCACCGAGCCCGGCAACCGGAACGTCTGCTTTATTCGGTTAACAGCGGTGGCGTTCATCCGCCCTCCTGCCTCGTCGACGGCGGTGCCATCCGAGAGGAACCACGCCGACTCAGCATTCTGCCCCGCTACTTCTTCTTCCCCAGCGGAGCCGCTAGCAGCACTATTGCTCGCCAAACGCTCGTCGCGCCTAGCTTTGGCAACAGCGGCCTCACCCGCCCTAGAGCTCTCTGGACGCGAACCACGACCCATAGCTACTTCCCAGGGGATGGTCTGTAGCGGCTCAACTTCTAGCGGTTCTGGCAGTGAGGTTCCTGCATGGGCAGACGGACGCAACGAATCAATAAAAATCCTATCCGCCGCGCTGAACGACACGTCAGACCCGGAATCCTCACTGCTCGAAATCTCTATGACGTTAGCCATCCCAAACCCTAAAACCCACATCAGTTAGCACAAACACAGATCTAATCTATTCTTACATCAGTTATAGCCAAGGGCATCAAGAACAAAACCCAGAAAATGCCAAAATACGAACAAACGCACTCAACCCAGATTCGGCCATCTAACAAATCCCTAAGCACTAACGCTTTGCCAACCATAATTCAACCCCCCCCCCCCCCCCAAATCTCATTTTACACCTCAGAACACGCCCAACAAAACCAGCAATCGTCCCAGAAAGACAAAAACAACAAAACCCAGAAAATAGCAGACCCACTGAAACAAAAAAAGGGGGGAAATCCACATACCAACCTCGGTGGTGAAGTCCACGACACAGTGGTGCACAGTAATCTTAGGGGACTGCGATGGTCGTTTCTCTGGGAACGGTATACCCAAGCTTCGGCAAACTCTTTCTTCAGTCTCGGACAAACAGAGCTTGAAGACGACGACTAGGTTTTCAAATTTTCACAAAGTGTCAAATCTCCCAAGGTTCCCCCCCCCTTTTATGTCAGTATCAACGCATCCTAAGCCGTCCGCTCCACAACGACATCACATACCAGCCATACAGGTGTCGTAAGTCTCCACTCACTCTTCGGATTACCCGAGGCGTTACCTCGGTTACGAAACCCACAATTACTATCATTAAAGGCAAGAAGACGGACAGGATTGGGAGACAAGCCTACGCACGCTAACCCTCTACGGGTTCGATGCGTGTTAACCACCACGGGGATGACTTCACAATACCGTCCGAAGTCTCCGCTGAGCGAAACCCCGCCAGCGAAACTTCTCACTTGTTATCTTCCAAGAGACGAAGTCTCCGCTGAGCGAAACCCCGCCAGCGGAACTTCTCACTTTTTATCCTCCAAGAGACGAAGTCTCCGTTGAGTGAAACCCCGCCAACGGAACTTCTCCTTCGTCATCTTACAGGATATGAAGTCTTCGCTGAGCGAAACCCCGCCAGCGGAACTTCTCACTTGCCACCTTCCAGGTCACGAAGTCTCCGCTGAGCGAAACCCCACCGGCAGAACTTCTCCCTATACCATCCTGCAAGCTGGGTGTCTTCCGCTATACACCTCTGGCGGAACCCACTTTCATCTCTCAAACTGCGTGCTTTGTTTAAACGCAATATCGTTCAAACAAAATACCGCCAGGCACGTCTGCCGGACGCTGCTTCCTGCTACATTTAGCGGGGGGATATCGGCCAAACCGCGTATCCCGAGGCCACGCCTCTCTGACAACGACCGCCACGCGGCGTTACCGTCAGACCGTCCCCACGGGACATGGGGACTAATCAATAGTCTACGACGGCCCTGATCAGGCACGTTGACCCCCGTCATCTGGTTGCTAAACATTGGGCTCGCTACCCAACACCCTCTGCTCCGTGCAGCTCCCCCTCAACAAACAACTTGCCGACCATCCGGAGGTCTATCTTCGCCGGGGAGTGGGGGACTCCCTGGGGGGGCCCAGCAGGGGCCCACCCGAAAGGGTATAAAGCGTTTGCTCAGTAAAACCAACGGTTGACAACGCACTGACGCTAATTATGCTCTTGCAAGTCTAGCGGAAGAAAACGCTTCAAACCGCCGAACAACTCCCCAACCAAGATTGCCCTCCTTGACTGGGGACTTGGGGGACTTGTACATACATGTACATTTGCAAGTATAATTAGCTATAATGGGCCACGCTCATTGTACCGCCAAAGGTACTAGTTCCAACTAAAGGAATGACATGCAGACACACCGCCAGGCGGGCTACAGCCTCAGCGTCGGACCACCTCTAGATCACCGCCAACGCGCCGCCACGCGCCACGCCAAGATGACATTAGAAGCTTCTGAAATTGGGAACTTAAGTATATCAGTCCCACATCGAAAACAAAGAGAAGATCAACCTCTTCCTCACCTATAAAAGGTTCTCTCCTCTCTCCTCATTAATGACGCATTCAATACTTACCTACTGTTACTTTGTCAACATAAATACATTGACTAACTTAGGCATCAGAGAGTTGAAGACCGCCCGGCGCGGTCTCCCTCTGACGCCCATTGTATTTTACTTGACAGGTAACGGGAGCCTCGAGAACAACACAAGTACCGATCCGCCCACTGGATCAGCGTTAGCTAAGGTCCAGCTACCGCTGGACTTTTAGATATTAACATGAGGTGATCGTACACCGCATTTGGATGATTGTAGTTGAGGTGATAGAGGAATGGCCCTTTGAGGATTCCCTGCTTGAAAGCCACCGAAGCCATTGTTTTATCAAGATAGCAGCATTGAGATGCTGCCGCCCGCCACCTTGTGATGAATGCCTTTAGTGTTTCCTCTGTACCCTACTTGATGTTGAACAGCCGGCTTGTATTGTGGTGTCTGGCGGACAGTAGGATGAACCGAGAAAGGAAAACTTGTGATAACGCCTGGAATGAGTCAATGGATCCCGGCGGGCACTCGAAGAACCAGTTCATTGCTTCATTGTCCAGCGTTTCGCTGAACAAGTGGCACAGGGTGGCGTCATCGAATTCTTTGTTGTTGGTGACCTTCTTGAAGGTGTCCATATGGACGAATGGATCAGTCTTACCGCTGTAATGGGACATTTTTGGAGTCTTTGTGTACGCCGGCCTGACAGCCTGTAGGATCGCAGCGGTGAATGGTCCTGGCCTGGACGCGAAAAGTGGATTTGAAATTGGCGTTGGGGCGCCTGATTCCGCCCGGATTAACCTTTGTTCCAACTGCTGCATCCTCTCCAGTATTTGAGTGGTTGCGTCGCCAGCGGGGCCTGACCGGGCATTCCGCTGGACTGATCCTCGCCTGGGGGCAGGTCGGTTTCCCTCGGTTCTTGTCCTAGCCCTCGAGCGGTGGGTGTGTAGCGATGATTCTGCCTCCTGCTCCATCATTAGCTGGGGTACGGAGGGCGGCCCCATTCCCAATAGCTCTGGTGGGTTCAGCGGGACCTGCATATGCACAACTAGTGTTGGTACCAATGCGCCGGTACTAGGTCGGCTATGCCTGGTGCTCTGTGATTGTTCGCTCCGTGCCTGGTTGGCGGTTGCCTCCAGTGTTCTTTTTAGTTCATCAAGACGTGATGCCAGTGTGGCCACCTGTTTTTGGGCCTCGGCTTTTTCTTTGCACTCTTGTTCACGCTCTCTGCTTGCCTTGTGAAGATTCGCCAGTGCCAGCTCATATAGAGAGGTGAGGTCTTGGCCTGGTGGGCGGCTGCTACTTGGGTTCGTCTCACCGCCGGGGTTTACCGGGGTGCTAAATAGTGCGCAGTTGATGCTTACCGCTGGGTTGGTGGGTTGGGGAATGGCGGACTGGTCTGCCTGCTCTTCAGTGTTTCCCCCACTACCGTTAGTCATGGTGATTGTGGTGGGATGGCCTTTTGTTCAAGGATTTCCACAGACGGCGCCAATGTTAATGCTCAAAGTCTGGCGGTAGCCAATCTTTTGCTTAACGCGGGTTCGGTGGGCGGACCGCTACTCTGAGGACTTGATGGCCTTCGCTAGCTGTCACACGAGAGACAGGACGTCAGAGGGAGACCGTGTTGGGCGGTCTTCACTTCTCCGATTCCTAAGTCAGTCAATGCATATATACAGCATAACAATAAATGAGTAGTAATCATGCGTCATTCATGAGGAGACAGGAGAGAACCTTTTGTAGGTGAGGAGAAGGTTGACCTTCTTCTTGTTTTCGATGTGGTACTGATGTGCTTCGATTCCCAGTGCCTGGAGCTTCTGATGCTATCTTGGCGCAGCGCGTCAGCGGTGGTTTGGGGGTGATCCGGGGCTCAGGTGAAAGCCCGCCTGGCTGCGTTTCCGTAGGTCACTCCTTTGGTGGGAGTTGGTACTTCTGGCGGTACAATGAGCGTGGCTCATTATAGCTAATTATGCTTGCAAATGCACATGTAGGTACATAATCCAATAAAAGTTATGAGAGAAGATCTCTTGGATTTAGACACATATTGGCTTTGTCACGACAGGATAGATCATCCTAGTCATGATATGATGATCCGTCTACAAAAGACTTCACACTGACATCCATTCTCTCTAGCGAAATGAAGCATGAATCAAGGGTTGATTCTTGGACTAAGTGTGATCGCTGCCATTGCCTCTAGCACCGCCGCCGTCCATCACCAACCTAGTGCTGGCACAGTCCCTATCCATGACACCATGGATGGCGTCCATCATGGTGATGGCGCCCCAGGTGATGCTGCAATCACCAACTTGCTTCAAATAGCGTTTCAGATGCTCAGGCCCAACCAAAATCCTCATTGGTTACTTCTAAAGTCTCTCGCTAGTTTTACAAAGCTCGTTCGTTAGGGAAATTAGGACTGAGACCTGAAGGAATGGATGGATTTCAAAACTTTTTAATTAGTGCGGAATTAGTTTAACCATTAAACTACTAACTAAACATAAAATTCATTCCTTTAACCCATGATCTTGGCTTATTGTGATATGTATATAAACATAGCATGCATAGTAAGGAAGAACAAAGAAGTAGTTTATGTTCTACTCACCCTTAGAGCGTGATTTTAATCCGACCCAAGTGAACCACCAAAGTTCCTCTCCTTGATCTCTCCTTGTGTGTGTTTCCTCCACCTTGAAGCACCTTGAATTAAGAACTCCTTCTTGTGCTTGTAATCTTCTCCTTGATGTAATAAGTAAAGCCACAAAAGGATATAGCCTGTTAGGATCTTCACCAAGTGAATCAAGAGATGAAGAAAGATGAAAGAAAAGAAGAAATTATGCAAGTGTTCTTCTTTCCTTTAATTTTGTAATGGACCAAGGGAGAACTCTCTCTCTCTCTCTCAAATCTGAAAATAATAGTGTGGAGACACACTTACTATTATGTCCATGCTTTCACTTTTATATAATAGGAAATAACTCCAATTACTAAAAGAAAAATATTGACTTTCATAAAGCCAATATGTTGGCTGGTCCATACATGTTATTGGGCACTAAAAATGTGTCTTGGGCTTTCATTTAAATCTCACTTAGTGAAGCCCAAGTCCACACCAAAAAAACCTGACAATCGTTTAGGCCCAATAAGTTCAGTTTTACCCGAAAATCCTAATTATGTCCAAATAATAAATCTAATTAATTATTTGGTCATAACCAACTCTTGTTTAATCTTCTTCATATACAATCTCAAGGATCCACTTATATGGTGTGCGATCTCTTATGTTCTAATTAACAAGGCAGTGAAGTTTATAGAAACCATTCTAATTTGTTTACGAATCAAAAACTCCATTTTTGATTCTCCCTTGTTATTAGGATTATAAATGTTTATTAATCCTCGGGACTTCACAAGTCATGAGTGACGTCTTGCAACATATCATGACTACCCTGGTTAATGTAGAATGACAAAGAACCTATTCAATTGGAATTACAATACAATACGGTCCTTCTCTAACACTATGTTCTAAATCACATCATCGAGGTATGGAATTGATATGTCAATCCCCTAATGTGATTTTCATTCTTATGTGATTCTTAGAATGTGATTAGAAACTCCTTTTTAATCTCATTCAATGCTTTGGCCAAAGACTCATTGAATCACATCTTTGAACATACACCTTATTTACTTAAGGTTAGAGATTCCTTATTATACACTCACATGTCTTCATGACCGAATTGATTATACCAATGAATGCATCTATTATATCCATTAATAGACACAATATTATTGCATCATCAAGTGATAATCCATTCACTCATAAGACAACTATGATGTCTCAGGTCAAAGGACTAATTTGTATTATTGCAATTTATAGTTCAAGTTTGACATGTAAGTAAGAGTCCATACAAGAACTCTAATGATCGCGTTCAGTGTACTCATTAAGTTAAGAGCACCCACATACTTGTATTAGTGTCTCTACACAAATGACAAGAGACATATCATCCTCCATATTGAGCACTACTACAAAAACGTCATCAGACGACGGTGGATTTCTGTTGTCTGATGACCAAGCTGACCGTGGTCTAAGTGAGTGTTGTGTGATTGAAAAATCAGACAACGGTGATTTCACCGTTGTGTGATAATAGTTTGCTCAACAGAAATACCTATTTCCGTTGTGTGAGTTCTGCGCAGCATGTGCCTGGCATGGCATGCGCGGCGATGCCTCGGCACATTCAGACAACAGAAGATGAAATTTTGCCGTTGTCTGAGATTCATAACACACAACAGGTATGACTTATTCTTTGTTGTCTGAGATTCATAACACACAACGGATATAACTCATTATTTATTGTCTGAGACTACTAACAGACAACGGATATAACTTAATATTTGTTGTCTGAGGTAAGTAACACACAACTGAAGTAAAATTATCTCTCTTGTCTGTTGATTATTCAGACAACAGAGATAATGTTATTTCTGTTGTGTGTTATGAATCTCACACAACTGAAGTGAAATTATCACCCTTGTCTGTTGATTATTTAGACAACAGAGATAATGTTATTTCTGTTGTGTGTTATGAATCTCACACAACTGAAGTGAAATTATCACCTTTGTCTGTTGATTATTCAGACAACAGAGATAATGTTATTTCTGTTGTGTGTTATGAATCTCACACAACATAATTTTGTTTTCTTTTGTTGTTGGTTGTTAGTTCACACAATAGCTAGCATTGGTTTATGTTGTTGGTTGTTAGATATCTGAGCATTACTTTTAAACACAATGCAAATACAATTCAATAATTGATGCTGTAAGCAAATATTAACATATATAAAAGTCGATTGGCCTCCTTAATTCACTGAGATAACAGAACTGTTTCTAATTCTACCCATTCAAATGGAAATCAAAGTTGTAGATGCAGAGAAAACTGCATCATGGCTAATAACTAGTCCATGATGTACTAGTGTTGATTACACGACTTCATTGCAGATTGCATACATGAAGTTGGAATTGATATCCTTGTATTCCTTTTCTTGCTGCTTACCAGTGCTACCTCCTTTCTTGATGCACTTGCGGCAGAGCTTACCATGTGTATATAGAAGGCAGTTCAGATCAAATTTAAGTTCATCTGGTATCCATTGGTTAAGATGAAGATATGTCTTATTCCTGTCTGCTCCAACTGGAACCCAAGCCATAGCCTTTGCAATCTCAAACACCTGCATAACCATTCCAAAAGTCAAAATAAGCACATGACGAATCATCAATCACTTGAACCATCATATTACTAACTACTCACATGGGTGTCCACAGGAAAATCATCTTGCTGAAGTTGGAACATTAAAACACAAGCCACCTCTTAGACATTAATTGGTACACTACGGTGAAGTAGCTACTTAATTATTCAAGGGGAGAAAGAAAAGAAAAAAAAAAGGAGAATGAACCAGACCTTCAAGGCTTTAAGTATCTACTCATCTTCTATTCAAAAGCCTTGGTCTTTCATTTCCTGCAAGCACATATGTAAACGAAGGATGTATTTGCTTTCCCAATAAAAATCACACCACAACTACGCAACTTTGAAACGCAAACTGCATCCCTACTGACAGTGCGAACCTCATGCACCCATGTTGTTCCACCTATCATGATAGACATAAGTAAGATCCTATACCTAACATATGTTCTAAAGATATTGGTGATGTTTCGGTAACTTCTTGGTTTACCCTTGGACGGATGAGGACAGCATTCTATATCATCCTTGATTGCCACGAAAATCCCATCCAAGATAGATATCGGATTGCCTACACCATCAAAACCAACGAGAATCTCAGCAGAATAGCAGACTATTAGAATTTACTCTGCTACAATCAACATACTCATAGCTGCCAACTTCTACCTTAAATAATTAGAAAGTTTAGTCGGAAGTTTGAAATTAATGGGATGCTTCCAAAAATACCTTCCTCAAACCGCTTTGTTGAAGCTGCAGCTTGGTTCCTCAATTCTTTAGCGTCAAAAGATAGCAACAAAGGTTGAGGAGGTTTCTTATTGCTGAATTCTTCTAAAGCTGAAATAATGTGCTCTGCAACCTAAGAATGTTGTGCAGTAGTTCAATCAAAGTGTTCCTCAATAAGGAAATTCAGGTTTGAACATGGGTGCTTCTGGAATCACAGTGTTCCTCAATAACTGCACAAACAATACACACAGTCCTTTCAGTTGTTCCAATCACACAAGGAAAGGAAAATAAAAAGGGAAAGTGCAGAAAGAAACAAACAAACAGACCTGAGTCATCTTATTCTGCTTCTTCAACACTGAGATTATCAAAGAACCAATAATGGGGACCTCAACAATCCATACAAACAACTTAAGAAAGAAACCCGTCAAATGCGGAGCTACAAACAAACAATATTTCAAAAGCTTTCAACCTTGAGATTGACTTCAAAAGCTTGCATGTCTTCGAACTTGAAACCTGCATCCATTCAGGGGAATTTATTAACCTGATTTCAGAAAACTTCATAACATAGTTCCGTACATATAGAAACTAATTACTGATATACCTCAACAATATAGAGGACAGATTCCATCTTAAGAATAGGTTGAAGAGCCAGAACTGATAGACAGGCATCAGTGTCAACTTCATACCTAATCAATTGAGGATGTCAAGTCAAATAAGTTCCATGGAGTATAATTATGGAACTTTGTGGACACTGCAAAGACCCGCATGTGTTGAAGATCAGGATCATAATCCAGGCTATTGCAGGCAATATGATGTGCGTTGTGAGTCCATTTCCACCAAGCAAGTTGTGTAGCTTCAGCTCCTCAACAGTAATATACTTGTTCTCAACCTCCAGAAGAACATTAAAATAAATATCCACTATATAAGAGGCAACAGTCTGACAGGTAGAATAGTAACACACCTTTAAAGTGCTGAGGTTGTTTGGTTTAGTCACATTGACTACATTTCCATGTTCATCTATTTCCCTTCCAAGGGCATCAAGTCGAAGAACAGGGGCCTTGGTAGGCTTCTGAGGGGGAACAACATTTGTTGCCACCTGTCCTGGGAACAAGTTTATAACAGGAGCAAATTCTGGGTCATGGCGAAAGCCCATCCTGGCAGCCCGCTCCTGTGCAAGTTTTACAGCTTCATATTTTTCACCAGTCAGACCGGTCATTCCACTTGCACCACTAATTGTTGATGGCACAGGGGGATGCAACATTCCTGTACTTGCTGATGGAGGTTGCATCCCATCCTTCAATCCCAAGTTTGCGCTAGCATTTGAAGTAGCATTGGCTGCTTTGTCTAACTGCAAGATGAAAATAATGATAATGAATTCTAAATCAAGAAATGGCATTGGGCATGACATGTTAACAAGGATAAAAACAAATTATGAGAACATCTTACCTTTGTTTTGTTCAGCTTGTCAGCCAATTCCTTACGTTTCGCCAGAAGATTCTTAATTTTATCTAAATCAACAGGAGGCGGATTTCCACTTCTTCCAGCAGTTGAAGATGTCCCATATGTACTAGATTTTCCATGAACCTCATGAGATCTGGTAATACTAACTCCCTTATTTTCATTTGTGGTAGAAATCGAATATACCTTGGTAGGATGGGGATGACTAGGGGGGAAGAGGTCTCAGGCACAACCCTTGATTCCATAGTAGAATCCAGACTGGCACCCTGAAAGTGTTAAAAACTAAACAAAGTTACTATGCATACTCATGACAGCTCAATCATGGTAGGGATATCACAAGCATTATTAATCAGAAGGACATAAAGATAAATGATACTTCAGACGCATGCTTACTGCTCACCTATGGAGAGATGACGTACAGAGGAAATGAAGCATGTAGGAATGAGAGCATTTTTAACAGCCTAATATTAGCGCATGAAGACGGTCAAATAATACAAAATGCTTACAAAAAGCGCAATAAGACAGCTTACATTTTTTAGGAAGGAAACACTTCAACTAAAAATCTGTAGATACCACTCAAATCAATCATTAGCATCTATGACTTCATATTTCAAGAGTATATAGCAAGTAATACCAACAGGTCCTGTTCATAAGAGTCAATTCAATCTAACTTAACATACTAGAGACCTGTACTAGAACTACAACTAACAATCACATAGTGCAGCTTTTAGAAGTCAAAAATCCTTTGATCTAAATTCCATTCAAATATCACAATCTTTATACTTCTGTTTAATGAATTCCTCAATCATTCTCAACAGAAAATCATCGTCACAGTTTTATAAGGTCTTACTCTTACAAATGCTAGCCTAAATGTATCCACCAAAGATGTAACCTAAATGTGAATATTATCAGTTATCAAACAATGGCAATTATCAAATGCACAACAGTAAAACACAGAAAAAGTTGAGAGAAAACTCACATTACACACCGGAGCACCCCCATTTTGGGTGGTAGTGGAGCCCTCATCATCCTCCAATTCTTCTTTCTTAACCTTAACCTCACTGTGAATCACATTCCCTTCAGTGCTCCTTTCCAATTCTCCAGCATCCTCTTCTTCCTTTACTCGGCGGTCATCAAATCGCTTCCTCTCTTTCCTCTCATCCAAACCCCTAGCTCTCTTAGAATCTTCAGACTCATCCACACCGCCATCTCTACCCTCACTCCTCTCCCTCTCTTTCCTCTTATGCCTCCTCTCCACCATATCCTCTCCCTCCTCCGACCTCTCCCGCTTCACTTCGCGATGCCTGGACCTCTCTCTACTCCCTTCCCTCTCGTACGACCGCTCGCGGTGGTCGCGCGACGCTTCCCGGTCGTCCCGCGGCTCCGGCGACCTGTCACGGCGAGATCTGTGGTCGTGGGAGCGCTCTGGCTTCGAATCGCGGTCTGATCGAGTGCGGTGTTGGCGGTGGTGGTCATCGGAAGCGTCAATTTCGGAGGGGGTGATGAAGGAGAGTTTGGGCTTTTTGGAGGCGTGGGTTTAGGGTTCGCCGTTCAGGGTGTGGTTGTGGTCGGGGGAGGAGGCCATTGCTGGGGGAGGAAGATTTTAGGGTTAGGGTTTGAAAGGGGGTGATGAGATTGAAGAAGAAGAGACCATGAAATTGAGACAAGAGAGATCGAGAGACTGAGAGAGAGGGGTTTCGTGGGGGGGGGGGGGGGGGGGGGGGGGGGGGGGGGGTTTCACGATGGGGGGGGGCGGGGGGAAGGGGGGTGGAGAGACGGGGGTTTCACAAGTCACAACTGAGAGAGCTCGAGAGAATTTGTTTCATTTTTCTTTCGACACGATGTGGCTTGGCCTGGGTGGGAGGCACAATTAAACTTCCAACAAAGCAATCACACAACAGAAACTTAACAAACTGTTGTAAGAGTATCAAAATGTCAAAACATGGAGGGAAATCTGCCGCATACAGCAATTTGGCTCAAAATGTTCCGCCTATATGTTCCCACTTTCACACAACAGAAAATTATAACTTCTGTTGTCTAATTTCTACAGCTTGCACTAGGTTTATCTTGCGGAAGACATTCAATCAAGCTTCCTCAAAATTTGGCATCCAGTTTTCAATCACACAACGGAAAATATAAAGCACTGTTGTATCAAGTAGCATAAATTTCAGATTTCAAGAGGCAACCAAGGCTCCAAAGTGGAGGGAAATCTGCCGCTAATTTTTTTAAGACTCAGACGACAGACATTACTTAAGTCCGTTGTGTAATGTAGTTCTGATAAAAAAGTTATCACTTTGTTGGCATTCACACAACAGAATATAACAAGTACCGTTGTGCAATCAAGCTTACTTAAACACACAACGGATGATTTCTGTTCCGTTGTGTGATTAGTGTTGTGTGATTAACTTTTTGTAGTAGTGGAGCATACATAGTATGTGCTAGTCTTTCCGGATTATCAATGTCCAAGTGATAATCCTATGACTAGGAACTTTTTAGGATAAGAGTGTGATAGAGTAAAGGTCTCACACATCTAACTCTTTAGATTACTTTCTCTTTAACTCATATTCCTTGGACCTTGTTCAATCAAATATTAAATATAAGCAATGAACAATAAACTTGCCCTTTTGATTAATAATAATTACAATAATAATTACATCAAAATGATTGTTTTAGGACACAATTCCTTCAATCTCCCACTTGTACTAAACCCAATCAGCCATGAAACATACACCCATCTTCTCAAGATGTTATTCTAGCTTTGCTTGTGATAAAGGCTTAGTGAATGGATCCGATATGTTATCAGCAGATGCTACTTTGAGAATGTTAATGTCCCCACGATTAACAATCTCCCTTATGATATGGAAACGTCTTTCGATGTGTTTGGATTTTTTATGAGACCTTGGTTCCTTGGCTTGAGCAATTGCCTTATTGTTGTCACAATAAAGTGGAATCGGTGACTCAATGGTAGGAACAACATCAAGTTCAGGGAATCGGTGTCCCATTGTTTTCATCCAAACGGCTTCCTTTGCAGCCTCTGCAGCTGCAATGTATTCTGCCTCAGTAGTGGAATCTGCAGTAATGCTTTGTTTGCAGCTTCTCCAATTTACTGCACCTCCATTCAAGGTGAAGACAAACCCTGATGTGGATTTTCTGTCATTCACATCAGATTGAAAATCTGAGTCTGTGTATGCTTCCACTTGGAACTCTGATTGCAAATCACCACCTCCATAAACGAGGAATAAATCTTTAGTCCTTCTCAAGTACTTAAGGATATTCTTAACAGCATTCCAGCGTTCTAAACCTGGATTGGACTGATATCGACTAGTTATGCTTACGCCATAACTGATATCAGGTCTTGTGCATAGCATCGCATACATGAGGCTCCCTATTGCAGATGCATATGGGATCTTGCTCATCTTTTGCACTTCCTGAATCGTTTGTGGGCACATTTTCTTAGAAAGGTGAATGCCATGTCTGACAGGCATAAAACCCTTTTTAGATTGTTCCATGTGAAATCTATTCAGCACTTTGTCTATGTATAAGGATTGAGATAATCCAATTAATCCTTTTGATCTGTCTCTATAGATCTTTATTCCTAGTACATAGGCAGCTTCTCCAAGATCCTTCATAAGGAAGGTCTTGGAACCAAACTTTAATTGAAGATAACATTCCTACATCATTCCCAAATAGTAGGATGTCATCTACATAAAGTACAAGGAACACAACAGCACTCCCACTGACCTTCTTGTAAACACAAGGTTCATCCATGTTTTGTATGAAACCAAAAAATTTGACTGCATCATCAAAACGGATGTTCCAACTCCTTGAAGCTTGCTTGAGTCCATAGATGGACCTATGAAACTTACACACTTTATGAATGTCATCTTTAGACACAAAGCCTTCAGGTTGATCCATATAAAGCTCTTCCTCAAGGTTGCCATTCAGAAAGGCAGTCTTTACATCCATTTGCCATATCTCATAATCATAGTGAGCAGCTATAGCAAATAATATCCGAATGGATTTAACCATGGCAACAGGAGAGAACGTATCTTCATAGTCAATGCCCTCTCTTTGCTTATAGCCCTTTGCCACCAACATAGCTTTGTAGGTTTCTATTTATCATCTGAGCCTATCTTTTTCTTGAAGACCCATTTGTTTCCAATTGGTCTAATACCAGGTGGAGGGTCAACGTGAGTCCAGACTTGATTGGTATACATAGAGTCAATCTCGGATTCCATGGCTTCTTGCCATTTCTTTGAGTCAATGTTTGACATTGCTTCATTATAACTAGAAGGATCATGCAGGTTTTCATTGTCACCAAGGAGATTTAACTCCCCAAGGCTTTCATGACACAAACCATACCTCTTGGGAGGTATCCGGATCCTACTAGATATTCTTGGAGTTTGTGTTATAGTTGGTTCAGGAAGTTGTTCAACGGGAAATGAAGTGTTAGTTTGTGGCTTGTCGGACACTTCCTTGAGTTATACCATTTGCTCAACATTTCCATCAAGGACGTAGTCCCTTTCAAGGAAAGTGGCATTCCTGCTAACAAACACCTTTTGTTCTTCAGGTTGATAGAAATAATATCCTAAACTATCTTTACGATATCCCACAAACAAACACTTGCTTGATCTAGCTTCAAGCTTGCCTGCTTCTAGTCTTTTGACCTAAGCTGGACAACCCCAAATCTTAATATGATTGAGACTTGGTTTCTTTCCATGCCACATCTCATATGGTGTAAGAGGGACGGACTTGGAAGGCATTCTATTCAACAAATAAATTGATGTTTGATGTGCATATCCCCAAAAGGATATAGGTAAATCAGTATAGCTCATCATGGAACGAACCATGTCTAACAAAGTTCGATTTCTCCTTTCAGAGACACCATTGAGTTGTGGTGTTCCAGGAGGAGCTAATGAAGAAACAATGCCTTCTTGTTTGAGATAATCAATAAAGTCATTGCTTAAGTATTCACCTCCTCGATCGGATCTTAGAGCCTTAATACTCTTGTCGGTTTGTTTCTCAACTTCATTTTTTAAATTCTTTGAACATTTCAAAGGCTTCAGATTTGTGCTTCATAAGGTACATATAACCAAATCGAAAGTAGTCATCGGTAAAGGTTATGAAGTATGAGAATCCACCTCTACTAATAGTGGACACGGGACCACATACATCAGTATGTATTAGGCCTAAGAGTTCTTTAACTCTTGTTCTTTGTCCACCATAATGTGACTTGGTCATTTTTCCTTTTAGACAAGACTCACAAGTAGGCATAGGATCAGATCCTAATGACTCTAAGTATCCATTTTTGGATAATTTGTGAATTCTATCTTGGCTAATATGACCAAGTTTAAGGTGCCACATCTTAATGGGGTTAACCGTTTCTCGAGATCTCTTAGATCCCAAAGCATTTTCCTTCATACAGTTAATACTACCATCTAAAGCTAGATGAAAGAGACCATCAATAATATTAGCATGACATATCACGCGTTCATTAATAGATACAAAACCACTTAGTTTATCAAAAACTACTCTATAACCATCCTTCAAAAGCATGGAGATGGAGATAAGGTTCTTTATACATATAGGAAGATAAAGACAATTATTTAACTCCAATGTATCTCCTGATGGTAACTTCAAAATATAAGTCCCCACGGCTTTGGCGTCAACTCTTGTGCCATTTCCTACACGTAGGGTGATTTCTCCAGCTTTAAGCTTCCTTGCTCCTACTAGGTCCTGCAACGAAGTGCAAACATGGTGAGATGCACCTGAATCAATTATCCAAGTGGAAGTATTATTAACTGTAAATATTGATTAATTCAATCACATTGATCGTACCTTCTGTTGAAGACTTGTTCTTCAAGGATGCAAGATAAGCTTTGCAATTCCTCTTCTGGTGCCCATCTTTATTGCAAAAGAAACAAATACCTTTTGGTTCCTTTGTTCCTTCTTCTTCTTCTTTTGGACTGTTCCCTTAGGCTTTATCACTTGTTTCTTCTTCCCTTTGCCTTTACCTTTGGACTTACTGGATGGAGAAGAAGAGATAATGGCCGCACTCCCACTCTCTTTCTTGATTTGCTTCTCAGCTGTTACCAGCATATTGAGAAGATCAGAAAAGTATGATCCATTTGTTGCATATTATAGTTCATTATGAACTGAGAAAATGAATCATCTAGGGAGGTTAGAAGAAGATCTTGAGCTAGCTCTGCATCAAGTGCAAATCCAAGGTCTTGAATTTGCTCAATAAGGTCTATCATTTTTAGACCATGTTGATGCACAGGTGCACCCCTCACATGTTTTGTCTTGACAAGCTCATTGACTACTGTGAAGCGCACATTTCTATTTCTTTCACCAAACAATTCAGTGAGATGGAGTAATATAGAACTGGCACTATCCATATTCTCATGTTGCTTCTGAAGTTGTGAGTTCATGGATGCAAGCATAACACATTTAGCTTGAGTGTCATCATCCTTATGCTTTTGATAAGCAACACGTTGCTCATCGGTTGCATCTTGAGCCAAAGGAGTGTGAGGGGGTGCATTTTGTAAGACATAAGCAATCTTATCGAATGTCAATACAATTTTCAAATTGCGGAGCCAGCCATTGAAGTTTGGGCCCTCAAGACGATTTTCATTGAGAATTTTGGTGATAGGATGTCCTGACATATTGCAATCTACATAACATAAAATAAAATAAATAAGATTGATTTTAAAACCAAGTGACTCGGGTCTTAAGAATCAAATGGCACCCTCTCACTATTTTATCAAATTCCAAATCCCTCAAGGAATTCGAGAGTATAAATTAAAACTCTTAGTGAGTATGGAAGACTCATTTTCATTAAGCCACCCAACACAGAGGTAGGCATGGCGCCAACAAAAGAGAGTGGCATTCTAGAGTTACAGGCCGTGGTCCCAGTTAGGATGTGTGGGAGGCTCGTGAGTTTGAAGGATACTTTGGCACATTCTAATCCTTTGATCATCAAGACTCAAAATCCGTCTCATGAGAATCTTCTGGGTTATGTTTATCGTTGGGGGATGCCTCAATGTCAGAACCTATTCCTGAGAATATAGAGCTCTTTGAAAATTACACCAGTGTACATGAGATGTGGGATAGAAACTCCATCATAGTTGATGATGTAGTTGCGCATGAGTTTGTTGAGTCCGATGTTATCGAACCACGCTCCGTTGATGAATGAATGCCAACGTAGAGAAATTTGGCCTAAATGGAAAGATGCGATCCAGGTTAAGTTAGATTCTCTAAAGAAGATGAAGGTTTTTGAGTCGGTGATGCCAACACCTCCTGACATAAAACATGTTGACTAATGGGTCTTCGTTAGAAAGCGTGATGAGAAATAGAGATGGCAATCTCGCCTTATGGAGCAAGGCTTCTCACAAAACGCCCTGGAATTGACTACAATGAGACATATTCTCTCGTAATGGATGTCATTGCACTCCACTACCCTGTTAGTTTGGTAGTTTTCGAATAACTGATCATGCAGCTTACAAATGTGGTCACTACGTATCTCTAAGGAATCTAGATACGGATGAGTACGTGAAGGTTGATGGTGAAATTCATTTACCCAAGTCAAGTGGCTTTAGACCACGGAGCGCGTTTGCAATAAGGTTGAAATGCTCACTAAAGTGACTACTTGATTGGGAAGGGATATGTCCGTGTGTTTCCATAACAAGTTTCAGATTCTATCGTGGTTCATGTTGGACATGATCTTCATTGGAAGCCCTTAAAGAGTTAAGGAAAACTGCTGAACACTTGAAATCCGAGTTTGAGATGAAGGATTTTGGGAGAACACGATTATGTCTCGGTTTGGAACTTGAGCATCGTGTTGATAGATGCTTAGGCATTTTGACAAGGTCAAGCCTTCAAGCACCCCGATGATTGTCCGTAATCTTGAACCTGAAAAGGATACTCTTCGTTTAAAGGATGATGATGAAGATGCGCTAGGGGCAGAAATGCCCTAGTTAAGTACGCGCATTATTGTACTTAGCTCAATGCACAAAACCGGACATCTCATTTGCCATGAACTTGTTAGCTAGTTATAGCTCTGCGCCAACGCAACGCCATTGGATTGGTGTAAAAGATATCTTTCGGTACTTGAGATGTACGATTGATATAGGCTTGTTATATCCCTACAGAGAGACGATGGATTCGGACCCATCACACACTAGGAACGCCGCCAACACTGGACTGCGTCTATTATCCCCATCCCAAAACAATATGTGTTTTGGAAGGTTTTGCTGATGTTGGGTATCTCTTTGACCCACACAAAAGTCTTCCCAAACTGGTTATGTGTTCACCATAGGTAAGACCGTGATATCTTGGAGGTCTACAGAATATACACTAGTCGCTATATCTTCGAACAATGCAGAGACTATTACTCTTCACGAAGAGGTTCGTGAATGTATATGGATTGGATCCATAATTACGCATGTTCGAACAATTGTGGTTTGAAGTCTACCACAGATGAGCCTATGACCGTATAAGATAATGCTGCTTGTTTTGAACAAATGAAGCAAGACTACATCAAAAGTGACATCACCAAGGATAATCAGCAACAACAAACTCCCCTCAAGATCAAAGTGAACTAGGTTCGATCTGAGGATAGTGTGGCAGACTTGCTTACTAAGTCATTGCCTAAATTCCACTTTCAAGAAACATATTGGTAGCATTGTTTGCTGAAGTTACCCGAACTCCTATGACCATTGTCAACAGGGGGATATGCAGACATCAGGGGGAGATGTCTACATGTATGGTCTCGAAACGTGAAAGGTGTGTTGTACTCTTTTTCCCCTTCGACCGAGGTTATTTTTGTCTCACAGGATTTTTGTTACTGGGCAAGGTTTTTAATGAGGCAACGAGAGGAGCACTACGTTTGGGCGACACAAGGGAGAGTGTTCAAGTAAATCCAGAATGTGTGTGTCTGGCCCAAACCCTAGGTTACTTGACCTAATTGTAATAGGGTTAGGATTTAGAGATATTCTCGGAGATATTCATAGATATCTGATTAATTGTACGATTATCTTTCCTTGTACAACTCTGATTCTATGTCTTGTAATCATTTATATAAAGAGATCCCTATTATCAATGAAAGCACGACTCAATTCTCTCCCAATTTCTGTTTTCCTTAAACATATTTTTTATTTTTATTTTTTTGAACTTAATATCTCAAACCTCTCGTGGAGAAACCCTAACCAAAACTAGGTATTCCCGATTTCCATCTCTTTGCTCATCCGGCGGCTCTCGCCCATGGCAGACCTCTGGCCTCATTGCTATGTGGAGAGTTGTCTTGAGGCTATTGCTCGGGTGGTCTGGAGAGTTGTTGCCACTTGATGCTCCGGCAGGTTTGTTGAGGCAGCGAGGTTTTGGTTTGACGCCTTTGATGTGCAGTGGTGGTGATGTACAGAAGTGGAGCTTGTGCAGTGTGGTGCAGGCGACGTCATCCGTGGCATTAATGGTCATGGCGGCATGGTGCTAACCTAGACCGAAGGCAGGGAGGCCTACTGTATTTGCTGCAAGAGCATGAAGGAGGGAGAGATTTGGGCTGGGTGCTGATCCAACTTGCTAGGATTTGGGTTGTGGCTTTTCTTTGGGCTTCCCTTTTGGGCTATACTATTTAGTTAGTTTTTTTTTTTATATAATCGAAATAGGTCAGCCATTTCATTATGTTCAGCAAGCAGTACAAAAACGAAACACCCCTATGGGGTCGACAGAACAATCGTTCCTTAGAACCATCCAAAATCCCTATTCTAGAAGAATAAAAATCCCAAAAAATCCCCAATACACCCACCTTTTAGGAAGTCCACGAACCATTATTCTAACAAAAGCCAAGAAACCTCGAAGCAGACATAAAATGGTTTCAACTAAGGCTCTGGATTTTGCAACCCAAACAAGATTTAAATAGTACTATGAGCCATAAAGGCACCATTCCATCCAACAGAGCAATCCAATGAGCCCATAGAAAAGGCCCACAAAATAGTTCAAGGCCCAAGTGGCCCAATAAATCAAGGTTTTGGATTGAGGACGGGAAGAAGCAGCAATGTCGCCACACCAATCCCCACCACCTCCATCTCCGCCGCCAACGCTGCCAGTACTAATACCGTCGTCAACAGCCCAACCGCTGTTGACCTCCCCTTCAGCACTATCCAAATCTATAACGTGAGCAGCCATACTAAAGCCAAGTAACTCAGCCCACCGTTGCGAAGCAGACGAACCAAAATCGTCTCCAACGCAAACATCACCTATCACATCAGGAAGAAGAACCAACCTGAAATCCATAAATCTCCTGCAATCCCCACCCTCATCGTCCAGCAAAACATCCAGAAGTCTCGACCCTATCAACTTCTCTGCAGCAAACCATACTGTATCACCCGTCTCACTCGCTAGACCCCTACATACCCGATCTAGATCCATGCCCAGAACTATCCCATCTTCGCTGAGGTTGAGCACCACAAGCATCAGAAGAAGAAAAGGCAGAACCCGACGCCTCATCAAGAAGCGCAAACCGGCCTGCCTCATAGCACCACCGGTGCACCCACTACTACACAAAAGGCTTCACACGATGGTTTAAAACTGTCGTCTCACGTTTTGCATTTCCGTGGTCTATCGAGGCGTCGTCTGATGAAACGCGGTCAGACGACGGTTTTCAACCGTCGTATACCGATCATTGGGTCGACGGTTTGTAGCTGACTCCGTCGTCTGATGGACCGGCAGATCTGTCGACAGAAATATGCCATGGTGTGACTTCTACTCATACCACGGTTTTTAGGATTCCAGCGTGGTGTGACTTCTACTCATACCACGGTTTTTAGGATTCCAGCGTTGTCTCTTTGTTGTTCAGAAGTCAGTTTTTATTTTTAAAACGTTGTGTAAATTGTATACACACGACAGTTCTTCCAGCATAAAATGTGGTGTGATGACTTAAAAATTCAGTGCATGTGTGCCTTCACACGACACATATAACTTGAACTGTTGTACCATGACATTTGAGACGATGGTTTTTCCTAATAGTTGTTGTCTTTGTGTGTATCCAACAATGATATCAATACAAACCGTCGTCTGAATTGTAGAAATTTTGTTTGATTCTACCCTAAAAACCTCATCAGATGACATATTTTCCTACTATTGTTGTAATAGCAAAATTCAGATTCTGGAAGCAAAAATGACCAAAAGAATAGTAATTTAATCATAATAGAAAGCTGTTATAATCCCATAGCAATCTAAATGGATCCGATAATGCTAATTGTATCCACAAAATAAGGGATCACATCTTTGAAACTCTTATAGCAAAATACATCCAGAAATATACCTAAAAATGTCACATAATCACATTTATAGGAGAACTGCAATTAAGGCCAACCCAAAAAAGACCAACTTCTAGCCTCAGTACAACTTATAGCTAAACAAAAGCTTTCGTCACTGCTCCATCTTCCACATGATTGTCCAGTTTATAAGAAGCCTTCAAACCTAGATCATTGTTTTTAGAACAAAACCACCACGACAAACTTGGCCAAAAATGTGCTTTTTAAAGATAGGTTTTCCACTTCTCCCTGCAGAACAAAACCACCACGTCAAACTTCATGCCTCAAAAGGATACTGAATTGTCACATTTTCCTTTTACCACCAAGGTTCTCATAGCAATGTAGATTGCTAGAATTGTGCATCTATAGATTAAGAAACAGTTTGTGGTATGCACTGATCTACATAAAATTTTAACTTGTGATAATCCAAAAGACAGCAAAATAAACTAGTGCCAGCCTTCACAGGACAACAATTACTGCACATATACACACACATAAAGTCAGCACAGAGGATCATTACCTTATTCCTATAATGGAGATAGAAATTGGTATACTTATGAGCCACGGGAGATTTCTCATGTTAATGCTCAATAAACTAAAGCACACAAAACACCTTTAGAAGGAAATGGAGCAATTGTAACAACCTTGAGTCATGCCAGAATGAACGTTTATCCAATTGAGGAATGACCAAGGTCGCATTCATAATGCGTGCCACAGCCACCATGTCTGCAATCGAAAAATTTGAGAGCTGAGATATATGAATGTAACTAGACCAAAACGGCTACTAAACTCAAAATGCAGAAGATAGGTGAAAACAGATGCAGAAGTATGGAACTTACAGTAAACTATATATATTGCACAAGTATAGAAGAAATCCTAATTTATTTTATTTAGTTAGATTTGTGATACATATTCATATGATACACATTTTACAACAAAAACTAGTAGCCAAAGACAAGGATAAGAGAAGAAAGAAAAATGCAAAAGAGTCAGAAAACATATCTATAAAAATAGATAGAAGAAAAAGTGTGCAAACAAAAGGAGTTCCAAACCTCAACAACATGACCATGGTTATTAGTTATTACACAAAAATACAATGACCTACACCAAAATGTACCTGAGATGGCCTTTTAGGTCTGAATCTGTGATGCATTTACAATATCCAACATTCATAGACTATAGTCTCGTCAAACCTGCACAATCATAACTCAAATGATTTAAGAACAAAATCAAGGTATATGCAAAAATTCTGCAGCAGACTCTACACCTTACGTCTGGAAACAAGATAAAACCATAACTGGCACTTGGAGAAGAAGCTCACCCTTAAATGACTACAATCAACTACTCATGCTTATACTTGCACGGCAAACAATTTTGTTAAATACAAACTTTGAAGCAGCCAATTCCAAGACAAACTTGATGCACAGGTCTTTACATTTGCAGAAGGCCAAAACAACCAAAACATGATCCAAGGCTTAATACCAAAAGATGACAAGTATAGGATTTTGAGGTGCAATCTGTCAAGATACAACTAAGTATATATGACAAATTGGTACACTTGTTGGTGGAGTGCAATAATATCATAAGCAAGCTGCAAATTCATTCTAAAGTTGCGGCATCTTTGGACCAATTCTAATGCAAAAAGCTTAGACGAGGTGCCGTCATAAAAAGCTAAAGAAGAAAAGCCTTAGCGGTGGCATTCTAAATTTATCTTTCATGTTTAAGCAAATGTCCTCAGTGTGGGAACAAATTCCACAACTTGACACAACACAAAGTTACAAAAAAAAAAAAAAAAAAGTGCAGTGGTCATGTTCTAGATTGAAGGAAGAGGTTTTATTGAACAAATGAACAAGATAAAAACCACAAACTAGTGGCTTCGAGTGCAGGAATAGAAAACGAAAATCATACACCACAAACTCCCTATATTCATTGCAAAACTAACCCAAAAGAGATTTGTGAATTGATCATTTCAAATGTTCTTTATTTTTACCATATAAGCATTCAAGCACACATAAATTTGAAACAACCTGATCGGCTTCTTCCCATTAAACACAACATCAGGTCACAAAAAAGACGTTTTTCCCAGTTGGTACTTTCCATGACATAATGCAACCATTGAATAGATACACATCTCCCTCACTGCAAGCCAACAAATTCAATTACCATCAGAATAAAAATATCAACTTTTCATTCCCATATGCAAATTCAGCTACACAAATGGTCTGATGGGCAGCTGGAAACTTTAGGATGTAAGCACAGAAGCACAGAAGCAATTGCAGTACATCATAGATGCAAAAAGTACTAGCTAGCACATCTTGGGTGCCCAAGTAAAAATATTCAAGACACAATACAACAATCCTTGAGCAATATTATAAACAAATAATAGCAATATATAGCCTAACCAAATTCAAAACAATCAAAAGAATCATATAAATTTCCAAACAATTCGTAAGGCGCTAAATGACAACTTGTATATAGCAAATATGTAGTTTTCTTCCAGAATTACAAGAGATCACTTATAACAGTAAACGAAACACACATTACAACTGTGAAGCATCAAATTCACCTGAAAATATAGTATTAGTAGCAATAGCACTTGACAAGTTCAAGAGAAACCACTCTAAGAAAAAGTTAAAAGTTGCTTAAAATAACTCTCAAACATTCAGCCATTCAAGCACGTATCAATGAAGTGACTAAGTAACTTATGAAATACAAGCAAGTCAAGGTGAAATGGATATATAATTTCAGAGATCAAGAACGGACATAAACAATTATAAAGTAGAAATCTCACCCCCGGTCCGAGGTATGAATCTAAGCTCTGATACCATTTGTAACACCCTGACCCGGAAGCCTTGTCTCTCTCTTGCTCCATCTATCCTCTATAGATAGCTGGTACGGAGTTGGGTAGCCATTTAGAACAACATGGATTGGTTTTCTTCTCCCTTTGAATGGCCCTCCTGAATCCCCCAAGTTTCTTTTCTGGTTAAGAGACTTAGACAGAGATGTAGAGAGTTCTAGAGAGTCGGTGTGTTCCAGATGGACCTACCCCCCCTCCTCACCCCCTTCCTTCTGCTTGGTCATACGGCTTCGCATGTAAGGATGCAGGACAAGTAGAGGTTCTTGACGAGGAGGCCAGTCAAACCTTCTGGAAGCTTGAGTTTGGTAGTGGTAGTGGTCAATTTGAGGTCGGATTCTTTGGGGAAGCCGGTGATATATACAGCTTCCACAATACCAGATGAGATACCTAAGGTAGCACCATTTTCAACAAGAAAAAATAGAGCCATCAGTCTACAAAATCTATGTGTGACCCACCAACAAATTGCAATACTACGTACCAGTGCAAAGAGTTCAGAATCAAATTTGGATGAAAAATTGATAACACAAAGTACCTATCTTCTCTGCAGAAAAGGGCATGTCTTTGTTGTTCCCTTTAATCCCTAAGATGACAGTACTTTTTTATGCAGAGAAAGTGGAAGCCATTTGTTAATTCCTCCTCTTGATCTAGTAACTTGCTTTAAATCAATCAAAAACCAATCAAAATAAGGATGCAACCCAACCAAGAAAACCAGAAGCCCAATTCAAATTACACAGAATCTGAAAGATATATGATAATTGACCTGCTATTGAGTCCAAACAGACTCTTTGAATCGAGGTCCCGAATCTTTGCTCTCTCCACCCCTCAAACAATCCCTCTCTGAATCCATCCCCGATGCTCCCTCTTCTCTCTGCCTCTCCCTCAACTGCCACGATGACCTCCACGCCTCTTCTCCCAACGACTCCCTCACCTCCCTCGGTATCACCTTCGGTGACCTTATCTTATACACCCTCGACCCCTCCTCCCAAACCCTACAATCCCCAATTCATCAGGGTCCAGTTTCCCCAAATCCCAAAACCTTAATAGCCAGGAGGCTTCCACGAGTGAGGCAATGGCCGAAGATCTGAGGTCAGGTTCGGAAACCTATCTCAGCTTCTCTTTGCTTCTCCAGCCTTCGGATCCTCACGCCTTCTTGTGCCCGCATACCTGTCTCCCATTCCCGACATCTCTCTTCTGATAAGATCTGGAGTGAGTGAGATGTAGAAATTGAGAGAGGAATGGAGAGAGGTAGATCTCAGGTGTAATAGAAATGAGGAGATTTGGATATTGAAACTAACAGAGAGAAATCTTAGGTGCACTAGAGATGAGGAGATTTGGAGACTGGCAAGAGGGGAGGTCGGGAAAAGAACATATTGAAAGAGTTTGTTTTAGGAGAGTTGTCGAGAGAGCGAGAGATGCTGTGTCGAAGAGAGTGAATGTTATGGTGTCGGAGCTATTGTGGAGTAAATGCTATTGTGTAGTGGGTCTACGACCTTTTGTTTTTTTTTTCAAGTGTACTAATTTGGTCTGAATGGTGGCTCATTGGCACACATATAAGGATAAGCTATTATTTGATTCATGTGCAAGCCATCAGACAATGGTTTTCACATAACTGTTGTGTGAATGCTACTTTTAAAATTTTCAGTTTGCCTCCTATTGTTGCCTGGGTGGAGGGAAATAGGTTGGGGGGGGGGGGGGGGGATGGGAGGAAATAATTGGGGGGAAATGTTGGTGGGCATGTTTCTCTCTTGCAAACCTATGGATTCAGACCACAGTTTTAAGCTAACCGTGGTATCACCTCTATATGCTGGGGAAATTTAAGTGGTGTCAAATGGTGGGAAACTTGCCGCCCTATAACTATTTTAACCTCACACCACGCTTCCATTTATAAACGTCTTCTGAAGCAATACATAATTCCAATATGAAAAACACCCGTTGGTTGAATTCATATTAGAAGACGGAAATTTTACAACCGTCGTCTCAATAATGAGAAATGATTCACACCACGGAAAACAGTGTAGCGTCGTATGAGAGGTGTCGTCTGATTCATTTTCTGTAGTAGTGACCCTACTCCAGCAAGAGACGCAACAGAGAAGACGAAAGCAACACCGAAGTCATCTATGGCGTTAGCCATAAGTTTGAGAATTTTATCGAAGGCGGGAGGCCTACAAGCAAACCCTAGCAGAGCGGCTAGGTCTTCTTTAACTAAGGACTTCAACATGTATTTAGTTAGTTTTTTGCTTTAACCTTAAGCCTTATTGGCTTAATTAATACTGATTTCCTATTGTTTTTAGGGCAACTATGAGTTTTTATTACCTTTAGGCTTGCTTATTTCCTATGTTATTTCATAGTGTGTAGGCTTGCTTAAATAAATGAGTATGGGTACCGTCAAATGATTAGACCTAATCTATGTATTGTTGTGGTTTACCACAAACTCTTTATCTACCCATAAATGGTCAACATGATATTATTTCAAAAACAAATAATTTTTTTTTTTTGGACATTTATTACCAAACGAAACGCGATTCAACTTCTATGCAACAACAAACTTTTTATGTTAAATGATAAATAAAAACATACACACTGCACTAGAAGCCTCCGAAATCATGATGGCACTCACAACCTTATCAATACTATGCGTATTAGACCTAAGAAATGAAGCAGTTAAAATGAAAATTTGGGTTCACGGTTTTTGTTCAAAAAAAATGATGTGTTACGTGAACACTATGAACTGCTGAATTCAAATAAAAAACATGATTTCATTCATGATTTTTTTTGTTACTATCTTAATTTACCATGACTTTTAACGTCATTTCTTATAGTCATAACTGTCTCTTCATGTAAAGTTGATTTCGATATAGTTAGATGGGAGTCCTTTTAATGAGGACCACTAAAATGAGGACTAGTTGATGACTTTTGTGTTAGATCCACTTTTCTATCACATTTTTGCAAATCAACCGTTAGATATTATAGATATCTATGTGTAAATTTTTTTTTATGCAATTTTTCAACTAAATTGAAAATCGTTAAGATATTCATAATTGTAATTTATCAATTGTGAACATGAACTGTTCATATTTAACAGATTTGGTTCATTCATTAATTTGATCTAGTTTGGTACCTTAACGATTAACAATTTGAAAAAAAAAAAATTTAGAAGTAATCTACTCGTGCATACATAAACATCTAACGATTGATTTATCTTAATATAATTAAAAAAAATAGATGTCCTAAACCATTTATTAGAAAGTTATCAACTAATTCTCGTTTTAATAGTTCTCGGTAGAAGTATTTGCTTTTACATATCTACCAAATACATTTACAAAGGCCAAGGAGCCCAATCAGCACCCAAGTTCCATTTCAATGGCAAAATCCAACTTTCCTAAACCGGTAAAACTCCCAACTAGGCCTCATCAAAAAGCCCGCGGATCAAGTGGGTCGATGGAGGCCCGCCGGCCCTAAGGGCTAAAAGCCCGGCCCAGCCAGTTAAAAAGCCCGCAAAAGCCCGCCTCCGTGGGTAGTGGGCTGGCCCGCAAAAACCCAGCCCGGCCCGCTAGGCCAGGCCTGTAAAAGCCCGAAAAATATTATATATATATATATATGTGTGTGTGTGTGTGTGTGTGTGTATATATATATATATATATGTAGATATGTGTGTGTGTTTATAAATATATATATATATATATAGATATATATAATATATATACACATATAGATATATATTTGTGTGTGTGTTTATATATGTGTTATATATATATATATATATATATATATATATAGAACACACACACATATATATAAATATATAGATATAGATATAGATATATATATATATATATATGTGTGTGTGTGTGTGTGTGTTTATATATATGTGTGTGTTATATATATATATATAACACACACACACACACATATATAGATATATATATATAGAATCATTCTCAGGTGCGGATATCCGCACCTAAGAAAAAAGGTGCGGATTTCCATTTTTTCCCCACTTTCCGATCACATTTTCACATCTTAGCCGTTCAGTTTTTAGGTCCTAATGTATAGATCATCTCTACAAAATTTCAGCCAAATTGGTGATCGTTAAGGCATCCAAAACTGCAATTTACACGAACGGACCGAATCTGCCAAACCGGAACCGTTCGTGTACATTGTTGTAAATTGCAGTTTTGGATGCCTTAACTATCACCAATTTGGCTGAAATTTTGCAGAGGTGATCTATACATTAGGACCTAAAAACTGAACGGTTAAGATGTGAAAATATGATCGGAAAGTGGGTCAAAACTGGAAATCCGCACCAATGAAAAACTGCGGACGTCCGCAGTGGAGAAGGCCTGTATATATATATATGTGTGTGTGTGTGTGTTTATATATATATATATGTAGATATGTGTGTGTGTGTGTGTTTATAAATATATATATATAGATATATATAATATATATACACATATAGATATATATTTGTGTGTGTTTATATATATATATATATGCATGTGTGTGTGTGTTATATATATATATATATATAACACACACATATATATAAACACACACACACACATATATATATCTATATATATGTGTGTGTGTGTGTGTTATATATATATGTGTGTGTGTGTGTGTGTGGAAATTCTTAAATTCTTATACTTCTATATAAAATATGTGCTAATGTGCATATATATATTCTACATATCGGTTGACCAATCCGATCGGATTCGAAAATATGGTGAAATCGGCTAAATTTTTTACCACACTCATAATTTATTGTAATAAACTCATCCAACGGTCGGTTTTTCCATTTTCTTTGAATTGATAGGGGTTGCTCTTTGGAGTGTATGATATATAAATATAGGTTTATAAGTGTAACTACGTTTGACCTAGTTGATCGAATTCGAAACAAGAACCAAATTGGCTAGATTTTCTACAACCACCATAACACATTACAATCTCTCCATCGAGCGGTTGGTTTCTCCGAATTCATTTTCCACTTCATGGTTGCTTTAGAGTGAACCTAAACAATTTAAATCCAATATATAAGTCATACAACTTTAGGAATAAAATTGGTATAGACCAATGTGTTTGTAATAAAAATTAATTTTGTTTATCTTATGTCCACTCACATCCATCGATGAAATATATACAAACGTGATGTGAAAAAATAAGCAGGTTTCGCGGTTGTTATGGCATCGGTCAACCAATAAAACATACAAGTGTTTACGGTTGACCAATCCGATCGGATTCGAAAATATGGTGAAATTGGCTAAATTTTTTACCACACTCATAATTTATTGTAATAAACTCATCCAACGGTTGGTTTTTCCATTTTCTTTGAATTGATAGGAGTTGCTCTTTGGAGTGTATGATATATAAATATAGGTTTATAAGAGTAACTACGTTTGTCCTAGTTGATAGAATTCGAAACGAGAACCAAATTGGCTGGATTTTCTACAACCACCATAAAAACATTACAATCTCTCCATCGAGCGGTTGGTTTCTCCGAATTCATTTTCCACTTCATGGTTGCTTTAGAATGAACCTAAACAATTTAAATGCAATGTATAAGTCATACAATTTTAGGAATAAAATTGGTATAGACCAATGTGTTTGTAATTAAAATTAATTTTTTTTATCTTATGTCCACGCACATCCATTGATGGAATATATACAAACGTGATGTGAAAAAATAAGCACGTTTCGCGGTTGTCACGGCATCGGTCAACCAATAAAACATATAAGTGTCTACGGTTGACCAATCCGATCGGATTCGAAAATATGGTGAAATTGGCTAAATTTTTTACCACACTCATAATTTATTGTAATAAACTCATCCAACGGTCGGTTTCTCATTTTCTTTGAATTGCTATATGTAGCTCTTTGGAGTGTATGTTGTATAAATATAGATTTATAAAAAATTAGTGTTTTTAAAAATTTATTTATCAATAAATTAGTATCTATATATAAATATAGATTTTTTTGGGTACAATATAGTTATATAGATATTTTATCTTTGGTTGTATTTGATCATTATCCATTGAATTTTCAAAGCTTGATTAAAAAAAAAAAAACTTGTGTCTTTAAATATTTATTTATAAATAAAGCCCGCAAGGCCCGGCCCAAAAAGCCCGCAAGTCCAAGCCCGGCCAGGCCCGAAAAAGCCCGCAATGCCCGCTTTATATGGACGGGCTTGGATCCTTTGATTTTTAATAAAGCCCGGCCCCACCTGACCCGCAATTATTTAAAAATATGGCAAGGCCCGGCCCGGCCCGTTGACGACCCCTACTCCCAACGGGAATAAACCAACCGCTTCCAACGGTCTGTCACTCCAATCTCATGGCTTTTGCTCCTCCTCCAAACCCCAACCCAATCCCTCACTTCCTCTCTCCCACTCCATTCTCTCCCCAAATTTCCCTCTTTTTTCCCAAAACACCCCCGCATTCACCACCGCCCTCCGCCCCTCTTCGCGCCTCAAGGCGCCAAACCGTCCCAACTTCAGCCCTCCGAGAATGGAAGGAGTACGAAGAAGCTGTGAAGCGCAAGGACCTAGCCGGCGCTCTTGGGTTCTTGCAGTCCCTCGAGACCCAGCAAAACCCAGTTGAGATTGTCAATGGGTCGCTGCCGGCTGAGTCGACCCGGCCGAGTCAAGAGTTGGGTTTCGTGGGGTGGGAGAGGGAGAGGGATTGGGAGGTCTTGGACACGTGTCTCAATGCTGACAACATGAAGCTGGTGGGCAAAGCTTATGGCTTTCTCAAGAACAGAGGGTTCTTGGCCAATTTTGGGAGATACAGGAACATTGGTAATGTGTATTTTTGTTTTCTTTGCTTACCCTTTAGTGGAATTGTTGTGTGGAATGTAGTAGTGTGTTGATTTTGGTCACTTGAGACTTGGAATTTCATAGTTGTGATGCTTCTTAACTATGTTGTTATTTGATCTTTGAAGACTTGTAGTAGTTGCAGAATGATATTATGGATGTGTTTCATGAATGAGTGAGTAGAATTTGGAACTGAAGGTTTTTTTTTTTTTTTTCTGGTGAACCGGGCTGATATAAAATGCCCCAACAAGCTCTATGGCACTGTTAAGTGGAAAGTTATAATTCAGATTCTCCATATACCATCATTTTCGTTAGATTTGGTTTCAGAACTCTGGAGCCATTCATAGTTGGACTTGTCATTAAACAATTTTGATCGCGGGTTTACATTTCCCTGCCTAGATGCAATGCTTCATGTTCCTTAGTGAAACACTGTTACTACATTTACTGATACCATTAAACTTATCTAATCTAATTGCATGTTAGCATGAGTATGTTGAATCTTATGTCTGGTTGACTCATTTCTGACATACTCATTCTGTAAACTTGTCTTGGTTGCATATGAAATGTTATGGCTTTATGAGTTTGTCTCCTGTTAAACTTTATGGCTTATGGCTTTATCTCATGCTGTTTTCTTTGTTCGTTTTGTTTGTTTTTTCCTGCAGTAATGGAGGGAACACGTGATGTTACACCAACTGTGTTGAAGACTTCAACAGGTTTAGAAGGTGATTATAACAACTGCATAACTGATTTTTAGAGGTTTAGATATTTTAGTTCATTTTCTTCTTGTATATGTCAAAAAATAAAAGTATGTTACTTTTCTTGTGGACAATGTTCCATCCAACTGTTCTGTATCTAATACTCACAGCTGAGACAAAATGTATGACCTTACTCATTGTGGTCTCGAAAGAAATGGTTTGATTTTCAATATCTACTCTATGTTATCCAGCATCGAAATTTGCTCCAAAAAAGTGGGGTCTTTCGGGAAGTTCTCGTCCTGCTCTGGTTGCTTTTCTTGGCGGGCTATCTTTTCTTCTTTCTCAAGGCATTGACATCAGGCCTAACCTTACGGTAATTTTGGGGCTAGCATTTGCGGACTCTATCTTCCTTGGTGGTTGCTGCTTAGCTCAAATCTCCAGTTATTGGCCTCCAAATAGACGCCGGATCCTCATCCATGAAGCAGGGCACCTCCTAACGGGTAAACAGACATTTCTCTGGTACAAATTTAGAGTTGAATGTTACAAAATAGGAACCTAATGTGATTTCAACTAGGGTGACAAACCACTGCTAAGTTTTTTATTGTAGGATTAGATTTGTTTTTCCCCCACAACAATACTTTACTCAATGAAGATCCTTGCAAGTGTGTAACCCATGAGATATTAACTGATTGCCTTTACAAAATTTGCAGCTTATCTAATGGGTTGCCCAATTCGTGGGGTGATATTAGATCCAATTGTTGCAGTGCAGATGGGAATTCAAGGGCAGGTAATTTCTGGTCTTCTGTGTGCTTCAGTGGCATTTCACTCGGTTTTGATCGTTGTTCACTCAACAATTCAATCACCATGGGTTCAAGCAATAACCAACTTAGCAATAACGAGATATGTGTATAACTTTTACCTGCCTACATGATTTGTGCCTATGCATATGCTAAATAACATCATAAGTGAGTAAAATTATTTCTTTTGGAATGTTTATGTATGCCAGATAACTGTTGCACGCTCTTAGAAGTTAAAACTTCTTTATTGTATGGCTAGGAACACAATGGGATAAACACATACATCACCAATTAATTTATATAAAGAAAAATTACATTGTAATGACCACTCCCTTAAATAGTTATTTAGAGAAGAAAATTCAAGGTTGCCATGGTTGTAGCCTCATGATAATGTAGCGTTTTTAAGATGGTAAGGAAAGCTCGTATAACTACCTTTTTTTTTTTTTTTTTTTTTTTTTTTTTTTTAAGGCGGGAACTCAGTTTTGGGATGAGAAAATGGCCAGTGACCTTGCTGAAGGAAGACTTGATGGTAGTGCTTTTGACAGGTGGGTATGAAATGAAAATGCAGGTAAGGTCTCTTGGAATAAGTTATTTTTCTCCTAAACCTGAAAGAAAAGAATAAAGCCCTATTGGATGATATAGCTACTTTCCGTGAGTATATACGTTGAAATAGAAATAGATAGATTCTTCCCTAAACCTTCCGTGAGTATATAACCGAGGAATTTTAAAAATTCCTTGTCCTTTTTTTAGAATAGATTTCAAGCAATATGCCATATTTCCCCCTAGTTTGCGTCTGCCTTTTATCTCTTCTGATAAACTGTGTGTAATAGCAGTAAATACAAGTAATAACAGATATCAAGTGTTTACTAAACTTCGCGTAATTTGTGGTCAGGTACTGCATGGTGCTTTTTGCGGGCATTGCTGCTGAAGCTCTTATTTATGGGGAGGCAGAGGGTGGAGAAAATGATGAAAATTTATTTAGGGGCATCTGTCTTCTTCTGCAACCCCCGTTATCGGTCGCTGAGGTATCTGTGTAACTGACTTTCTGTAGTTCTGTGATTTTATTCATAGATATACTAAAATTTGCCTCATTTTCTCTCTCAGTTATAATGAGTAGATGTCAAATCAAGCAAGATGGTCCCTTCTGCAATCTTACAATTTGCTCAAATGGCATAAAAGTGCACACCGAGCTGCAGTTAAAGCTTTAGAAAGTCGCAGCAGTTTGAGTGTTGTAATTAGAAGTATTGAAGAAGCAATGGCAGCAAATAGGGGAACAAAAGTAAATTAAAGAACGAAAATGACTTCTTTCCATACGTGGCTGAAGGTAATTTTTGCTTCTATTCTAATCTTTTCTGTTTTGTTTTAGTTGTTTTGCAATGTTGATTCTTGAAACCATTTTTTTTTTTCTGTTTGCTTCTTGACAGGGCAGGACTCACAGGAGCATAAAAGATTCAAGATATAACTGGTGCAAGAAAGGCCTCTTTCTGTAGTGCAGTCATATTCTTGTAACTGCCGTTGGCCATCCCTGTAAACAATTCAGATCTACAATTGACATGAAGAATTGTCTTCCAGCAAGTAGGTAAGTCTTTCAAGAATGAAGATCCCCTGAATAATTAGTTCTGACTTATGTTCGAGGCCTCCTCAAACAATTCTTATTTTGATTGAAGATTTTGTATAGACAAATATCTGTTGTAAATCACCCTCCAGTATAGGCTAGCAAATATTTCTTGAGAAAGTCTCAAGAAACATCATTGTGCAATAAATTTCATTTGTATTCTTTCACACAGATAGAAAGATTTTTATTCTTTCAACCTTCCATCCATACTTATTTTGATTGAAAGACAAAGATTTCTTTGGATTTTTAGTACACTTGTGTATGTTAGAATTTTCATGTTGTAGTGAAACAAGACTTTAGTCTGCAGATATTAGGCTACTTCAAACCATAGCAACCTTTCATGTCTTGCCTTACACCTCTACTTGGCTCTTTCAGGTTTTGATTTGAACAATGTAAACCCTGTAATTTTTTTTTGTGTCTTGGAGTTATTCTTCCATCTAATTCAGATAAGTAAAATTGTCTGAAAAACAACATGAGAATATGCAAACTCAAATCAAATTGATGAGATTGATTTTCACACAAGTCAAATCATTTCCTACTTACATGATTTTTATTGTTGTGAATGAAAATTCAAGAAGCGGCAGCTTGGCAAATTTGTAGGTGCTACATTGTCCAACAGGAAATGTGCGGTTGCATTTCTTCCCACTTCCTCTCTTGTTTAAATAACCGGGATAATCCTCTCTTGAAAACGATGCTTCCTCAACCAGATATAACCCAGCCTCTCCTGCTAATTTCACTATCTCCCACTCACTGAATGGATGTGCGGTCTTGTGAGTGACATGAACTTCTCCACTTTCTTTCAGCATCTCACATGCGCTGGCGAAGAATCTCTTCACCAAATCCTGATGCAACCTGAAAAAAATACACGATACTTGTGTTTGAGGGCCTGTTGGGCACTAGGTAGTGCTTTCGAACAGTCAAAATTTAGTAGTGATTTGCAGAGATGGTTCAAAATTCTTTCAATTTTAACAAAAATTGCTTCTTTTATCATAAAAAAAAAAAAAAAAAATTGCTTCTGACAAAATTTTTGAAGCATTACGAAATATGCACTAAATGGGTCCAAATTGACAGTCTCTCTCGCAACTCGCAAGACAAAACACTAGATTACCCGTAATTTTTTTAGACTTACTTGATTTGCCTCTTGCTGTTTTCCATAAAATACTTGGTTTTCTTCTTCTTGCTTTCCATAAAAACGAAACCAGCATGAGGAAAGTTGAAGACTATCCGATCAAACAGTTGATCGATTAAGAAAGGGTGTTGCCTCATGGTGTGTACATCCACCTCATGCAGTATATCACATCCCATGTACTTCAATTCTGTCAAGTTTCTTGGTGCTGCATCTGAATACTGGGCCAATACTGACTCTGCAATTAGCATCAATCCAAAGCATTTTAGTCTCGAAGATAGAAATATATATATATATATATATATATATTGCAGTAAAAAAATTGATACAGAAAATTTCTACCCTATTATTACTACCTCTGGATTCGAGGGAAGTGGCAACCATGTTCTTAGCAGAGCCAAATACTTTAGCTAAACAAGAAGCAAAAGAGAAATTGCCTTCACCCACTAACAGTATCTTCTGATTGCTGCTGTAATGCATAATCCGTTTCTCTTGTTTAGTATCTGCAATAGCCTTTTCCATCGATCTGAGTATATTTTGTTTAGTTTTCTCAGAGTTCTTTGACTTTCCTACTTTTGAGGACTAAATTAATATAAATCTGTGAAACAATTTCTCTATTTCTTTTATAACCGTATCTCCTAACATTTGATGTTTGAAAAAGAAACCATGATGATGCTTCAGTTATACTTTTGTAGCTTTGTCTGTTCTGTTGTACTATAAGATACCAAAGTCATTGACATAAATTAACTAAAGCAACACAAAGTACCGACAGTCAAACCACACACTCTAAGTAAAGAATATTTGGCATCAAAATGTACTCGTCTATAGTGAATTTATGTTAATTGAAAGAATAGGATTTCAGTATGGAATAACAGGATACTTTAAACAATAACCACTTTCATGTATTGCCTTGCACCTAAACTTGTTCCTTTCAAACCATTTGAACAACGTTTGGTCCTCTAAAGTTTTGATGTGTCTCAATATTGTTCTTCCGTATCTAACTCAGATAAGTTTAATTTAAGAAAAAGAAAATTTCTTCGACATGATCTAAATATGACCTCAAATCCAAGTGACATGCATTGCTATTGCATATAATTAAGTCCAATCATTTTCTATTTACATGATCATATAATGTTGTGAATGAAAATTCAAGAAGCGGCAGCTTGGCAAATTTGTAGGTGCTACATTGTCCAGTAGGAAGCATTTCAGTCTAAAAAATTCGAAACATATTATATGTGCAGGCAGCATTATACCACATTCTTATTACCTTTGGAGTCAAGAGAAGTGGCAACCATGTTGTTCGCTGAGCCAAACTCTTTGGCTAAACAAGCAGCAAAAGAGAAGTTGCCCTCACCCACTAACAGTATCTTCTGATTGCTGCTGTAATGCATAATCCTTTTCTCTCGTTTAGTATCTGCTATAGCCTCTTCCATATCTGAGTCTCTTTTTAGATTTCTCAGAGTTCTTCAACGTTCTTACTTCTTTTCCTTTCGAGAGCTAAAACTGTTGTGCATTTTCTCTCTGATCAGTCTACAAAAGGGATAGAGAAGTATGTTGGCATACATAGAATTGAAGGATCTCTTTTCGAAAAAAAAAAAAAAAAAGAATTGAAGGATCGATCTATATAACTCTTACACGTCCAAAAAAAAAATATAACTCTTATAGCCTCCCCCGGCCGTTTGATTTAAAAAGCACAGATACATAGGGATTAAGGAGAACAAGTGGGATGATTTAATTACTCTACTCGTTCATAATTTCCAAAGAGGTCCAACTTTAAAGGGCATTACATGCATGGGTGTTGGTAATTATAAGGTCTCCTAGTTTTCTTTCCCAGTCTTTCTAATTAAGTTCCATGCCATTCATGAACACAATAAATTACTTTGATACATAGATTTGGACCCTTAATTCACTTCTTAATTTTAGCTTCACTGTTGGCCATTTATATCGTGTAGTTTCACAATGTGAGCAATTCAGTTCATTACCCCCCATCAATTTCGAATAAGATGAAAGATCCTTTCATAAAAAATAAAAAAATAAAAAAAAGGAAGGAAAAAATTGGGGAATCACATGTTTGGACCGAATAGTGTTGTCACGTACAAAGACGATAGCTAGGTCAATTGTGGTTCTGTGAAAAAATTAAGAAGAAATTTAAATTAGCCCAGCTTTTAGATTAACCATTTCAAAAGAATGAAGACGAACAAAAACAAGAATGTGAAGATTAAAAATTTACATGTAACTTCCATTGATAAACAATCTACAAGTAACTTTTGGATGAACAAAAATATAATAATATCATCTGGTATATTCTTTAACCTAGCTACAGTTTTCCAACAGAGCAAAATTAAGTAATATTTAGTGCTCATGTCCACGAACTTAAACAGAACGGGAAAAAAATTAAGCTAGCTAGCATAGGTTGGAAACCTTTCAATTACCAAAATGCATGCATATGTTGGAACTTGGAATTGAATTCATGGATTTAGAGTGGCACTCTTCAAATTCAACACCGAGACTAATATGAATTCTATCTCTACGTACTGCCAACTTATAAATAGCAGCTGACTGGAAATACCTGTGTTGCAACCTACTTAATCGAGGAAATGTTCCAACAGTTTTAGTTCCGGTAAAAAAAAAATAAAAAAAAAATCAGAAGTTCAAAGAATTCTGAGGAAACAAGACATGGCACTAGAGAAAAGAATTGTGCATTATAGTAGCTCTCAGAAGATACTCTTGGTGGGTGAGGGAGACTTTTCCTTTGCTGCTTGATTAGCCACAGCATTTGGCTCTGCTGCCAACATAGTTGCTACCTCACTCAACTCCAGAGGTAATATAAACATTGACCGATATACCTCAATATTCAAGTACGTTATTTAAAAAAAGAAAAAGAATAAGCAATACCTGATTCAGGTTATGACTACCACGAGCTTGTCTTCTTTTTGCTATGAGCAGCATATGATTATCCAAGAAGAGAGTGTGGCGGTGACGAAACTACCTGGCAGAAAAGCAGATGGAGCGCAGATCATAGGTATCGCCGGCTCTGTCAAAGCACTCAACACACGTGAAATACAGCCCAAGAGGCGTACTCCGCAGTCAGCACAATGATACAACCTGGTCTTGATGATGTAGTACAGTGTGAGAACTTCCCAAAAGTCCAGGTAACCGTCGCCGTTTCGATCGAGCGCGTTGAAGATGTAGGTACCGGCCCGCTTTGCTGTAGAAATCGGACGAACTCCGACTGGCTTACTCAACGGTCACGGTTGGTGTCCATGCTCTTGAAGAAGTTGGATGCTAGTTCCCGGAGATTATTCGAACCATTGTTGTAGTATGCTACTGCTGCCTGGAGTAATTCCTCCATGAATCATTTCAGGTACTCAGTACGTAGTCCTTGAACAATTTTTTTGGGATTTTGTGTGTGTGGTTTTGTCGATGTGTATAGGAGACCGGTGTTTGCTTGCTACCTGCAGTATGTTCTTCTGCTACATATGCATATATATAGTAATATAGAGGTCGTCTTTTTCATACCGTTTGCTCAAGGTGACTGACGTCATGACATCGATCGTACTAGAGAAAACTCCCTAACAGAAATTCATTAATTAATTAATATTATTTGGATGACTTGGTTTAGTCCCATGAATTATTTCTGAAAAAAAAAAATTAAAAGAACTGAACATATTGATCGGTTGCTTCGTTTTATAGGTTGAAGTGAAAATCGATTAGCGAAGAACATGAAATACATGTTGCTTGGGCTCTATGTGGTTTGGTTAATTAATGTTGGCCTTGCTGTTTGTTGGTTTGGTTCTATGGTTAGGACTTAGGACATTGTTCGTCTTAGTAGCTATTATGATATTCGACCCTGACTGCGGCGAACTACCTTATGGCCCTATGAGTTCCGACGATTAATTCTTCAGACTTCATGAAGCTAGGGTCAAGCTGACTATTCTGGGGTCAAAGTCTTGGGGTCGGACTCTAATTATCTGTACAGCCATTAGGGTCACCGGGCAATTCTGCAGCGGCATGGCTTCCCTAGCAGTACAAGTTGTTGAATCTAGATTCTAGTTGGGAGAAAATGATGTCTTTTAGCTCATCTTATGTTGAAAGCTAAAGCGGGGGCATGAGAATTTGTGTTATCCCTTGTTTTCTGTCTAGTTCCAGGATGTATGATTTTCTGTAAATATGTTGTACTAAAAAAATAAGTGAAATTAGTTAAGTGATAACTCATTCTATCACATATAATCTTTGCCCTTTTATTATATTATTGTTTTCTCTTGCAAAAGAAAAAAAGAAGAAAAAAAAGTTTCGCATTTCCTTTTGCAAGCAATAATAATATTACTGATCGAACTCAAATCCTAATCAACTACTAGCTTGAACTCTTCAAATGCTTCTAGTTGTCCATATTGGATTAATTTTATTTTTAGTACTTCCACATTCATTGACATCTAAATAATTCTGTTTCGATGTGGACTCTAGAGTTGGAATTTCTACATACCAAGAGAATCTGTTTAGATGTCAACTTAAGAGTTGAAGAGTTCTACATGTCAAGGAGCATTATTGTCCGGTCTAAAACTCTGGCAACCTACCCAAAATGGATCAACCGTCCACTGCGTTTGAAGCACTTTGAGCCAAAAAACCAAGAGAAATTCATGTGACGCACAAGACAACATATCCTTTTAGTGAGTGGAAATTAGTGAAAATAGCAGAAGATGTTGGGTTGTATCTGGTTGGTGAAGAAAGGTTCTCACTATTTGATTATCCCGGCTATGAAAATAAGAGAGGAGCTGGGATCTGTGATCAAACTTTTCCGGTGGGAATGTCTAGCACCTTCAGATTTGCCAAGAACTACTTGTACTGTTAAGCTACCAGTACTTCCAGTTCGACTTGGGCGCTTTGGATGGTAACAGAAATGTATGGGCCGGTGTATTGCTATGTTAATGAATGATCTGGCAGGCTCTTTTATCCTTTCATGCATCTCTGCCACAAAATAGTGTGTTTTATTTCAATTACTATGTTTCTTTAAAATTGGTGAGAAGGAATTTTGATAGGAAATGGGACTACCACTATTGGAAAACTCTCGAGCAAGTTTAAGGTTGTTTTGAGACTATAGCATCTCACTGTACAAGAAAATTTGTACTCAAATGCACCCAGAAAAAATTCAAGTGATATATAGCATCGCGGCATAAGCAGTGCACATATATAACAATAGACGTAGCAAGGTCGATCTCCTACATTAAGGAATTTAGATGAAGAATCACATACTTTGGACATTACAACCATAATTTCATAACTTTTAATACAAGAGCAAATTGATCTCCTTGGTTATCTTGGATTCTTGACAAAACCAGGATCCCATATACGTATGCAGTCTTAACTCTTAACGTCCACCAAAGTCGGAAATCGTCATACTGTTTATTGATAAACCATACATGGACATAGTTTCCGGTCCATTTTCATCTATACTAGCAGTTGTCCGATTACTGTATCTAGAAAATGCTGGCATTGTTGGTTCAGGCAAAGGCACTTCATTTTTCAACATAGATATCGCATCTGACATGGTGGGCCGGTCATCTTCATTTTCTTCCGCGCACAGCAGACCAACATGGATGCATCTTAACAGTTGATGTTTGTTAATACGAGAAACTTCCAGTTTTGGATCCACTAGTTGTAGCCCTGCACCTTTTTGCCATAACTGCCGTGCCTGATGAATAAACAAAACTATCAGTTCATTTAGAATAACAGATGATTGAATCTTACAGCATCTTACAGCTTAAACAAGATATATATATATATATATATATATATATATATAATGATGAACAATTGTAGTAAATCACATACATCTTTTACCAAATAATCGCCGTCAGCATTGAAATTTTTGTTACCGCTTATGATTTCAAGCATTAACACTCCATAACTGTAGACATCGGTTTTCATGGAAAGGATGCCTGTTATGAGGTACTCGGGAGGCATGTAACCGCTGCACCAAAGGAAAAGGGAAAACATTTAGCGCATATATACATGTATTAGCACAGTGGTGTTCACCTGGTCAGTTGCTGACCAAAGAATTTATGCTCAACAACCCTTAGATTTACATCCAAGGGTGGAAAACAAAACACCTCAACTTAATAATAATTCTCTCTGCCCTTGGATTTACATCCAAGGATGGTTGAGCGTTATTTTCTTGGTCAGCAACTGACCAGGTGAACATTTTCGTGTATTAGCAACCAAAATTGACCACAGACGGATTAATAGTAAATTGTTTACTTACATTGTCCCACAAATTTCCGTAATTTTTACCGTCTCTTCATCATCTGCAAAAATTTTTGCTAAACCAAAATCAGCAATTTTGGGATTCATTTGTGCATCCAGTAGAACATTACTGGCTTTTATATCTCTATGAATTACTCTCAATCTGGAGTATTTGTGCAAGTAAACCAATCCTTGAGCAATTCCTTCAATTATGTTGAAACGCTTATTCCAATCTAGTAGCAAGTCACTGGATGAACCTGTCCCATATGTAGTTAAAAACATCAGATCAACAGAGATATCATTTCTTGAACATATAGTTAAAGTCAAGTTACTAAATATTGAAGTCATAGCATTCCCCACCAAATAAATGGTTGTTTAAACTTGTGTTTGCCATGTACTCGTATATTATACATCTTCCGCCACCATGAATGCAAAATCCTAACATCTGAATAATGTTTCTATGTTGGAGTTTCTGCATGAGTCTCAGTTCATTCTTAAACTCCTTATCTCCTTGATGTGAAGATGATGAAAGGCTTTTCACAGCTACTTCTTGTCCGGTCACCAATTTTCCCTGAATGGATAAACCAAAGTATAGAAATGTCTCAAAAGGAAAAACAACTTGCAAAATTCTATTTATTTGATTAATAAAGGTTCCATTATCTAAGCCTTAATTACCTTATAAACAGGTCCAAATCCCCCTCGTCCAATCAAATTTTCCTCAGAAAAGTTGTGTGTGGCATCCTTGATAGATGCAAAGCTGAACTTACCCTTCGCTGGTCCATTTCTTGTAGTTCTTCTCGACCTCTTAAAGAATTTAAAAAAATTTGAAAACACTTGTTTAATGGCTCCCTGCACAATCAATTTTCTAGTTCCGCCACTTGCTGGATTGGATACAAAATTGGAGTTTGCATCATCGTCCCACATGCTATCAATTTCGTCAGAATTTGTTTGGCAAAATGAGGATGCTACTTCTACTTCCTGTTCCATGATGGGAATTATAACTTCATCACACCGTTGACAGGATTGCAGTTCCAATTACAATACAGAAAATTAAGTGCCACTGAATGTCCATATATAAACACACACAATATATATTTATGAAAAGAAAGCAATAAAATCGTGAAAAATAACCATAACAAATTGTATGACCACATTCAACACCAACCATGACTGCAGAATTCTGAGATTCCACTTCTTTCCCAGTTAAAAAAGGATGCTGCATGCAATTGATAGAGAAGATGTATGAATATCAGAAGTTGAAAAGAAGATATTTGGAATTAGACACTACTAGCAGACAACGCTACACACACAAATTCCAAATAGGAATACATTTAATGATATATTGCACAGCAAAAGATTTCCCATTTCATAAAAACAAAACTTAAAACTATTTCAATAACTATATACCTTAAGCAACTCAGATGCGGATGGCCTTACAGTTGGTTCCCTACCAGTAGACAACAGTAAATATAAATCCAAATAAACAAGTAGTTGACTAGTTGGAACATGAAAATCATTACTCTATATCATCATATACCCTAAATAAGAAATGTTCAACACAGCATATATCTAGGAGATGTATTCAAACTAAAAAAATTACAAGATCGGGCAAGAACATTAGCATTAGCATACTTTTGCAGACATTTGTGCAGAAAATCTTTTGCTGCAGGAGAAAGATGATCAGGGATTGGTGGATGAGACTTGCTTGTCCCTACACAATAAAAGAAAGTAGCAACCTAAAGGAACATGCCATTAGTGCAAGAATTTTGACAGAGACCTTTCTTACATTAATTTGAAGATATCAGTACGTAGAGTGATTACCGCTTCAAACTGTTGGTTCCAAGGAGGATTTCCAGTGGTCATCTCAATCACAGTGCATCCAACGCTCCATATATCTGCAGAGCTAGCAAATCACATGTTCTTATATATCAAGATATCTTACTATTTATCCCATAAATAAATTGTAATATATATATATATATATATATATATAAACAAATATTTTAAATGGATCCTTAAATAATTACATACAAAGAACCTTTTGTAGTTTGTATGAGTGTGTCTGTGTTTTTCTTTTCCTTCTTTTCCTTATTTAGGACAAGCTGGAATTCATGGTTCAAAATATATTCCTACAGAGCAGTCCTTAGCAAGATTATACCTCCAAACAAGAGTTCAGACAACTTGCTTTGCTTTTGGCACACTTATATTATCACTTTTTATTTTTCAAATTCACTGTTCTCAGAGGATACCTCTACTCCAATTCCTCTTTACATATTGTTACATTTCTCATTCTATCAAGAAACCTCTCTATGTTACCCAAAGTCTAATTAACAAAATAAAACTACATCTCATGTATCATCAAATAACATGCCTGTAGCATAGCCAATGGTAAAAGGGTAATAATTAATAGTGCCTACAAGTCATGACCAGTCCCACAAATGACTTCAGGAGCCATCCAGTATGGTGTACCCCTTGTAGGCTTTGCACCTGAAAGGGCTGCCTGAAATGCACCTCACAATTAGATGGGGTTTGCATAATGAGCACTACACATATACAAACAAAATTTAAGGCAATGTATGAACCAACTCATATCCACCTGTTTGGATGCACCAAAATCTGCTAGTTTAATGCGCCCTTTATTATCAACAAGGATATTTGCTCCCTGGAAATTTATAAGCAATACATAGTATACATGATTACACAATGAAAAGTTTAGGACAAGGGTGTCAAACACTATACATGCATTATATCACTAGCAGGTAAGGCAGAGTACCTTAATGTCCCCATGTATGATTCCTTTTTTGTGTAAATATTCTAGTGCCAGCAACAACTGCTTGGTGAATCTTTTTATTACCTGCTCAACAATTTAGATCAGAAATGAAGAACATAACCAACACAGAGAACAAGGGACTACCGGATCATGTCTGCTTTTTCAACAACTTCTGTATTCAGAACACACCTACAGATACAAAAATTTAGCCAACAAAAAGCTTACAGGAACTGAGAAAGATCCAAATTTCTCCAATAGTGCTTGTATGGATCCTCCAGGTACATATTCCAACAGCATAGTTAAGGTTTCATCCTCCCTCTCGGTTCCTAAACATCTCTAAGAAACCAAAACCAATTACAGGGTCAGAAATGTGGAACACTTCAAGACATCACCAGTTAAAACAGATAAAAGAAATTCCCACTCACAATAATTTTCGGATGCGACAGGTTTTCTAAAAGCCTCACTTCATCTTGAAGCACCTTGGTATGAGCCTACTAGCATTAAAACCACTAATTATAAAGTCAAAAACAGCTCACAAATTATACATCAATTAGCAATTTACCATATTTGCCAAAGAAGTGATATGACAAACTGCTGAACCAAAACTTTCATGACTGAAATTTATTTAGGAAAAACCTCCAACACCAACACCTTAGCCAAATAAATTTAAAGGGACTAGTAATAAAAGAAAGAACACAAACAAAACTTAATCAAAACAGGGAAGAAAGAACCAAAAAGAACACTAAACTAAAACTACCAAAACACAGATTAACTAGCTAGTGAAAGAACGAAACCCCTTAACACCCAAGACAGCACAAAGGCAATATCAAAATTGGACCTCACTAATAGCAAATAGGCTCTCCGGATTCAATTGGGAAAACTCCCCTTGGACCAATACCAAAACCTAAGTCAAATCCATACAAAAGTAACAATGCAAAAAAATAAACACAACCCAACCAAAACTTAACAAAACCCTGATTAACAGCCAAAACAGGACAAAGCCAATAAAAAAAAAAAATTTGAACCTCTTTTGCAGCAATAAGCTCTCCGGATTCTGTATTCATGCCCATGTAAACACGGCCAAAGGCCCCGGAACCGATCAAATCGCCCTTCTGCCATTGAATCGAGGCTGTTTCGTCTCTGGGGATTGAAGACATTGGTAGTCAAGGTTTTAGCCAGACTGGATTTTTCAAATGCAATGATTCATTTCATCTTGAAGATTTATTCTTATACTGATGAAAACTTGAACCATCCCATGTTCGAATGGGGTCCAGTAAACCAGAAGCTCCATTCGAGGATTTTATACTTTCTTTCATTTTGACTTGGTCTAGACTCTAGAAGAAAATGCAATCAATGAACGTGGAAATTACATTGCAGCTTCTCCTTTCTCCTTACTCTGCTGTTTTCTAATGGAAACAATTAGAAAAATGCTAAGTTTACTGAAGTGCCATGTTCTGTGGCTCATGCATATTTTCATGGATGCTGCTTTTGTAGTTCCTTCTTTCAAGGACGACGCGCTTCATGGCCTCTGAAATAAAGGGAAATTTCCTTTTACCCTAATTCTAGGGAAGTTTTTCCCTCTTACAACACTCACTTTTTTTTTTCTTCTCACTTATCCATAATAACTCTTATAATATTTGTTTAAGGAAAATTGAAATTGGGAGAGAATCGAGTCGTGCTTTCATTGATAATAGGGGCCTCTTTATATGGAGGATTACAAAACATAGAATTAGAGTTGTACAAGGAAAGATAATCGTATAATTAATCGGATATCTATGAATATCTCCGAGAATATCTCTAATTCTAAACCCTATTACAACTAGGTTAAGTAACCTAGAGTTTGGGCCAGACACATATTCTGGATTTACTTAAACACTCCCCCTTGTGTCGCCCAAACTTGGTGCTCCCCTCATTAAAAACCTTGCCGAGTAACAAAAACCCTGTGGGACAAAAATAACCTCGGTCGAAGGGGAAAAAGAGCACAACACTCCGTTCACGTTTCGAGACCATACATGTTGACATCTCCCCCTGATGTCTGCATCTCCCCCTGATGACAACGGTCATGGGAGTTCGGATAACTTCCGCAAACGATGCTACCAACATGTTTCTCAAAAGTGGAAATTAGGCAATGACTTAGTGAGCAAGTCTGCCACACTGTCCTCAGATCGAACCTAGTTCACTTTGATCTTGAGGAGAGTCTGTTGTTGCTGATTATGCTTGGTGTTGTCGCTTTTGATGTAGCCTTACTTCATTTGTTCAAAACAAGTAGCATTATCCTAAATGCTCGTAGGCTCATCTGTGGTAGACTTCAAACCACAATTGTTCGAACATTCGTAACTATGGATCCAATCCATATACATTCACGAATCACTTCGTGAGGAGAAATAATCTCTGCACTGTTTGAAGATATAGCGATTATGGTCTATTTTGTAGACCTCCAAGATATCACGGTCTTTACCCATGGTGAACACTTAACCAGTTTGGGAATGACTTTTGTATGGGTCAGAGAGATACCCAATATCAGCAAAACCTTCCAAAATACATGTCGTTTGGGATGGGGATATAGGATGCAGGCTAGTGTTGGCGACGTTCCTAGTGTGTGATGGGTCTAAGTCCATCATCTCTTTGTAGGGATAAAACAAGCCCATATCAATCGTACATCTCAAGTACTGAAAGATATCTTTTACACCAATTCAATGACGTCGCGTTGGCGCAAAACTATATCTAGCTAACAAGTTCATTGCAAACGAGATGTCCAGTCTTGTGCATTTAGCTAAGTACAATAATGCGCCTATTGTACTTATGTAGGACACTTCCGCCTCTAGCACATCTTCGCCATCATCCTTCGGACGAAGAGGATTCTTTTCAAGATCAAGACTACGGACGATCATGGGGGTGCTTGAAGGTTTGACCTTGTCAAAATGCCTAAGCATCTATCAACACGATGCTCAAGTTCCAAACCGAGACATAATTGTGTTCTCCCAAAATCCTTCATCTCAAACTCGGTTTTCAAGTGTTCCGCGGTTTCCCTTAACCCTTTAAGGGATTCCAGTGAAGAACATGTCCAACATGAACCGCTATAGAATCCGAAACTTGTTATGGAAACGAGTGGGCATATCCCTTCCCAATCAAGTAGTCACTTTAGTGAGCATTTCAACCTTATTGTAAAATACTCTGTGGTCTAGAGCCACTTGACTTGGGTAAATGAAGTTAACCATGAACCTTCATGTACATTCCGTATCTAGATCCCTATAGAGATACGTAGTGACCACATTTGTAAGTTGCATGATCAGTTCTTCGGAAACTACCAAACTGACAGGATAGTGGAGTGTAATGACATCCATTACGAGAAAATATGTCTCATCGTAGTCGATTCCAGGGCGTTTTGTGAGAAGCCTTGCGCCATAAGGCGAGATTGCCATCTCTTTTTCTCATCACGCTTTCTAACGAAGACCCATTAACCAATAGGTTTTATGTTAGGAGGTGTTGGCATCACTGGCTCAAAAACCCTTCTCTTCGTTAGAGAATCCAACTTAACGTAGATCACATCTTTCCATTTAGGCCAAATTTCTCTACGTTGGAATTCATTCATCAACGGAGCGTGGTTCAATATCATCGGACTCAACAAACTCATGCGCAACGAAATGCTCAACTACATCATCAATTATGATGGAATTTCTATCCCACGTCTCATGTACACTAGTGTAATTTTCATAGAGCTCTATATTCTCAGGAATAGGTTCTAAAGTTGAGGCATCCCCCAACGATAACCATTAATCCGAAAGATTCTCATATGAGACGGATTTTGAGTCTTGATGATCAAAGGATTGGAATGTGCCAAAGTATCCTTCGAACCCACGGGACTCCCACACATCCTAGCTGGGACCATGGCCTATAACTCCAAAATGCCACTCTCTTTGGCATTGGCGCCATGCCTACCTCCATGTAGGGTGTCGCTACATCCTCTCGTAAGGACGTCCATTCTTGCAGGCATGTTTGCAGCATATTTGTCTGATCTTGTCACTTTAACGGGGATCGAGATGAGACATAGTGAGGACAGGCCACAACATCCTGTCGTTCCTGCTGAACATCCGTGTTCTTATCTCCCACTAACGACTGGAATACTGTCTCATCAAAGTGCCGCTAGATCACCTTGCAAGGGCATTAAGTGGCGGATGGTTGTTGGAGTCACAAATCCAACTGAGTTGCCCACTCGCCTGTAAGGACCTATCATAGAGCGATGTGGCGGCCAATTGGCACATAAATGGCACACTCAAATATGCGTAAGTACGATATTTGTACCCAGTCACTAGTTGTAACACAAAGGTAGACTGAGAGGCGGTGGGTCGTAAACTAATTAGCATAGCTGCATGCGATATTGCATCACCCCAAGCTGATATAAGGGGATTGGTGCGCATTACCAATGTCCTGACTACCATCGTAGTTATTTCTGCGAGACCATTTGGGTGTGTTCATGGGAATATGATGTCTGACATCAGTCCCAATGCAATAAGCATCCAAAGTCTTCGATGTAAACTCTCTAGCATCGTCAAGTCCAATTGACAGAATAGGTTGATCCGGGGAGTGAGCCTGTTGTCATATGATATTTGCTAGGAGTGTAGCATAAGTAGCATTACAAGTGGACAATGGCACAACACGTGACCAACGTGTTTGCGTGTCAACCAATCATCATGAGATATTTAAATGTCCTCAAGTTAGTTAAATCTGTCCACAGTATCCCCATGGTTTCTATGTAAGAACAGAATAAGTATTTTCATATCCTTTGTATAAGACGGTCTCAGTCCTAATTTCCCTAAGGAACGGGCTTTGTAAAATGAGCGAGAAGCTTTAGAAGCAACCAATGAGGATTTTGGTTAGGCCTAAAGGTCTGAAACGCTATTTGAAGCAAAGTTGGTGATTGCAACATCACCTGGGGCGCCATCACCATGATGGACGTCATCCATGGTGTCATGGATAGGGACTGTGCCAGCCCTTGGCTGGTGGTGGACGGAGGCGGCGCCCTAGGCAGCAGCGTTGGTCACACTTAGTCCAGGAATCAGCTTTTGATTCATGCTTCGTTTCGCTCGAGAGAAAAGACGTCCATGTGAAGTCTTTAGTAGATTGATCATCATATCATGACCAGGATGACCTATCATGTCGTGACAAATCCAATATGTGTCTAAATCCAAGAGATCTTTTCTCATAACTTCGTTGGATTTAATAGCTCGAATAGTGACATAGAGTCTACTAGAGAGACACATAAACTTCTCTAAGATGCACCTTTATCCTCAATCGTTAGAGGTATTGCAAAGGAACTCATTTCAGTTCTCTACATGCGTTTTCACATGGAATCCGTTGGCTATTCATAGGTGTGATTTGTCCTAAGAACGTAGAGAGTTTTTGTGACAGTAATCAAGGTGCCATTTGGCAAGGGGAAGTTGGGCTATTCCATGTCCTCGAATTAATACTGATGGCCCAGCCATCGTAGTCACAAAGTCATAGGCTCAGAATCAAAATTAAGTCATAATGAAAAGAACTCGAAATTTTATTCATAAGCCAACGGAGTTACATCATTGTCTCTTTAACCAAAGAAAATCTAATCCAAAATGCTAGCTAATGCAAAACAATGATAGTCGTCTAACTTCTTTCGGTAATTCCAAAATAAATGTGACCAGGTGAGTAGAGAGATACCGGTGGAGCAAGGCTCGCTTAAGTACCACTAATCTCAGAACCTTCCTAGACATCACACTTACTTTGGGTGAGCCTACTTTGAAGAAAAACTAAGAGCATCTCCAACAGACTAGCTATTTCAACAAAAAGTTAAAAATTTAGCTAATTTGATATAGTTTAGCACTCCAGCATAATAGCTATATGATACTTAAATTTGGCTTATGTTAAAATCTCTAGCTAAATTTAGCTAGGGAGGAGAGAAAAAATAACATAAAGCTAAACACTCAACGTGGAGCAAAAGTTAGAAATTTACTACTTAAATTTAACTTTTAGATGATTTAGCTAAAAAAAATAGTCTTTACTGTTGGTGATGCTCTAAACCATTGGCATGTACTACAAAAATATATGGCAATTGCCTATTACATCTCTTGGAAAAATAAAGACTTAAATAGAATTGTCGATCTATTGATCTCAGCCATATTTGTAGTCTTTAACCCTTCACTCTAGATCATTATCTTGATCTTCTTTTCCATTGTGAGCTTCTCTTGCTTCACAATATGCTTTGTATGCTGTGACAATTTTTTTCACGAGCTCTACAAATGTGTGCCCAATGACCGGATACTCCACATTGAGAACATACATCTCTTTGCTCAAACTCCATTGATTGAGGTGCTTTGAAAGTGTCATTTAGATGGCTCTTAGTGTTGGTGGCGCCACCAACATGGCTAGAGGCGTTGCCTCCCTCTCTCTTTCCACGTTTACCTCTTCGGTTCCGTGTTCGCCTATTTTGGCGGTTACCTTCACAAGTAGAGCGATTATATGGACCAGAACGTCCAGAAATATCCCTAAGATTAGGGTTTCGCTCTTGGCGCCTTCTCTTAGAGGTACGACTATAATTGGATTCCAGAATATGCTCTGTTTCCATGGATCTCGAATTATAGTTCTTTACAAGGATGTTGTCATGCTTTCAACGACATTCATAGCTCCAATAAGCTCATGAAACCTTGTGATCAGTCCCGCAGTAACATCGATTCGATAGTTCTTAGCAACCATCAATGAAGAGACGGGGAAGGTAGAGAGAGTCTTCTTAATCAACATCGCATCTTTGAACTCTTTACCACAGAATTCCATTAAGGATTTAATGCGAAGTGTTTCCGAGTTGTAGTCAAGAACTGACTTGAAATCACAGAAGCGGAGGCTATGTCATCTCACTTCTAGGTCAGGAAGCAGGGAGTCACGGACTTTGCCAAATCTTTCTTTGAGTGAGACCCACAGCCTTCTGGGGTCTTCTTCATTCATATACTCGTACTGGAGCGAATCATCCATATGACGAGTCATTAGGATGATGGCTTTCGCCTTATTTTCCTCTAAGGCTACTCTATTTGCTTCCAAAGCTTGAGCTTGCCCAACAGTTAACACGTCCTGGCTAGGCTTTAGAATTGTATCCAAGATTCCATCGGCCTTGAGATACTGGCGGACATCACAAACCCACTTGTGATATTCAGAGCCAGTTGTTCCCAATGGAGGAAAGTCCAATTTGTTCAGGTTACTCATCCTGAAAGAGAACAAGAAATTAAGGTTAGTTTCAGAGTGTAAAAGGCTACCACGAAAACATATAAAATTTCTGAGTGTAGTTGCTCACAAGAAATTATGAAATTTCTGAGCGTAATCGCTTCCAAGAAATTCAATTCCAAGAGATATTGGATTAGATCGAAACAATGACGTAAGTGGTCGATCATAAATTCTCTACAAACTCTAAGTTTGGAGATCTCAACAAGCTCCAAGCTGGGAGTGAGCACGAACCCCCATAGTTAGGCTTAATTAGGTCACCCTTATGATGAAGAAAGGGGGGTAGAAGAAGGCAGTTTGCATGTCCCCGAAAAAGAAGATAAATTGAATTTTAAAACTCTAAAAAAGGGGAATTTTTAGAAAAAAAAAAAACCTCGAAATAGATAGCCGGAAAATTTTGGCCCAAAAAAGTTGCCGGAAAAGTCGGAAAAGTGGCCAGAAAGTTGACCAGAAAATGACCGGAAAAGTCGTTGACCGGTGGGCTGACGTGGCACTGATGCTGATGTGGTCTGGTGATGACGTGGCAGGCTGATGTCCATTGCTGACGTGGCAGTGGAGTCCGGTTGATGACATGGCAATGGCTGGGCTTTGACTTCTTCCTTTTTTTTTCTTTTCTTCTTCTGCGTGGGCCGCGTCCCCTTCTTTTTCGTTCTATTTTTCTTCTTCTTCTTTTGTGTGGCCACGTCTCCTTCTTCTTCTGCCCAGCAAGTGGGCTACTCCTTCTTTCCCTCTCTCTTTTTTCTTCTCCTTCTTCTGCCCAGCACGTGGGCTGCTCCGTCCTTTTTTTTTTTCGGTTTTTTCTGCCAATGTGGGCCGCTTCCTTTTTTTTCTTTTTTCTTTCTAGCTTTGAGAGTCTTGAGTCTTCTAGCCTTTTTTTTTTTTGACAGCAGTGCTGCTGCGTTGGTGTGGGGGAAGCGCAAGCGAGACCGGTAACTGGGCTCCTAAGATCGAAGGCTACGATATTAGGGATATTATGGTTTCAAGGTTAGGGTTTCGTGCTGATAACGTGTTTAAGGAAAATTGAAATTGGGAGAGAATTGAGTCGTGCTTTCATTGATAATATGGGCCTGTTTATATAGAGGATTACAAAACATAGAATCAAAGTTGTACAAAGAAAGATAATCGTATAATTAATCGGATATCTATGAATATCTCCGAGAATATCTCTAATTCTAAACCCTATTACAAATAGGTCAAGTAACCTAGAGTTTGGGTCAGACACATATTCTGGATTTACTTAAACACATTATAAGTTTTCTCTAATATTCAATTGAATGTTTTTTTTTTTGGACTAGTTTGCCTTCACACCTCATCTAGAGAGAGAAATTATAAGTCTCCGAATTTGGCCTGAAACCTCACTAGAAGTCATTGGATTTTGGTCGCCGGACTTCACCAGACTTCACCGAATGTCTCTAAAGAGTCATCGCAAAATCTAATAGGTCATTGGAGAGGTCGGGGAGACTTTTATTGCCCTCAGTAAAAACTAATAAAAGTTTTATTGTCCCTCAATAAAATATGTTATTGCCCCTCAATAAAAGTTTTATTGAAGGTCAATAATCAGTAGAAAATGAAGATATTCTTAATTTTGATGTACATCAAACACTTCTAGTCAATAATTGCTCGTTTATTTTTAAAAGCCATACTCTGGATATGTTCTAAGAACAAACCTAAGACTCTTTACTTATTAAGAACGCAATGGTTATTGAGATGTGGTTATACTAGTTCAAGAGACATAGCACCTTGTTGACCATAAATTCTATGAAATCTGGTGTTTTGGTCTTCAATAACAAAAGTGGAATGTTAGCGAAACCAACCCAAACCACTATTCTGGGGAATTCGGTGTCAAAACTAGCAAATCAATAGCTAGCCCTGATTAGACTCTGAATTACGGTAAGTTCGGCTTTGAGATTATAGCTGTCTCGGTTGGTTTTTCCGGTGTATCCTGACAGAATGCGATACCTGTAACTATTTATAAGGATGACTGTGGGGGTAATCAACGATTTTGGCCTACCATTGTGACGGTTCACCTTCACCATAAGTACGCGGGTAATGACGATCGTAAATACAGCGTTAACTACAGTTGTTAATGCCACACCGAAGAAAGGTATTAAGCGCGGACATAATAACATGGCATGATGGCGTTATAACGCGGAGTAATGGCGTTATTCAATAACACCGGAGTAATGACGCCAATGAATAACGCCATAACGCCATAATGTGGAGTGATGGTGATGATGAATAACGCCGGAGTAATGACGCCAATGAATAACGCCATAATGCCATAATGTGGAGTGATGGTGATGATGAATAACGCCGGAGTAATGACGCCAATGAATAGCGTCATAACGTCGCGATGAGGAGCAATTGCGCTATTGAATAGCAAGTAGCGCCACAATGCGGGGCGATGGCGCTATTAGATAACGCCATAACGCCACGATACGGAGGATGGCGTTAATGAATAGCGCCATAAACGCGGAATGATTGTGATAATAAGAACAGTTATCAAAATGGAATTTAACGCCACTTACGGTGTAATTTCTCATTCACCTATATAAGGGAGGCTCAACGTCCAGGTAATCCATCTGATTCAGACTTGTTTTACTCCACAACTAAGAAACATACTGACTTAGGCATCGGAGGGTTTTCTGCAGGTACCCCCCCTTCTCCTCGAGCGGACGGTCAAACTCTAGGTCAACGCTCGAAGGAAGCTTCTCGAAACTCCCCGGTCAGCTCCCGCTCCAGTCCGCATTAATTGTTGGGTCAAACTCCTCTACGGAATTTTTCACCTCCAACAAGTGGCGCCGTCTGTGGGAAACACTTTTCCCTAAAAAAGTGATGGCGGGAGCTGTGCCTGATGGAATCCCCTTTCTGTCGCTAAGGACTGGGAGCGACGAAGTCCAACCCCCTGACCAGCCCCTGAATGAGCCTTTCCTAAACTTGGTCGGAGATCTAAACTTGCCTCCAGTTGGTGAGGCACAAACGCTGAGACAAGAACTTGAGCAACTCCGGAAGGAAAAACAGGACCGAGAAACTCATCAACGGAGAAGGCTCGAAAGGGTCCTCCAGCTCGACAACGACTCTTCGGATGAAGAGATCAGCGATGCCCACCACAACCACAGGGTAACCAACACAATAGCTGGTGGCGCAGGTGAAACCTTGGTTGAGAGATTGAGCGGCACGCTGAACTATAATGGTAGAATCGGGGCAGGACGCCACAAGAGACCGCGCAATGAAGAATGGCGAGAGAAGATGGAGAAGATGATCGAACAGTGCAAGCGCACTGGCCCTCGAGAACTCGCGGCCGAAATCGCAAGAGACGTCGGTGCGTCTCCATTCACCAATGACATCCTCAATGCGGCGAAACCTCGCAGATTCACCACCCCCGTTTTCCAAAAGTATGATGGGACTACTGACCCGGTAGACCACATTAAGGGGTACAAACAGCAGATGTCCATCGAGACAACCGACGAGAAACTGATGTGCAAACTTTTCCCTTTAAGCCTCACAGGGACCGCGTTGACATGGTTCCAAGACCTCAGGCCCCAATCAATCCTAGATTTCGAAACGTTGAGCCAAACCTTTATCTCCCAATATTTCTGCAGTCGCAAGCAAAAAAAGGACATGGCGACCTTATTCAACACCAAGCAAAAAGTAGGAGAGAAGATCGATTGTTTCTTCAAGAGATTCAAGGCAAAGATGATGCACATCAATTGTGACCCTCAATGCGCGGCAATCGCCTTCCGTGAAGGACTCTTCCCAGGTACCCCCTTATATGAAAATCTATTACGCAACCCGCCAAGAGACATGGATGATATTATTATAAGGGTCGAGGGTGAAATCCGGGTCGAGGGGGCAAAAACCAGGTAACATAGACAGATGTTCTTCCTTTTAATAATCATTTGTTTGATTTTCATTTCCTTTAGTATTTGTAATGTATTTGTGGCCAGTAGCCAGATTAAATAAAATATTATTTGCTTAACTGGTGTGATTTAATGGTAAACCTTGCCCGCCGAACAAACGGGGATAGCTATAACTGAATCTCATTTCATAATCAATACATGAGGCCGGTGGCCGGAATGTAAGTGCAAGGCCGGTGGCCGAAATATAGGTGTAAGGTCGGTGGCCAAAGTGTGTGTGTGAGGCCGGTGGCCAAAAGGAATGTATGAGCCGGCCAAAAGGAATGTATGAGACCGGTGGCCAAAATGTATGTGTGAGGCCGGTGGCCAAAAGAAATGTATGAGGCCGGTGGCCAAAATAAATAATATATTGTTTATTAGACTTGAAGGAAAATGGGGGCAACTCTGTGTCCCATACAAAAACTAATTCTTCACCTTGAGGGCAATCCATGAATTCATCATATATGGTTTGATTTCGAACTCTTGTTGCTCTGAGTAAATTTGTGTTTTTTCATTGTTATTGAACTTTTCTTAAGCGCCGGTTCTTGGTAAGAACGACATTGATATAGAGGCGACAGACTATTACTCTTCCTATGTTTTTGAGAACACAGCAACGAAAAATATGGGGAGAAAAAAAAAAAAAAAAAAAAAAAAATCTCTTTGCAAGGAAAAAGGCTCTCAACGACGACGAGGGAAAAAGCTATCGCTGAGGAGGCGAACTCTAAAGGATATGTAAATTCGAAAAGCATTAAGCGTCACTTGGTCGAGGTGTCAAATCTTGTCGAGGTTCAAGGGGAAGGTCATAGTTGCATCAAGGCTAGGAGGAGTAGGAGATCATACCGCTTTGAAAGAGGGAACCTCAGAGTTAGGCTCGGGTGGAGGTCGGGGCCAGATTTTAGAAATTTCCTCTTAGGACGAGTGTCCAAAGAGAAAATTTGGGGGCATTGTGGGGGTAATCAACGATTTTGGCCTACCATTGTGACGGTTCACCTTCACCATAAGTACGCGGGTAATGACGATCGTAAATACAGCGTTAACTACAGTTGTTAATGCCACACCGAAGAAAGGTATTAAGCGCGGACATAATAACATGGCATGATGGCGTTATAACGCGGAGTAATGGCGTTATTCAATAACACCGGAGTAATGACGCCAATGAATAACGCCATAACGCCATAATGCCATAACGCCATAATGTGGAGTGATGGTGATGATGAATAACACCGGAGTAATGACGCCAATGAATAACGCCATAATGCCATAATGCCATAACGCCATAATGTGGAGTGATGGTGATGATGAATAACGCCGGAGTAATGACGCCAATGAATAGCGTCAATAACGTCATAACGCCGCGATGAGGAGCAATTGCGCTATTGAACAGCAAGTAGCGCCACAATGCGGGGCGATGGCGCTATTAGATAACGCCATAACGCCACGATACGGAGGATGGCGTTAATGAATAGCGCCATAAACGCGGAATGATTGTGATAATAAGAACAGTTATCAAAATGGAATTTAACGCCACTTACGGTGTAATTTCTCATTCACCTATATAAGGGAGGCTCAACGTCCAGGTAATCCATCTGATTCAGACTTGTTTTACTCCACAACTAAGAAACATACTGACTTAGGCATCGGAGGGTTTTCTGCAGGTACCCCCCCTTCTCCTCGAGCGGACGGTCAAACTCTAGGTCAACGCTCGAAGGAAGCTTCTCTAAACTCCCCGGTCAGCTCCCGCTCCAGTCCGCATTAATTGTTGGGTCAAACTCCTCTACGGAATTTTTCACCTCCAACAATGACTCTGAGACCTGTCAAAGGAAATACACACCGTCTGAGGGACAGACCAAACTAATCGGTCTATACCTCTGATGCTCAAGTCATATATATAATTTGATAGCGTAACAGTGATAGATAAGAAGTTATTATGTACCTAATGAAGGTTGTTGAATTGACTTATATCCTCTCAATAAGGAAAGAGGTTTCCCTATTCTTCGATGTGGGACACCGTCCACTAGTTTGCAGGTTCTGGTGCACACTTTTGGAGGCATTTCCAGGCTCGGTGGTGCCTGCCATTAAGAACAAGAACAAGAGAGAGACTTCTGAATTCTGATGACCTCCTTCATTAGGTTAATTAACTGCTAATAAAGACATTTACAATACTTCATCTAGTTCTTGTTGAGGGTACAACAAGCCATCATCAACAGTCAGTAAGGGTGGAGTTCCAGAGGGAATGCAAGCGTCACCGTTCTCACCAGTAAATATGCACAGAGCTTCTGTTTCCCACACAACTGCATCAAGCTTTATATGCCACTCATTGAGTCATTTCATTAGAGTGTTGAAGTTCATCTCTACTCCCCGATTATCTTACTGCGGTATCGCTTCAATATTATCACAACACGTACACATGAATAGGTGCGCGCTCAGATGGATAATGTGTGGAGTACCACCCACAACCTCAATGTTTTGTCGAATTTGAATTACCTTTTAAACTGTATCAGAACACAGCGGATACAAAAGAAGTAATTCAAGCAGTCACACTGTGTAAAGTAATTATGCAATGGGATGTCTAACAACGTACTCCACCAACTTGGTTATAGCAACAAGTTGAGGGTGCATGCCATTTTAGTCATGGTTAAAATTGGGTTTAAGGCGCTCCATAACAAAACACCAAAATGATTATGATTCATCCTCCAGTACAAAAATAAATGAACAATATTGGGGACAAAAGATCACTCATACTCTGACAATAACCAAGATCGAAGTGACACTTTCGTAAGATGAATTTGATAGTTTCGTAATTTCTTCAGGACACATGGAAAACTTGGTTGTAATACCCAGTGAATTTTTTTTGTCTTTTTGGTCAAATAGTTCATTCATTAACAAAACAATTACAAATGTAGAAGTAGAAGTACATATATAAGGAAGCATAGGTCCTAAACTCACAAGTCCAATAGACAAAAGCTTAATTAACCTACATTCAACAGAAAATAACACACCAAGACTCAAAAAGCCCAATGTAATACCCAGTGAAGTTGATACGTGGAAAGAGAAAAGACGGAGACCTTTCAGTTACTAACACAAATAACTGAATACTCAAAGTAAAGATCAAACAGTAAGTGCTTTGGGAATCATGAACATTTATTTTTTTTCCAATTCATCATGAATATGAGACACTTCTATAATTTATTAGCTTCTTAATCGATATGTGTGGTTTTAATTACAATCAAATGGGGAGGCTAAAAGTTTTCACTTTTTTTTTGTTTTTTTTTGTTTGATATATCAAAGAAGGTAGGCTAACGTTTCCATGGCCTTATTAAGTACATAGATGAAGAGAAAAGAATCAGATTTTAGTCCCGAAAAATGACGACTAAGAAGAACAAGAAATCTCAAGCTAAAAAGATCGATCAAGAGCAATTGCATGGCTTTGAGAAATGGATTAAGCACTACAGCAGCAACCAAACCATACTGCAAGTCGGAGAAGGAGACTTCTCGTTTGCTCTTTGCATAGCTAGACAATTTGGCTCTGATAGGAACATGATTGCAACTTCTCTCGACTCCAAAGGTATTAGCTCAATAAACTGACTTTGTGTTAGCTCGATCTATTGTAGTTTCTTTATTATCTTGTGCATACATTTCTTTTTGAAATGTTTGGTACTGAACCAAATGCATGAAAAAAATATAAATGGACCAAACAGTTAATTTATTCCCCAAACTCTTCAAATAAGAGATTTCCAGCTGGTTGAAAATTGTATTTGTGCTAATTGGTAGGGGAGTTGATCAAATATTCAAAAGCTATGAGCAATTTGAGGGAGTTAGAGAGCAGAGGATGCCAAATTTTGCACGGGGTAGATGTCAACACCATGCTCCATCACCCTGAACTTATTACTAAACAGTTTGATCGAATAATTTATAACTTTCCTCATGCTGGTTACTTGAAAGGCCTCCGTCGTTCATCAGAAAAGAATAAGTCCCAAATTTTGTAAGTTCAATCCTATAGAGTACGTAATGCATACATGTTGATATTAGATCCTCGATCTGCTTTTGTTTTTGAGAAAAAGTCATAGACAGTTCAAAAACTTTCAGTCAATCAACACTTTACATACATCCATATGATATCCATGTGTCCACAAGTGCGCTGTTAGCGTGTATTTTTAGTGTTTACATTTGTTGTTTCCTTTTTATTCTTTCAGTACGACTTTCTTTATTTGAGTACCATAGCTGGGGCAAAAAACATAAGCATAAGATGATGTTGCTATAGTACTGTTTATGTGTCTGAATCAAGTCTTTTAGAGTTGGTGTGAACCATTTTCTTTACATATATATAGTGTTTGATTTTTCAATAACTTATTTTGGATTTGATATCTGCACAAGAAATATAAGCTTTTTATGTCGTACTTTTTGATGAAACTCTTCATCAAACCTTGATTACTGCCTGAAGTCATCGACAATTTTCAGGTTGCATCAGATTTTGGTGAGGGGATACTTCATGAACTCACGGGAGATGCTGACTAAAAATGGAGAAATTCATGTCACACACAAGACAACATATCCTTTTAGTGAGTGGGAAATAGTAGAGTTAGCAGAGGAGGCTGAGTTATTCTTGGTTAATGAAGAAGAGTTTTACAAACTGGATTATCCGGGATATGAAAACAAGAGAGGAGATGGGATTTGCGACGAGTCATTCCCGGTTGGGAAGTCTAGCACCTTCATCTTTGCCAAGCGGTTGTACCCTAATACGAGGTTCCACCCAGGTACTTTGAGTATCAGTACATGGCCTGCTGATATAGTAGATATGGCTTGCACCTATTTAGATAGCTTGGAGATGAAGAAATCCAACCGCGGCCATAAAGCCTAGGGAGTGTGTTCTCCTATTGATACTGGGTCTATGATAGATCATCTTTTGATATTTTTCCAAGCCTAGCTTACTAAAGGAACTGTGACATAATTGAGGGGAGCAACATGATACAACCTTTCGTTACTAATCTCACTTTCATTGTTATCTCAAAAGATTGTTTCCATGTTTGAACTTGGATGTATATACATAAATAGACCGGCCAGAAAACATTCCAACAGCATAGTCAATGTCTCGTCCTGCCGCTCTATACATAATTAAATGTCTCTAAGAAACCAAAACAAAGTATAGGGTCAGAGAAGACCTCCTCAAGAGTTAAAAGCATTCACAACAAATTCGGATAAGACGTACTTCTAAAAGCCTCTTTTCTTCTGCTACAGAATCATAAGAAAGCTTGAGAAACCTTCAAATCTATTCACATGATAATAATTCAAGGAAATAATAAAGACGCCATGAATGGCATTAGTTCTCTATGAGTTGGTTAAAGAAAGCGAATCAGAAATCAAGCTTAAAGAAAAAAGAAGGGTTTTTGTCTATTTACCCCATTTTTAGAGATTTTTTTTCCCACTTACCCCATTAAGTTTTTTTAATTCCCTCTTACCCAAGACACTCTAAGGAGGTCTTCCTTAATACTTCATTAAGATTTTTTTTAATACCATTTTACCCTCACCCCTTTGAAACTTTTTTTTTTTTGAATAATGGGGTTTGGAACCCAGTCAGGCTGGGAGGCTCATCCCCACGCCCATATTATTATTTATTATATTTTGCCGCATCAGGGGGGACGTAATACCTGAACCCTGAGCGTTCATTGGCATAGTACAATTATCCTCCTAGAGAACATCCTGTAATAAACCAGGTGCCTCATCTAAAATAGGACCAATAGAATGGTCTAAGCTAGCAAAGAGCACTAAACGATCAGCCACTATTTGCTTCACGAAAGATATGCCGAATTCTAATAAAATCAAACTCTTGCAAATAACCCTTACAGTCATCAAGAATGCGGCTTACCTCAGAGGAGCCCCCACCATGATGAGTCAAAGCAGCGACCACTGTCGAAGAGTCGCTCTCAAGTTCCACCACCTTCCAACCTTGGCTAATAGCCCATGCTAACCCTACTCTACAAGCCTCGGCCTCCCCATGCAAAGCTGAACCCATATGTGGAACAAACTTGGACCACACCCCTTTGAATCTGCCCAACTCATCACGTGCAACCACTCCAATTCCACCATTTCCAAACTCACTCCGAAACGCACCATCAACGTTGAGTTTCAGACTACCTCGAGGTGGAGCCACCCACTTTTGCACAGTCACTCTCCTATCTTTCTTGTTGTTCCTCTGAGGGTGTAGACGTTGGTAATCACCCAGCAATTGCATGGACCAGGCTACTGCATGCATGGGATTAAAGCTACCCCCATTCCAAACCAACCTATTCCTTTCTTCCCAGATGGACCAAAGACCTATGAAGAAAACATCCACTTCCTCTTTCTTTAATCTACCCACCATATCATGAATCCATTCCCTCATAGTTAGAGCTGCATGATTGCGGGCCCTCAACCCCAGGGCACTATAGAGCTAAAAACATGCAACAACGTTACAATTTTTGAACACATGCAAACTGGATTCAACGTCTCGTTTGCAAAAAATACACGAAGCATCCTCCAAATGTACCTTTCTTCTTAAAGCATCTTTTGTAGGTAAAATATTCTTGATAAGTCTCCAAACAAAAGCTCTCACCTTGGGCTGAACATTGGCACTCCATACCTTCTTCCACAAACCTCGCATTCCGTCGTGGCCACTAGAGGTAGATGCTTGGGTGAGCATTGAAGCAGTCCACCCAGCAATATGATAACCGCTTTTCACTAAGTACACTCCATGCTTGTCGAAGTGCCATATCAGCCTATCCTCCGGTCTTCTCCAACTAAGACTAATTTTTTGAATGATATCTATCTTATCTGCTGTAAACACCCCCTCTAGCCGATCTACTACCCATTCGTTAATCTTCGGATCTTTCAAGTTTGACACCAACAAATCTTCCAAACCCTCCATCACCGGTAAACATGGTCTAAAAGTGTATGGATGAGGGATCCATGGATCAAACCAAACCGATATATTCTCACTAGTACCCACCTGGAAACGTAGTCCCTTCGTTAACAGCTCCTTTCATTTCATGAGGCTCCTCCATGTATAAGAATCACCTGGGTCAACACACGCATTTAAAAAACTAGTATGAGGATAATACTTAGCTTTGAGTACTCGTGCAAGAAGCGAATCCGGAAACTTAATCAGCCTCCATCCTTGCTTAGCTAGGAGTGCCTGATTAAAATGCCACATATTCCGGAACCCCACCCTCCTCTTTCAGAATGCACAACTTGTCCCACGCAACCCAATGGATTTTCAGATGATGTTCCGTGTCTCCCCACCAAAACTCTGCCATACATCTGTGCATCTCAAGACATAGGTGTTTAGGGAACTCAAAACAGCTCATCACATATGTCGGGACTGACTGGAGAATAGCTTTGATCATCACTTCTTTGCCGGCCACACTGAGTGTTTTGTCCTTCCAATTCTTCATCTTGTTCCTCGTTTTTAATTTCCATGATAAACTGAAATGCCTCTGTCTTAGAGTAACTAACCTCGGTAGGGAGACCCAAATACTTGTCATGCTTGTCAACACTCTCTACCCCTAAAACCGCCGCTAACTCCACCTGCAACTCCATATGTACATTTTTCGAAAACGAAATACAACTCTTCAGGAAGTTCACTTGCTGGCCCGAGGCCTCTTCATATTGCTGCAAAATTGCCTTCAGCCTCTCACATTCTTCCTTCTCTCCTCTCATAAAAATAAAAGAATCATCAGCGAAAAACAGATGGCTAATTGATGGTGCTCCAGTAGCAATTGTCACCCCATGCAGCATGTTTTGTCGCTCAGCCCTTGATAGCATTCTGGACAAACCCTCAACGCAGAGCAAGAATAAGTAGGGGGAGATGGAATCCCCTTACCTCAAGCCCCTAAAAGGAATTAAACGACCCCTGGGTTCACCATTCAGAATAAACAAATAAGATATTGTTTCAACGCACCTCATAATCCAGTTCACCCAAAGGCGATCAAACCCCATACTTGTCATAACAGCTTCCAAAAACTTCCACTCAACCTGTCATATGCCTTACGCATATCCATCTTTAAGGCCCCAAACCCATGCGATCCACCACTTCGCCTTTTAAGGAAATGAGAAATCTCAAAGGCAAGTAAAGAGTTATCGGATATCTGCCTACCTGGTACAAAGGTACTTTGGTTTGGCGCAATAACCTCTTGTAGCAAACCTTTCAACCTGTTAGCCATAACCAGTTTATAAATTACATTGCATAGACTAATGGGACGCAACTGTTGCATATGCTCCAAATCCTTGACCTTTGGAATCAAAGTAACATATGTTCCATTGACTTGCCTCATGTGAGCTTCCGAGTTCATGAAACATCTAACTGCCCTTGTCACATCCTGTCCCACCACTGACCAGAAATGCTAATAGAAGATGGGAGAGAATCCGTCGGGCCTAGGAGCTTTCAATGGGTGCATCTGTTTAAGCGCTGCGAAAACCTCTGCCTCCTCAAACTCCCTGGTAGCACAGTATTCATCTCTCTCGTAACAACTGGGGGGAAAAGATCCGTAAACACTTCCACATTTGTAGGATTGGTAGTTGAGAAAAGAGTTCCATAATAATCTAGGATAATTTTTTCCAAGTCAGACTCCTCAGTACACCAAACTCCTTCGCTATTGTACAAGCCCTTGATAATGATTCGTTTCCTCCTGTTACTTGCACTCTGATGAAATAAACTTGTGTTTAAATCTCCATCTTTCAACCATAAAACACGGGCACGCTGTCGCCAGAATAAAGACTCTTGCTGCAACAACTCATTCAACCTTGTTTCCATAGCAACCCTTGCTTCCTCAGGAGGACCAGATATTGACTTGTCGAAAAAAATAGAAAGCTGGGCCCTAAGCTTTTCAATTTCAGCCTTTAGGCTTCCAAACCTCTCTTTGCTCCAATCCAAGAGCAATTGCTGAGTATTACTAATCTTCTTGCATACCGACATGAACGGGTTTCCATCTGAGACCTCCTCCCAGCCCTACTTTATGATGCCACCACAGTCCTCCTCCTGAAGCCAAAATTTTTCAAACCGGAATCGTTTCTTCTTCCTTCTCTGCCTTGGCCCCATTATACGCACTTCCAATAAGATGGGAAGGTGATCAGACTTGGATGGGTTAAGATGCTTCACCTTGAAGCCTAGAAGATATCAGTCCAACTCTTTGTAGCCATGAAACGATCCAAGCGACACTTAATAACCTATCCAGCACAGCGACCTCTCTAAGTGAAGCATGGACCAATGAAATTTAGGTCAAATAACTCACAATCATCCGCACAACTTTGGAACACCTCCATCTGCCTTATACATCTAGGTGGACCCCCTTCTTTTTCTAGTGCACGTAGAATCTCGTTGAAGTCTCCCCCTACAATCCAAGGGAAGCCATTGTTCTGCCTTAACCTCCTGAGCAAATTCCACGTTTCATGTCTTTGTTCAACTTTAGGGTGCCCATAAAACCCAGTGAAATGCCATCTATTAACATCCCCCACACTACCCACCAGAACGTCTATGTGGTGCTCCGAGTATGAGCGAAGCGCTACATCAACATCCTCCTTCCACAGAAGACACACTCCACCAGCCCTGGTTATCCTTCCATTGGGATTTCTTTCCATCTTACACGGGAACGCCAACACGTTTTTAAAGCCAATTTGAAAATGAACTCTATCAATCTCTTGTACAGTACACTTTGTCTCAGTAAGAAAAATCAAGTAGGAAAAGTTGAGGACCACTAGCCCTTTCAGCCCATGCACTGTCCAAGGGTTCCAGATCCCTTGGCAGTTCCAACACAACACATTCATGGTTCGTGATGGGTCGAAGCCGGACCCATCACTGAGGAACGTTGAGTACACCCTTTTTGTGAGAAACCACATTCACCGAAACCTTCTTCAACGAGTACCATGTCTGTGTCACCTTACCGGGCCGAGTGGTTGGTGAGTCCAGCCTTTTCTCTGGCCCACCAGCTGTCCCCCCAGACATACCATTCCCTTTAGATTGTGGGCCTGTCCCAGCTCCCATTAGTTGCTGACATGTCTAATACATGAGTAATTAAATGCCCCACCCGATTCTCAATCATCTTCCCCTGTTTCTTCTGCAAAGTCAAGTAACATTTCCCTCCCTTTTCGACGTCAACTCCCCTAACTTCGGATCTTGATTGTTAACTTGCGGAACATCTGCAATCATTGCATTCTCCCCTGTCTCCTTAACACTAAATCGACCCCCCTTGTCACCATTAATTTCTTTACCAAACTTAGCCACCCCTCTTGACTGGGCAGTTAATGCCAATTCCAAATCAGTGCCAATCAACACTGGGATCTCCACCAAATTACTCTCCAGAACTCCCACCTCCGTCGGAGCAACATTCCGGCCACTCCCCACCTTTGTTCTCTGTTTCTTAGCTTGTCTCCCCAAACTCACATCCTTACCCCCTAAGGAATCAATCTCCATTGTCATCTCGTCCCCACTAACCTGTGGGTCATCTAAACCATCCCGTTCAGCCCTCGTCCTAGTGAGGCCGGAGATAGGAAGCTCCGGCGCAGTCATCACCCAACCAGTCTGCCTTCTTGGTCTCAACCCAAAACGCCAGCCTCCACCACTACCAGTAGACTCACCATCCAACCTGGGAACTTTCATTTGGGCCAATAGCCATTCCTCTTTTCGCTCAGCATTGAGTAGGGAGTCATAGGCCGGTTCAGTTAATTCGCTGCTAGTCTTCTGGGACATCTACCCCCTGTATGCTTTAACAATCCGCAGAAGAAGTAGAAATGAGGTAGTCTTTCATATTCTAGATCGAAACTTCGACTCTCCGGCCACCCTGCCAGTTTGAATAGAACAGCCTTCTTGAGAGCCACCTCCATACGAATTTTCAAATAGTCCCCCAGAATGCCAGCACTCTTCCCCCTCTCTGCCCGAGCAAACACCCCCACACCTTGTCCAATACACCTCCCTGTGCTTTGAATGCTTCTCTCCTCCATGTAAATAGGTGGAAGACCCCTAATTCGTACCCAGAAGAATTGAGTACTAAGAGAGACCTGCATTGGGTCTTCCCCGCCACAGCAAGAAGCGCCTTCTCAAAAGATCAAAGGCTTCCTTTGACAACCCACTTCAGATCAGCCTCTCTCTTGAACGAGAACAGAATCCTATTACTTCCTGCCACCCTAGACGCCGTGATTCTCATCCGATCTGGGGGGTCCGATTTTGGAATCCATAATCCCTTCATAACTGTACATACATGTACATTTGCAAGCATAATTAGCTATAATGGGCCATGCTCACTGTACCGCCAAAGGTACTAATTCCAACCAAAGGAATGACATGCGGACACACCGCCAGGCGGGCTACAGCCTCGGCGTCGGACCGCCTCCAGATCGCCACCGACGCGCCGCCACGCGCCGCGCCAAGTTAGCATCAGAAGCTTCTGAAACTAAGAACTGAAGCATATCAGTCCCACATCGAAAACAAAGACAAGATCAGTCTCTTCCTCACCTATAAAAGGTTCTCTCCTCTCTCCTCATTAATTACGCATTCAATACTTACCTACTGTTACTTTGTCAACATAAATACATTGACTAACTTAGGCATCGGAGAGTTGAAGACCGCCCAGCGTGGTCTCCCTCTGACGCCCGTTGTATTTTACTTGACAGGTAACGGGAATCGCAACATTAATACAAGTACCGATCCGCCCACCGGATCAGCGTTAACTAAGGTTTGGCTACCGCTAGACTTTTAGACATTAACATTGGCGCCGTCTGTGGGAACCCTTGAACTAAAGGTCATCCCGCTACAATCACCATGACTAACGACAGCGGGGGAAACGCTGAAGAGCAGGCGGAGCTCCCCGCCATTCCCCAGCCCTCCGACCCCGCGATCGGCGTTAACCGCGCACTATTCACAACCCCGGCCAATCCCGGTGGTGAGGCAAACCCAGGCAGCAGCCGCCCGTCAGGCCAGGATCTCGTCACCATGTACGAGATAGCACTGGCGGACCTTCATAAGGCAAACAGGGAGCGTGAGGAGGAGCGTAGAGAGAAGGCCGAAGCCCAAAAACAGGTGGCTGCGCTCATGACACGTTTTGAGGAACTAAAAAACACTTTGGCGGCCACCGACCGCCCGGCACAGAGCGAGCAGTCACGCAGCACCAGGCGTAGTCGACCCAGCGCCGGCACGACAGCGCCAGGGCCAGTCATACAAATGCACGTACCGCTGAACCCACCGGGGTTGTCAGGAATGGGACCACCGCCCATACCCCAACTAATGTTAGAACATACGGCGGAATCCCTTCCGCACGCCAACAGCTTGAATGTCAGGGCAAGGACTGAGGGTGATCCGCCCATACCTAGGCGCAAGCCAACTCGGCGGGGGAGTCAGGCCGATTCCGCCGGCGATACAACCGCCCAGTTATTGGAAAGGATGCACCAACTGGAGCAGAGGTTAATCCGGGCGGAGACGGGCGTCCCGACATCAACTCGGAACCCGCTGTTCACTTCCAGACCCGGCCCCTTTTCCGCCGCGATCCTACAGGCCGTCAGGCCAACATATGCAAAGACCCCAAAAATGTCGCCATATGGCGGAATGACCGATCCCTTTGTCCACATGGACACCTTCAAGAAGGTCACCAACAACAAGGGATTCGACGACGCCACCTTGTGCCATCTGTTCAGCGAAACATTGGACGGCGAGGCGATGAACTGGTTTTTTGAATGTCCGCCAGGATCGGTTGGCTCATTCCATGCACTGTCGCATGCTTTCCTCTCCCGCTTCATCCTATTGTCCGCCGGACATCACAACACAAGTCAGCTGTTCAGCGTCAAACAGGGGGAGGACGAGTCACTGAAGGCCTTTGTCACAAGATGGCGAGCGGCAGCATCTCAGTGCCGCGACCTGGACAAAACTATGGCGTCGGCAGCCTTCAGGAAGGGACTCCTCAAGGGACCGTTCCTCTATCACCTCAATTACAACCATCCCAATGCAACGTACGACCACGTCATGAGTGAGGCGGTCATTCACGCCCAGGCGGAATTCATCACATATGGAGAAACACCACCACCAGCAACGCCAGCAAAATCAGCACAACCATCTTCCAATCACCAGGAAGCCGCTGATAAACCCCCCTCAGCTCCGCCAGTTGACAAGAAAAGAGAGTGGCAGCAGGGCGGCCACCAAACCAAGCGGCAGAAGGGACAGCATTTTTATAAGGGAAACCGCCCAACTCATGGGGACAACAACAACAAGCAGACGGAGTCCTCACAGCGGTATGCAGTTTTCACGGTCCTAACGGCCTCATATGAAGATATCTATAATCAGTGCAAGGATCAGATCCCACCGCCACCCCCTCCAAAGTACCCAAAAACGGGCAAACCCAGGAACACCGGCAAGTGGTGCAAATACCACGCGGACAGCGGCCACAATACAAACAGCTGCAACGCCCTCAAAACAGCCATTGAGACTTTATACCGTGACGGCAAGTTGGAGCAATTCAAGGTACGCCAACCACCGCCAGTGATTGCCAACGTAGAAACCTTGGGCCGCATCAACACCATCGATGGCGGTGCTCCAATCACCAGCATGTCTCACAGGGCAAGAAAGCGCTATGCACGCGCTAACCACCCAAAGGAGGTTTGCAACATCCGCTATGAAAGATCCGCCAAACTCCCGAAGTCAGGATGGGAACCTATCACCTTTTCAGAGGAGGAGGAGCGCGGAGTACATTTACCCCATGACGACCCATTCTTAGTCGATGCCATTCTTGGCAAATTCTCGGTGGGGAGAATCTTGGTAGATAGCGGATCCGCTGTCAACGTCATCTTCAGCGGCTGCTACGACCACCTCAAGCGGAACAAGAAACTACTCCAGGATCATGAGCCACTGCTCAGCTTCTCCGGAGACATCACACAACCACTAGGGTCGGATTACATGCGACTAGTTATTGGCACTAGTCCCTGTATGGCGGAGGTGCACACGGAATTCATTATCGTCGACTGTCCCAGTTCGTACAACGCCATCATTGGTCGACCAGCGCTTAATAAGCTCAAGTGCATCATTGCCGGATACATGCTTCTCATGAAGTTCCCCACGCCCAATGGCACAGGCTGTGTGAGGGGAAGCCAACAGCTGGCACGAGAATGCTATTCAACATCTGTAGCGCGGTCAACGCGCCGCCATGAAATCCTGACAGTGGGTAATGACCCACCACCACCGAATATCTTTGAGGATCCTAGAGATGAAGAGAAGAAATATGTAATGAAGGAGCCGGTCAACCCGGACACGTCACTGAAGGCCGTCTGCATCTCAGACGAGCATCCTGAGAGGACAGTCCGCATAGGCTCCCAGCTAGACCCAGAAGTGGAGGCAGAACTCACTCAGTTCTTACGTGACAACGCCACCGTCTTTGCATGGTCCTATGCAGACATGCCTGGCATCTCCACTGAAATAATCACCCATAAACTGACCATCAAACCTTCTTTCTATCCTATCAAGCAGAAGCGGAGGGCCTTTGATGAGGAAAAATACCGGGCAATCGGACAGGAGGTCGCCAAACTACGGGACATTGGATTCATCCGCCAGGTCATCTACCCCCAATGGATCTCAAATCTGGTAATGGTGAAGAAGCCCAGCGGCAAGTGGCGGATGTGCGTCGACTTCAAAAATCTAAACAAGGCATGCCCAAAGGATAGTTTCCCGCTACCTCGTATCGATCAGCTGGTCGATGCAACCGCCGGACACGAACTCCTCAGCATGATGGATGCCTTCTCTGGATACAATCAGATCAAAATGCACCCCAGCGACCAAGAATGCACCACCTTCACCACCGACAAAGGCCTTACTGCTACAATGTCATGCCTTTTGGTCTGAAGAACGCCGGTGCAACTTATCAGCGGTTGATGAATGCAATGTTCGCTGAGCATCTGGGAAAAATCATCGAGGTCTATGTGGACGACATGCTAGTCAAGAGCATAAAGGCCAGCGGACATGTGGCAAACCTCAGGATCATAGTAACCATCCTCCTGGCCTATGGTATGCGCCTCAACCCAGAAAAATGTTTCTTTGCAGTCACCGCTAGCAAATTTCTGGGTTACATCGTCAGCGAGCGAGGTATCGAGGCTAACCCAGACAAGGTACAGGCCATCCTTGACCTGTCGGACCCGAAGTATAAGGTAGACGTCCAGTGTCTCCAGGGCAAGTTGACCGCCCTTTCTCGATTCATCTCCCGACTTACTGACAAGTGCGCCCCATTCTTCAAACTTCTCAAAACAACTCACAAGAAGGTCATTGACTGGAACCCAGAATGTCAGGCGGCGTTCCAAGGTCTAAAGGAATATTTGGCGGCAGTCCCTCTCCTTTCTGTCCCTGTCCAAGGAGAGACACTATTCATATATCTGGCGGTCTCGGCAACGGCAATAAGTTGCGCCATTGTTCGGCGGGAGGGTCAGGATGAACTCCCAGTATTCTACGCCGGCAGAGGTATGAACGGAGCAGAAACAAGGTATCCACCGTTGGAACAGCTGGCGCTTGCACTTATCGTTGCCGCCAGACGCCTTCGGCAGTATTTCCAGGCTCACACGATCCATGTGTTGACCAATCAACCGCTGAGACAGGTGATGCAGAACCCTGAACACTCAGGGCGACTCAGTAAGTGGGCAATTGAGCTCAGCGAATTTGACATCGAGTACAAGCCAAGAACCGCCATGAAGGGCCAGGCAGTAGCAGACTTCATCGCTGAACTTACTGAGCGTCAGCCAGAACCCGATACTCAAGCACAGCCCGGAACAGAAATGGTAACCAGTACAGGGGTACTTACCCCACAGTCGGATTGGGACCTACATGTGGACGGCTCCGCCTGCGCCAAGGCCAGCGGCGCCGGAGTCATCTTAACCGGACCCGGGGGACTGAACGCAGAATATGCGTTGAAATTCAACTTCAAAGCTTCAAACAATATGGCGGAGTACGAGGCGCTCATCGCCGGCCTACTCCTCGCCATTGACTCAGGTGCTGACAGCGTCAACATATTCAGCGACTCCCAACTAGTCGTCAACCAGGTCAACGACAGCTTCCAAGCCAAGGACCAGCAGCTAGCGGCGTATCTGGGGTACGTCAAAACGTTGCTAAAAAAGTTCAAGTTTCACACAATCACACAAATCCCCAGGGAAAAGAACGCTAAGGCTGATTCCCTGGCGAGACTGGCAACCGCCCAACCACATCAGAGTCCGGCGGACACAAGGGTGGAGTATCTTGACAAACCAAGTATCACAAAGACTCTGGCGGAAATCTTCAACATTCAGGTCAACCCCAGCTGGATGGACGAGATCATCATGTATAAGCGCAACGGAACGTTGCCAGAAGATAAGATCCAGGCAAGACAGCTCCAACGAAGAGCAACCCGCTACAACATCCAGCACGGCAAACTCTACCGCCAGGGATTCACCCATCCAAACCTCCGCTGTCTAACCCCAGAGGAGGGAAGGGTTGTCCTAACTGAAATCCATAGCGGAGAATGCGGAAACCACTCGGGCGCCAGATCCCTGGCCAACCGCACAATGCGACAAGGGTACTTCTGGCCCACACTTGGCGATGACGCCCGGCGGATTTCGAGGTCTTGCCACAAATGCCAGCAATTCGCAGATCTCCCACACGCACCAGCAGAGCCACTGTCAATCATCGTGGGCCCATGGATTCATTCTACGTGGGGCCTTGATCTGATGGGCAAATTCCAAACTGCCAAGGGTCAGTTCAAATACATCATTGTTGCCATCGATTACAACAGCAAGTGGATAGAGGCAGAGCCACTGACGGCAATAACTACCGCCAAGGTAATTCACTTCCTTTGGAAGAATATCTATTGCCGCTACGGTGTCCCACACACAATCATCACAGATAACGGCACACAGTTCAACAATGACGAGCTCATCTCCTTCACCATCAACTTGGGCACCAAGCTGAGGTTTGCATCTGTCGCCCACCCCCAGACCAACGGCCAGGTCGAAGCGGCGAACAAGATAATAAAAAAGTTGTTAAAAAAGAAGCTCGACGACGCCAAGGGTTTATGGGCGGAAAAGCTCCCAGAGGTCCTGTGGGCCATCCGAACAACTCCAACTTCCGCCACAGGAGAAACCCCTTTTTGCATGATGTTCGGCACAGAGGCTGTCTTACCCATTGAAGTCACTCAACCTACCGCTAGAGTCGAAGGCTACGGGCCAGAGACCAACAGCGCCGGCGTCAACTTGGACAGGGACCTCCTCGAAGAGAAAAGGCTCGAGGCCCATTTGCACAATCTACAAAACAAGCAGCGGGTATCACGTTTTTACAACGCCAGAGTCAAGGCCCGGAACCTCCAACTGGGGGACTTGGTCATGAAGGAAGTCATTCCGCCACCGACAAAACTCCGCCCAACATGGGAAGGCCCATACAAAATTGTGGAAGTCGTTAGCCCAGGCACCTTCTACTTAATGGACAAGGACGGCGTCACGACGCCCCGCCCTTGGAATACTGAACACCTTCGGTATTATTACAAATAGTCAGACCGCTACCCATGCGCATCTTGACTTAGCTAAATTTTTTGTTCGAATGTTTAGCTAAGGGAAGCTACCCAACGGGTACTACCCCACTTTTGTACGCTGATCAGTCAGCCATCAATGAAACGAGGAATTATTCAGACCATTGTTACCAAGTCTAGCACCGAGGGCAACTGGCAACGCCAGCAATCGTCGGCGGACTCCGTCCGCTACGCGGTGCACTTGGACCAATCTTAATTCCTTTAATGTTCCATTGATCGACAAAAGAAAATATAACTCAATAGTACTACACACACATCATGGCAAACCAAGTCAGAAATTTACTTCATTTCACAAAATTCGGTACAAGCTAGTATGCCTCAGCGGCTACACAAAAAAAAAAAAAAAAAAAAAAAACTTCGGAGATCTCAGATAGGTTCAGCGGTTGGCTTCGGCCTCTGCTGCTTCGACGGCTGGCGGCGCGACCGATCGGCTCGCTTGATCGGACCCTCGGGCTGTCGGACTGGGAGTCTCTATGGTGCCGTCGGCCCGGGTGTGTGCCTCCAGAAACCCGGCACGTGACACCTCCGACGGGGTCTGCTGGGGGGTTTGCTGGGACCCTTCCGTCGGATGCGGGCCACTTTCCCCGCTGCCCGAATGAGTACCTGCAGCTTGGGCAGGCACGACTTCTGGCTCCGCCGGGGCACTCTGGACCAGCGGCACGTCAGGCTGTGACGCCTTTACAAAATCAATGGCACCCTTCCGCTTCAACATGTCTACGTTTGCTCGGGCGCCAGCTTTCGCCGCCTCAGTCATCGCCTTTTTGTACTCCGCCGACAGCTTGTACGCTTCAACGGCGGCGGCTGCAGAGGCACTCTGTTCAGCTTTCAGGCGACCAACCTCACCATCCAGCCGCTTCATCTCATCCAGTCTGGCGGCAGACTCCCGCTGCACAATAATAAGCTTCTTGTCTTTAGCGGCTATCCGCTCCTGCAGCAGCGCGATCTCCTGCTCCAACTTGGAGACTTGTTCATTCCTCTCTAGATCCCGCCGGATAGCCGCATTCAGTTTGCCACGGGCGTCCGCATAATCGCACTCCGCCTTAACCAATCCCCGCTGGACCTCCGCCACTCTCTCCTTGGCCTCCGCCAACTCCCTCTGGAGACCTCCGATTTCTCCCCTGAGCTCCGCCTCAATCTGGGGCTGCTTAGACGCCGCCACGAACATATCGTGTAACCCCGCCGATACTTGACCAAACGCAGAGCTGAAGGGCGATTGGTCAATTGCCGTCGGGCGCGATATGCCCGCCAGACCCCCGAACCCCAGCCGCTCACACAGATGGAAGAGGAACTCTCGCTCCCCTTCTGTCATGAACGGCGCGTACTCGGCAAAGGAGTCCAGATCACTGACGGGGGGCGCCTCTCCCTCCGCCACTGCAACCTTCGATGCGGTTTGTCGGGCCTTCTTTTGTTGGCGGACCCCGATAACCACCTCTTCTTCCTCTTCCTCGGCGGGGGAGTCAGGCTGCCGGCGTTTCTTCTCCAGCGCCCTTTGTGTGCCAGCAGCGGTCCTCGTCACCCGCGATGGCGGCTCACCCCTGGACTCGGTGGCGGTCTCCGTTGAAGGCACCGTCTTCTTTTGAGGACCGCGCCTGGTGGCAGGCATCCGTTCCCGCTGCCCGGTAGCAACAGTTCCCCTCTCCCCGCCGCCCGCCTGAGTCCCCGCCTGCACCGTGGGCAGACCATCTTCGCCAAGGTGAGACTGGTGTGGCATCGCCATCACCACCGGAACCTCGGACTGGCTCAACGCCAACGTCTCCGGGTTCACCACGGTCTGCTGGGCCGCCAGCCCCTCGGCATACATGGCCTCCAAAAAGTTTTCTATCTCCGCCCGATCCATCGCTTTCTCAAACGCGTCGCGACTTGATTTGTTGCCCGGCGGAGTTTCTAAAAAAAAAAAGAGGAAAGCCAGCCACCAGTCAGACACAATTCAATTATAAAACGAAACGACAGGTAGAATCCTCACCAATAGAGCGTGTTAGTCGCAGGTCGACCAATAACTCCCAACCAGTCAGCAAGCGGAAATCAAGCAGGTTTCGGTTCCGCCAGCAACCTCTGATCCTCGCCACCCGGCACTCTTCTGCACGCGTCAGCGTATACCGAAGTCCCGCTGCACAAGAAAAACACGTCGTAAGAATACAAGTTCAAGCATGTAAGCACGCCAAACATTTTCAGCGGACACCGGCCACCAACCTCGAATAGGTTGGAACTCGGACTTAATCCTAAATGACGGCCCTTCCTCGTTAGACCTAGCGTGGTACTCCCAACCGTCGGTAGCGACGCAAAAGGTCCCCCGCCAATAGGACATGGAGTCCCTCAGATTCTCGATCAGCTTGGGCGCTCCCTGCCGGCGACTCAAATTTACTTGCCCGTGGCAACCTTGGCGCTTCACATATACTAACTCGTAGAAATGGAGCACTTCCGCCACGGTAGGCCCCTCGCACCCCGACAAGCGCCACAAGGAGTTCATCGCCAACATCAACCGCCACATGTTTGGACAGATCTGACCGAAGGCAAGGCCAAACTCACAAACAAGGATTTGAAGATTGGGCACCAGCGGAAGTGTCACCCCTTGGCGGAATATGGCCTCGTGCACGGCCGCGCACCCCGTCGGGAGAATCGACGCCTTCTCATCAGCCGTCGGTGGTCGCAGCTTCACCGACCCCGGCAAGCGGAACGCCTGCTTCAGTCGAGCGACAGCAGCACCGCTCATCCCCCCTCCCGCCTCGTCAACGGCTGTCCCATCCGGGAGGAACCACGCTGACTCAACATTTTGCTCCGCTGTTTCCCCCTCCCCAGCGGAGCCGCTGGCAGCACTGTTACTCGCCAAACGCTCGTCGCGCCTGGCTTTGGCGGCAGCGGCCTCGCCAGCCTTGGAACTCTCCGGACGCGAACCCCGATCCATAACTACTTCCCAGGGGATGGTCTGTAGCGGCTCGACGTCTAGCGCTTCTGGCAGTGAGGTTCCTGCAGGGGCAGACGGACGCAACGAATCAATAAAAACCCCATCCGCCGTGCTGAGCGACACGTCAGACCCGGAATCCTCACTGCTCGAAATCTCTATAACGCTAGCCATCCCAAAACCCTAAAACCCACATCAGTTAGCACAAACATAGATCTAGCCTATTCTCGCATCAGTTATAGCCAAAATAATCAAGAACAAAACCCAGAAAACCCCAAAGTGCAAACAAACACTCAACCCAGACTCGACTATCCAAATCCTAAAACCAATGAACGCATTGGCCAACCATCATTCAATCCCCCACAAAAAACCCCCATCTCACACCTCAGAGCACACCCAGAAAAGCAAACACTACAAAACCCAGAAACTAGCAGAAACAGATAGCAGAAGACAGAGATCCGAATACCAACCTCAGTGGTGCAATCTCCGGCACGGTGGTGCACAGGTACGACCGACGTCTCTGGGAGTGGTATATCCAAACTTCGGTAGGCTCCTTCTCCGGTTTCGAACAAACGATGGCTAAGCTTTCAAAATTTTCACGAAGTGTCGAATCCCGCAGAGTTTCCCCCCTTTTTATATAGGCCCCAACGCGTCCTCGACCGTCCGCTCCATACCGACATCCCTTGTTAGCCGTACACGTGTCGTACATCTCCACTCACTCTCCGGATTGCCCGAAGCGTCATCTCGGTTACAAAACCCACAGTTACTATCATTAAAGGCTAGAAGACGGACAGGCCTGGAGACAAGCCTACGCACGCTAACCCGCTATAGATTCGACACGTGTTAACCACCGTAGGGACAACTTCGTAAGTACCGCCAGCGGAACTTCTCCCTTGTTATTTTCCAAGCGACGAAGTCCCCGCTGAGCGAAACCCCGCCAGCGGAACTTCTCCCTTGTCATCCTCCAAGCGACGAAGTCTCCGCTGAGCGAAACCTCGCCAGCGGAACTTCTCCCTTGTTATTTTTCAGGCGGCGAAGTCTCCGCTGAGCGAAACCTCGCCAGCGGAACTTCTCCCTTGTTATTTTTCAAGCGGCGAAGTCTCCGCTGAGCGAAACCTCGCCAGCGGAACTTCTCCCTTGTCATCCTCCAAGCAACGAAGTCTCCGCTGAGCGAAACCCCGCCAGCGGAACTTCTCCCTTGTCATCCTCCAAGCGACGAAGTCTCCGCTGAGCGAAACCCCGCCAGCGGAACTTCTCCCTTGTTATTTTTCAGGCGGCGAAGTCTCCGCTGAGCGAAACCTCGCCAGCGGAACTTCTCCCTTGTTATTTTTCAAGCGGCGAAGTCTCCGCTGAGTGAAACCTCGCCAGCGGAACTTCTCCCTTGTCATCCTCCAAGCGACGAAGTCTCCGCTGAGCGAAACCCCGCCAGCGGAACTTCTCCCTTGTTATCCTCCAAGCGACGAAGTCTCCGCTGAGCGAAACCTCGCCAGCGGAACTTCTCCCTTGTTATTTTTCAGGCGGCGAAGTCTCCGCTGAGCGAAACCTCGCCAGCGGAACTTCTCCCTTGTTATTTTTCAAGCGGCGAAGTCTCCGCTGAGCGAAACCTCGCCAGCGGAACTTCTCCCTTGTCATCCTCCAAGCGGCGAAGTCTCCGCTGAGCGAAACCTCGCCAGCGGAACTTCTCCCCTGTCATTTTCCAAGCGACGAAATCTCCGCTGAGCGAAACCTCGCCAGCGGAACTTCTCCTTTGTTATTCTCCCTTGCCATCCTGCAAGCGCGATGTCTGTCGCTACACACCTCTGGCGGAACCCCTTTTTCATCTTGCAAAAATAACCGCCAGGCACGTCTATCAGACGCTGCTTCCTGCTGCATCCAGCGGGGGGATGTCCGCCAAACGGAAAATCCCGAGGCTACGCCTCACTGACAACGACCGCTACGCGGCGTTACCGTCAGACCGTCCCTACGGGACACGGGGACTAGTCACAGTCTACGACTGCCCTGATCAGGCAATTTGACCCCCGTCATTTGGGTGCTAAGACATTGGGCTCGCTACCCAACACCCTCTGCTCCGTGCAGCTCCCCCTCATCAAACAAATCAACGACCATCCGGAGGTCTATCTTCGCCGGGGAGTGGGGGACTCCCTGGGGGGCCCAGCAGGGGCCCACCCGAAAGGGTATAAAGCGTTTGCTCAGTAAAACCAACGGTTGACAACGCACTGACGCTAATTATGCTCTTGCAAGTCTAGCGGAGGAAAACGCTTCAAAACCGCCGAACAACTCCCCAACCAAGATTGCCCTCCTTGACTGGGGACTTGGGGGACTTGTACATACATGTACATTTGCAAGCATAATTAGCTATAATGGGCCATGCTCACTGTACCGCCAAAGGTACTAATTCCAACCAAAGGAATGACATGCGGACACACCGCCAGGCGGGCTACAGCCTCGGCGTCGGACCGCCTCCAGATCGCCACCGACGCGCCGCCACGCGCCGCGCCAAGTTAGCATCAGAAGCTTCTGAAACTAAGAACTGAAGCATATCAGTCCCACATCGAAAACAAAGACAAGATCAGTCTCTTCCTCACCTATAAAAGGTTCTCTCCTCTCTCCTCATTAATTACGCATTCAATACTTACCTACTGTTACTTTGTCAACATAAATACATTGACTAACTTAGGCATCGGAGAGTTGAAGACCGCCCAGCGCGGTCTCCCTCTGACGCCCGTTGTATTTTACTTGACAGGTAACGGGAATCGCAACATTAATACAAGTACCGATCCGCCCACCGGATCAGCGTTAACTAAGGTTTGGCTACCGCTAGACTTTTAGACATTAACAATAACCGACATTAGCGCCTCAACCTTGTACGGCTTAGCCGTAAGTAATTCTTTGACCAAGAAGAAACTCTGTGGTCCATCCTCCAACACTGTCTGAGGAATAACCACTTCCACCTCCGTCTCCGACAAGGCCAGTTTTTTAGCAAAGCTACCCACCACCTCTTCCATTGTACAGAGTAACTGACAGATCCAAAGATAAATCTGACCCACCGCAGAGACACAACAGAACATCAGTCACAGGACAAAATTCGATCTCCGACGAGATTAGAAAACCCTAACTCTCACTGCTTCGAGAGAAAGCACGAGAGAGAAGGGACAAAAAAACAAAGTCTCACCCCTTTGAAACTTAGAGAGAGAGAGAGAATGGAAGAGAGAGAAACCATAAGAGACTTCGCTGGAGCCCGGTCATCGGAATCCGGTCACCGCCCACTAGAATTTGCTGAAAATCTCACCGGAAAAGTTTTTTTTGCCCCCAATAGACATCTATTGCCCCCCAATAGACGACTATCAGCCATGTATTGCCCCCCAATAAACAACTATCAACCATGTATTGCCTCACAATCGACGCCTATTGCCCCCCAATCTTCCTAAAATTAGACAAATAAAACTTTGATTAAAAAAAGAAGAAGAGATTATATAAATTCAAAATGTCTATTACCCTCCAATAGATGTCTATTGACCCCAATAGACATTCAAATTTTTTTTTTCCTTTCTGTCCCATTACTTAAAAAAAAAATTGATTTGGGCACCCACTTCTTCACTTTTTCGCCGGTTGCTGTTTCAGGGCAAGAATGGAGAAAGACCAGGAAGACGATCGAGACCGGAGAAGGACACACAGTAGCTGTTTTGGGGTAAAAACGGCGGCGTTAGCAGAGGAAGAGCGTCGAACTAGTAGAGAGAGAGAGTGCAACAGCTAAGAACCCGAACCCGTCTTCCCTTTTCTCAACCGCAAATCCTCCGATTCCGATTCAAAACTCCCGTTCACCCGACTGGAACCGCAACTCTAAACTCGGAGAAGGCCAACACCCTCAGATCGGTGATTGTCGGAGTCGAACTCAGAGCGATTGTAGTTGTGTCATAGCTGCTGGAGGCCACGGGCTCTGTAACACCCATAAATACACAGAGCACCTAGATCACAAAAAAATCAGAAACAAATAATAGCTACACAATTTTACCAAAACCAAAAGAAATCATCATTATCATCTAAAACTCCATACGCAATCAAAACATCAAACAGCTTCAAACCCACATGAATTCTAGACCTTGACCGAAGCTAATTCACAGCAATCAGTATCAAGCACTTAAAATTATAAAAATCCAAACCACAATTCCGTTTCTCCCCCATATTTATACCCTAGCAATCATATCCCTGCTCTGATACCATTTGGTATCACCAGAACAAAAAAAAGTATGATGATTGTGTGTTGTAGGAGAATTGTAATTGTGTTTATTATTGATAATAGAAGCCCTTTATATAGGGAGTTACAAGGTACACAATAGGTAATAGAATCCGAATACAATTGAATACCTAGAACACTTTCCTATTACAACTCTAAACCCTAGTTTGTAGAGGCACACATTATGTCGACATCCTTCAACACTCCCCCTTGTGCCGCTCAAACTTGGTGATGACGCTTTGATTGTTGCCTCGTTAAAAACCTTGTCAGGTAACAAAAACACTGTGGGACAAAAATAACCCTGGTCGAAGGACAAAAAGAGCACAACACGTCCTTCACTCTTCGAGATCGAACATGTAGACATCATGCCTCCCCCAGATGTCAATATCTCCCCCTGATTGCCACAATCATGGGAGTTCAGATAACTTTCTCAATCCGATGCTCTTTACATGTTTCTCGAAGGTGGATTTTGGTAACGACTTAGTATATGAGTCCGCTACATCATCCTATGATCGGATTTGGTTCACTTCAATATTTAGAAGTGCATGTTGTCATTTTGATGGAGGGGAGGAGGAGCACGGAAGGTGTCATTTTGCCTTATGGGGTCTGATCCCACACTTCCGTCATTTATTTTCTCTCTATAGGGATAGAACAAGCCCATATCAATCGTACCTCTCAAATATCGAAAGATTGTCTTTATACCAATCTAATGGCGTTGCGTTGGCGCGGGGCTATATCTAGCCAACAAGTTCATAATCATTGAGGTGTCCGGTCTTGTATTGTGCTAGTACAATAGTGCGCCTATTGTACATAAGTAAGCACTTCTGCTATTAACACGTCTTCGTCATCATCCCTGGGACGAAACTAATCCCTTTTAGGGCCAAGACTACAGACGACCATGAGAGTGCATTTTTGACTTTATCAAAATGCCTAAGCATCTATTGACAATGTATACAAGTTTTGAATCCAGACAAAACCGTGTTCTCCCAAGGTCCTTCCTCTCAAACTAGGATTTCCGGTGTTCAGCGATTTCCCTTAACTCTCAAGGGTTCCAATTATGTTTATCAACATAAACCGCAAAAATTACAAATCCTGAACTTTTCATGGAAACGCATGGGCATAGTTCATCATATCCCTTCCCAATCAAGTAGTCATTTTAGTGAGCATTTCAACCTCGTTGCAAATACGCTCCGTGGTCTAGAGCCACTTGACTTGGGTAAATGAAGTCCACAAGAACCTTCACTATATTCCGTATCTAGATCCCCATAGAGATACGTAGTGACCACATTTGTAAGCTGCATGTTCAGTTATTTGGAAACTACCAAACTGACAAGGTAGTGGAGTGCAATGACATCCATTACGAGAGAATATGTCTTCTCGTAGTCAATTCCAGGGCGTTGTGAGAAACCTTGCGCCATTAGGCGAGAATACCATCTCTTTTTCTCATCACGCTATTTAACGAAGACCTATTAATGTCAATAGGTTTTATGTTAGGAGGTGTTGGCATCTCAGGCCCGAAATCCTTCCTCTTCGTTAGTGAATCCAATTCAACCTAGATCACATCTTTCCATTTAGGCCAATTTTCTCTACGTTGGCATTCTTCAACGGAGTAAGGTTCGATGTCATTGGTCTCAATAATTCCACGTCCTCATGTACACTAGTGTAGTTCGTAGAGATCTCTATATTCTCAGGAATTGGTTCTAACATTGAGGCGTCCCCCAACGATGTCTCTTGGACATAACCACAATCCAAAATATTGTCATGAGACGGATTTTGAGTATCAATGATCAATGGATAAAGTTGTGCCAAACTCGCTCCCTTCTTAGGGCGAGAATCCATCGAACTTATAGGTCTCCTACTCTCTCTAGCGGAACCCATGGCCTATGACGCCATTATGCCACCTTTGTGGCGTCACCATACCACCATCCATGGTGGTGTTGCCGTACCCATCTTCTCTGGGTGGCTCCATGTCCTCTTGTGGGGACATCAATCCTTGCAGGCATGTTTGCAGCAAGTATATGTGATCTTGTCACTTTTAGGGGATCAAGATGAGACATAGTGGGGATAGACCACGACAATTCTTGTCGTTCCTGTTGAACATTGACGTTCTAATCTCCCCCTAACGACGAGAAGACTATCTCACCAAAGTGACAATTCGCAAATCCAGCGAAATAGAGATCGCCTGTCAAAGGTTCTACATAGCGGACTTATAGTTGGAGACTCATGTCCAACAAATATATATATATATATATATATATGCATTCATTGCAATGACTCATGTTGATGCACTGTGGCGGCGCAATTGGCACATGAACCGCACACTTAAATATGCATAAATATGAGATATGAGACTCGAACCCAGTCACTAGCTGTAATGTAAATAAAAGTTGAGTGGCTGCTATGAGTCATAGAAGAATTAGCATAGCTGCATGGGATATTGCATAACCCAAGCGGAAAATATTGGTGCGCATTACCATAGTCCGGGCTACCATCGTAGTCTTTTAATGGTGGCTTTTCCGCCAGACCAATTGGGCGTGTACATGGGAATAAGATACTTGATATCAATACCCAATGATATGCAATAGTCATCGAAAATTTTCGATGTAAACTCTCTAGCATTATCAAGTCAAATTGACTGGATGAGATGATCTGGGTAGTGAGCCTGTAGCCATATGTTATGTGCTAGGAGTGTAGTATAAGCAGCATTATGAGTGGATAATGGCACAACACGGGACCAGCGTGTTTGTGTATCAACCAACACCATAAAACATCTATACGGTCTGCAAGTTGGTTGATCAAATCCACAGAATTCCCTTAGATTCTTTGTGAGAATGGAATTATTTCCTCAATCTCCTTTGCATAGGATGGTCTCAATCCTAAATAACAGGCTTTACAGAACGAAACATGGGCCTTATAATCAACCAATAAAGGTTTTGGTTAAGCCACAATGTCACAATAGACTTGAGAAGTAGAGAGAGGAATTTATGGCGTCAATGCCATGTATTTGCCGCAGGGGGTAGGCGGGGCCGACCATGTATGGCCGGTCTTTGCACAATCATGGCACCATGAGGTGCATGTGCAGTTCCTCGAACCAATTCTTGGTTCTTACTTTTCTTAGTTCTGAAAATGGATGTCTGTGTAAAGTCTTTAATACACGGATCATTATGTCAAAGCCTATATGTGTTAGAATCCCATAAGTCGTCTCTTATGACATGGTTGGATGCAATAACTCGAATAGTGGTTGCATACAACCCACTAGAGCGACACATAAGTTTCTCTAATACTCGTTTATGTTCGTAGTCATTAGAGGTGATACAAAGGAACTCTGTCCATTCTCATAATGTGTTTCCACATGAAAACCATTAGCTCTTATATAATAAAGTTTGAATTAAGGTATGTACAAGACATTAAGTAAAAGAATTGGCACTTTATTAATAGCCAATGATTACATCAAAGTTTCCAAAATCTAATCCAAAATAAAATCAAACTAAGACACATTGTAGTACTCTATCCGTTTGGTAACTCCAATCAAATATGACTAGGAAAGTAGAAAGAGATGTTGGTGGAGCGAGGCTCTCTTAAGTACCAATAATCTCAAAGACTTTCCTAGACATCACATTTTGTTGGGTCCGCCACATAAGAAAGAGTTAATACAATTGTCATTTATTGACTAAGGCATATTGCCATTACAAAAGTTCTTGGAAAATAAAAGGACTAATCTAATCAAAGTCTGCTGCATCCTTGTGCACTTCATCTTCAGCTTTGAAGTCCTCTATGGTGAGATTGACATCTCCACCATCTTCTTCTTCTTCTGCAAGGTACACTTCTTGCTCCTTCAGGTCCCTATATGCCTTGATCTTGAAGCTAGTTCCTCGCTTGCCTTGCATTGCTAGAGCCAATGCTCAATTGATCCACATCGATGACACTCATCATTGTGGTTGCCTCCCTTTAATTGAGGTGCACGTTGTGCACGTTGCGGGAGTTCCCTAGGAGGGTTGGTGCCACCACCACGACCCATGGAGCCACCATTACTGCTAGGGATACCACGACCCCCTCTCCCACGTGTGGCATTACCACCACGTGTATCCACACCAAATTTGCAGTTTCCTTCCTGGTTAGGGCGGTTATATGGGCCCATGCGTCCCTCATTCTTAGGGTACCGCTCCTTGCGCCCTCCTTTGGGTGCATTATAATTCGCCTCATGAACGCTCTTAGTTCCAATGGGCCTTGAATTATAATTCCTCACGAGTATGTTATCATGTTTCTCAGCTACAGATATAACATTGATAAGCTGATGAAACCTCATGATCCGTCCAGCATTGACTTCAGTACGGTATTGCTTTGACACCACAATGGCTGAAACGGGGAAGGTGGAGAGAGTTTTCTCAATTAGCTCTTACTCTGTGACAAGTTGTCCACAAAACCTCAACATGGACTGTATGCGAAGAGCTTCTGAATTATATTCAACAACAGACTTGAAATCAGCAAAGCGCAGGTTGTTCCATTGAACCTTCAAGTCAGGGAGGAGGGAATCTTAGACATTGCCAAAGCGCTCTTCTAGCGCTACCCATAGCTCTCTTGCATTCTTGATGGACATATACTCCAATCTGAGTGCCTTGTCCATATGGCGTCGCATCAAGATAACTGTTTGAGCATGCTTTGTAGGTGTTCGTACGAACACAAGATCCGGGTTAGTTGCCTGGATGATGGGTAATATTCCTTTTGAAGTGAGATGGTTCACAATATCGGTTACCCAACTGTGGTAATCCGAACCTGTTGAGTCAAGCATGGGAAAGTCGAGTCTAGGTTCATTCGACATCCTGAAAATAAGAAGAGAAGATATATTAGTTTCGGAGTTAAACTTCCAAGAAAACTAAAAACAATAAGATTTCCGAGCTATGCTACCAAGAAATCAATTTCCAAGAATCTCTTTTGGATTAGACCAAATGATGATGTTTTAATATGGTCACAATTTGATGCTTGTGGACGCTCTTAGTCCAAGCATTATGAACACTCTTAGTTCGTTTAATTATGAACACTCTTAGTTCATACGAACACTCTTAGTTCATTAAGTGTGAATCCCCACAATTCCGCTTTGTTAAATACTCAAAACCATTTGGCAACATATATTCCAATATTTGCATAAAATAAAAGAATGTAAAACACATGAAAACAACAACTTTAATTCACAAAAACTTACGTGATGGTTCTTGGCTTGAGGACACCCGCGTGTTCGAGCAGGCGTGTTTTTTTTTTTTTTCTTTCTGAGCCGTCTGTTCTTTGGGCTTTCCTCTTTTTTTTTCCTTCTTTCTTTCTCCTTTTTCTGGGCTGGTCGGGTCCCATCTCGTTCCTTTTTTTTTTCTTTTTTTTTTTTCTCTGGGTCGGGTCCCTTCCCTTTTTTTTTCTTTCTCTTTTGCGTCTTCTTCTTCTTCCTTTGCTTTGTTCTTCTTCCTCCTAATCTGCAGCGATCTGTCGAGGGGGGCGCAAGTCTAGGCTGAGTAGGTGGGAGGGAGGCTGCTGCTGGGGTGCAAGACTAGGGTGCGTGGGTTGCTGCTGCAGATGCAAGGGCAGCAACGAGGTAGCGGCGTGTAGGAGGTAGGGAAGCAGCGTAGCAGGGAGGCAGCAGCGCGCAGGTTGCAGTGCTGCTGAGCGGGCTGCGGGGTCGCGGTAGGCTGGCAGGGACGTGCAGCAGGAATAGCTCGGTGGCAAGGAGGCTGCGGTGTGCTGGCAGGGAGGCAGCAGCGCGCAGGTTGCAGTGGCTTGAGGAAGGGAGAGCTGCAGGGAGGCCGCAGCAGGGAGGTTGGAGGCTGCGGTAGGAGGTTTTTTTTTTTTTTTTTTGGGTGTTTTCAGCTAGGGTTAGGGGCTGCAGCAATTTTAGGGATTTTCTTTTTCTTTTGGGCTAGGGTTAAAGCTCGTGCTGATAACGTGTTGTAGGAGAATTGTAATTGTGTTTATTATTGATAATAGGAGCCCTTTATATAGGGAGTTACAAGGTACACAATAGGTAATAGAATCCGAATACAATTGAATACCTAGAACACTTTCCTATTACAAATCTAAACCTTAGTTTGTAGAGGCACACATTATGTCGACATCTTTCAACAGATTGCAAAATATTCTGTTAAGTCTGACATGAACAAGAAGTTTCATCTCCATAACCATGTTAGCCAAATTGCAAAGCAAAATAAGAACTCCAGTAACCATTCAACAAGTATAATCAAATTATGAGCTTACAACATGTGAACTCACCTTCCGCTGACCAGAAAAAAGCAATTTACCCGAAATAACAAGCAAGGCATAACACCCAAGTGGTTTTTATTCATGTATTCATCCAACTTGTGAAAGTATAAGACACTGAAGAGATTCCAATCTGGAAAAATCAAGTTCAAAATAAGTTAGTAAATCCTAGCAGTTCTAAACTTAGTTTTCCAAATGCACAATCCATGGGTAAGTATCCCTCTCAACTTAAGCAACTTAAGAACCAATTACCTGAGTTTCTCCAACTATTTTGGTTAATTACTCAAAGTTATCCTCTTTTGGAAGATTAATCTTCTAGCATGCTATAATTGAAGAATCAATACAGGATTAGAGTGAAAGGTGTGTGTTTCTTATTGAAGTATTGTTCTGACATGAACTGAATCATTTAGTTTTTGTGGAACTACATGGTAGTTAATGATTGCAGGTAATGCAAAGGATAGGTTGAAGTAACTATGTTAATCATTTAGGAAAGTTTATCAATTAGTTGGGTGGACTGTTCTTGTAAAGTGCTTGTTCTCCTCACTGATGTAGATAGGGTAGTCTTCATGTGTTAGTTTCTGGAAGTTTACGACGCTGCCTCTTGTACATGTAGCCATACCAATGTAACGTCTTTTTAAGAATCTGTATATGTAAATTATATGTAATGAGTGAGTATGTGGAAGTGGAAGCCTGAGAAGGATGCAGCAATCTCTGGGAAGCAGACATATTCAGGTAAATTCCTCTTCTTTGTTTCTATACCACTCAATGAATTAAAAAGCGCGCCTTGATGCGCGCCTGAGGCTCAAAAAGCGAATTTCCGGCCTGAAACTGAGTGTGTTTCACTGGTTAGGCGACGAGGCTGCTGAGGCGTCCTTCAAGGCGCGAAAGGCGTCAAAAACAGAGCACAAGGCGTTAAAGGCGTACGCTCAGGAAAAGAAAGAAAAATGACGTCGTTTTGGTCTCTTGGAACAGATTGGGTTTAAAGGCTACAGAGGTCGCGACTGAAGGTGTTGGACAACCGATTTCAGCCCTCTCTCTTCCAAAAGGTAGCAAATTCGATCCCTAACCCAGAGTTCGAGTTAGAGCTCGATTTCGATTCGCAGCAGTCAATTTGAAGGTATTGGAGTTCGATTCGCGGTAGGCCATTTGAAGGTATTGGAGCTCGATTCGCAACAGGCCATTTGAAGGTATGATTCCAATTGATTCCATTATAAATCTTCAAAATAGTGTTTGAACCAAGGCTATATTGATCTGGGTTTGAGTTGTTCCCGTTTAGACAATCATATATGATTATATGTATCTGGGTCTGAGTAAATGTCTTACTTTTGGGCATCACTTGTTGATGGGTGGACATCGAGATGATGTGGGTTCTAATCTTTCATAGGAAATTTGCAAAATTTGACTGGTTATGTTTGGAGAAGTTGGAGACAGATACATTGTGACTGGTTATGTTTGCAACTCGTTTTAGTTCAGAAGTTGAAAGCCAGTAGCCCAGTATACAAGAGTAGTTATCATTGATTGGTCTTCTATCTAACAAATCTTGAGATCCTGCACCTCAATGACAACCAGTTAAATGGTTTAATTCCTCACGAGATAAGTCAACTTAAGTTTCTTTCTGAGCTTGCTCTGAGTGACAACAGTCTAGAAGGTATGATTCCGGTTTCTCTGGGTAATTTGATATGTATTGAGTTTGAATTCTGAATGTGATACATATCTAAACATATTTGTGGATTTATGTATTAATGTTTTCTGTTTATGTATGTGTGTGTGTATAACAAAACTTTATATCGTAAGGCTTACGCCTTATGCGCCTTATGCCTCAAGGCTGCAAGGCTCCCCCGAAAACGCCTCGGGTACGCCTTTAGCATTTTAAAACATTGATACCACTTGTACAGTTGTAGGGATGTTCTTTTATTCATTTATACCTTGCTATCGAATGAGTTGAAAACAATGGCAGAATTTAAATGAATGTAAAGAATGATTGGAACTTTAATGAATTTAATCTGGTTAGGCCCTGGACATAATTAAGGAGGGATCGAGTTCCCTTGGGTGAAAGACCCTAACCTGATTGGGGCTCGTGGATTCGAGTGGATAATTAAGTAGGGATTGTGCCTCCCAAGGGGGAAAGACCCAAAACCCAATCGGGAATCCGCTTAGTACGGGGTGTGCTCGGTGACCTTAATGCGAGCAATGGGCTCTAACCGGGAAAAGAGTAATAGAAAAGAGAACATTATCTGATAAATTTGAAAGTAACTTGGTGAAGTGAATGTTACAAATGCCAAGTTGTGGAATGTTGGTTATCTGATTTAAGCATTTTTAGAATGTGGATGAACGAATTGTTTGTGAGTGAAATTTTGATACGAGAAGATAGTCGTAAATGCAAACTCATTTCATATTTTTGTGGCCACTTATAGTTTGCGACGATGGTTGGAAGGGCATAAGCAAAACAAAATAAAGTAGAACTGAATCTACACTATTTTGCATGAGCTGAAGATTTCATGAATATGAGGTTACCTGTTCTTGATAATAGCATACTGGAGTTTCCTGGGTACACTATTGCTGATACCAACAAGAAGATACTTGTCTGGTATGAGTTCCGAATTAATCTATGAGCTATTATAAAAGAGAATGTCACGCTTTAACGACCTTTTCCCTTTTCTTCCCCACCTTGCCAAAGCTCAGAGTGATACGCAAAATTTCACTCGTTCCAGAGTGTTTAAAATTTGTATTGGGGAAATGGGGGAGAAACTGAGTATTGAATATGCAATTGATGTTGATGTGCAAGTGCACAATGCTGAAAATTTAGGATAATTTTTTTTTAATAGCAAGGCTAAGTCCTGAACTTGACAAATTAATTGTTTGCAATGAGGTTTTTTTTAATTTCGAGGACGAAATTTTTAAACGGGGGGAATTTGTAATACCCGGTATTGAGAAGTTAACTAAAACAAATCAAATATAAATGAGATATACATTAGTTAGTGGTAGTAAATTAGGAAATTGAGCACTCAGTGTGTATTTATGGGTGTTGAGGACCATGCTTTGCTTTGTGGGATTGAGTTATGGGGGATGAATAACTTGTTGTAGCTGAAAAATAAGAAAGAAAAGGGTTTAACTCTTTTGTGGATGTGATTGGATTTAGTATCAAATTCTCACATCTCTCGTTGATTGATTCATTGCCTATTTAGTCTTGCATTGATATGTTCCTGTTTCCAATAAAAATTCTGCTCAGTTTTGTGCCTAGTGCCTACTGATGTTGCATGTAATGGAAAGCCCTATATACCTGTAATTTTATTGACATATACTAATGGATGGCAAGCTTTCGTGTGTGGTTTTATGAACCTATGCAATTGAGTATGGGTTCTGAGGTATGCTTGCTAATGAGATATTGTCATCATAAGTTCTTTCGAGTGGTTCTGGAGTCATCATGAGATAATGAGATATTGTCATATTGCATGTGTTCATTTTCTTGATTGCCACTAAAGGATCAGAAGGTTGGCTTTAATTACTTTTCAAGCAATCCTCTGGACTATAACAATATCTCCAACAGTATATGCTGCTAAACTTGATGAATATACAGCTTTAGAAAAAGTCTTTTGTATGGTATATCTTTCTTGAAAATACTACTTCAATTTCAATTTGGGGTTAGCAAACTTTAGTAATATTACTAGTTGTTAATGGTCTTCTGACCTTGGTTTGTGAAGAAGGTATTTTGCTAGATACTTTGATTTGTAAATTGTCTTTATTTGCTAGTTTTGCTGGTTGTGTACTTGTTATCCATGGTCAAACTTATCTGCTATTTGTCTGGGTCGTGTATAGATGTTGAGAACCTTAAATGGGTTCAGTTATTAATTGCTATCAATTAAGTTTGGGAGTTTGATTCCCTGAAATTTACTTATAACTTGCATTTGAACATTTATGTTGAATTATGTATTGGAATTAGTTGATACCATTTTAGACCGATCATACATTCATAGTTGGAGAGACTTCGAGGAGGCAAAGAGAGAAGGAAAAAGAAAGAGAGAAAAAAAGAAGAAGTGGGGAGGGCAGGAAGGATCCCTCTCTCTCCATCTCTCTCTCACACATATTACGGGGGTGATCGAAGGTATAAAGGAAGGGTCCACAGGGGGGGGAGAAGGAAAACCCATCCATCTTGTTCCTGATGGCTACCCAACTCCGTACCAACCATCTATAGAGGATTTTTTTTTTTTTTGAGAGAACCATCTCTAGAGGATAGATGTACGTAGGTATATTTTGATTCTTGGCAGATTGTTATGTCCAGATTGTTATGTTTATATGTAATTAATAGGTATGTTTTGAATATTGGCATATTGTTATGCCCAGATTGTTATGTTTATATGTAATTGATAGGATGCTATGTTTTGTGCAGGCAACAATGTAATATAGCTCTTTATACGTAAGGCTTACGCCTTACGCCTCAAGGCGAACGCCTTATTGAGGCTCTCTCGAAAACGCCTCGGCTACGCCTTAGCCTTTTAAAACATTGATCTGTACGTACGGGGAGGGGAAGAGAGAGAGAGAGAGAGAGGGAGTGATAGGAGAGATAAGAGAGAGTGGATTTGATGTAATTGTTTAATTAAGCTGAGGGTAAATTTGTCATTTTTTTGAAATCAGGTTAGTGTGAATAAAAATCTGTTGGGATAAGTGAGATAAATTTAACCAATTTTGATGCATTTGGTGTTGGGATAAGTGAGATAAATTTAACCAATTTTGATGCATTTGGTCAAGGAGCCAAAAAAGAATAAGGCTCGGTGTAGTTTTAATATGTAATCCTAACTGATTAACAGAACCATTAGGATTAGAACACGTGTCACCATCCTGCTCTATGTATAAACTTGATGAAGTAGGAATGCTGACTTTTCTTCATACTTTGACCCTCAACACATGCAGAATCCATATATGTGTGAGTGTGATTCAAGGAGGATGAAATCCAATGTTGTTGTCTCTAATTCACATTCGTATTTCCATACTAAAAAGTGAAACAATTCAAGTCATCGAACGAAATTCCCACGCACAACAATGTTTGGATGAGACAGGATTTCTCAAAAAAGCCTCACTTCTTCTGTTACCGAGTCCGTGTGCGAGTGGGATTCAAACGTGCCGAAATCCAATATTATCTCTAATTCAGAATCCTATTTCCATGCTAAATTCTTAGACCGGATCCGTTTCCTATAATTAGTCAATGGAATACAGTCTGTGGCTCTACGATTACAATACCCTAAACTCTCCGAATTCTTCCTATTTGAGATCCACGATGGGTTTTGCTACAGAACGCGAAAAATTGGTCTACACTGCTAAGCTGGCTCAGGAGGCAGAGCGATACGATGAGATGGTGGATGCAATGAAGATGGTTGCAAATCTTGATGTTGAATTGACCCTTGAAGAGAGAAGCTACCTCTCTTTTGGGTACAAGAATGTTGTTGATGCTCGGAGATCATCATGGAGGATCTTATCATCAACAGAGCAGACGGAGGAGGCGAAAGGAAATAATATTCACATGAAGCATCTAAAGAAATATAGACAGAGAGTTGAATCAGAGATATCAATTATTTGTAGAGATATCATCTCAGTGCTTGATAGTCATCTCATCCCTTCGACTTCAGATGGTGAATCAACTGTGCATTATCATAAGATGAAAGGAGACTTTTATAGGTATCTCGCAGAAATCAAGGCCGGTGATGAGAAAGAGGAGGCTATTAAACAGTCGAAGAAAGCATATTTCAAGGCCCTCACTGTTGCAGAAGCTGAGTTGCCTCCTACAAATCCCATCCGTTTGGGTGCGGCTTTGCACTTGTCAATCTTATATCATGAGTTCCTGAATAATCCGGAGACGGCCTGCCGTCTTACAAAGATAGCTTTTGAGGAAGGCACTGCTGAGATTAACACACTGAACAATGAACCATACAAGAATACCCTCATGGCCTTGAAACTTTTAAGGGAAAACTACAGCTTGTGGACTTCCCAACCTCCACATTAATGTGCACTGTTATTTCAGGAGTTCTCATGCAAAGCAGCAAATGTAAGTTTTAGAGGAATAGTGGTAGTTTTAATTTAGATTAGACCCTTCCAGTCTCCTTCCTCCCTATACGACTTCTTATAGGGATATATTTTTAATTGATTATTATTTGTGTCTTGGTGTGAATTGCAAACAATTATATTTACATTGCATCTCTGAAGTTGCACCTACGGTGTGCTTGTTGTGGTGTGTATCTAGCTACCTTCAACAATTTCCCGAGTGATGAACTCTCTCAAGTCTCAAGTAGTTACATAAATGAAACAAAAATAAAAAAAAAGCTTCACTTCTTCACTTCTTCACTTCTTAAAGAGCCTTGGTGCGAGCCTGCTATATTAATGGGGCCGTGACTACTTACCCAATTTTTGCTCAAAAATTGCCCATTTACTCCATCATGTTTAAGTAAAATAGATTCGAGAGAGAATTGTAGAGAGAGATGTGTATTATTATTGAGAATAGGAGCCCTATATATAGGGATTACAAAGTGCTAGTTCTAATGTTACAAGGAATACCAATCCGTGTAGGATTGGGAAATCTAGAACCTTCTCTCCTATTGCTACTCCTAGTTTGATAAGGCACACTAAATCGATATTCCTTCAACACTCCCCCTTGTGCCGCTCAAACTTGGTGGTGACACTTCATCCGTTGCCTCGTTAAAAACCTTGCCAGGTAACAAAAACCCTGTGGGATAAAAATAACCCTGGTCGAAGGACAAAAAGAGCACAACACGTCCTTCACTCTTCGAGATCGAACATGTAGACATCATAACTCCCTCTGATGTCGATATCTCCCCCTGATTGCTATAATCGTGGGAGTTCGGATAACCTTCTCAATCTGATGCTCTTCACATGTTTCTCGAAGGTGGATTTAGGTAACGACTTAGTGAATAAGTCCGCTACATTATCCTCTGATCGGATTTGATTCACTTCAATCTTTAGAAGTGATTGTTGTTGCTGATTATAAAAGAACTTAGGCGATATATGTTTGGTGTTGTTGCCTTTGATGAAACCTAACTTCATTTGCTCAATACAAGCAGCATTATCCTCATAAATGCATGTAGGTTCATCTGTGGTAGACTTAAAACCACAACTTCCTTGAATATGTCTAATTATAGACCTTAGCCATATACATTCACGTACGGCTTCATGTAGAGCAATAATCTCTGCATGATTCGAGGAAGTAGCAACAAGGGTCTGTTTTGTAGACCTCCAAGATATCGCGGTGCTTCCCATGGTAAAGACATAACCCGTTTGGGAGCGACCTTTGTGAGGGTCAGAGGGGTACCCTGCATCAGCAAAACCCATCAAGACATCATTGTCGTTTTGATGGAGGGGGGATAGGGTGAGGCCGGCCACCCTTGATGGTGGTGGCGGCGTTGGCAGCAACATGGCCGGCTACTATGTTGTGGTGGACGGCGGCTTCATGCCTAATGGGGTCCGATCCCATTCTTCCGTCATTCCTTTTCTCTCTGTAGGGATAAAATAGGCCCATATCAATCGTACCTCCTGGGTATCGAAAGATTGTCTTTTCACCAATCCAATGGCGGCGTGTTGGCGCAGAGCTATGTCGAGCTAACAAGTTCACTGCGAATGAGATATCTGGTCTTGTGCATTGAGCTAAGTACAATAATGCGCCTATTGCACTTAAATAGGGCACTTCGGCCTCTAATGCTTCTTCGTCCTCATCCTTTGGACGAAACGGATCTTTTCCGGGCTCAAGACTACGACCGATCATGGGAGTACTCACAGGCTTTGCTTTATCTTCATTAAAGCGCCTTAGGATTTTCTGAGTATATGCAGACTGATGGATCAAAATCCCATCACTATGGTGCTCGAGTTCTAAACCGAGACAAACCGTGTTTTCCCAAGATCTTTCATCTCAAATTCGGATTTCAAGTATTTAGCAGTTTCCCTCAACTCATCTAGAGTTCCAATTAGGTTCATGTCATCGACATAAACTGCTACGATTGCAAATCCGGAACTTGTTCTCTTAATGAACACGCATGGGCATAATTTATTGTTAATATATCCCTTCCCAATCAAGTAGTCACTTAGACGGTTATACCACATCCATCCGGATTGTTTTAATCCATATAGTGAGCGTTTTAATCTTATTGAAAAACGCGCTCCGTGGTTTAGAGCCACTTGATTTGGGTAATTGAAGTCCATCTGGAACCTTCATATATATATATATATATATATATATATCTCTGAATCTAGATCCCCATAGAGATATGCTGTAACCACATCCATAAGCTGCATGTCAAGTTTTTCGGAAACTACCAAACTGACAAGGTAGCGGAACGTTATAACGTCCATTACGGGAGAATATGTCTCCTCGTAGTCGATTCCAGGGCGTTGTGAGAAACCTTGCGCCACAATGCGGGCTTTATATCTTACCACCTCATTTTTCTCATTAAGCTTTCTAACAAAGACCCATTTATGGCCAACAGGCTTTACACTTGGGGGTGTCTGCGTTACAGGCCCAAATACCTGTCTCTTTGTTAGTGAATCCAATTCAACCTGGATCGCATCTTTCCATTTAGGCCAATCTGCTCTTCGTTGACATTCTTTCAACAGAGCGAGGTTCGATATCATCATATTCTATAATTCCTTTTGCAATATGATATGCAAACGCATCATCAATCGCCATAGAATATCTATCCATCATCTCATGTACACTAGTGTAATTTATGGAGATCTCTCTATTCTCTGGAGTTGGTTCTGACATTAGAGCGTCCCCCAATGATGTCTCTTGGACATAACCATAATCCAGAATATTCTCATGAGATGGATTATTCACATCGATGATTAATGGATTATTTTGTGCCAAACTCGCTTTCTTTCTTGGGCGAGAATCCATCGAACCTATGGGCCTCCCGCGCTTCCTGGCAGGAGCCATGGGCCTAGCCACAACGTCACCATCACTGTGAACGTTGGCGCCATGCTCAAGTACCCTTGAGATGGCGTCATGTCTTCTAATTTTAGGGACATCAATCCTTGCAGGCACGTTTGCAGCAGGTATGTGTGATCTCGTCACTTTAGCGATATCAGAAAACGCATCAGGCATTCTGCTACATTCTGAAGATCGAGAATTCTCCGCACTTCAATTTCGGACTGTGCGGTTCGGGGATCAAGATGAGACAAAGTGGGGACAGACCACGACAATTCCTGTCGTTCCTGTTGAACATTGATGTTCTTATCTCCCCCTAACGACTGGAAGACTGTCTCATCGAAGTGACAATCCGCAAATCTTGCGGTAAAGAGATCGCCTGTCAAGGGTTCTAAGTAGCGGACAATCGTTGGAGAATCATATCCAACGTAGACGCCTAATCGTCGTTGAGGACCCATTTTGGTGCGCTGTGGCGGTGCAATAGGCACATATACTGCACACCCAAATATGCGTAAGTGTGAGACATTAGGCTCATACCCAATCACCATCTGGGACGCAGAAAATGGTTGAGTGTCAGTGGGCCTCAGACGAATAAGCACAGCTGCATGCAATATTGCATAGCCCCAAGCAGAAATAGGGAGATTGGTGCGCATTACCAATGCCCTAGCGACCATTTGTAGTCGTTTAATGGCGGCTTCTGCGAGACCATTTTGGGTGTGAACATGAGGAACAAGATGTTCAACATCAATCCCAATGGACATGCAATAATCATCAAAAGTCTTTGATGTAAACTCTCCAGCATTGTCTAATCTGATAGACTTAATAGGATGATCAGGGTGGTGAGCCCTTAACTTAATTATTTGTGCTAGGAGTTTAGCAAATGCAGCGTTCCTTGTGGACAATAGCATGACATGTGACCAGCGTGTCGATGCATCAACCAATACCATAAAATATCGAAATGGTCCGCATGATGGTTGAATAGGTCCACAAATATCACCTTGGATTCTTTGCAAGAATGGTATATTTTCTTTGGTGTCCTTTGCATAGGATGGTCTCGATCCTAACTTTGCTAAAGAGCAGGCTTTGCAGAACGAATAATGGGCTTTAGAAATAACCAATGAGGATTTTGGTTGAGCCATGAAGTCACATTTGACTTTAGAAGCAGAAATTGGAGTCAGGGGAGCAGAGGTGGCGTCAAAGCCACCCTGGAGCCGCAGGGGGATGGCGGCACCGGCTAGTGGTGGCCGGACTTGAAGGGGGAAGGCGCCGTGAGGCGCAGGTGCTCCTCCTTGATCCAAATTTCGAGTTTTACTTCCTTTCGTTCTGAAAAAGGGATGTCCGTGTGAAGTCTTTAATATACGGATCATCATGTCACGACCTGGGTGTCCCAAACGGTCGTGCCAAAGCCTATATGTGTCCGGATCCCATAAATCATCTCTCATAACATGATTGGATTCAATTACTCGAATAGTGGTTGCATACAACCCACTAGAGCGACACATAAGTTTCTCTAATACTCGTTTATGTCCGTAGTCATTAGAGGTGATGCAAAGGAACTCTTGTCCATTCTCACAATGCGTTTCCACATGAAAACCATTGGCACTTACATCTTGTAAGTAATAAAGTTCAAAAAAAAATATGTCCATGACATGCGATAAAATCAAGGACTAAATTCAGTTTACCCCCTCTAACTTAGGGGTAAACATCAAGTCAGTCCCTAAATTTTTTTTTTAATCAAGATCGTCCCTGAAGTTCTGTTCTTCATCATCCGCGTCCAAATTACAAAATTCTCTCCGATCATGACATCACTTGCTGAGTTGGCCCCGACATGGGGCCCCACTTTTTAGTTTTTGGGCCTCACTTTAGATGAAATGTTGAAATTACCCTCCTCTGATCCTCTCCTCTCTCCTCTCTCCTCCCTCCTCCCTCCTCCTCTCAACCTCTCCTACATCCCACAACCCCCTTTGGGGTTACACAAATCCCTTCGCAGCTCCGCTCAACCGCCACCATGAGCGCAACACAACCCTCCTCTCCTACCTCACTTCCCGCTCTCAATCTCTTCACCATCAAAACCAGTCTCCGACTACACACTCTCTCCTCTCCCTCATCTCCCAATCTCCCCAAACCCACTCTCTGTACTCTCCAGAGGCATCCCCCCACCACCCAAACCATAAAACCAGATTTCACTTCACCTTCAATTCAGTCAAGGACTCAAGGTACAAACTTCGAAAAACAAACTCGTGCTTAAGAAACCACCTAGAAACTATATTCCACCAACAGAAGCACAAAACAAATAAGAATTCTGATACTTAGTGATTTGATTCAGAACCCAGATTCCATAGCTGAGCAAACCTACACAAAAAATAAAAGCCCAGAACCAAAGATTGAAACTTTAGCCAAAATGAAAGAAACCCAGAAGAGAAAGATCAAAGCTTTAGAAATGGGTTACCTTGGAAAATTGATTGAGGGAGTTTTTGAGGCCGGTATCCCGTCGGTGGAAGGCCAAATGGGGCTGCTCGAATCTGAGACCTTCATCTTCATCATCTTCGTCTTTGTCTTCTTGTGCTTTACAACCATGGCTGCCTACACCACCACCCTGGACAACAAACTCCTACTCATCGAACACGACCTGGCCCATGCCCAGCTCGCCGGAACCCACCTCCTCCACGTCGTCTCCACTGAAGACAAACTCGAACTTGAAGATTAGGAATGGATTGTATGAGTCGGAATCGGGGCCGCTGCTGCGTCCTAAGATGGTTTCGAGGTCGTCGCTGGAGGTCAGAGCGTCGTCGAGCATGGCAGCGGAGAAGGATGAGGGAGGGAAGGGAGGCGCGTGGTCCTTAGATGCGAGCTTGCGCTTGTGGATGGAGGAGGTAGTAGAGGTGGAGGCCAAGTGGGATGGGGATGCGGACTGTGAGCTCCGTGAATGGGTGGAGACGGCGAAGTGAGAAGAAAAAGAAAAAGAAGAAGAAGAGGAGGAGGAACCGAGGAAGAGAGACGAGGAAAATAGTATGGGGTAGAGGAGGGTAATTTCGATATTTCATCTAAAGTGAGGCCCAAAAACTGAAAAGTGGGGCCCCATGTCGGGGCCAACTCAGCAAGTGACGTCATGATCGGAGAGAATTTTGTGATTTGGACGCGGATGATGAAAAACAGAACTTCAGGGACGATCTTGATTAAAAAAAAAATTTAGGGACTGACTTGATGTTCACCCCTAAGTTGGAGGGGGTAAACTGAATTTAGTCCTAAAATCAATCAATACTTTATTAATAATAGCCAATGATTACATCAAAGTTTCTTGACCAAAATCTAATCCAACATAAAAATCAAACCGTAGACAAATCGTAGTCACTCAATCCGTTCGGTAATTTCAATTTGGTTGTGACCAGGTAAGGTAAGGCGAGATTTTGGTGGAGCGTTGCTCACTTTTAAAACCGTTCTCTCATATCAAACCTTGCCTAGACATCACAATTACTCTTGAGTATGCCTAGAGGGAAATAGTTAATACAATAAGTCATATTATTGATTTAAGGCATATTTGCCATTACATAATTCTTGGAAATATAAAAATCTGCGGCATTTTGTCTTCATCGCCAGATTTAAAGTCTTTGTGAACTCGATGTCTTGATCACCATGATGCGACTACCTTCGTAGGTACATTGCAAATTCAGGTCCATTGATCAGACGTTCCATATCAGAAATAGACACCATAAAGAGGATTCTCCCTTGATTGAGGCGCATTGGCGCAATATGCATAGTCCCTAGGACTGGTGGCGTTGGAAAGTGGTGCCCATGGCCAAAGTTGGCTCCATGGTTTCCAACCCTATTTCCCTCAAAATCACGCCTCCTACGGTCGTGAGATTGTCGCCTTGAGCGATTACCTTCTTGAGCATTTCGATCGTATGGATCATGACGTCTATGGCGACTTTCTCTAGCCATAGGATGATGCTCTTGATAGCTATCTTGAAGCCTATCAAATCTTCTTTTCACAAGTTCATTGCCATGTCTTTCAGTAGTGGCCATAGCTTCAATAAGCTGTTGAAAACTTGTGATCCGTCTTGCATTTACATGAGTCCGGAATAAGTCAGAGGACCTCATAGCACAGACGGGGGAAGGTATTGAGGGTTTTCTCAATCAACTGGTCTTCTGTGATCATCTTTCCACAGAGACGCATCATTACTCTGATGCGGAGGGCTTCCGAATAAAATAGCATGACCGTGTCAAATTCAGAGAAGCGAAGATCTTTCCATTCTGCTTCTGTATTCGGAAGTATGGAGTCACGAACATTGCCATATAGTTCGCGAAGCGCATGCCAAAGCTTTATGGCGCTATCCTCATTTATGAACTCAAACTGTAGGTCACTATCCATGTGACGTTTCATGAAGGCAAGTGCCTTGGAATTATCTTTCTCAGTTTGAGGGTCTGGAGCTGTTTCTATAGGACAAAGCGCTTGGATAGTATGCAATAAATCACGGGCAATAAGGTGGATCTCGATATCAATGACCCAAATTAAGTACCTTTTGCCTGCATAATCCAATGGAACAAAATCGAGTTTGTTCATGTTTGACATCCTGAAAGATGAAACAAGAACAAGTTAGTTTCGGAGTCAATGCTTCCACGAAAACTAATATAAATAAGATTTCCGAGCTATGCTACCAAGAAATCGATTTCCAAGAATAATTGGATTAGACCGAAACAATGATGTTTGAATGGTCAAAATAGATGCTCACGAACGCTCTTAGTCCGTAGCATATGAACGCTCTTAGTTCGTTAAATCGATGCTTACGGACGCTCTTAGTCCGAAGTCTTACGAACGCTCTTAGTTCGTTAATTGCGTGAATCCCCACGATTCCGCTTTTCAAGAATCGAACCCACGTTATAAGAAAGGTGGGATGTAGAAGAAGGGAGGTTTTCAAGTCCCCGAGAAAAGAAGAAATATTTGAATTATAGGAACTTCAAAACTTACTCTTGAATACTTACTTGTATTTGGATCACGCGCGTGTCGATGCAGGCGTGATGGAGCGAAGCAATCCGAGTAGAGGCGTGCAGCGAATGTTTATAAGGTCAAGCTTATTGAAATTCGGAGCAAATTCTCTTCTGAACAGTTTTCACTTTGATGGTTGTACTGGTCTCAAAATAACTCCGATAAGGCTGAAATTCGGAGATCAGATGGAAGAGACAGAGATGAACAACTTTGATGAAGAAAATATTTTGATCCGAGGTTCCGAAATAGATGTTTCGGAGCCTGCAAACAGACGGACGTGCACAGGAAAGGGGAAAGGTGCAGTCGGTGTGCGTTGGTGCTGCAGGGGCAGTAGGGATGCGTGCGCAGGGGCGCGTAGGTGCTGCAGGGACAGCAGATGTGCTGCAGAGCTGCAGGAGCAGCAGGGCAGCGAAGCGGGGCTGCAGACGCACGGGCGCGTAGGCGGGCAGCACGGAGCGCAGGGGCGCGTAGCGCTGGGCGCGCAAGGAGCAGGCTGCAGCGAAGGCTTGGATAGCTCGGGCTAGGGGCTGCTGGGGCAGTAGGCACGCAGGTAGGCAGAATAGTTGGTTTCGGTTTTTGTGGCTAGAGTCGTGCTGATAACGTGTTTAAGTAAAATAGATTCGAGAGAGAATTGTAGAGAGAGATGTGTATTATTATTGAGAATAGGAGCCCTATATATAGGGATTACAAAGTGCTAGTTCTAATGTTACAAGGAATACCAATCCGTGTAGGATTGGGAAATCTAGAACCTTCTCTCCTATTGCTACTCCTAGTTTGATAAGGCACACTAAATCGATATTCCTTCAACACATCAAGAGTTTTTTAACCTCATTTACCCAATTTAACAGTATTTGACAGTATTGCCCTCTTTTTAATTAACAAATTTACTCCATCAAGAGTTTTTTAACCTCATTTACCCAACTTAACAGTATTTGACAGTATTGCCCTCTTTTTAATTAACAAATTACACTCATATCTCTCTCTCCTCCCCCTCATTGATTTCTCTCTCTCTCTCTCTCTCTCTCTCTCTCTCTCTCTCTCTAAGCCACCACGCCCACCACTCCACCGTCGATGTCGGCCTCCACCGCCACCGCTCTGTCCCACCGTCGGACCACCAGAGGATGACGCCATCCAACTCCACGATCCCAACCCCTCTGGGCTTCGGTGGTTTTGTTCATCAGATGTCCGAGAAACTCTCCACGCCGGAATCGGGTCTGGGCTTCGCCAGTTTTGTTTGTCAGATGTCCGGGAAGCTCTGAAGCTCCAAGCCGGAATTGAGTCTGGGCTTCGCTTACAGGTCTCGGACGATGTCAAAACTGTGGTCTATTGGGGGGCAATAGACAGATTATTGCCCCCCAATAATTTCTTAACTGTGGTTAATTAATCACTGAAATTAGAGTTTTGATAAGTCTTATGTTGTTTTGAGTTTATTAAAGTACAATAATCTAACAATGATAGAAACTGGTGATTTTTGGGGTGGTCTATTGGGAGGCAATAGACAGATTATTGCCCCGCAATAATGTCTTAACTGTGGTTCATTTATTACAGGTCATTTCAACAAAATGCTGCTAGATTCATTAACCAACATAATTAGGTTTATTGGGGGGTCATAAAAAGTTTATTGCCCCCCCCCCCCCCCCCCCCCGAAATAATTTTTTTATAAATGGTCAGAAGTAACTCAGTTTGGTTTTGAATAGTTTACAAAAGTACAGGTATTCAAATTCAATACTTGGTGAATTTAAGTCCACAACAAATTGGCTTGTTTTCACACTCTCCACTTCACTTGAACCGCTTCACCTTAGGCCTCCCAGGTGGCCTCTTAACAAGAATAAATGCACCTAACAACAAAAGGATCACCCATATTCATGCAAAAAATAACAAAACAAATATATTATTGCCCCGCAATAAACAGATTATTGCCGCCCAATAATATCAGAAATACCAAAACACATTATACGCAGTCTTTAACACAAAGGAAAATATCACTGAACACAATTATAGAGACTTTATAACAATTAAGACACATTATTGCCCCCCAATAATCTCGACTCCGGTTGACGATTTTGCCCACAATTCCAGTCGTTTTGCAACAATTCTGGTTGACCGTTTGCCTTCACATTGATTTGACTCCGATTGCAACGACTCCGATTGTAGCCCGGGACCGGAGATACAATCAAGTTGCGATTTCCGTGATGATCAATCGCCGGCGAGAGAGACATAAGCAAATCGAAGACGTACCCGATTCTACTGGCGGTCGTCGATTCCTTCAGAAGGTCCAACCCGGCCTCGCCGAGCTTCTCAGCGACGAGGACCGTCAGCTTGACATTGAGCCTGGCCGCGGAGAGCATGACAACGAGTTTCGGCTCTGCGATGGCGAGAGCCGGCGTCGTGGGCGACCTACTGGTGGGGTGGAGGGAGGGAGAGAGAGATCTGACGTAGTCTGGAGAGAGAGAGAGAGAGAGAGAGAGAGAGAGAGAGAGAGAGAGACTTCTCTCTCTAAGTGAGAAAGAAGGAGAGGGCAAAAAAGTCCCAAAAAAAATATAAAAAAATAAAAAAAGAATTAATTGGGTATTAGGGAAGTAATCCCTTAGAGTGTTTTGGGTAAATGGGGTTAAAAAACTGTTAGTGGAGCAAGTGGGCAATTTGGTGCCTAAAATTGGGTAAATGATCATTTCCCCTAGTTTAAATAGCTTTGTGACCTATATTAACTAGGAAAAACCTTCACCAAAGCCAAAAGAAGTGGGATCTAATAAGACATTTCTGGTTGTGAAGTCAAGCACATACATATTTGCCAAGCGTTTGCACCCTAAAGCCAGGTTCCACCCAGGTGCTTTGAGTATTAGTACATGGTTGTAGATATAGCTTGCACTTATCTGTTAGGTAGTTTCGATATGAAGAAATCCAAGCACGGCCACAAAGCTTAGGGAGTGTGATCTACTATACTGGACCGGTACAACTGATATAGATACTGCGATTATGATCTTTTGGATTTCTCCTAGCTAGCCTGGCCTACTACTGGAACTGTGAGATAATTGAGGAACAACTTGGTTACAAAGTTGAACTCTGGTTACGAATCTCATTTCAGTTTTTGGTTTTTTCTCAAAAGATCGTCTCCATGTTTCTACTTGATGTAAAAATTGACCAGATTTACTATCTCTCTTCCTCTAGTTTGGCAGACATGTATGTCGCTAGCAAGCCTCCCTATTTTGGCCTCATTTGGCTAATTGATTGATATGATACCGGTTGGCATGTAAGAGATGCGCTAATAGTTACCAAGTAAAATCAAGTTTTTTTTTTTTGGCTAAAATATGATTGGACAGAGTAGAGCCTCACAACCTGAATTAATAAAAGAGCTGGATGTTACAAACAAAAGAAGGGAGGACAACGCCCATACCCCTAGTCAAAAAACAGAAAAACTAAAGATGTTCTAACCTCTAGTCTAACAGATTAAAAGCAACAAGAAAACTGCAACTCAAATAAACCGAAAATTGGGAAGACCAAGTGAGTCTCGTTGACAAAAATCCAGAAGAAAAGGAGGAACCGCATTCCACCAAACCAAGCCCGACGATGACAAACCAACATTAGCAAGCGCATCTGCCACCTGATTTCCCTCTCTGAAAATATGAGAAGATTTAAATTGCATTTGCGAGATACGATGCAAACAATTATCCCAAGCAACACAGAGCCTCCATGGAACCAGATGGGGTGCACGAAGGAAATTAAGTACCATAGCTGAATCAACTTCAAGCCAAATGTGCTTCCACTCCCTAACCCAAGCAAGCTCAATTGCCTGAATAACCGCCATGATCTCCGCATCGACGGAACTAGGAATCTCAAGATTAGAAGCAAAAGCACCCATAAAAGAGCCCTGATAGTCCCTAAACAGTCCACCGTAACCTGCTCTTCCCGAAACACGTTGCCATGCACCAATAATATATGCAGGGTTTACCATGTTGTTAAGCATAAGTGTCGAATGCATTTACAACCGAGCTTCTCCATATATAGAAGATTGTGTCCTACATTTGGTAATGCAAGCCTTGCTTCTTCTCCACAGTTCTGTTGGCTCGTAATAGCCTTAGATCGGGCCTCATTAAAATAATAATTCCTATTTGATTTAGTCTAGCATGACATGATTTTCAACCGTACCTTAGTTTTAAGGCCTCAATTGGTTCACAGAAGAAAAATTAATTTTTTTGTCTTTTTAAATTAAAATTCCTATCAAGTTTCCTTTTTTTTTTTTTTAGAATGGTCAGGTTTCATTTTCTATGTTTGATAAAGCAGGGAAAACATTCAAGAAATGCCATTTGATTTTTCTTCTAGTGTTTGGTTGGTGCAAGAAAAAAAACAAAAATATATCAATGTGTCAATAAGATACCCTTGTATTTTAAAACAAAAATAACATCATGGAAATTCAAAAGTACACCAATTTTGGCAATAGCACATTTGAGCAAGGATGTTGTAATCCAAAGTTTTAACAATAAATGCTGAGAAAGAAGAAATGAAAATCAATCCCATGGAGTCTGAAATGAATGATCTTCCCCCTATTTTTCTCTCTGTCAGGAAAACACTTCCAAAGTTTGTGCCTACCAAACAAAAAAAATGAATGACTTTTCTTACTTAATTCCTCAGATCCATAAACCAAACATGGCCTAAGTCTCATCATGTTCGCCATAACTGATTTAGTTGTTTGAACTCCAAATTAACATTTTTTCCCGACAAGGGGACTTGAGGAGAAATTGAGCCAATGTTAGTGGCTCAAGCTATATATTGTCGACAAGTTCAAAATATATTATTTAGAGGCTAAATAAAGCCTACCTGCAGAATTATGGAAGATTATGAGAGCTGCAAGAAAAGGAAATGATGGAAGCATGGAAATGAAAAGTCAACTTTAGCACATTTTCCTACTTCGGCTAGGAGAAACCGAGCTAAACAAGGAATGAGGGGCGGTAGACTAACCAAATGAAATCCAAATGAGCTAAAACTTTCCAGATTCATTCTAGACATCCCAAGGATGATTTCTTATGAATAGTGAAAGAGCTATTTTGGAGTGAAAAACCTTCAAACAATCAGTCCAATTTTCTGAAAGACAAAACTGGAAAACCGGACCTGTAAGGAGTCCAGCAGCTTTTCCGGCCCAACCACATGGAATTAAACTCTGAAATTTTACCATAATGATCTATACTCATGGTGGATCATTTGATATGAAGAAGTTGAAGGCCCATTCTGAATTCTTTATGGAGATATAATTGAAGGAATAAAGGAGCAGAAAGTGACTCAAAACCACTCCAAAACTCATCATTTTCAATTCCATTAGTGCTTAAGTGCCTAACCCACCATAATTCCATTAAGTGCTCCATGATTCCATTAGTGCTTAATAGGAAAACCTATCATGATTCCATTAGTGCTTAAATGGAAAACCCATCATGATTTGTTTAAGGCCAACCACTATACTTGGTAGCCTATATATAGAGGCTACAACAAGTAACAAAAACACACAATTCATCAACTAATCTCTACGATTACTCAAGTCTCTCTGGAGAACCCCTATCTCTCTGTTGATGTCTAAAGTTCAGCGGCAGCTGAACCTTGGTTAATGCTGATCCGATGGGCAGACCGCTACTTGTGATAGTCAAAGCTTCCGCTACCTATCAAGTAAAATACAGAGGGCGTCAGAGGGAGACCGCGTTGGGCGGTCTTCTCTTCTCCGATGCCTAAGTTAGTCAATGCATTTATGCTGACAAAGTAACAATAGGTAAGTAGTAAATGCGTAATTAATGAGGAGAGAGGAGAGAACCTTTTATGGGTGAGGAGGGAGCTGATCTTCTCCATGTCTTAGATGTGGGACTGATATGCTTCAGTTCCCAGCTTCTGGAGCTTCTGATGCTATCTTGGCGAGGCTCGTGGAGGTGCGTTAGAGGTGATTTGAGGTTACGTCGGGGCTCAGGCGGTAGCCTGCTTGGCTGTGTTCCGGTAGGTCACCCCTTTGGAGGGTTTTGATACCGCTGGCGGTAGCATGAGCGTGGCTCATTATAACTAATTTTGCTTGCAAATGCCTATGTAAGTACACTTTCTCTTACCGGTGATCATACTTCAGTCCTAGTCTTCTCAGGAGCCGACTGTCGGTGCCACCAAACCCTCTGTCAAAGTGCTTCGGTCGTAGTCTCCTCGGGAGCCGACTGTAATACCGCGACCACAATGGTTAAGGAACCAGCCAAGCAAGGGTAACGCCTTCGCAAACTAGCTAAGCTAAAGTCATGCTTTGGCAAGTTCTCTCCACTTCTTGGTGATTTCGCTCTGCTCAACCTACAACGTTGAGTATCGACTTGGTAACACAAGACAAAGTCCTCCAGCACGAGGCACAGAAGACCCCCATGGTGAGGTTGGTGCTCTCCTTGTCTACAGTCACTCGAAAGAAGTCAAGTCAAGGGACAACCCCGATGACCGCACCCGAACGGTGCTGGCACTCCCACGCAAGAAAAGAGACTGTTGACCAACTCAAGAAAAACTGGAGCCAAACATTTTGGCACGCCCAGTGGGACCAAATAAACATTTCTTGAAAAAGAAATTTGTCTATGATGATAACAAACAGTCCATAGAGGAGTCTCAATATGATGCCTGGAAAGAAAATAGAGGCAAACAAATATGAGCTATGCCTATTTTCGAAGAAGAGATCAATTCACCACCCTTTGGTGACTCTAAATATGATCTCGATGCAGAGCCAATCTATGATGAATATGATGATGATTATAATTTAATTATTGGTTCCAAGAATCATATGTAGGAGTTCAAGTCCTTTGAAGCTCTTGATATGGAGAATTCAGACCAACAAGTGGTCAAATGCAAAAGCCAATTTGTGGCTTATTCTGAAGACACCATGTTCTATGACATGGTAGTTGGCGACAAAGCCGATCTTGGGACACCGTCATCTCCCAAATTGCAATTGAAGATCATGCCTCGTCAACCAACAAAGATACTTGGGGGGCAATATTACTCCTCCTATGAGCCAAATTTCTTTCAAGTCTTCGTCGAAGTATCTTTGTTATTTTCCTACAAGCACCAGCAAGAGGGATTTTCGTGCCATAAATTTTGATGCATCGGAGCTTAGAGTGAAGCATAGGTGGCCTTTTAGAGCTTGTGACAAAAGGAAAGAAAATATGCTGCTGGGAAGTAAATATGGATATGGTATCTCATCAGATGCATGAATTGGTGTTTTCTATGAAACAAAAAAAACAGTCTTGTGATCACGACGCTAGATTACCAATTGTTGAAGAAAAAGCTAGCAGTATCTTTTCTTGGCCAATTCATGTGGCCATAAACTTATGGATATTCGCAGCATGCTTTTGCAGTGGTATTAAATACATCGCTACAACATGTCCTCGTCCATTAAGAGCAACAGAGGATTGAAACCAAATTTTTGGTTGGTTAGCCTAATGGTTAAGCATGTAGAGAAGCGTGATGAGCAGTGTTATGGCTCTAGAGACCAATCTCATCAGTTTAGTATTCTTCTTTTTTGGATATTGAAGTCGTCATAGTATCACTTAGGCCAAGACTTGTGGCCTTAAATCTTTTCCAAGTTTTTACTTATTGAGTGGCAGCTTGGTTTATGCCAGAAAATATGTGACTAAGGCTTATCAAAGTCTTAGGTTCTGCAAGGGCCAATGCTAGTGGCCTAGATGCTGAAACATGTTTCTGTGTTTTCATTGCCTTACTGTTATTACCATATATTTTCAGATGGAAGCTAAAACTCAATGATCACGTTGAGAAGTAGACCAGCTTTCACGTTCTCCATGTACTTTAATGTTGGTCTGAAGAAAGTATATTGCAGCTGTATCACTTCTTGTGGCCTAAGCATACAATCATGCTACTGGAAGAAAGTGGCTTGTCCACTTTCTTTGGGAAGAGGCCTGAGTTATATAGCCCAGTATATCTAAATCCAAGTATGGGGTTTTTAGAAATTTTGGTCATTCACAATTGTTGGCAAAGCCTAGTTTTGCTCTGGTAAATTATACATAGGCTAATAAGTAGCCTAGTTTGAGGCTGTTGCACGTCATGAGCAAGTTTAGCTAGACATGTTGCTAGCTCGATTTGATCGCTGCATGTTCTGGTCATGACTATTCATGGTTGATGACCTTAACATTACATGATTGAAATATATGTTTCCTAACACTGGGGGGCATAGCTGGTTGCCTTCATAGGTAGGATCAAGCTAATTCATCCAAAAAAAAATTGGTTGGTCATCAATGTTCTAAGGCCAATATATGTGGGCCTTTTATTACTGCCAAGTAAGATGAAAGTTCGTTAGAGATAATTCATAGCATCTGTGATCAAAGTATCAGGTATTCATGTTCATCACATGATTATCAATTAGTTAATGCGCTACTTTGATTATTAGCTATCTCATTGCACGCCAAGGTAACTTGGTGGCATTCATACTTCATGGCCTAATTAGAGGCCTACATGGGATCAGTCAAGTGATTTCATTTTGTACTTATTGCTGAGCCAATGCAAGTGGCTTTAGAGCGACGTTATTGCAAGACTAGTGCTGACTCAAGACCTCTTCAGTCAAGACACAGGGACTTGAGGAGAAATTGAGCCAATGTCAGTGGCTCGAGCTATATATTGTCGACAAGTTCAAAATATATTATTTAGAGGCTAAATATAGCCTACCTGCAGAATTATGGAAGATTATGCAAGCTGCAAGAAAAAGAAATGATGGAAGCATGGAAATGAAAAGTCAACTTTAGCACACTTTCCTACTTCGGTTAGGAGAAACCAAGCTAAACAAGGAATGAGGGGCGGCAGACAAACCAAACGAAATCCAAATGAGCTAAAACTTTCCAAATTCATTCTAGATATCCCAAGGATCATTTATTATGAATAGTACAAGGGCTAGTTTGGAGTGAAAAAACTTCAAACAATCAGTCCAATTTTCTGAAAGACAAAACAGGAAAACTGGACCTGTAAGGAGTCCAGCAGCATTTCCAGCCCAACCACATGGAAGTAAGCTCTGAAATTTTATTAGAATGATCTACACTCATGGTGTATCATTTGATATGAAGAAGTCAAAGGCCCATTCTAAATTCTTGATAGAGATATAATTGAAAGAATAAAGGAGCAGAAAGTGACTCAAAACCACTCCAAAACTCATAATTTTCAATTCCATTAGTGCTTAAGTGCCTAATCCACCATAATTCCATTTAGTGCTCCATAATTTCATTAAGTGCTCCATGATTCCATTAGTGCTTAATAGGAAAACCTATCATGATTTCATTAGTGCTTAAATGGAAAACCCATCATGATTTGTTTAAGGCCAACCACTATGGCTTGGTAGCCTATATATAGAGGCTACAACAAGTAACAACACACAATTCATCAACTAATCTCTACGATTACTCAAGTCTCTCCAGAGAACCCCTCTCTTTCTTTTACTGGTGATCATACTCCAGTCCTAGTCTTCTCAGGAGCTGACTGTCAGTGCCACCAAACCCTTTGTCAAAGTGCTTCTGTAGTCTCCTCGGGAGCCAACTGTAGTACCGCGAATACAACGCTTAAGGAACCAGCCGAGCAAGGGTAATGCGCTCACAAACCCGCTAAGATAAAGTCACGCTTTGGTAAGTTCTCTCTACTCCCCGGTGATTTCTAGGGGTGGGTTCGGTACGGTACCGGATCTTGAAGCCCAATACCACGTACCGTACCAAACTAAGTTGGTACACAAAAAAGCCTACCATTACCGGCCACAGAAGTCGGTATACCAACTTTTCGGTATACCGATATCTCGGTTCTGTTTCGGTTGGTTGGGCCTAGTACCGAGTTTAAAATTGGGCCAGATTTCAGCTAAGGCTCAACTAAAATTTTAAAAGCCCAAACCTGTCAACAAATGAAAAAAATGCAATCCTCACATCAAATTGAAGGGCCAACCTGGAAATGAAAAATAAGCTAAAAATTCTCATACATCAACTTCACTACTTGAGTTCATCACTTATTCACTCATACATCAACTCCCTTCATACAATTTTTAAGTCAATAATTCATAGTTCACAGTTCACCCAAATGAGGCCTTGATTAGTTGATTCTGCAAATTCAGTTGAGTACCTATAGCTGCAAAAAAGAAGAAGATAGAAACAAAACATACAAACATCAAACATAAATATAACAGTTCACAATAGCTTTCAGTTTCTGTCAAATGCACCTATCATCAACCTAACGAGGATATTATTCCTAAAATTTCATAAAAATGGAATCTTTCACTGTATTTCATGCTTTTTCCTAAGCACACATTTGGCAACAGACACAAACCAACTTCAACTTCTTCTACAGAAGTTCAAAACTTCAAATATCTTAGAAAACCACAACACAGGTCTATCATAAAACTAAAAAATCCACAACCTTTCTCACAAATTCAAAAATTTTGATGCATTACAAAGCAGGAAACGAAAAAAAATAAAAGAACAAGCTTTACCAACAAAAAAAAAGCACATACCCAGAGCTGAGGCTTCATTCATCTGAGAGCTCCTCACGTCTCTCCTTCTCCATCAGCCTAAAACAACCAACAGCAAAAAGAGCACATAAAATTAGTAAAACTATTAGAGAATCCATAAACAACCGGGTGCTCAAGCAAAAATCCAAAAGGGTATTCCAATTCACAACACCCACCAAGCAGGCAAGCAGAATCAAGAAAAACAAATCCTGAATCTAGAATTGAATCAAAAAGATTAAGTCTTTGGATATCAAACTGGTATAAAAGGGACAAAAAAACAAAAAAAACCCAGAAAAAAGAAACGTATTACTAGCATCTTCATGAGTCAAACAAAGATCTGAGCAGCAGCACTGACCAAAAAGAGAGTACGAGGACATGAATCGAATGAATTGATACGAGATTTTCTGGGTTTGATTCGAATCGAACTTCAAAGGAGAGGTCCAGAGGCGGAGAGTTCTGGGTTTGAATCGAAAGAACTTCAAAGGAGAGGTCGAGAGGGCGGAGAGGCGGAGATTTCTGGGTTTGAATCGAAACGAGAAGCAGAGAGAGGGTGGAGCCGCGGAGAGGCGGAGATCGGGAGATGTCTGGGTTTGAGCCTTCGAGGCCTCGAGGGAAAGAGTGGCTGAGGGGAAGAGTGAGGGAACTGGATTAGGTTAATAGGTTCTGTACTCTAATCAACGGTTATAATAAGATTTGAAATCAAACTATTAATGATCAACGGTTCAGATCGATAGATGTAAAATATATTTAAATAAATAAATAATATATATAATATACGGTACGGTACGGTATATAGTATTTATCTGAAAATCAGTACCAGTACCGTACCATTATCTGGAAATCGGTTCGGTACTACCGTACCAAAGTCTCGGTAACCGACATAGTTGGTTACCAACATTGTTGGTTCGGGTGGTAATCGGTTGGTTGGTTTGGATCGGTAGAATTTGCCAGCCCTAGTGATTTCGCTCTGCTCAACCTACAACGTTGAGTATCGACTTGGTGACATAAGATAAAGTCCTCTAGCTCGAGGCACAGAAGACCCCCACGGCGAGGTTGGTGCTCTCCTCATCTACAGTGGCTCGAAAGAAGTCAGGTCAAGGGACACCCCCGACGACTCACCCGAATGGTGCTGGCACGCCTACGCAAGAAAATAGACTGTTGACCAGCTCAAGAAAATTTGGAGCCAAACATTAGTAGCTAATGCTACACTAAATATTGAAAATGGAGAGGTTGAAACTTTGTCTAAATGGTAAATTTAACACCCATAATAGATTTCTGAATAGTAATATTAGTGTTCTAAAACTTGGCCGCCCATTAATCGAGTCTCCGCCGCGATTAATGTCAAATTGGTGGAGGTGGGCGGTTGAGGTTTGGGCGGCCGACTAAGATGTCTAGGAGGGCGATTAGAAGCCTCAATGGTTGGGTGGACTGGCCTAGGCGAACTGCAATTGAAATTTCTTCTCCTTTTCATTTTAATTTGGATTAATTTTAGCACCGATGGAGGTCGGATCCTCAACTGCGATTGAAATTTTTTGTCTTTCTGAGTTTTGGCTAGATGGGTCTATCTGTTTTTGGGGTGTAGATTGGTGGGATTTGATCTAAAGTTCTCTGATTGGATCAGGTGGAACACAAATTTATCTAGGTTCAATCTAAAATGGTATATCTCTAGATCTCAATCTCAGACTGCAACTTCCTTGACCAAAACTCTCCGATGTCAGATTCGATGAGCTTAATCGACTCGGGTGTTAAATCTAAACAAACCAATCATGTACAGAGGAGCATAAACATTAGGGAACTTGGAAGGCTCACTTCGTTAGGGAAGTTTATACTGAATTCTGAATACAATAAACTCTCTGGGGGTATAGCTCAGGATCTTGGATCACTGACTGAACTTGAGTATCTTGACCAGTTCTGGTTTTCAAGGTTGGATCTTTCATTCCAACTTCACGAATTCTAGGTGCTTTGAATATCATGACAGATTGGTGAGTTCAGCAAGTTACAACTTCTCCAAATTTAGGAAAACCAAGTTTGAACTGAGGATTGTGATACGGTATATTGGAATCGGAAAGAACTCAAAGAAGTCGCTCTATTCACGTTCTTGAGCCTGTACTGATGGTTGATTCTTAATTGTACTGATAGTTTTTGGGCTATTATATATCATATAAATCAATCATATAATAATACTATAATAGTACTAATGGTTGGGATTTTTCCTTACTTTTTGACATAATGGGATTTTTCTTTACTTGAATTTCAATTGGGTATTTGATATTATAATGTTTATGGAGATTTAAGACAATGGATTGGCGTATGTTAGTATGATATGGATTTAAAATTGGTCAGTAATGTTGAAAAAAAAATTAATTTTATGCAATTATATGTTATAAAAATAAAATAAAAAATACAAAAATACAAAACCGCCTAGGCGCCTGGGCACTAGTCTCCTGGCCACCGCCCGACTAGCGCCTAGTGATTTTTCGAACCTTGAGTAATATTGTTCAAGTAAATCCAGAATATGTGTCTGGCCCAAACTCGAGGTTACTTGCTCTAGTTGAAATAGGGTTTATATTAGAGATATTCTCGGAGAATCTTAGGAGATATCTAATTAATGTACGATTATGTTTCCATGTACAACTCTATCTCTATGCTTGTAATCCTCCATATAAAGAGGCCCATATTATCAATGAAAGCACGACTGAATTCTCCCCCAATTCAGTTTTCCTTAAACACGTTATCAGCACGAAGCCCTAACTCTGAAACAAATAGCCAAACCCTAATTCATGAAGCTAAAAACCTTGAATCTAAATAAAAACCTTGAAGCCTTTTTTGCGCCCACCTCATACCTTGAAGAACTTGATCCTGGGAGTCCAGAACCGGCGGCGCCACCCCAAGAACCGGCCAGAAATCTACCAAACCGGCCACCGAAAGCTCCATACAACCTGTAGCAAATATTCCACCGGTTCACCATCTTCCGGACATCCAATTTCCACCAAATTTTGTCAGCAGACACCTCTCAACCTGAAGATTCGGGAACCTGAAGAAAAGGGCCAAAAACCGGTCTTAAAGTTACTGAACCGTCAACCAAAAGTTCATGCAGAAAACCGGCAGAAAAGAGAGGAAAAAAAAAGGGAGAAGGAGGCAGCCCAAGCCAAGAACAAGCCGCAACCCAAGCCGCTACCACGTTAGCCTGCCGCGTCATCACGCCACATCAGCATCAGGGACCCACAGCCACATCAGCACGGGACCCCACTACCACGTCAGTAGCGGGACCCCACTACCACGTCAACAGTCAACGTCGGTCAGACATCAACGACCGCCGGAGACTTTTCACTCCAGTTTTTCCGGCGACATTCCGGCCACTTTTCCGACGACTTTTTCAAGTCAAATTTTCCGGCGACCTATTTCAAGGTATTTTTTACTAAAAGTTCCAGTTTTTGAAGTTTTTATTTCTTTTCTCTTCTTTTTCTCGGGGACTTGCAAACTCTCTTCTTCTACCCCCCTTTCTTCATCATAGGGAAGACCAAATTAAGCAGAACTGTGGGGGTTCGTGCTCACTCCAAGCTTAGAGCTTGTTGAGATCTTCAAACTTAGAGTTTGTAGAGAATTTATGATCGACCACTTACATCATTATTTCGATTTAATCCAACCTCTCTTGGAAATTCCTAATTTCTTGGAAGTGACTACGCTCAGAAATTTTATTTGTTTTCTTGGTAGCCTTTTTTTGCTCCAAAACTAACCCTAATTTCTTGTTCTCTTTCAGGATGAGTAACCTGAACAAAGTGGACTTTGCTCCATTGGGAACAACTGGCTCAGAATATCACAAGTGGGTTCGTGATGTCCTCCAGCATCTCAAGGCCGATGGAATCCTTGATACGATTCTCGAGCCTAGCCAGGACGTGCTAACTGTTGAGCAAGCTCAAGCTTTGGAAGCAAATAGAGCAGCATTAGAGGCAAATAAGGTGAAAGCCATCATCCTAATGACTCGTCATATGGATGATTCGCTCCAGTACGAGTGTATGAATGAAGAAGACCCCAGAAGGCTGTGGGTCTCACTCGAAGATAGATTTGGCAACGTCCATGACTCCCTGCTTCTTGACCTAGAACTGAGATGGCATAGCCTCCGCTTATGTGATTTCAAGTAAGTCCTTGACTACAACTCAGAAGCACTTGGCATTAAATCCTTAATGGAATTCTGTGATAAAGAGATCACAGATGCGATGTTGATTGAGAAGACTCTCTCTACCTTCCCCGTCTCTGCATTGATGGTTGCTAAGAACTATTGAATGGATGTTACCACATAATGGATCACAAGGTTTCATGAGCTTATTGGAGCTGTGAATGTCGCTGAAAAGCATGACAACATCCTTGTGAAGAACTATAATTCGAGATCCGTAGAAACAGAGCATAATTGCTCTACTTGGGAAGGTAACCGCCACAATAGGCGAACACGGAACCGAAGAGGTAAACGTGGAAAGTGAGAGGGACGCAATGCCTCTGGCCATGTTGGTGGCGCAACCAATACTAAGAGCCATATAAATGACGCTTTCAAAGCTCCTCAATCAATGGAGTCTAAGCAAAGAGATGTATGTTCTCGATGTGGAGTATCCAATCATTGGGCTCACATTTGTAGAGCTCGTGAAGAAATTGTCACCGCCTACAAAGTATATTGCGAAGCAAGAGAATCTCACTATGTGGAACAAGAAGATCAAGAAGATGATCTAGAGTGAAGGGTTGAAGACTACAAATCTGGCTGGGATCAATAGATCGCCAATTCTGTTTAAGTCTTTATTCCAAGAAATGTAATAGGCAATTGCCATATACTTTGTAGTAAATGCCAATGGTTTAGTCTTTCTTCAAAGTAGGCTCACCCAAAGTAAGTGCGATGTCTAGGAAGGTTCTGAGGTTAGTGGTACTTAAGCGAGCCTTACTCCACCGACATCTCTCTACTCACCTGGTCACATTTATTTTAGAATTACAGACAGAAGTTAGACGACTACCAGTGTTTTGCATTAGCTAGCATTTGGATTAGATTCTCCTAATGGTTAAGAGACAATGATGTACTCTGTTGGCTTATGAATAAAATTTCGAGTTCTTTTCATTATGACTCCATTTTGAAACTGAGCATATGACTTTGTGACTACGATGGCTGGGCCATCAGTATTAATTCAGGGACATGGAATAGCTCAAGTTCCACTTGCCAAATGACACCTTAATTACTATCACATAAACTCTCTATGCTCCTAGGGCCAATCGCACCTATGAATAGCCAACGGATTCCATGCGAAAACGCATGTAGAGAATTGAAATGAGTTCCATTGCAATACCTCCAATGATTGCGAACAAAGGAGCATCTTAGAGAAGTTTATGTGTCTCTCTAGTGGACTCTATGTCACTATTTGACCTATAAAATCCAATAAAGTCATGACATAAGATCTTTTGGATTTAGACACATATTTGCTTTGTCACGACAGGATAGGTCATCCTGGTCATGATATGATGATCCGTCTACTAAAGACTTCACATAGACATCTTTTCTCTCGAGCGAAATAAAGTATGAGTCAAAAGTTGATTCCTGGACTAAGTGTGACTGACGCTGCTGCCTAGGGCACCGCCTCCGTCCACCACCAGCTTAGGGCTGGCACAGTCCCTATCCATGATGCCATGGATGGCGTCCATCATGGTGATGGTGCCTCAGGTGACGCTACAATCACCAACTTGCTTCAAATAGCGTTTCAGACGCTCAGGCCTAACCAAAATTCTCATTGGTTGCTTTTAAAGCCTCTCGCTCGTTTTACAAAGCCTGTTCCTTAAGGAAATTAGGACTGAGACCGTCCTATGCAAACGATATGAAAATACTCATTCTGTTCTTACATAGAATCCATGGGGATTCTATGGACTGATTCAACCAACTTGCGGACGTTTAAATATCTCATGATATTGGTTTATACACAAACACACTGGTCACGTGTTGTGACATTGTCCACCTATAAATGCTGCTTATGCTACATTTCTAGCACATATCATATGACAACGGGCTCACTGCCCGGATCATCCTCTTCTGTCAATTATATTACCATAAACACACCCAATTAGTCTCGCGGAAACAACTACGATGGTAGTCCAGACATTGGTAATGCGTACTAATTTCCTTATATCCACTTGGGGTGATGCAATATCGCATGCAACTATGATAATTCGTCTACGACCCACCGCCACTCAACCTACCCCTGCATTACGGCTAGTGACTAGGTACAATTATCGTACTTACGAATATTTGAGTGTGCCTTTATGTGCCAATTTCTCCTCCACAGCACTCTATAATGGGTCCTTACAGACGAATGGGCAACTACGTTGGATTTGAGATTTCAACAATCGTCCGCCACTTAAATGCCCTTGCTAGACGATCTCCTTACCGCTAGATTTGCATGTGTCACTTTGATGAGACAGTCTTCCCGTCGTTAGGGGGATATAAGAACATGGATGTTCAGCAGGAACAAAAGTAATTGTCATAGTTTGTTCCTACTATGTCTCATCTCGATCCCCGTTAAAGTGACGAGATCACACAAATATGCTGAAAACATACCTGCAAGGAAGGACGTCCCTACGAGAGGACGTAGCGCCACCCTACACGGAGGTAGGCATGGCGCCAACGCCAAAGAGAGTGGCACTCTGGCGTTATAGGCCATGGCCACAGCTAGGATGCATGGGAGACCCGTGAGTTCGAATGATACTTTGGCACATTCCAATCCTTTGATCATCAAGACTCAAAATCTGTCTCATGAGAATCTTTCGGATTATGGTTATCTTTGGGGACGCCTCAATGTCAGAACCTATTCTTGAGAATATAGAGCTCTATGAAAATTACACTAGTGTACATGAGACGTGGAATAGAAACTCCATCATAATTGATGATGTAGTTGCGCATGAGTTTGTTGAGTCTGATGATATTGAACCATGCTCCGTTGATGAATGAATGCCAACGTAAAGAGATTTGGCCTAAATGGAAAGACGCGATCCAGGTTAAGTTGGATTCTTTAACGAAGAGGAAGGTTTTTGAGCCAGTGATGCCAACACCTCGTAACATAAAACCTATTGACTAATGGGTCTTCGTTAGAAAGCGTGACGAGAAAAAGAGATGGCAATCTCACCTTATGGCGTAAGACTTCTCACAAAACGCCCTGGAATCGACTACGATGAGACATATTCTCTCGTAATGGATGTCATTGCACTCCATTACCATGTCAGTTTGGTAGTTTCTGAATAACTAAACATGCAGCTTACAAATGTGGTCACTACTTATCTATATGGGGATCTAGATACTAAATATATATGAAGATTCATGGTGAACTTCATCTACCTAAGTCAAGTGGCTCTAGACCACGGAGCGCGTTTACAATAAAATTGAAACGCTCACTAAAGTGACTACTTGATTGGGAAGTGATATGTCCGCGTGTTTCTATAACAAGTTTCGGATTCTATCGCGGTTCATGTTGGACATGATCTTCATTGGAAGCCCTTAAAAAGTTAAGGGAAACAGCTGAACACTTGAAATCCGAGTTTGAGATGAAGGATTTTGGGAGAACACTATTATGTCTCGGTTTGGAACTTGAGCATCGTGTTGATAGATGCTTAGGCATTTTGACAAGGTCAAGCCTTCAAGCACTCTCATGATCGTCCGTAGTCTTGATCCTGAAAATGATCCTCTTCGTTCAAAGGATGATGACGAAGATGCGCTAGGGGCAGAAATGTCCTAGTTTAGTACAATAGGCACATTATTGTACTCACCCAAATACATAAGACCGGACATCTCATATGTTGTGAACTTGTTAGCTAGGTATAGTTATGCGCCAACGCGATGCCATTGGATTGGTGGAAAAAGATATATTTCAGTACTTGAGATGTACGATTGATATGGGTTTATTCTATCCCTACAGAGAGATGATGAATTCGGACCCATCACACACCAGGAATACCGCCAACACTGGCCTGCGTCCTCTATCCCCATCCCAAAACGACATGTGTTTTGGAAGGTTTTGCTGATATTGGGTATCTCTCTGGCCCATACAAAGGTCATTCCCAAACTGGTTAAATGTTCACCATGGGTAAAGACCGTGATATCTTGGAGGTCTACAGAACAGACCCTAGTCGCTATATCTTCAAACAATGCAGAGATTATTGCTCTTCACGAAGTGATTCGTGAATGTATATGGATTGGATCCATAGTTACGCATGTTCAAACAATTGTAGCTTAAAGTCTACCACAGATGAGCCTACTAGCATATATGATAATCCTGCTTGTTTTGAAGCAAGGCTACATTAAAAGGGACCACACCAAGTATAATCAGCAACAACAAACTCTCCTCAAGATAAAAGTGAACTAGGTTCGTTCTGAGGACAATATGGCAGACTTGCTCACTAAGTCATTGCCTAAATTCCATTTTCGAGAAACATGTTGGTAGCATCGTTTGTGGAAGTTATCCAAACTCCAATCGTCAGGGGGAGATTGATAGGAGCATAATAATGCGATAATAATGTTGTTAATTCCCATATTTACTTTGTTAGTATTCCCATATTTACTTTGTTAGTTTATCTTATTTTCTGGTTAATTTAGTTGTTTTTATGTTTATTAGGTTTTCCAAAGCAAGGAAAGAAATAAGAGCAACAGGAAGGAGATATGTGCAAATAATGGAGAATTGTGGACTCTTGATGAATCAAGGAAGCTTAAGGCAAATGAAGAAAAAGATATTCAGCAATTAATTCTCTTGGCTGCTCCTATTGGATAGAATGATGTCAATGAATCCTAAATCAATCAGTTAGAGTCCCAAAAGGAAAGAAGAAAAGTGCTAAAAACTGAATAAAATCTCTCCTTGAACGTTGAAGAAACCTACCGTCTCACATACGAAGAAGCATAGACGCACAAGAGCTGGAAAAGGAGAAGAATTACAACCTTGCCAAAAACGATCGATCGCTTTACACCAGAGATCGATCGCCGATCCATATTTTTCAATTTTCTGATTTTTGTTGTCTTCCTTCTCCATGAACTCCTTTGTGGTTTTTATTCCCATCATGTGTAACTAAATTTCCAGTAGTTAGGGGGCAGTTGAAGCCCCTAGACATGATCCATAACATGCTTTGACATTCAATTTGTTTTCCAATTAATAAAGTTGAGGTTTTGTTTACCGATTTCTCATTGATGAATTCTATGTTTGTATGCTTTGGAGGCCTACTTAGTATGCATGCTAGGGTTCTAATACTTTGATTATTTGATGCCTGAATCAATAGTTGGATTCCTCAAATTATCTAGAGAAGTAATTGGTAGTTTTTCACTAGCAAGTAAACAAAACCCTAGGTTTAGCAAGGCTCTAAGTTATTTGTGATGCCTAGTGATTGCTCAAACTCTTTTCAAACTGAATGATCTCTGCATGTTTAATCTAATAAATGTACCTTTAGGTTGCATTGCTTGGGAATAGTCTAGGTGTAGAGCGCTAGCTTCCTGCCTAGCAGACAAAGTAAGAAAGAGTAATAGGTTGTGTTCAAGCGTACCGAGCCAATCTGAGTGTCTTCAACTAAGTTAATTGGAAGTAAATTGGACAAAGTGTGTGATTGTTAGAGGTGGATACTTCCTTCCTAGCTAGTTTCATCATCTTGATATCAACCAATCTCAAATCTGTTTCAGTTTTGTTTTTCTTTCTGTTCTCTGTTTTTCTGTATTTTATTTCTATAGTAAACGAACTCCAAAAATTCCCAAATTTTGTATGCTGGACTCATTGTTTGTCTAGTACAACTTTGTAAATTTTCATTTTTTTCTGGGTTGTTTTGATTAGGATTTTAGTTTATTTTTCGACTGCTGTTCGGTAGGAACTGCAGTCACGTTTTGTGACTTTTGTTTAAGCTTTTAGTTTAACTTAATCCTCTGTGGGAGACCCTTATTTCCCTATATTACAATTGAAAAATTTGCAGGAGAATAAGAAAAATCAATAGCTTATAAATTTAGCTATCAGAGATGCAGACATCAAGGGGAAGTGTCTACATGTATGGTCTCGAAACGTGAAGGGTGTGTTGTGCTCTTTTTCCCATTCGACCGAGGTTATTTTTGTCCCACTGGGTTTTTGTTACTCGGCAAGGTTTTTAATGAGGTAACGAGAGAAGCACCACGTTTGGGCGACACAAGGGGGAGTGTTCAAGTAAATCCAGAATATGTGTCTGGCCCAAACTCGAGGTTACTTGCTCTAGTTGAAATATGGTTTATATTAGAGATATTCTCAGAGAATCTTAGGAGATATCCAATTAATGTACGATTATGTTTCTATGTACAACTCTATCTCTATGCTTGTAATCTTCTATATAAAGAGGCCCCTATTATCAATGAAATTAGCACGACTCAATTCTCCCCCAATTCAGTTTTCCTTAAACAAATATATATATTTTTAAGGGCTAAATACAAATTACTACCCTGTGGTTTAGGTCCAAAATCAATTCAGTCTCTGAACTTCTAATTTCATCTAAAACACCCCTGCACTTTCAATTTTGATCTAATAGGTCCAATTTGTTAGTTTTCCTACAATTGAGTTATTTAACTTGTTAACGTGGCTCATATATGGCCTATGTTTTATGATGTGGTGTCGAGGTGGTCTGCATAGTCAATTTAGGAGTGAGTCCTACTATTAAAAATAAATAGTTTTTCAACAAATAATCCAACTATAACTTGAACCCATAACAGAATATTAAGGAATTGGACCTATTAGATCAAAATTGAAAGTGCAGGGGTGTTTTTGATGAAATTAGAAGTCCAAGGACTGAATTGATTTTGGACCTAAACCACAGGGTACTAACTAGTATTTAGCCCTATTTTTAAAAAAAAATTGTGAATGTCCATCTCCATATATTTATGTCTGATAACACCAAGTCACCGAATTTACCATTTATATTGTTTGGTAATAAATAAGATCCTAAATTTCATTTGAATTTTCAAAATGTGTTTTTTTTAAAAGGAAATTTCATTGAAACATTAGTGATTACAATCACTTAGAAGGGCATCCCTTATAAATCCGGGAGCATTAACAAACCACACTTGACTCTCTATGACCTGACAAGCATGTTTGGCTAGAGTATGAGCTACTTTATTAGCGTCCCGAGGTGTGTATAGCACCTTGAATTCCCAATTTCGCCGCATCACAATCCTGGCTTCGTCAACCAATAATCCCAAGCTAGAGAGGTCAGGCTCTTCACTGGCTAACGATTGCACCAAGAGTAAGCAATCTGACTCAAAGACCACCCTCCTGTAATGAAGAGTTTCAACCAACTTCATTCACTCCAACAACTTCATTCTATCTTCAAAATGTGTGATTTTCAAAACTTCAATTTAATTAAAAAAATTTAACTTTTAAGACCACAGTTTACCTTTAAAATCATTCTCCACTCAATATTTCAAAGAAATTTTTAGATAAGGCAAACGTGTCAGGTGACTGGTATCCACCGAATGTCTAAAATTACCCATAATTAATTAAACTAAAATACTCAAAACAACCCATTTAATATACTAAAGGGCAATGTACTGTTATACTGTTTATACTGTTGACAACTGTTCATAAGGGTGTGAAATGACCGTTTTGCCCTCTGTTTTTGGTGATTTACAGTTTGCCATTTCACTATTCACCTTGAAAGACGGTTTTGCCCCCAAATTTAATCTGAAATTACATGACATATCCTATCATTTCAGTTTTTTTTTTTTTTTAATAATATTTTTTTGATTTTTACAATTCTTCTATATCATTTAATATATATATATATATATATATATATTTTAAGAGAGAACAATTTTGTTTTGTATTAGTAAATTTCTACAAATCATAGAAAAAAATTATTTTTGGTTGTATCTCATTTCTTGCTAATCTATTATTAACGCTAATATTTTTTTATATTGCAAGTATTCATCTATTACTCTATTACACATTTAAAAAAATTAAAAAACCCGCGAGTATGGCGCGGGTCAATTTATCTTGGAAAAAAATTGAAATTATAATGACAGTTACTATTGAATGAATAGTGCCATGGACATTATTTATTATTTTAGATATATGCTTATGAAAATCTAAAGTAATTGTATAATGCATATAATCATCGAAAAACTATATAATGCACATAAAAAGTTTTTTTTTCATTTTTTGGACAATAAAAGATAAGTTCGTATAAAAAAATAACATAAATAAAATTGTTTATTCATTGATGCTACTGAGATTTGTCTTCCATGGATGCAATATTTGTTTGTGATTAGTGATCTATGAGACATTTGTCGGAAAAGAATGGGTTTCTATCTTTCTTATATAATTTGGTTTATATGAATTGCTTCATATATAAGATGGGCCTGTCTTTCACCAAAATTTTCAGTGGATATTTTGCTAAGAAAGAAATGCGTATTCTTATTGTGGATTTTGATGCCACTGGTGAGACCACCGTTTGGTATAAGCTTAATTAGTTAGGGGAAATCATTACCACTATTCCTACCATTGGTATATTCGTTGCACAAAATTTTTATCCCGAGCGAATCAAATTCTTATTTTTTCGAATTACTTTTGATTAAGATATTCAAGCCTTTTATGGGCAGATGAATGAGTTTATAATGCATATTTTTATGCATATGAACATTGTTTTTTTTTTTTCAATAATGCATACCAATAACAAAAAGGCTATAAATAGTTTTGCCCTTATTTTTCCATCAATTACCAGCTGCCACTCTCAGTGCGGGTATTGTTTAATGAATAGTAACTATGATTTTCCGGATTTGCCCCAATTTCATATGTTGCTCCTTATATTATGTTGTTTGTATCCAAAAGCAAATTAAGGGTAACTATACTAAAGGAAAATGGGAAAGATCATTGTCCAATAAATAGTGAAATACTTGATTTGCCCCCATATTTTCTTTGCTTTGACTATTTAATCCCTGATTGCAAATTTTTGAAAACTTTTTTTTGTTAAATAAACTCTTAGCATGCCTATACTTACATATGTCAATAAGAATCGTGCTCATGATTTTTAGAATATCTTATATAATTAAGCCAATTCTCAGGAAGAATGGTTAAATTTTTGAACTACCTATTTTACCCATGGTTCATGAAAAACTCTATAATTTATAATCTAACACATAAAAGATATATTGGTAATTTAAAATATTGGAAACAAAAAAAAAAACAAAAAAGAAGCAAAACCTAACGTGGGAGGTGAGAGTGAGGGAGTGGGATAGCATTGTCCAAGGAGTGGATTTATAACTGCAATAGTAAAAAAAAAAAAAGTAGAAATAAAATATTACTAACAAAAAAATATAAAAATTATTTTATGCATGCCAATTAATTAGGATAAAATAGGAAACAACATCTCTAGTATAAACTGAGAAATTTCCCCAAATATAAGAATGGATGTTCGTACACATGATTTACAATTTTGTTTTTTAAGAAAATAAGCAAATTGACATGTGCGGAGCACATGTTAAGAGGCTAGTTGAATTATAACTTACCAATAATTTTTACAATATTGGATTATAACTTACCAATAATTCACACTTTCACAGCTCACCAACATTTTTTTTTGAAAATTGTAAAATTTTTTTTTTTTTTTTTTAAAAGATAAACTTGGTCAAAGCACCCGCCCCTACTCTAAACTTTAAAAGTGGAGATTGCTTATGGACGAATGAAATATGGTGGTTTGAGTTTTCATGAATAAAACTCTTTTTCACAATTCTACAAAAAGTAATATGTAAAATAATAACATCTTTTAATTGATATTTACTAAATATAAAAAACTTCTTTCCGCAGCATCGCACGGATTTTGCCCTTGAATTTTAACTGAAATTACAGTTCTGTCTTTTTTTTTTTTTTTTTTTTAAAGTTCTGCCATATATATTAGTATATATCAACTGAACAAAATAAAAAGAAATGAAAACTATCCTTGGCTAATGTCAATAGAGTGTCATGCATGGTTAATTGACTTGTGTAAGATTAAGGATTCTATCCTTGGGTACTTCCTTGATTATATTTTTTCTTCGTCTTTTAAACTTCTTCATTTCAAACAATTCCAATTGTTATTAAAATTTGTTATTAAAATATAAGAGTGAGTTTATCAAAATTGTTATTTATCTTATAGGAGCACATTACACATTGCACCTAATAATGTAAATCAATATTTTCACAACTATAGAACACATTTTAGTTTTTATTTTTATTTTTAATTTTTTTTATCAAAAACAATCTAGCAAGAATGCATTATTCTAACTGGATCGATTAACAATGTAAACTTCTGCAGCAAAACGCGGGCAACTATTGCTATTGTATAAACTATAAACACTAATTTACCCCATTCCACAATGAAATGTCCTCAGCATCCCAAGTTCCCAAACGTCATGTATGCACACGACCTCCTTCACAGTTTCATAGTGGAATTTGACATGACACCCGTGTGTCAGTGCGCTTACTTTTTAAAATGAAACGGTGACACTACATGGACATGAGTATATGGGAAAGCAGTGCACTAGAGTACTATACTAGTAGAGAGTAGAGACTAGTAGCGTAAAGTGTTCGATCAGTCTCTGGTCCCGAAAAGTAAAGGATGAACTTGCATTCTGATGAGCTTCTCTCTTGCCTTCTAATGGAAGTCCTTGGGTTTGAGAAGCGTATCAAGCACTACACCAACTATCAGAGAATACTCTTGGTCGGAGAAGGAGACTTCTCCTTTGCCGTTTCCTTAGCCAGAGCTTTCGGCTTTTCTAGAAACATGGTAGCCACTTCTCTCGACGACAGAGGTAAAACCTTGTTTCTGAAACGACCCGGTTTTGAATCTTAATTCAAGAAACCAATTTCATGCTTTGTACACTAATTTGGTTCTGAAATTTATGGTTTGGTGATGACCCAAATGAGATAACTGATAGATGGGACTAAAGATTTGTTTGGTCTTTCTGTTCAAAGTTCAAACTAGAGTGTTTCTGGTTGAAAACCTTCTCATTGATTGTTAGAATGTTAGATGGGACCAAAGATTCGATCTTCTTGGTTAAACTAGAGGGTTTCTGATTGAGATTCTTTTGGATGTTAATTGTAGAGTCATTGATGAGAAAGTATTCAAAGGCTATGAGCAATGTGATGGAATTGGAGAACAGGGGATGCGTAGTACTTCATGAAGTGGATGTGCACAGAATGAGCCAACACCCTTTTCTGAGTTGTATTCGGTTTGATCGAATAATCTACAATTTTCCTCATGCCGGCTACTTGCGTGGTCCATTATCATCCGAGTACAATCAGTTTCAAATTTGGTGAGTTCATAGTTAGAACAAATCCCATGTATGCAGTTGTTTTAGGCGTTACATTTTATGTGTTGATTGAGGCTGAATTTATTTTTTGGGGGACTTGGGGTTTATATCAGATAGTTTTTTAGTGGATCATGTAGATTGTGCAGATCTGAGACTGAGTATATTTTAGGGGGAGAAGGGTTAATGTTCAGATTTGGCAAGTTCAAACAAAAGCCATATATGCAGTGTTTTATGACGATTATGATAGATTTTATGTGTTGATTGATGCTTTAGCTTGTTTTGGGGGAAAGGGTTTAATGGGTAGAGGGGTTTTTATTAGATTTGAGAATTGAATTGATGCTTGGCTGTTGGTTGTAACGCACAGCAATGAAACAAGGTAGTTGGATTGTAGATTAAAATTCATGAATTTTCAGGTTCCATCAGGATTTGGTGAGGGGATTCTTCAAGAGTGCGCGTGAAATGCTTACCGAAATAGGAGAAATTCATGTGACACACAAGACAACATATCCTTTCAGTCGATGGGAAATAGTGAAGTTAGCAGAAGATGTTGGGTTGTATTTGCTTCAGGAAGAAAAGTTCTCAAAATGGGATTATCCAGGTTATGAAAATAAGAGAGGAGCTGGGTTATGTGATCAAACTTTTCCTGTTGGAGAATGTAGCACCTTCAAATTTGGGAAGCTATTGTACCATTCTACCCCTTCCAGTTACTATATTGACTTGGTTCGGGCTTACGGTCAGGATTCTCAAACTAACGGTCCTTACATGCACCACTGTAAGCTACGAACTTTGATGCCTAAGTTTTCGTCAAAATTTCTATTGATTTTACTTCAACGAGTTTGCATATGAATTCTGTGAGCCTAAATCTTTTTCAGGGTTAATACACCCAATGGGCTAATTGACCAAGCAATTCCTTCCAGATGAAAGACTGAACTCTGTTCTCAAGTTTGCTTCCCCAAAATTTTCATTTTTCTGAAGTATAATTTTGTTTGCCACTACTTATCATGATATATCATTATGCATTCATACAACATGTATGTATTGCTAATACATTATGTTCGGAATACAGTTTACCATTTCTATTGTATTTTGTGGCAAATTCATGATACACAAACTGACAACATATCATTATGGTCACTTGTCAAAATAATTCAAATGTGTGTAATTTTGGAAGTTGGCATTGGACATAATGAGGAAGTGGTCGTGGCTGTTGGTTTGAGTTGTTGAATGCTTGTAATTTCTCATGTATGTTGTTTGAATTGTTGATTAGAAAGACATGAGAAATAACTGTGAACGTGAACATTTGTATCTTCATCATGAATTTGAACCGAGGAAATTTAACAAATTCTTGTTTTTCTTGCAGGCCATTCTTTTATATAAAGTGATCTCAAGTTCTCAACTGCTAGTGTAGTATCGACCAGTACCTCTTTTGACCAGAATGTAAGCCGATGGTTTTGAAGAGATGGGTCTCATCATTAGATCATGAACTTGACAGTATATATCTGGGCATCTAGCTTGCACTGATCTTTCTAGGATGAGCTCTCTTTTGTGTCAACTGTCGGATGTTGCAACCTGTAAATTTAAATATCTAAATGTAGAGTTTTCCATCATCAGCGTCTCCACATTAGATTAATAGTATTGCCGTGCTTGCTATACAGTTACCGGAACCCTCGATTAATTTACTGCCTTTTCTATCTTATGTAAGTGGGGTTTGCTTTCGTTGATGCTACAAACAGCTCAATGATACATCATGATTCATGAATACATAAAGACTACTAAAGCTTTAGCTTCTTAAATTCTTTTCTAAGATCAATGTTGCAAGAGCACCAGACGAAACACTTCATTTATTCTTTCGAACTTTAAACAGACGATAACAATGCAGCTTAGAGCTCATGACAGCCAATTCTCGAGTACATCTAGTACCTTTGAAGGTGCTGGACATGCCGACTCTAAAGCTTTCATAGCAGTTCCCAGCTCCTCTTTTATTTACATAACCTGGATATTGCCATGGGTAGAATGTTTCTTCGTCAACCAGATATAACCCAGCCTCCTTTGTCAAGTTCACTATTTCCCACTCTGTAAAAGGAAATCTTGTATTGTGTGTCACATGAATACGTCCAAGGCTACCCAGCATTTGACGTGCGCTCACGAAGTATCCCTTGCTAGGTTTTATGTGCCCTAAAAAGCATGATTATTTTAATTAGTACCATGACAAATTAGGAGTGAGAATTACATTGATACAAAGTTTTTAGAACTTATAGAATTTGGGATTTATCGCTTTCCGATGAAAAAGAACCTCTCAAGTAACCCGCATGAGGAAAATTATAGATTATACGATCACACCTCGTGTAAATAAGTTGGGGGTGGTGGCTCATAGTATGCACATCAACTCCATGCAAGGTTGTGCATCCCTTTTCCTCTAATTCCTTCAAGTGGCTCATAGCATTTGAGTAATTAACCCTTAATTCCTCTAGAGTTAGCATACCAAACACTTCAGGTTATTTATTTGTCAAATAATTAGTGAGCATATAACGTACTTGAATATTGAGGTATATTGGTCAATGTTTATTTAGTTACTCTGGAGTTGAGTGAAGTAGCAACCATGTTGGCTGCAGAGCCAAATGTTGTGGCTAAACAAGCAGCAAAGGAAAAGTCTCCCTCACCTACCAAGAGTATCTTCTGAGACCTGCTATAATGCACACTTGTGCCATGTCTTTTTTCCTCAGAATTCTTAGAACTTCTGATTTTTTTTTTTTACCGGAACTAAAACTGTTGGATCATTTCCTCGATCAAGTAGGTTGCAACACAGGTGTTTCCGGTCCGCTGCTATTTATAAGTTGCAGTACGTAGAGATAGAATTAATATTAGTCTCGGAGTTGAATTTGAAGAGTGCCCTGTACTCTGAATCCATTAATTCAGTTCCAAGTTCCAACCATTTTGGTAATTGAAAGGTCTCCTAGTTTAATTTTTTTCCCGTTCTGTTTAAGTTCATGGACCGCATCTCTCTGTATTATGAATGAGCACTAAATATTACTTAATTTTGCTCTGTTGGAAAAATGTAACTAGGTTAACGAATATACCGGATGATTTTAGAGGGAAGTGGCTCCAACTGGTTCTTATTGACTTTCCGTATAATGTTTGAAAATCAGTCTAAAGTGATTGACACAAGTGGTGGATCCAGGATACAAAAATGGGGTGGGCTAATCTAAGGTTGCTTATAAGATTTTTTTTGTTTTTTGTCTTGTCAATAATGTTTCTTAAAATTTTGAGACACTAAGAATTAAACAAGAATATTTTATTTTTAGTTTTAAAGAAACACTGATAAAAAATTTACAAAACAATGGAAGAAATAATTAACCATGAAGGAAGGGAGTAAAAAAAAATGAGGGAAACCCCGTGTTCATCGTAACAAACCTAAGCCTGCGTCAACTTCGAAAACTATGATTGTGGGTTCGGTGGAGAAGCTACATAGGGATACTCTTCCACATGAGGGGTAGGGTAGGAGGCCTACATTGTCCTTCAAGGAAGCGCGAGCTCTGATGATTGCAGAGATGTACACCATAATAGTTTTAGGCGTTGATGTTTCTTGATAGTTTCTTTGCTCAGGGTCGTGTAGGTTTTTCTTTTATGTTTTTTATGTTTTGTGTTTTTGGCCTTGTTTTGTCTAGTTTGGTTTTTATATCGTCAAATAAATACTCTTACCTTATTTCTTTCCTTGGTCTAACTAGATACTGGCTTGACTAGTGGCGATGTACCATACTGGTCGTAGGCGTCCTTGCTCATCATGACAGTGGCACTGATTTAGGTTTGGATAGGTGTGGGGTGGGGCTTTCCCTTTAGATTTCATTGAGGTTGTTTTTTGGTTTTTTTTTTTTGTCTAAATTCTGCTTACTAACTTGTACTTTCAAGGGTTCATCAGTTCAGTCCCTGCACTTCTAATTTAATCAGAAAAGTCTTTGCACTCTCCAATTTCATCAAATCGGTCCAATCCGTCACCATTCCATCAATTTTCGGGAAAATTTTCCAAACTACCCGTCTGAATTCTCAACACTAACGCGTCGGCAGGCTATCTAGCGATGGGTAGTTTGGAAATTTTTCCTGTGAGAATGTCCCACGTACGTCAGCATTTTAACAGTGAAAATTGACGGAATAGTGAAGGATTTGATCGATTTGATGAAATTAGAGAGTGCAAGGACTTTTCTGATTAAATTAGAAGTGCATAGACTGAATTGATGGACTCTTGAAAGTACAAGGTGTAAGCCGAATTTAATCCTTTTTTTTTAGGCTCTTTTGTTTGAGCTACTTTGTTATGAGCATCGATTTGTATTATGAAGGATTCTGAATCCTTCTAGCTTGACCAAGAGAGGTCGTTGATATATTTAATGCAACCTGATTCTATTTCCCTCAAAAAAGTTAGGCTAATTTAAGTTCTTCTTAAATTTTTTGACAGAACCACAATTTTTTTCGCTTTAGTGTCTAGAATGTAATTTCTCTGATTGGATCAGGCATCATTAAAATAATAATTCCTATTTGATTTAGTGTAGCATGACATGAGTTTCAACCATACCTTAGTTTTAAGGCCTCATTTGATTCTCGGAAGGAAAATCAGTTTCTTTGTCTTTCTTATGGGGATATGAAATTAAAATTCCTATTAGTTTTTTTTTTTTTTGTGAGAATGGTCAGTTTCCTTTTCTATGTTTGGTAAAGCAGGGAAAGGCCATTTGATTTCCCTTCGGCCCCATTTGGATGGCAAAAAATCATATTATGGAATGAGAATTAATTTCATTTTCCATTCAGATGTGCCGTTTGGTTGTAATTAGAGATTGGAAATGAAATAAAAAAATGAGATCTGATTGAAAATTGACTCCCTCATAAAGTCTGAATAGAATTTCCTAGTCAAGGGTGGTATTCTATTTCCATTTCCCACTATTAAAGGCAAAATTATGGTATGGAATGAAAATTAATTTCATTTTCCATTCCGATGTGCCTTTTTGGTTGTAATTAGAGATTGGTTAATGAGATCTGATTGGAAATTGACTCCCTCATAAAACCTGAATACAATTACCTAGTCAGGGGTGCTATTCTATTTCCATTTCCCACTGTCAAAAGCAAAATTACATTAATTTTTTTTGAAGACAAAATTACATTAATTATCTCTCTAAGAAATTTATATTCCCCCACCAATATTTCTTAAAAGTTAATGTCACATCTGTACTTTAATTAGTAAAATGGCGTTATTGAAAATTAAAATTTTGGGTTATTATTACAAATGGTACCTGAAGTTATCCTTTATTTTATCGATGGTACCTGAACTTCAAATTTGATCACAACCAGTACCTGAACTTTTCGATTTTATTTCAAATGATACCTAACACTAACTTCCGTTAATGTTCCGTTAAAAACTGACATGTGAAAAGCACATGACCTATATTCAAGAGTAGTTTCAAGAAAATACCCATTTAAATAATTTTGTGTACTAGATATTTGATCAATTAATATGTTAATAAAAATAGAAGTTCAATTAAAAATAGAAATATTAAAATGTATCTCTAACCTTTTATGAAAATAAAATTTAAAAACAAGATCTCAACAAAAACTAATGTTTTTTTATACATACAGACAAAACATTTCAAATAAAACTATAAAACATTTTTTTTTGGACAAACTATAATACATTTAAAACCAAAAGCTTATCAAAACTTTCCTAATTCTTTTTTTTTTTTTTTCCAGTCATTCATATTTTTAATTGAAGTTGAAACTTGAAAGTTTTTGTTTTTGATAGTCTCTTTTTTTATAGCCACAGTATAAGTAAAAATAAGTGATATTACAAAAAAAAAAAAAAGGTAATTTTTCAAATTTATCCTTGAAAAATGAGACACATGTTTGACGCAGTCAGTTGTTAATAGAATATTAACGAAAGTTAGTGATAGGTACCATTTGAAATGAAATTGAAAAGTTCAGGTACTGGCTGTGATCAAATTTGAAGTTAAAGTATCATCGATAAGATAAAAGATAAGTTCAGGTACTATTTGTGATAAGAACCCTATAATTTTATATTTCGTTCTTATGAGTTACCAAACACTACAATATGAACAAAAAATTAATTTCAGAATTTAATTTTCAGTAATGTTCCAAACACCCACATGGAAATACCAAAACATATTCCATTTCATACCAAACGGGGGCCTTTCGGTGTTTGGTTGGTGCAGGAAAGAAAAGCAGAAATATATCAATGTTGTTAACGGAAAAAACACATTATGTGCCTTCGTCAAAGTGATTGACGGAGATGAAATCAAGCAATTAGCAATTACTATCAATCAGCATGGATTACTGACCAATCAGTAGTTAATGTCATCATTGTAATTGTTATTTCCATTGTAATTCTCTCCCTATATAAAGGGGTTATGAAATGAAATGAGTAGACCAATTCCAATTGTCATTTTACTTTAACACGTTTTCAGCACGCTCAGAGCAAATAGCCAAGAGAAAAAATCATAATTTTCTAGTTTTCTTTCTATCAAAAAAAAAAACCCTAGAAGAAACAAAATATTTTCTTCTTTTTCCTCTGCTGCCCTAAACAAAAACAAAAAAATAAAATCTCTCTCCCCCTGGCCAAGCAGCCTCAGCACCCCGCGCTACTGCAGAGCCCGCCTGCAACCAAGCTTTCCCTTTGGACACCCGAGTTTTCCTTTTGGACACCCACCTAGAAGTAACCTCCAAAGAAGACCCAACCCGGCTACGGTTCCGAACCCAGCTTCGACTGCGACCAAATTCCAGCACAATCCGGCGCTCTTCTAGCCCGATTCTGATCTGCGCCGTCTTCCCAGTCGCTCACCTGCAGCCTGATCCCCTGTACAAAGCACCGCCCTCTCCTCCCAGCAGCCCACCGATCCCAGCACGGACGCATCCAGCCCACAGCTCCTTCGATATGCCCAGTGCAGCCCCTGCCACCGCCTTGCTGCTCACCTCCGCCTCTGCCTACAGCCCAGACCGGCCTCCACATCCAGATCGGCGCACGAACAGCAGCGCTCGCCCAACCTCCCTGCAGACCGGCCTTCACATCCACGCCCGGACACCGGCGCTCGCCCACGACCTGAGTCAGCCACCTGCAAACCTGATCGATCGGTACCCACCCACCTGGAAACAAAGAACCTGTAGGAAGAAGAAGACGCGAAGAGAGAGAAAGAAGGAAGAAAAAGAAAAAAAAGAAAGAAAGAAAAAAAAGAAGGTGACTTGACTCACAGTATAGAGCCGGCCCAAATAATTAAAAAAAAAAAACATAAAATAAAATAAAAAAAGAAGGCCAAAGAAAAGGCCCTCGGCCCAGAAAAAAAAAAGGGAATCAGGCCATGTGGCGAAGACAAAAATAAATAAAAAAACAAAAAAAAAAACAATGTTTTTTGGCCCATTGCTGAAAAAAAAAACAACAAAAAGAGAAGACGGCCCAGTTTTTCCCAAAGCCTAAAAACATCGCTACTCACGCCTGCATCAACATGCGCGTGCGCTAGCATTGTTTTATTTTCTCCAAACCAATTATGTTTTCTTTTATTTATTAAATTTCATACTATGGTATATTTAATTAGGATTTTTTAGCATGTTTAGTTAAATAATTTTGATTATTTTAAGCATACCTTATTATTTAGGTTTTATATGATTATCTTTAAGCATGATTTATAATTATGTTTAAGCATGTTTTATATTTTATTGTTTATGGTTTATTATGAAATTTTGATCATGTTTTCATTTTATTTACGCTTATATAAATTATCCCTACGCATGCTTTGTATTATGCTATTGTTTACATTTTATTTTATGCATGATATATTCTTGCTTTTATTATGTGTAGTATATAATTTGTTGTATATTTGTGAAATTTGAGCATGCCATGTAGTTTATTTTTATATTTGCTATGTTTAAATGTGCTATGATTAATTTTTAGAATGCAACATATAAAATCCGTTTTGCCATGATAATGAAAATTCATGCGCATTATCCATACACACTTACTGTGATAAAGTATTTTCACATAGCATCGAAAAAATATGACCATATTACGAATCTTGGTCTTGAATTCTAATTCATATTTTTGGAAAATAATTCACGTGGATGTCTTTATGACTGCGTAATTTATACATTCCCTCTTGTTTTATGTAGATGGCTGATTCAACTTTACCTGAGTTTGACATTTTGGACTCAGAAGGACTTGAGTACCACCGTTGGGTTTCCGATGTAGAAAATGCCTTTGTGGCAAAAAACTACACTGCCACCATTACCAAAGATGATGAACTATCTAATAAGGTGAAAGCAGATGCCTTACTATTTCTGAGGTGACATATTGATCCCAGCCCACGCTGGGAGTACCTTCAGTTGAAGAAACCCAAAGAACTGTGGGATGCCCTTAAGGGACGTTTTGGGAACATTCACGATACTTTGCTCCCAAGACTAGTTGTTCAGTGGAATGGAATCTGCTTGCTTGACTATAAAAGGGTCACAGACTTCAACAAGGACATGTTGCGCTTAAAGGCACGTTTCAATTTCTGTGGAAGGGAAATCACAGAATATGATATGATCTACAAGACCCTTTCCACCTTTCCTACTTCAGCGTTTATGCTAGAGGACAAGTATAGGCTGGAGTTTGACAACAAAAGGATCACAACCTTCAATAAGTTGATCAGCCTACTACAAGTGGTTGAGAGACAAAGTGAGGTTATCTTGAACAACAATGCCAGGCCCACTGGGACAAAGAAAATTTTCTAGGCTAATTATGGAAAAATGAAAGGTGGAAAGAACTCTTATGCAAAGGGGTTTGGACGTGCTGATCCCTACCCACGTGGCAACAATGCACCACGTGGAAAAGGACATGGAGGTGATGGAAACAAGGTGCAAAAGGCACCTAAGAACCTTTCAGTCAAACAAGATAGAGTTGGCAATGAACCATGCTATAGGTGTGGAGTCATTAGACATTGGTACAAGAATTGCCAAGCAAGCAACATAGTTGCAGCCACTTACAAGAGATATAGGGAGTCTAAAGAACAAGAAACTCACTATATGGAAGAAGGAGGCCATGACCCAGATGTCAACCTCACAATTGCAGACCTCAATGGCAACAAGGAACTTGCTCAGTCAATGGATACACTAGATTTTGACTGACCTGCTTTATCTATTTATTTTCCAAAGACAGATGTGAAGGCATAATGCCTCATTTTTAATTAGACTATTATTTGGTCTTAAAGAATGATTTGATGAATTAGATTTTTGAACAAAGACCTTCATTTGATTATCGTTGGCTTATTAATAAATTTTGAATTTTATTCTGAAGCACTGAATTTATTCAAATTTATTTACAACACATATTTACATGGTTCAAAATTGCACTATAAAGATGTAAAGCAATACATCTAGAGGAAAAATTATTAGAATGAAAAGATTATCATTCTACCTAAATACAAATACTCTAAAGAATATGAGATATACTCTGTATGCACCAAGAGCTAATCGAACCTTGTTAAAGTTTCAAACATATTCGTGCCAACGGTTATCATGTAAAAACAAAAATTGTGAGAATGGAACTGAATACTTTTATATTACCTCTAATGAATGTGGAAGGAAATGCATTTTAGAGAAACTTATGAGTCAATCTAGTGGACTGTACCTCACTACGATTCGGATCATTTAATCCTATGCTGTCACCAACAATGAAATATGGGACACTGACTCATACAGGCTTTGGCATGACTACCTAGGGCAACCCAGTCGTGACATGATGATCCGTATTTTAACGAACTCATATGGACATCCCTTCTTTCGAGTGAAAAATAAAATGGGACAAAAATCCGTCACACTGCAAGGTGTTGGTTCTAGTACTGCTCAAATGCAGTCATTGCCTTCTGAAGTACCAGAAGCACTACCTCCCTCCCATTATGCCTCAATGACTATTTCAAAGGCACATCACTCGTTTTGTAAAGCCTGCTCTTTAGCAAAAACAGGATAGAGACCTTCCTATGCTAAAGATATAAAATAAAACATTTCATTCTTACAAAGGATACAAGGAGATATCTCTGGACCTAGTCATCCAGAATGCGGACCGTTTTAAGTACTTTATGGTTCTGGTGGATATTTCGACACACTGGTCACATGTCGTTTTATTGTCCACAAGAAATGCTGCAAAACTCCTAGCACAGATTATACGTTTAAGGGCTTACCACCCTGATCACCCTATCAAGTCTATAAGGATTGATAACGTTGGAGAGTTTACATCAAAAGCATTTGATGCATATTGCATGTCTATTGGGATCGACGTAGAGCATCCTGTACCCCATGTGCATACACAAAATGGTCTCGCAGAATCCACCATCGAAAGGCTACAGATGGTGACTAGGGCATTGGTTATGCGCACCAACCTGCCTATATCTGCCTAGGGTTATGCAATATTGCACGCAGCTTTACTTATTCGTTTCAGACCCACTGCTAGCCAACCATTTTCTGCGTACCAGTTGGTAACTGGATATGAGCCTGACATTTCACACTTACGCATATCTGGTTGCGCAGTATATGTGCCTATTGCGCCCCCACAGCGCACTACACTGGGTCCTCAGAGATGATTAAGTATTTATGGTGGATACGAATCCCCAACAATTATCCGCTATTTGGAACCCTTGACAGGAGATCTCTCTACCGCTAGATTTGCGGATTGTCACTTTGATGAGACAGTCTTCCCGTCGTTAGGGGGAGATAGGAAAAAGGATTTTCCAAGGGAACGACAGGAATTGTCGTGGTTTGTCCCCACTCTGTCTCATTTTGATCCCCACACTTCACAAAGTGAAAGTGAAGTGAAAAGAATAATCGATCTTCAGAACGTAGCAGATTCGATACATGATACGTTTACTGATATCGCAAAAGTGACGAGATCACATATACCAGCTGCAAATGTGCCTGCAAGGTTAGAAGTCCCCAACAAAGGGGCACGGTGCCGTAGATAGAGGCACTGAAACCACACTTAGTGGAGGTGTGGTTGAGGCCGTGGCTCCCCAAGGAAGAGGGGGAGGCCACTTGGTTCGATTGACACTCACCCAAGGAAGAAGAGGGCAAGTAAGGCACAAACCAATCATCAATGTATAGAATCACTCTCATGAGATTGTCTCTGATTATAGTTATGTCCATGAATCAATACTGGAGAACGCTCCGATGTTTAAAATGATTCCACAGAACAAAGAAATCTCAAAGGATTATGAGAGTGCGTATGAGTTGATAGAAAGATCTTCCATACACATTAATGATATGTACTGTTGCTCAAGGAATCATAGAGCACGATGATATCGAACCCCGCTCTGTTGCAAAATGTCAACAAAGAGCAGATTGGTCTAAATGGAAAGAAACAATCCAGGCAGAATTAGATTCTCTGACAAAGAGACAGGTATTTGGTCCGGTAGTGCTAACCCCACCAAGTGTAAAGCCTGTAGGACATAAATGGGTCTTTGTCAGAAAGCGTAATGAGAAGAATGAAGTCCTGAGGTACAAGGCTCGCCTTGTGGCGCAAGGTTTCTCACAACGCCCTGGAATTGACTACGAGGAGACATACCCTCCCATAATGGATGTTATAACGTTCCGCTACTCAGTTAGCTTAGTAATTTCTGAAGGACTGGAAATGCAGCTCATGGATGTGGTTACTACTTATCTCTATGGGGATCTAGATATATATGAAAGTGCCTGATGGCCTTACATTACCCAAGTCAAGTGACTCTAAACCACGGAGTGCGTTTGCAATTAAGTTGAAACGCTCACTTTACGGAATGAAACAATCCGGGCGGATGTGGTATACCCGTCTAAGTGACTACTTGATTGGGAAGGGATATAAGAACGATGAAGTATACCCCTGCGTATTCATAAAGAAAACAAGTTCCGGATTTGCAATTGTAGTTGTATATGTCGATGATATGAACATAATAGGTACTCTTGATGAAATAAGAGAAACCGCGTGCTACTTGAAATCCGAATTTGAGATGAAAGATCTTGGAAAAACTCGATTCTGTCCAGACCTTGAACTAGAACACCGAGTTTGTGGAATACTAATCCCCTAGTCTGCATATGTCCAAAAGTCAGGCGATATAACATGGACAAAGCGCATCCTGCTAGCACTCCCTTGATTGGTCAAAGTTTGGATGCAAGGAAAGATCCATTTCGTCCATAGGAAGATGATGAAGAGGTGTTGGGAGCTGAAATTCCCTATCTAAGTGCAATAGGCGCATTATTGTACTTAGCCCAATGTACTTGACCAGACATTGCATTCTCAGTGAACTTGTTAGCTAGATTTAGCTCAGCGCCAACGCAGCGTCACTGGAATGGTATCAAGAACATTTTCTGATACCTAAAAGAAACCATTGACTTGGACTGTTCTTTCCCTATAGAGAGATAAGAGGGACTGCAGATGGAACTGCAATCCCTAAAGGAAATGTTGATGGCGAAAACGCCACTCACTACACCGAAACGCCAAATAAAGTTTTGGTTGGTTTTGCTGATACTGGGTACCTCTCTGACCCACATAAAGATCGTTCCCAAACTGGTTATGTATTTACCATTGGGAACACGGCGATATCTTGGAGATCAACCAAGCAAACTCTTGTGGCTACCTCCTCGAACCACTTAGAGATCATTGCTCCACATGGGGCGGTTCGTGAGTGTGTATGGTTAAGAGCTATCATCACACATATTTGAGGGACTAGTGGTTTGAGTTCTACCACTGAAGAGCCTACTTGCATTTATGAAGATAATGCAGCTTGCATCGAACAAATGAAGCTAGGATATATCAAGGGTGATAATACAAAACACACATCGCCAAAGTTTTTCCACAATCAGCAACAACAAATCCTCCTCAAGATTTAAGTGAATCAAGTAAGGTCTGGGGAGAATGTGGCAGATTTGTTCACCAAATCACTGCCTAAGGACACATTTGAGAAACATGTGAAAAGCATAGGAATGCGAAGACTTTCCAAGCTCCCTTGATTAATGTAAGTATCAGGGGGAGGTGTAGACGACAGGGGGAGTCTAACACATACATGTCATACTCAAATGTAAAAGGTGCGTTGTGCTCTTTTCCTTCGACCAAGGTGTATTTTTTGTTCCACATAGTTTTTATTGTTACTTGGCAAGGTTTTTAGTGAGGCAACAACTCATGCACCATTTCATCTTTGACTTGGCACAAGGGGGAGTGTTAAAGGAAAAACACATTATGTGCTTTCATCAAAGTGATTGACGGAGAGAAAATCAAGCAATTAGCAATTACCATCAATCAGCATGGATTATGGACCAATCAGTAGTTAATGTCATCATTGTAATTGTTCTTTCCATTGTAATTCTCTCCCTATATAAAGGGGTTATGAAATGAAATGAGTAGACCAATTCCAATTGTCATTTTACTTTAACAAATGTTTTAATAATACCTTTGTATTTCAAAATAAAAATAACATTATGGAAATTCAAAAGTACACCAATTTTGGCAATAACACATTTGAGCAGAGAGATATGGGAAAATTTCGCAAACAGTACACCAAGTAAAGGCCACTAATAATTCTTATACACAAAGTTTCAAACCAAACATTTTGGTACACGAAATCTGAAACTCGACCCACTATCAGTACACGACGTCAATTTTTGACACCAAAATATCCATTATGCCCTCAGTTCTTTTTTTTTAATAATTTTTTTTTTCTGTTAGTTTTTTTCCTTCGTTTATAAATGACTCGAGTCATTTTTTTTTCTGTTATGCGAGGTGAGGAAGGCGGCGTTGGAAGCGAGGGAGTGAGCCCGGAAGAAGGAAGAAGAAAGAGATAAAACGAAGGAAAAAAAAATAACAGAAAAAAATTATTAAAAAAAAAAAGAACTGAGGGCATAATGGACATTTTGGTGTCAAAAATTGACGTCGTGTACTGATAGTGGGTCGAGTTTCAGATTTCGTGTACCGAAATGTTTGGTTTGAAACTTTGTGTATAAGAATTATTAGTGGCATTTACTTGGTGTACTGTTTGCGAAATTTACCCCAGAGATATTAGAGAAATTTTTCAGTGCTCCTGTCAAATCGCGTTATCACTCTGACGTTTGACACTCTAGTGATATTTTAACACCTGGATTTTTAATTGAAACCATAATTTCTTCTTTTGTGAAAAGTCATTTTTGGGTCTTCTACCATTGCCTCTGTTGTCTTCCTCTCAAAGTTGTTTGCTTCTCACAGACCTGTTGGATATCACTCACTGATCCAGTCGATCATTCAAATCTTGCCAAAACAGAAAAAGGTCATGCAAGTCAATAGACGAAAATCTCCAATTAACAACTGGAGGTCCATTTTTGATAACATCGCATCTAGATGCCTCTACGAGATGATAGATCATGTCCTTGAAGATGAAAAACCAACGGCGGATTATAACAAGATTGAAAAGAGCAATAGCATGAGAGTCGAAATATGCAGCAAGAAGGCCTGAAAGCTCATTGAGAAGACTCTAAAAGTTGCAGACTCTCCCAAAAGAAAACTTTCACTTTCTGATATTTTGTATAGAGATCAAAACCATGCTATAGCTATCTAGCTTTTAGCTATCAAATATATAAATCCCAGACTCATGTATCAATTCTTGGTGTTCATTAATAATTTGACAAACCAAAATAAAATTTTAATTACAAAGACTTATCTCAAAGCTTCAAGAATCCCATTAATTAATGCAATATATGTGAGATTTTTAATTGTAATTGATCCAATCAATAGGATTATACAAGTTGCTGAAGTATTGTGGTCATGGCCCTAAATACAAAACTGGGCTCAGCTTTATACGATAATGAATTTGCAGAAGAAGAAGAGGACGGAGATGAACATTTGAAGAAGTTTAAAAGGACCCAGAATAGTCCTTTCATGAGATAACTAAAATAACGATATAGAATTAGGGGGGGTGTATTGTATATGGAATTAGTGGAACTTTTAAAGAAATCTATGGAATTTAAAATTCTGGGTGTATTCAATATAGATTTTTAACAGTCCATGAAAGTCTTGAGGTATTCAATTAGGATTTTTAAGGACTTCATGAATTCCACCAAAATCTAGGGGTATTCAATTAGGATTTTTAAAAATGAATAAAAGTACAGAGGTATTCAAAGTATCATTCATACTTATGGAATTAGAAAATCATGGATAATCATGGACTTTGTAGTGTTAACTATACATACCAAACTCCAATAATTTTCCAGCCTCCATACCAAAGATTTCAAAAAGTCCATCAAAGTTTCCTATTCAAAAAAAAAAAATGTCTATCAAAGTTCTTCTCTCTACGCATGAAGAAGTTTGTCCTTCATCATCTCTCTTTCTTAATTTTTTGTCTTTTCTCTAATTTTTTATGATAGCAACATTTTTTGTTACCCAACATGTTCATTGTAGTTGTTGAATGTGATTTTTGTTTTTTGTTTTTTTTTTTTTAAATTGTGATACTTTCGAACCCTAATAGCAATAAAAATGATTTATGAAACCTTAAAACTCAAATATTGTGGTCTAACCCTAAGACCTTGAACCATACTAAATTTTATTTTATTAATTAATTATTCTCATTCATTTGAATTTATATTATGGTTCAAAAAAAGGTTGAATAATTGAATTTCAATTGATTGATTATAGATCAAGACATTGACCAATATTGTTACAATATATGTTAATCGGCGAAAACAAAATTGATGAGAATAATTAACCATAAACATCAAGTGATCTATATTGTATATTTATGTTGTAGGGAGATTAGAACAAACTCGCTAGACAGACTAACAATCATTTATTTGAGTCAATTTCTATTAGAAGATACTGGAGCATTGAAGGGACAACAAGTTATTATTTTGTTTTGTGTTTGGGCTACATTTGTTTTAATTTTTTTTGTTTTTGTTTTTTTATATTTTGTATATCCTAGGAAATCTGTAGAGGTCATTCATAATAAAGTATATAGATTTTCATGAATCAATAAAAGTCTGTTTCTAAAATCAATGGTTTTAAGAAATCCATACAGTCTATCAACTTTTTAAAGAGTCTGTGGACTTTTCAAAAAGTCTATCATTTAAACAAAGTCTACACAAATCCAAATACAATAGACCCCCCTTAATAAAACAGAAAGCCAGGTGTTAAAATTTAATTGGAAGGGCAAACCATGTGACATGGTTTGTAGGGAGCACTGAAAAATTTCTCGAGATATTGTAGTCCAAAAATAAAAAAAAATGAATGACTTTCATTTCCTGATTCCTCAAATCTGTGAACCAAACATGGCCTAAGTCTCATCACGTTTGCCACAACTTATTTAATAGCTAATGCTACACTAAATATTGAAAATGGAGAAGTTGAAAGTTGAAACTTTGTCTAAATTGTAAATTTAACACCCATAATAGATTTTCTCAAAAAAAAAAAAAAAAAAAAAAACACCCATAATAGATTTCTGAATAGTATTTTTTAAAAAAAAATTGTGAATGTCCATCTCCATATATTTATGTCTGATAACACCAAGTCCTCAAATTTTCCATTTAAATTGTATGGTAATAAATAAGATCCTAAATTTCATTTGAATTTTCAAATGTGTTATTTTCAAAATTTCAATATAATTAATTTTTTTTTACCTTTTAAGACCACAGTTCACCTTTAAAATCATTCTCCACTCTATATTTCAAAGAAATTTTAAGTATAACAAATGTGTCACGTGACTGGTACCTACCAAATCATGTTTTTCTGGTTTTTATATATACTCTGAAATTATTCATAATTAATTAAAATAAAGTACTCAAAACATTTCATGTTATCATGTATAGACACTAATTTACCCCATTCCATAACCATCATGTATGCACATGACCTCCTTCATAGTTTTATAGTTAGACCTGTAAATGAACCGGATTTGGATCGGATATACCTAAATCTAAATCCGTTTACGTAAAAAAAAACTTCGATCCAAACCCGCTCCGTTAACCCGGCGGATCATTGATAGCTCGATCCAAATCCGTATCCGCCGGATTAATGGATACCCGATCTACTAATCCGACCCGTTTATAATTTCAAATATTTTTAAATTTTAAATACTAATATTAAATTTCTATCATGATATATTAATAAAATATTAACACAACATGAAAAGTATCACCAAAAGTAGAATCATATTATCAAAATTCTTAATGTTTCTTGGAATCTTGGATGATGGACTGTCCCTTAGATTTCTACAAAAAAATTGTATTAGAAATTCTTATATTTTATATTTTATTTTTTATATTTTATATTAAAAAAAAAGAATAATATATTAATAAAAAATAATATTTTATTATTATGAAAACAGATCGGATCATTAACGGATCGGATCGACCTAAATCCGTATTTGATCCGTTAAATAAACGGGTTAACGGATTCGGATCATTAACGGATCAAAATTTTCAATCCAAACCCGTCTAATAGCCACTGATCTGGAGAGGGTCCGGATCAAAATCCGGTCCATTTACAGGTCTATTTATAGTATCCTTCATAGTTTCATAGCATGATTTTGCATGGAGAGAATCTTGAGTGGGGCAACCCTAAAGCCAAGTGGTGGGACGGACCAATCACTGTCCAGTAGGAGGTGTTTTGAGTATTGCACAAAAGAGAGAAAATTTTATTTTTTTTGATTGGTTGGCTAAGAATTTCTCTTTCACATTGACAGTGCGCCTACTTTTTTAAATGAAACGGTGACACTACATGGACATGAGTATATGGCAAAGCAGTGCACTAAAGAGTACTAGACTAGCACAGAGTGGAGACTAGTAGCGTAAAGCGTTCGATCAGTCTCTTGGCCCCGAAAAGAAAAACGTAGGACTTGAATTCTGATGAGTTTCTCTCTTGCCTTCTAATGGAAGTCTTTGGCTTTGAGAAGCGTATCAAGCACTACACCAGCTATCAGACAATACTCTTGGTCGGAGAAGGAGACTTCTCCTTTGCCGTTTCCTTAGCCAGAGCTTTCGGCTCTTCCACCAAGATGATCGCTACTTCTCTCGACACCAGAGGTAAAGAAATCTTGTTTCTGGAACGACTTATTTGCTTCTGAAATTAATGTTTCGGTGATGACCCAAATGAGATAACTGATAGATGGGTTAAAGATTTGTTTTTTTTTTTGTTCAAAATAGAGGGTTTCTGGTTGAAAACCTTTTCATTTATTGTGAGATGGGACTAAAGATTCGATCTTTTTGGTTAAACTAGAGGGTTTCTGATTGAGATTCTTTTGTATGGTAATTGTAGAGTCATTGAGGGAGAAGTATTCAAAGGCTATGAGCAATGTGATGGAATTGGAGAACAGGGGATGCAGAGTACTTCATGAAGTGGATGTGCACAGAATGAGCCAACACCCTTTTCTGAGTTGTATTCGGTTTGATCGAATAATCTACAATTTTCCTCATGCCGGTTACTTGCACGGTCAATCATCATCCGAGCACAACCAGTCTCAAATTTGGTTAGTTCATAGTTAGAACAAATCCCATGTATGCATTTCTATTAGGGGTTATGGTACATTTTATGTGTTGACTGGGGCTGAATTTATTTTTGGGGGGATAGAGTTTAATGGTTATGGACTCTGGGTTAATATCAGATAGTTTTTTAGTGGATCATGTAGATTGTGCGTTGATTGTGCAGATCTGAGACTGAGTATATTTTAGGGGGAGAAGGGTTAATGTTCAGATTTGGCAAGTTCAAACAAAAGCCATATATGCAGTGATTTATGACGATTATGATAGATTTTATGTGTTGATTGATGCTTTAGCTTGTTTTGGGGGAAAGGGTTTAATGGGTAGGGAAACATATTAGATTTGAGAATTGAAATTGATGCTTGGCTGTTGGGCTGTTGGGTTGTAAGGCACTACATTAGTGGAGCAATGAAACAAGGTAGTTAGATTGTAGATTAAAATTCATGAATTTTCAGGTTCCATCAGGATTTGGTGAGGGGATTTTTCAAGAATGCGCGTGAAATGCTTACCGAAATAGGAGAAATTCATGTGACACACAAAACAACATATCCTTTCAATCGATGGGAAATAGTTAAGTTAGCAGAAGAGGTTGGGTTGTATTTGCTTCAGGAAGAAAAGTTCTCAAAATGGGATTATCCAGGTTATGAAAATAAGAGAGGAGCTGGGTTATGTGATCAAACTTTTCCTGTTGGAGAATGTAGCACCTTCAAATTTGGGAAGCTATTGTACCATTCTACCCCTTCCAGTTACTACATTGACTTGGTTCGGGCTTACGGTCAGGATTCTCGAAATAACGGTCCTTACATGCACCACTGTAAGCTACGAACTTCGATGATTATGTTTTCGTCTAAATTTTCTATTGATTTTACTTCAACGAGTTTGCATGTGAATTCTGTAAGCCTAAATCTTTTTCAGGGTTAATACACCCAATGGGCTAATTGACCAAGCAATTCCTTCCAGATTAAAGACTGAACTCTGTTTTCAAGTTTGCTTCCCCAAAATTTTCATTTTTCTGAAGTATAATTTTGTTTGCCACTACTTATCATGATATATCATTATGCATTCATACGACATGTATGTATTGCTAATACATTATGTTCGGAATTCAGTTTAGCATTTCGATTATATTTTGTTGCAAATTCATGATACACAAACTGACAACATATCATTATGATCACTTGTCAAAATAATTGACATGTGTGTACTTTTGAATGTTGGCATTGGATATAATGAGGAAGTTGTCGTGGCTGTTGGTTTGAGTGGTTGAACGCTTGTAATTTCTCATGCATGTTGTTTGATTTGTTGATTAGAAAGACATGAGAAGTAACCGTGAATGTGAACATTTGTATCTTCATCGTGAATTTGAATCAAGGAAATTTAACAAAATCTTGTTTTTCTTGCAGGCCATTCTTTTATATAAAGTGATCTCAATTGCTAGTGTAGTATGGACCAGTACCTCTTTTGACAAGAATTTAAGCCGATGGTTTTGAAGAGATGGTCTCATCCTTAGATCATGAACTTGGCAGTATATATCTAGGCATCTAGTTTGCACTGATCTTTGTAGGATGAGCTCTCTTTTTGTGTCAACTGTCGGATGTTGCAACCTGAAAATGTAATGTCCAAATGTAGAGTTTTCCATCATCAGCGTCACCACATTCTTAGCTTCTGTTGGTTAGATTGATAGTGGGGCTGGGCATTTAAACCCGAAAACCCGCAAATCTGGACCGGCCTGTCAAAGCCCGACCCGTACGGGCCGGGCCCAATTATTTTTTTCATCGAAACGGGTCGGGCCGGGCCTTGACTTTCAGCTAAACGGTTCGGGCCGGGCCTTGTGTTTGAAAACAAAAAAAGCCCGTCAGGCCCGTATTAGACATCAAAAGACAGATGGCCATGTTTTATTGGTCCTAATATAGAGAGTAAACTCCTTATCATAGGATTGAACACACAAGATTCTTCTCCAAAACCTAAACCTAATCTTCAGCCTCCATTGAGTCCATTCTAATCTACCCGATCTGAAATGCACAAGAGGCGCCTCTCCTCCTCCAAAGTCGAAACTGAGCTCTCTCCTCCGCCCTAGCTGTGAGGCCGAGCCGCCGAGACACCAAACGGGCTCCGATCGAGACGCCGGCCAGGATCGACATCGATCCTTCTCTCTCTCTTCACTTTACCTGACTAGATCGACGCACCGAGCCTCCATCTTTCTCCTTCATAGATCGACGCACCGAGCCACTGAGTGATCTCCGGCGCCGTCTAGCCCAGCTCTGTTCCTCTCTCTCTCTCTCTCTTCACTTCACCTGCACGAACAAACCGATCCGCAAGGTTTCTCTCTCTCTCTCTCTCTCTCTCACCATATGTGATTTGATTTCCTCTTCATTACTAAATGCGATTTTTGAATTTCCAAAACTGCAGTACACTTGGATTAAGCACAGAGTGCTCTCCAGTCTCGCATCCTCCTGCTGCTGTAGTCTGCGATTTAGGTACTCCTCGAGCTTTTCGCCAAAACTGCAGTATACTATTGATGATTTTTTAAGAATGATTTTTAATGATGAATAGAACATATTGATGGTAAAAAAAAATTCATCAGATGCTTCTTATGAAGAAACATGGTAAAAAGACAAGTGAGAAAGTAAACAGAAATTTCAAGGGGAAATCATGCACTAAAGCACTACAGTAGACTAATGCTTATTCCTGGGTTTTAGGCATGAGTCATGACAATGGGTTCGTCCCAGTGGCTTCTCTTGTTTTGTATTGTTCTTTGTTTTTACTTTCTGTTTCCAGTTGTATTTTCCACCTTTTGGGTGTCTTTAATTGAAGTATCTTTGACCAAAACAACAACAACAACACTACAATAGACAAATCTGAGTACCAATAGGGAAGCCATTTGTTATTGATGTTTCCGTTTGTCTAGTATCTTGTTTGATTTGAGGAAAGAGTTTCAGTTTATTGTGGTACACCCTACGTAATTATTTGATTTGAGTTTTTGTTTTTAGTATCTTGAAGGTTAATCCTTCTGATTTGAGGAAAGAGTTTCTGTTTATTGTGGTACACCCTACGTAATTATTTGATTTCATAGGTTAATCATATGTGCTGTGAAGATGGGGACAACTACTAAGTTGGTGAACTACATTGTTGGTGAACTGCTGGATTGAAGACTGGAAGAATGGCTACTAACTACTAAGTTGCTGTATTTGAATTAGGACTTTCTAATTTCTATTTCATTGCATATTTGTACTTGAATTTGGACTTCATATTTAAATTTGGACACTTTGTATTTCAATTGTAGCTTTAATTGTTCTTGAAGAGTACTTGAATTTAGATATTATGTATTCTGGATATTCGAATTTGCAGCTTGAACTTTGGATTTTGATAGTGTTTTAATTCAAATTTTCACCAGATTGATCTGAATGATATAGATATAGAATTGGTAAAATACAGGTTTTTGGGCCCGAAAGCCCGCAAGCCTGGCCCGAAATGAAACGGGCCGGGCCCGGGCCGGTCCCTGTTTGTGTCAAAGCGGGCCGGGTCCGGGCCCAATGAAAAACGGGCCGGTCCCGGGCCCAGTGAAATTATTGTTGGACCCGGTCCGTGCCCAGCCCTAATTGATAGTATTGCAGTGCTTGCTATATAGTTACCGTAACCCTTGATTAATTTACTGCCTTTTCTATCATATGTGTAGAATATTCTGTTAATATTTACTTTCCTTGTACATATAGATTACGTCTCTCTGTATAATTATATGAGATCGTTTCCTATTAGGTTTACTCTTGTATCACTTTATAAACCCTATTCTTGGGATTTTAATAATATTGAAGCATTCCAAATACCTTGAAGTCTTATTTTCTACTTGGTATCAAAGCAGGTTCAATCTTTGAACTTACACCGTATTCTGTTGAAAACCAAAACCCGAATTCCGAAAAGCATACCTGAATTTAGAACTCAAATTCCGAATAACATACCGGAATTTTGAAACTCTAAACAATTCTTGAATCACAATTCTTGAATCATTATCAATCTGACCATCACCACATCAACTTCACCCCACAGTGACATCACCGCATCAAAAGTAGCCCACATCATCACCATATCAAAAACCTTGCTACGAACCACCTGATCAAATTTATTTTTCCACCATCACAAATCCCAACACAAGTATATTTTTTCTCTTTCCCAGACAACTTCACGTGGGGACAAGTTTATACTTTATACCACCACATCCTGCATAATTGTTTAAGCCTAGTTGACAAGCCGTCAACCTTTCCTGCTCCAAGCCAAGCGGTAGCCCTCCTAGCCGACAAGACCTCCTGCTATTTGATTAAAGTGTTTGATTAACGTCCTGCTGCACCAATTGTTTGGCCACGTGCAGGCCCTTGCTTTCTACTCATTGGGTCCTCCCTCAAGCCTCTTAACTCCTCCACCACGTCGTCTTCTAAGTAAAATAAATCCATATGCAAATACAAAGTGTCCGCTCTGTGGAGTTTTGGGTCCGCAAGCAACGGTGCTATGAAGTAATTGGCTACCCTGATTAGTGGGATTTCACCAAGAAACAGTGAAAGAACCTCAAAAAAGCTGTCGTGGCTACTACAGAGGAAGAGCACCTATTTGATGCCTCTGCTAACGTAGCATAGTCAGGTATGAAGGGTAAGGTATCTATGAATAGTTATTGGATAATTGATACAGGTGCATCTGACCATATGACTAATGATCCTAGTCTCTTAGAAAAGCTAAAACCCTCCTCTCAAGTCATTGTCTCTACGACGGACAATACTCCAACTCCGGTTACCGGAGAAGGTTTTGTTGTTCTGTCTAATACATTAACCCTTGAGTCTGTGTTAGTTGTTCCTTCATTGGCATATAATCCCCTATCTGTTAGCCAAATTATTCTAACACTAGCATGTATTGTGACCTTTTATCCCTCGTTATGTGTGTTTCAGGACATTTTGACTCGGCGGATTCTTAGTTATGGTGTTAGAAGGGGGAAACTCTATTACTTGGACCTGACAGAGAGTGAAGAGCAACAGTTGGTAGGACAAGTGAATCAGGTCAATGGAGTAGTAAATGGTAAGGAAACAGAGTGGCTGTGGCATCGTCATTTGGGTCATCTATCTTTTGGTTATCTTAAGAAACTACAACCTCAGTTGTTTTTGGGTGTCAGTGATTCAGATTTTTGTTGTGATATATGTGAATTGTCTAAGAGTCATCGAATTTCGTATTCACCTAGTCTTAATAAAAGTCTCATTCCATTTATGAAGATTCATTCTGATGTCTGGGGTCTTGCTAAGATCCCTTCTTTTTCTGGAGCTCCGTATTTTGTGACTTTTATTGATGATTGTACTCGTATGACTTGGGTATCTCTGTTAAAGAACAAGAGTGATGTTTGTTCCATGTTCCAAGTTTTCATAAAATGGTGTCCACACAGTACCAACAGTCTATTCAAGTTTTTCAATCTGACAATGGTGGCGAATATGTGAATGGCCCTATGCAGAAGTTTATGCAATCTCATGGAATTCGACATCAGACTTCAAACTCATATACTTCTCAACAGAATGGATCGGCAGAAAGGAAGAATCGACAGTTACTTTAAGTTGTCTGTGCCTCTTTGTTTGGCATGCATGTACCTCGTAAATATTGGGGAGAAGCTGTGAAGTCCGCCGCCTACCTCATTAATCGTACTCCTTCTCGGGTATTTGAATTTCAAAATCCTCAGCAAAAACTTCTGTCACTTCCGTCGCTACCAAATCTTGAGCCTTGTGTGTTTGGATGCGTAGCCTATGTTCATATTCCCAAGCCTCAGCGCAGTAAGCTCGATCCTCGTGCCCGTAAGTATATATTTGTTGGTTATGCTGAGTTCCAAAAGTGTTATCGCTGTTATGATCCTCTTACTGGCACTTTGCATTTCTCTCTTGATGTTGCGTTTCGTGAATCCTAGTCTTATTATTCAGGGGGAGATTTGGAGTCTTTCCTTCAGGGGGAGAGAGTGTGTGAAGGGAATCCTCGAGATTTATTTGCATTTGAAGAATTTGAAGAATTAGAAGCTTTGGAATCGAGATTTGGAGTTTGGAATTCTTCAACTAGAAAAGAAACAGAAACTAGAGTAGTAGAAAACGAAAAGGGAGAATAGTCACTTTGGTCACTCAACTATGACTCATTCGACACTTTGGTCACTCAAGTTTGAAATATATCACTTTGGTCACTCAAGTATTACACTATCATTCACAAAAGTCACTTTGTTGTGAGAAAAAATGCCCCTTCGGTGACTTTTGTGAATGACAGTGTAATACTTGAGTGACCAAAATGATATATTTGAAACTTGACTGACCAAAGTGTCGAATGAGTCATAGTTGAGTGACCATTTGTGGAATTCTCCCAAACGAAAAAGAAAAGGATGCTGCAGCCGTGTGGCCCCCCATCTACCAAAAAGACAAGGAAGCTGCCATGGGGTCCTCCACCTGCAGAAAAGAAAGTGGAAAAGAAAGAGGAGAAAAAAATGGAAAAGAAAAAGATCATGTTGCCGTGGGAAAAGAAAGAGGAGAAGAAAAAGGTGACCAAACCGTGGGGTCCCCAAGTGAAGATGGTGGTCTGATTGGAGGTAGACAATTCGATGGACCCGTGGGGCCCTCAGATGGGTAGTTTTTTTACTCTCCAAGCCGACGGCTTGGTTCTAGCCGATCAGTTGGCTCTAGCCAACCACTTGACAAACAAAATAATGCATATGCAACACGCAACCTGCTAATGTGCGGCACCAAAGTGGCCGTGAGTTGTCAAATCAAGACCCCACACGTCAGGAGACTGATATGCACCTTGAGGGTAACAATGATGAATTAATGCATCCTGGAATATATGGAACATCACAGACCAACGAATTACTCATTGACTAGCTGGCGGTGATGCACCCAATGAACATAATATAATTCAGAGTCCTCATCTATCAAAGTTCTTCCCCCTCTCTACATCGTCAACTGAAGAATCCTCTGTGAGTGTTCCTTCTCATATACCTTTAATTTAGAACAAATTATCTGCGGTAGGTAATATTGAGTTTAGGAAATCACAGAGGGTTACCAAGGGTATTCCTAAGAAACAATATGAACTAGACATCAAAACCAAAGCTAAGTATCCTATAGCTAATTACATGTCTAACCATAGGTTGTCTAGGTCACATGCACTTGTTGTTGATCAATTATCCACTGTATCTATTCCTAGTAGTGTACAGGAGACTTTGGCTGACCCTAACTGGACTCAAGCAATGAATAAAGAACTAGAGGCTTTGCAGAAAAACTCAACTTGGGATATTGTGACTATGCCTACTAGAAAGAAGACTATTGGATGTCGATAGGTGTTTACAGTAAAACTTAAAGCTGATGGGAGTATTGAAAGGTACAAAGCCAGATTAGTTGACAAAGGTTACACTCAACGCTATGGAATTGATTATGAAGAGACGTTTGCCCCTGTAGCAAAGATCAATATTGTTCGAATCTTGATATCACTCGCAGCAACTAAAGATTGGCCTCTACGTCAGTTTGATGTGAAGAATGCTTTCCTCAATGGTAACTTGGAGGAAGAAGTGTATATGGACATGCCGCTATGAGTCAAAAATTTGCCTTATATTACTAGCAAGGTTTGTAAGTTGAAGAAGTCTCTTTATGGTTTGAAGCAGTCTCCAAGAGCTTGGTTTGGGAGGTTCTCCAAGTCCATGAGGACGTTTGGATATAGACAAAGCAACTCGTATCGCACTTTGTTCATCAAGCGTAGTCAGGGTAAGATCACCGCTCTGATAGTATATGTTGATGATATATATGATTGTCACTGGGGATGACTTAACAGAGATGGAGGCTTTATAAAAGTATCTTTCTAAGGAGTTCGAGATGAAGGATCTTGGGCAATTGAAGTACTTTCTTGGAATTGAAGTTGCAAGGTCTAAAAAGTGGATTTCTTTGTCTCAACATAAGTATGTCTTGACTTGTTAGCTGAAACAGGGATGCTTGACTGCAATCCTATTGAGACAACGATCGAGATGAATCACAACCTTGCAATCTATCCAAATCAAGTTCCAACTGATAAAGGAAGGTACCAACGTCTAGTAGGGAGGCTTATTTATCTTTCCCATACTAGACCTAATATTGCTTATGCTATGAGTGTGGTTAGTCAGCTTATGCACTGTCCCAGTGAAGAGCATATGGATGCAGTGTATCGTATTTTGAGATACCTTAAGATGACACCTGGAAGAGGTCTGTTGTTTGAAAAAAAGGGTGATTTGGAAGTTGTAACGTACACGGATGCAGACTGGGCTGGTGATAAGACAGACAGACAATCCACATCTGGGTATTTTACATTTATTAAAGGAAATCTGGTGACTTGGCGCAGCAAGAAACAAAAGGTTGTTGCTAGGTCAAGTGCTGAAGCTGAGTTTCGAGGTATAGCACATGGAGTGTGTGAGATGTTGTGGATTCATAATGTGTTGAAAGATTTGGGTTTTAAACTCAAGAAAGCTATGGACTTGCATTGTGATAACACATCTGCTATTGAGATTGCTCACAATCCTGTTCAACATGACTGGATTAAGCATGTGGAAGTATATCGACATTTCATTAAGGAAAATCTAGACAGGAAAATTATTCGTTTCCTTTTTGTGTATACAGAAGATCAATTAGCAGATATTCTTACGAAAGGAGTGTCAAGGAAAGTGTTTGACAACTCGATTGACAAGTTGGGCATGATTGACATCTATGCACCAACTTGAGGGAGATCGAGTGTAGAATATTCTGTAAATATTTACTTTCCTTCTACATATAGATTACGTCTCTCTGTATAATTGTAGGAGATCGTTTCCTATTAGGATTACTTTTGTATCACTTTATAAACCCTATTCTTGGGATTTGAATGATATTGAAACATTCCAAATAACTTGAAGTCTTATTTTCTACTACCTCTTTTGACAAGAATTTAAGCCGATGGTTTTGAAGAGATGGTCTCATCCTTAGATCATGAACTTGGCAGTATATATCTAGGCATCTAGTTTGCACTGATCTTTGTAGGATGAGCTCTCTTTTTGTGTCAACTGTCGGATGTTGCAACCTGTAAATTTAATGTCCAGATGTAGAGTTTTCCATCATCAGCGTCACCACATTCTTGATTAGATTCTGTTGGTTAGATTGATAGTATTGCAGTGCTTGCTATATAGTTACCGTAACCCTCGATTAATTTACTGCCTTTTCTATCATATGTCAGTAGAGTTTGCTTTCGTTGATGCTAGAAACAACTCAATGGTACATCTTGATTCATGAATGGGAAAAAAATACAAACAGTACCCAACCTATGGGTCACTCCGAATTTCTGTACCCAAGTTTCCGAAACTATCACAATGGTACCCAAAATACTGAGCCCGACCCAATATACGTACCTCCCGTCCATGACTGCGTTAACCCGTATGCCACGTGGTGTATTTGGGTGGGTATTTCTGTCATTTACTTACCCGAGCCCTATTCTTCGGTGGGATAAAGACTGACGCCCTGACTCACTCTCACTTTACTCTTTCCACAGCTGCACTCTCTCTCACAGACCCCCGTGTAAATCGAAAGTGAAAACTCATAGAATCTAGGTGAAAATCATAGATTCCAAGTGAAAACAGATATCAGTCAAACGGATTTGATTCTGAAATCACAGTTTCATCAGAGTCCACTTCTAATTTCGTGAACCACAATACCCAGTATTACCCACTGCTCTCGATGAAGGAATAATGCTTTCGAATTTGGTGGAGGTGTTCAGCTAGCTTGCACGAGCCCACTAAATTGCTAGAAAGTTCCTGCAGTTTTGCATTTGTATGGTTTTCATTGCTGTGCCTCTCTCTTCTTTGTAGCATAGGTGGGAACCTTCTAGAATGTTGTGCTGGCTTGTATTAGTATGCATGGTTCCATGATTCCTTGGCTGGCTTTTGGTCTAGTCCTCCAGCTGGTTTGTAATTTTTGTTCTTCATTCTATAAAAAAAAAAAAAAATCCACATAGGCCTGCTCCTCCACAGAAAACTTTGAAGGGATTTTCATTTTTGGCGGGAAATGGCTATGTAACTGAGCTGTTGGTTAGAGTTGGCGTCAAATACCACCTCGGTCGGATTTATCCTTAAAAATACACATGGGTTAACGCCGTCATGGACGGCAGGTACATATATTGGGTTGGGCTGGGTATTTTGGGTACCATTGTGATAGTTTCGGAAACTTGGGTACAGAAATTCGGAGTGGCCCATAAGTTGGGTACTGTTTGTAATTTTTTCCCTTCATGAATACATAAAGACTACCCAAGCTTTAGCTTCTTAAGTTCCTTTCTAAGATCAATGTTGCAAGAGCACCAGAAAAAACACTTCATTTATTCTTTCGAAATTTTAAACAGACGATAACAATGCAGCTTAGAGCTCATGACAACCAATTCTCGAGTACATCTAGTACTTAGCAAATTTGAAGGTGCTAGACATTCCAACTCTAAAGCTTTCATCACAGTTCCCAGCTCCTCGTTTATTTACATAACCTGGATATTGCCATGGGTAGAATGTTTCTTCTTCAACCAGATATAACCCAGCCACCTTTGCCAAATTCACTATTTCCCACTCTGTAAAAGGAAATTTTGTCTTGTGTGTAACATGAATTTGGCCACGGCTACACAGCATTTGATGTGCACTCATGAAGTATCCCTTGACCAAGTTCTTATGTGCACTAAAAAGCAGGATTTATTTTAATTAGTATCATAACAAACTAAGAGTGAGAATAACATTGGTACATAGATTTTAGAACTTACAAAATTTGGGATTTATCGCTTTCCGATGAAAAAGAACCTCTCAAGTAACCCGCATGAGGAAAATTATAGATTATACAATCAAACCTCCTGTAAATAAGTTGGGGGTGTTGGCTCATAGTATGCACATCAACTCCATGCAAGATTGTGCATCCCTTTTCCTCTAATTCCTTCAAGTGGCTCATAGCATTTGGGTAATTAACCCTTAATTCCTCTAGAGTTACCGTACCAAACACTTCAGGTCGTTATTTATTTGTCAAATAACTAGTGAGCATATAACGTAGTTGAATATTTGAGGCATATTGGTCAATGTTTATATTAACTCTGGAGTTGAGTGAGGTAGCAACTATGTTGGCAGCAGAGCCAAATGCTGTGGCTAAACAAGCAGCAAAGGAAAAGTCTCCCTCACCCACCAAGAGTATCTTCTGAGAGCTGCTATAATGCACAATTCTTTTCTCTAGTGCCATGTCTTTTTTCCTCGGAATTCTTTGAACTTCTGATTTTTTTTTTTTTTTTACCGGAACTAAAACTGTTGGAGCATTTCCTCGATTAAGTACACAGGTATTTCCAGTCAGCTGCTATTTATAAGTTGGCAGTACGTAGAGATAGAATTAATATTAGTCTCGGTGTTGAATTTGAAGAGTGCCACTCTAAATCCATGAATTCAATTCCAAGTTCCAACCTATGAAAGCATTTTGGTAATTGAAAGGTTTCCTAGCTTAATTTTTTTCCCGTTCTGTTTAAGTTCGTGGTCATGAGCACTAAATATTACTTAATTTTGCTCTGTTGGAAAACTGTAGCTAGGTTAAAGAATATACCAGATGATATTATTATATTTTTGTTCATCCAAAAGTTACTTGTACGTAGATTGTTTATCAAAGGAAGTTACATGTAAATTTTTAATCTTCACATTCTTGTTTTTGTTCGTCTTCATTCTTTGTGTGCTTGAAATGGTTAATCTAAAAGCTGGGCTAATTTAAATTTCTTCTTAATTTTTTCACAGAACCACAATTGACCTAGCTATCGTCTTTGTACCGTACGTGACAACACTATTCGGTCCAAACATGTGATTCCCCAATTTTTTTCTTCCTTTTTTTTTAATTTTTTTTATTTATGAAAGTATCTTTCATCTTATTCGAAATTGATGCGGGGTAATGAACTGAATTGCTCACATTGTGAAACTACACGATATAAATGGCCAACAGTGAAGCTAAAATTAAGAAGTGAATTAAGGGTCCAAATCTATGGATCAAAGTAATTGAGAGATTATTCAGGGTTGGGTCACTTACACCGTCGGTGCATAGAATAATTTCCAAAAGTAATTTATAGTGTTCATGAATGGCATGGAACTTAATTAGAAAGACTGGGAAAGAAAACTAGGAGACCTTACAATTACCAACACGTACGCATGCATGTAATGCCCTTTAAAGTTGGACCTCTTTGGAAATTATGAACGAGTAGAGTGATTAAATCATCCCACTTGTTCTCCTTAATCCCTATGTATCTGTGCTTTTTAAATCAAACGGCCGGGGGAGGCTAAGAGTTATATTTTTTTTTTTTTGGACGTGTAAGAGTTATATAGATCCTTCAATTCTATTTTTTTTTTTCTTTTCGAAAAGAGATCCTTCAATTCTATGTACGCCAACATACTTCTCTATCCCTTTTGTAGACTGATCAGAGAGAAAATGCACAACAGTTTTAGCTCTCGAAAGGAAAAGAAGTAAGAACGTTGAAGAACTCTGAGAAATCTAAAAAGAGACTCAGATATGGAAGAGGCTATAGCAGATACTAAACGAGAGAAAAGGATTATGCATTACAGCAGCAATCAGAAGATACTGTTAGTGGGTGAGGGCAACTTCTCTTTTGCTGCTTGTTTAGCCAAAGAGTTTGGCTCAGCGAAGAACATGGTTGCCACTTCTCTTGACTCCAAAGGTAATAAGAATGTGGTATAATGCTGCCTGCACATATAATATGTTTCGAATTTTTGAGACTGAAATGCTTCCTACTGGACAATGTAGCACCTACAAATTTGCCAAGCTGCCGCTTCTTGAATTTTCATTCACAACATTATATGATCATGTAAATAGAAAATGATTGGACTTAATTATATGCAATAGCAATGCATGTCACTTGGATTTGAGGTCATATTTAGATCATGTCGAAGAAATTTTCTTTTTCTTAAATTAAACTTATCTGAGTTAGATACGGAAGAACAATATTGAGACTCATCAAAACTTTAGGGGACCAAACGTTGTTCAAATGGTTTGAAAGGAACAAGTTTAGGTGCAAGGCAATACGTACATGAAAGTGGTTATTGTTTAAAGTATCGGGTATCCTGTTATTCCATACTGAAGTCCTATTCTTTCAATTAACATAAATTCACTATAGACGAGTACATTTTGATGCCAAATATTCTTTACTTAGAGTGTGTGGTGTGACTGTCGGTACTTTGTGTTGCTTTAGTTTATTTATGTCAACATCTGAACTTTGGTATCTTATAGTACAATAACAGAACAGACAAAGCTACAAAAGTATGACTGAAGCATCATCATGGTTTCTTATTCAAACATCAAATGTTAGGAGATACTGTTATAAGAGAATTAGAGAAAATGTTTCACAGATTTATATTAATTTAGTCCTCAAAAGTAGGAAAGTTAAAGAACTGTGAGAAAACTAAATAAAATACTCAGATCGATGGAAAAGGCTATTGCAGATACTAAGCAAGAGAAATGGATTATGCATTACAGTAGCAATCAGAAGATACTGTTAGTGGGTGAGGGCAATTTCTCTTTTGCTTCTTGTTTAGCTAAAGTATTTGGCTCTGCTAAGAACATGGTTGCCACTTCCCTCGAATCCAGAGGTAATAATAATAGAGTAGAAATTTTCTGTATCAATTTTTTTACTGCAATATATATATATATATATATATATATGTATCTATCTATCTATCTATCTATCTTCGAGACTAAAATGCTTTGGATTGATGCTAATTGCAGAGTCAGTATTGGCCCAGTATTCAAACGCAGCACCAAGAAACTTGAGAAAATTGGAGAACATGGGATGTGTTATTCTGCATGAGGTGGATGTACACACCATGGGGCAACACCCTCTCTTAATCGATCAACTGTTTGATCGGATAGTCTTTAACTTTCCTCATGCTGGTTTCGTTTTTATGGAAAGCAAGAAGAAGAAAACCAAGTACTTTATGGAAAACAACAAGAGGCAAATCAAGTAAGTCTGAAAAAATTACGCGTAATCTAGTGTTTTGTCTTGCGAGTTGCGAGAGAGACTGTCAATTTGGACCCATTTAGTGCATATTTCGTAATGCTTCAAAAAAATTTGTTAGAAGCAATTTTTTATTAAAATTGAAAGAATTTTGAACTATCTCTGCAAATCACTACTAAATTTTGACTGTTCGAAAGCACTACCAAGTACCAAACAGGCCCCCAAACACAAGTATCGTGTATTTTTTTCAGGTTGCATCAGGATTTGGTGAGGAGATTCTTCGCCAGCGCATGTGAGATGCTGAAAGAAAGTGGAGAAGTTCATGTCACTCACAAGACTGCACATCCATTCAGTGAGTGGGAGATAGTGAAATTAGCAGAAGAGGCTGGGTTATATCTGGTTGAGGAAGCATCGTTTTCAAGAGGGGACTACCCCGGTTATTTAAACAAGAGAGGAAGTGGGAAGAAATGCAACCGCACATTTCCTGTTGGACAATGTAGCACCTACAAATTTGCCAAGCTGCCGCTTCTTGAATTTTCATTCACAACATTAAAGATCATGTAAGTAGGAAATGATTTGACTTGTGTGAAAATCAATGTCAATTTGATTTGACTTTGCATATTCTCATGTTGTTTTTCAGACAATTTTACTTATCTGAATTAGATGGAAGAATATCTCCAAGACACAATAAAAAGTCTTAAAATTACAGGGTTTACATTGTTCAAATCAAAACCTGAAAGAGCCGAGTAGAGGTATAAGGCAAGACATGAAAGTTGCTATGGTTTGAAGTAGCCTAATATCTGCAGACTAAAGTCTTGTTTCATTACAACATGAAAATTTTAGCATACACAAATGTACTAAAAATCCAAAGAAATCTTTGTCTTTCAATCAAAATAAGAATGGATGGAAGGTTGAAAGAATAAAAATCTTTCTCTGTGTGAAAGAATACAAATGAAATTTATTGCACAATGAAACATCATGATGTTTCCTGAGACTTTCTCAAGAAATATTTGCTAGCCTATACTGGAGGGTGATTTACAACAGATTTTTCTATACAAAATCTTCAATCAAAATAAGAATTGTTTGAGGAGACCTCGAGCATAAGTCAGAACTAATTATTCAGGGGTACACACAATTGGATCATTTCTCTGTGGTATACACCTGAGGATCTTCATTCTTGAAAGGCTAACCTACTTTGCTGGAAGACAATTCTTCATGTCAATTGTAGATCTGAATTGCTTACAGGGATGGCCAACGGCAGTTACAGAATATGACTGCACTACGGAAACAGGCCTTTCTTGCACCAGTTATATCTTGAATCTTTTATGCTCCTGTGAGTCCTGTCCTGTCAAGAAGCATACAGAAAAAAAAAAGGTTTCAAGAATCAACATTGCAAAACAACTAAAACAAAACAGAAAAGATTAGAATAGAAGCAAAAATTACCTTCAGCCCTGTATGGAAAGAAGTCATTTTTGTTCTTTAATTTACTTTTGTTCCCCTATTTGCTGCTGCTGCCATTGCTTCCTCAATACTTCTAATTACAACACTCAAACTGCTGCGACTTTCTAAAGCTTTAACTGCAGCTCGGTGTGCACTTTTATGCCATTTGAGCAAATTGTAAGATTGCAGAAGGGACCATCTTGCTTGATTTGACATCTACTCATTATAACAATGAGAGAGAAAATGAGGCAAATTTTAGTATATCTATGAATGAAATCACAGAACTACAGAAAATCAGTTACACAGATACCTCAGCGACAGATAACGGGGGTTGCAGAAGAAGACAGATGCCCCTAAATAAATTTTCATCATTTTCTCCACCCTCTGCCTCCCCATAAATAAGAGCTTCAGCAGCAATGCCTGCAAAAAGCACCATGCAGTACCTGACCAAAAATTACGCAAAGTTTAATAAACACTTCATATCTGTTATTACTTGTATTTACTGCTATTACACACAGTTCATCAGAAGAGATGAAAGGCAGACGCAAACTAGGGGGAAATATGGCATATTGCATGAAATCTATTCTAAAAAAAGGACAAGGAATTTTAAAAATTCCTCGGTTATATACTCATGGAAGGTTTAGGGAAGAATCTATCTATTTCTATTTCAACGTATATAATCATGGAAAGTAACTACATCGTCGAGTAGGGCTTTATTCTTTTCTTTCAGGTTTAGGAGAAAAATAACTTATTGCAAGAGACCTTACCTGCAATTTCATTTCATACCCACCTGTCAAAAGCACTACCATCAAGTCTTCCTTCAGCAAGGTCACTGGCCATTTTCTCATCCCAAAACTGAGTTCCCGCCTTAAAGAGAAAAAAAAAAAAAATACAGTTATATGAGCTTTCCTTACCATCTTAAAAACGCTCCATTATCATGAGGTTACAACCATGGCAACCTTGAATTTTCTTCTCTAAATAACTATTTAAGGGAGTGGTCATTACAATGTAATTTTTCTTTATATAAATTAATTGGTGATGTATGTGTTTATCCCATTGTGTTCCTAGCCATACAATAAATCAGTTTTAACTTCTAAGAGCATGCAATAGTTATCAGGCATACATAAACATTCCAAAAGAAATAATTTTACTCACTTATGATGTTATTTAGCATATGTATAGGCACAAATCATGTAGGCAGGTAAAAGTTATACACATATCTCGTTATTGCTAAGTTGGTTATTGCTTGAACCCATGGTGATTGAATTGTTGAGTGAACAACAATCAAAACCGAGTGAAATGCCACTGAAGCACACAGAAGACCAGAAATTACCTGCCCTTGAATTCCCATCTGCACTGCAACAATTGGATCTAATATCACCCCACGAATTGGGCAACCCATTAGATAAGCTGCAAATTTTGTAAAGGCAATCAGTTAATATCTCATGGGTTACACACTTGCAAGGATCTTCATTGAGTAAAGTATTGTTGTGGGGGAAAAACAAATCTAATCCTACAATAAAAAACTTAGCAGTGGTTTGTCACCCTAGTTGAAATCACATTAGGTTCCTATTTTGTAACATTCAACTCTAAATTTGTACCAGAGAAATGTCTGTTTACCCGTTAGGAGGTGCCCTGCTTCATGGATGAGGATCCGGCGTCTATTTGGAGGCCAATAACTGGAGATTTGAGCTAAGCAGCAACCACCAAGGAAGATAGAGTCCGCAAATGCTAGCCCCAAAATTACCGTAAGGTTAGGCCTGATGTCAATGCCTTGAGAAAGAAGAAAAGATAGCCCGCCAAGAAAAGCAACCAGAGCAGGACGAGAACTTCCCGAAAGACCCCACTTTTTTGGAGCAAATTTCGATGCTGGATAACATAGAGTAGATATTGAAAATCAAACCATTTCTTTCGAGACCACAATGAGTAAGGTCATACATTTTGTCTCAGCTGTGAGTATTAGATACAGAACAGTTGGATGGAACATTGTCCACAAGAAAAGTAACATACTTTTATTTTTGACATATACAAGAAGAAAATGAACTAAAATATCTAAACCTCTAAAAATCAGTTATGCAGTTGTTATAATCACCTTCTAAACCTGTTGAAGTCTTCAACACAGTTGGTGTAACATCACGTGTTCCCTCCATTACTGCAGGAAAAAACAAACAAAACGAACAAAGAAAACAGCATGAGATAAAGCCATAAGCCATAAAGTTTAACAGGAGACAAACTCATAAAGCCATAACATTTCATATGCAACCAAGACAAGTTTACAGAATGAGTATGTCAGAAATGAGTCAACCAGACATAAGATTCAACATACTCATGCTAACATGCAATTAGATTAGATAAGTTTAATGGTATCAGTAAATGTAGTAACAGTGTTTCACTAAGGAACATGAAGCATTGCATCTAGGCAGGGAAATGTAAACCCGCGATCAAAATTGTTTAATGACAAGTCCAACTATGAATGGCTCCAGAGTTCTGAAACCAAATCTAACGAAAATGATGGTATATGGAGAATCTGAATTATAACTTTCCACTTAACAGTGCCATAGAGCTTGTTGGGGCATTTTATATCAGCCCGGTTCACCAGAAAAAAAAAAAAAAAACCTTCAGTTCCAAATTCTACTCACTCATTCATGAAACACATCCATAATATCATTCTGCAACTACTACAAGTCTTCAAAGATCAAATAACAACATAGTTAAGAAGCATCACAACTATGAAATTCCAAGTCTCAAGTGACCAAAATCAACACACTACTACATTCCACACAACAATTCCACTAAAGGGTAAGCAAAGAAAACAAAAATACACATTACCAATGTTCCTGTATCTCCCAAAATTGGCCAAGAACCCTCTGTTCTTGAGAAAGCCATAAGCTTTGCCCACCAGCTTCATGTTGTCAGCATTGAGACACGTGTCCAAGACCTCCCAATCCCTCTCCCTCTCCCACCCCACGAAACCCAACTCTTGACTCGGCCGGGTCGACTCAGCCGGCAGCGACCCATTGACAATCTCAACTGGGTTTTGCTGGGTCTCGAGGGACTGCAAGAACCCAAGAGCGCCGGCTAGGTCCTTGCGCTTCACAGCTTCTTCGTACTCCTTCCATTCTCGGAGGGCTGAAGTTGGGACGGTTTGGCGCCTTGAGGCGCGAAGAGGGGCGGAGGGCGGTGGTGAATGCGGGGGTGTTTTGGGAAAAAAGAGGGAAATTTGGGGAGAGAATGGAGTGGGAGAGAGGAAGTGAGGGATTGGGTTGGGGTTTGGAGGAGGAGCAAAAGCCATGAGATTGGAGTGACAGACCGTTGGAAGCGGTTGGTTTATTCCCGTTGGGAGTTTTACCGGTTTAGGAAAGTTGGATTTTGCCATTGAAATGGAACTCGGGTGCTGATTGGGCTCCTTGGCCTTTGTAAATGTATTCGGTAGGTATGTAAAAGCAAATACTTCTACCGAGAACTATTAAAACGAGAATTAGTTGATAACTTTCTAATAAATGGTTTAGGAGATCTATTTTTTTTAATTATATTAAGATAAATCAATCGTTAGATGTTTATGTATGCACGAGTAGATTACTTCTGAATTTTTTTTTTTTTTTTCAAATTGTTAATCGTTAAGGTACCAAACTAGATCAAATTAATGAACGAACCAAATCTGTTAAATATGAACAGTTCATGTTCATAATTGATAAATTACAATTATGAATGTCTTAACGATTTTCAATTTAGTTGAAAAATTGCATAAAAAAAAATTTACACATAGATATCTATAATTAATATCTAACGGTTGATTTGCAAAAATGTGATAGAAAAGTGGATCTAATACAAAAGTCATCAACTAGTCCTCATTTTAGTGGTCCTCATTAAAAGGACTCCCATCTAACTATATCGAAATCAACTTTACATGAAGAGACAGTTATGACTATAAGAAATGACGTTAAAAGTCATGGTAAATTAAGATAGTAACAAAAAAAATCATGAATGAAATCATGTTTTTTATTTGAATTCAGCAGTTCATAATGTTCACGTAACACATCATTTTCTTTGAACAAAAACCGTGAACCCAAATTTTCATTTTAACTGCTTCATCTCTTAGGTCTAATACGCATAGTATTGATAAGGTTGTGAGTGCCATCATGATTTCGGAGGCTTCTAGTGCAGTGTGTATGTTTTTATTTATCATTTAACATAAAAAGTTTGTTGCTGCATATATAGAAGTTGAATCGCGTTTCGTTTGGTAATAAATGTCCAAAAAAAAAAAATATTTGTTTTTGAAATAATATCATGTTGACCATTTATGGGTAGATAAAGAGTTTGTGGTAAACCACAGCAATACATAGATTAGGTCTAATCATTTGACGGTACCCATACTCATTTATTTAAGCAAGACTACACACTATGAAATAACATAGGAAATAAGCAAGCCTAAAGGTAATAAAAACTCATAGTTGCCCTAAAAACAATAGGAAATCAGTATTAATTAAGCCAATAAGGCTTAAGGTTAAAGCAAGAAACTAACTAAATACGTGTTGAAGTCCTTAGTTAAAGAAGACCTAGCCGCTCTGCTAGGGTTTGCTCGTAGGCCTCCCGCCTTCGATAAAATTCTCAAACTTATGGCTAACGCCATAGATGACTTCGGTGTTGCTTTCGTCTTCTCCGTTGCGTCTCTTGCTGGAGTATGGTGCACCGGTGGTGCTGCGAGGCAGGCCGGTTTGCGCTTCTTGATGAGGCGTCGGGTTCTGCCTTTTCTTCTTCTGATGTTTGCGGTGCTCAACCTCAGCGAAGATTTTCATTTTTTTCCCACCTTTCGATCACACGTTCACATCTTAACCATTCAGTTTTTAGGTCATAATGTATAGATCACTTCTGCAAATTTTCAGCCAATTTGATGATCGTTAAGGCATCCAAAACTGCAATTTACACGAACGGATCGAATCTGTCGATCCAGAACCGTCGTGTTTATAATGGTAAATTGCAGTTTTGGATGCCTTAACGATCATCAAATTGGCTGAAATTTTGCATAAGTGATCTATATATTAGGACCTAGAAACCGAACAGTTAAGATGTGAAAATGTGATCAGAAAGTGGGTCAAATATGGAAATCCGTTCCTTAGCTAAGGAACGAACGTCCGTTCCTGAGACGAACTGTCATTCTAGTGAAGAATTTATTTTTTAGATCATTTTAAGGGATCGCTTATTACACTAACTTCTGGTCACATATCGCCATCTGTATTGTTCAATTTTAAGGTCTCTATGAGTATATCAATTCTGCAAATTTTCAACCAAATTGATGGTCGTTCATTGATTTAATCTAGTTCGATATCTTAACTGTCATCAATTTGGCTGAAAAATTTGCAAAAGTGATCTACATGTTGGAACCTAAAAACTAAACAGTCGAGATACTGATATGTGATCAAAAAGTGGGTCCCACAAGAGATCCTTAAAATGACCAAAAAAATAGATCCCTTAGTAGAAGGCCCTATATATGTGTGTGTGTGTGGTGTGGACATGTTAATTTCAGAGTGAGACCTCACTCTGGATAGGATATATATATATATATATGTGTGTGTGTGTGTGTGTGTGTGTGTGTGTGGAGAGAGAGAGAGGTCAGGCCACACAAAAATTCAATTAATATTCAGATGAGAAAGTGTTGTTATTATAATTATTGTAATTTATTTAAAATAGTTTTTTTTTAATCCAAAAAAAAAATTACAATAGTTAGGACCTGACCTCTAGACAGAGCAAATAAAGGAAAACTTTAAGTAATGTCAAATACCCTGGCTTTCACTTTGGTTTATTAATTAATTACCCATAAAACAATATAAAATACATTGGCTATTTTATTTTTACAAAAATAAAAAAAAATATCATAAAATATTAATTATTGTATTGTTACAATATATATAGTACAATGACGGGTTTCTACTAATTTCAACACATTAAAAAAAAACTATTAGAACTTTCGCCAATGAAACAATAAGTTTCTCCCAAAATATATATTCAATTAATAAAAAAATTATTCGTGGTAAAAGTTTACTTTTTGTGATGACTTTTAGAGAGAAAGACTTAGTTCGTCACTATTAAACTAGGCAGGTTCGAGAAAACTTTCCGCCAAAACTTTAGTGACAAGTTATTTAGTTCCTCGCTGATCGCATTTTTTTGTGAGTAAATTTTTCTTCGCTAAATATTAATTGGATATATCAATTTTTAGCTAGGAAACTATAATTTTGTCGTCGTTGAATTTGGCGGGTTTTACACAATTTTCCGCCAAATTAATAACAAGGAAAGTGTTATTTCCTCGCCAATCGCTTCTTTTAACGAGGAAATGGTTCCTCGTAGAACACAGATACTAGTATGGACAAGGTGAAATTACTTCCGGTAAGTAATGATATATGTGGTTCATTATCAAATTCAATAATGCATTTCTAATTCAATAATCCTAATATATAGGGCGTACCTAAACAACCGGATAGAGTTGAGTGTGGCTATTATGTGATGCGATATATGAAAGATATTATAAATGATGACACTCTTTCATTTTCAACCAAGGCAAAATGCATATATTATAGTTTGACAAGCAGTTTAATTTAAATAGCTTCAATGATTATGACTTATGTTGTGCTATACATTTCTAGTGGGCGGCAAAGAGTCAGAACTCATATACCCAAGAGCAACTTGATGAGGTGTGCATTGAAGCGGCTGACTACTTGCAGACTTTGCTATAGCTAGATCTTGACAAGCAATATGATTTTGAGTAAGGCTAGATTTTGCTGACCATTTTGTAGTAGATATATGTAGTGATATCAGGATGAATCGTGAACAAATTATGCTGCATGTAGTTATTGCAGTAGTGGTATCTTCTACACTAGCCTTAAAGTATGTTAGGGTTATTGTGCAAAACTTTTGAAACTAGCTCAAGCTCTAATTTTGTATAGAGATTAATACAATTCCCTAATATATAAAGTACATTTGAATTTCATGTTATTTGTGGATTAGCTTTCTAGTACCAAATACAGCAGCAAAAGGGATATGTATATAACAGCAGTCAAGAAATGAAAAAAACATCAGTTACTGATGAAGAACTGATGTCAGAAACATAAAATACATCAGTTTGGAAACAAAAATCGATGTCTAGCATTATTATGAACATCGATATATAAACAAAAACGATGTCTAATATAAACATGGACATCGAGATATAAACAAAAACCGATGTCTAGGATTACTATAAACATCGATATATAAACAAAACCGATGTCTAGATTACTATGGACATCGATATATAAACAAAAATCGATGTCTATCATTACTATGGACATCGATATATAAACAAAAATGATGTCTAATATATACATGGACATCGAGATATTAACAAAAAACGATGTCTAGCATTACTATGGACATCGATATATAAACAAAACCGATGTCTAGAATTACTATAAACATCGATATATAAACAAAAACCGATGTCTAGAATAACTATGGACATCGATATATACACAAAACCGATGTCTAGCATAAATATGGACATCAGTTCAAACTATATTACAGAATGTAGATTGAATATCTAGTGAAATATTATGTACCAAACACACGAAAAGCTTATGAACCACAAGCAAAAAATAATAGGAACCGATGTGTAAAATATTATCAGACATCGTTTCTAAATCAGAAACGATGTTAAAATGGATAATTGTGTTGTTAGACCTATATTTCATTAAGCATCTAATGCCAAAATATGAAGGTTTGACAATAGCTAAACACACCAAAATGGTGATCACATTAACGATTTTACATCGGTTCTGAACCTTAAACCGATGTCTGGTCGCAAAATAGACATCAGTTGTGAACCGATGTCTTAGTTTTGGCGATCTTTAACATCACCCACTAAGAAATCAGATTTTTTTTTTTAACATCAGTTGTGAACTGATGTCTATGAACATTATCCTAGTAGTGAGACTTTTAGCGAAGAAATTCTAGTTTTGACACTATTGAATTTGGCGGGTCTTATACAATTTTCTGCCAAAATCATAATGAGAAAAGTGTCATTTCCTCACTAATCGCTTCTTTCTACGAGAAAATGGTTCCTCATAGAACACAGACTTTTAACAAGGAAACCATTGTTTTGTCACCGTTGAATTTGGCAGGTCTTATACAATTTTCCGCCAAACTAATAATGAGAAAAATGTTATTTCCTCGCTAATTACATCTTTTAACGAGTAAATGGTTCCTCGTAGAACACAGACTTTTAGCGAGGAAACCATAGTTTTGTCGCCATTGAATTTCGCGGGTCTTACACAATTTTCGCCAAAAAAATAACGATGAAAACTTTAATTCCTCACTAAATATCGTTTTAGCGATGAAAAAATTCATCACTCAAGTCTCATATTTCCTTGCTAATAACATGATGCTTTTGGAGACCAACTTATGATCACCTTTAGTGATGAACTGAAATATTCGTCGTAGAAAGTGATATACAATGAGGAAAATATATTTCTCGCTGAAAACCTAGTAGTATTTAGTAAGGAACCCAAATATTCCTCGTAAAAAGTAACATACATTGAGGAAAATAAATTCCTCTCAAAAAACTTGGTCGCTAAAAAGACTTTCTGTTGTAGTATGTTTTCTTTGAACATGAGTAGCTAAACTCCTTTTCTAGGGCTAGGATGAGGCCCTAGCATGATTGTTTACATGTTTTGATATTCAATTGATGGATTATTAGTTTCTTTTCAGATGAATTCTTAATCTCTACTTGAATTGTTGCTTATGTTAAAGTTCTATTGATTCGCGACCTTTAGGGCTTTGCATCTAGTTATCACAAGATGAATTTGAGGCATAGCTGCAATATAATTCATATTAGCTTCATGTAGTGAAGAATTGTAAATTACATTATTACTTGAAAAAGAAAAATGATTTGCTTGATTTCCTTGTTTTCTAAAACGTAATGAGTCCTGCAAGTTAAATTTATACCTAACAAGGATAAACTGCATAGTTAGGATATACGACCTTTACTCTAGAGGGAGAGAATCATGCACTTAAGGAAAACTATGGTCTAGAGTACCTGATAGAAGGACTTAGATACGGGAATTATCATCTGGAGAAACGAAAGAATCCATTGGTTGGTTCAAAACGTAGATAGGATTGCTTGTGGTTGATTCTGACACCCTAGACTCATCATCATCACGTTCTTACTTCTAATCATTAGAAACTCTTTTCAATCCCAATTTATTTAGATTTACTTTATAAGTTTCTGTTTTCAAGAAGTTTTTCCATTATCATAATCTTTTTCAAAACCGTGAAAATCATAAGTCCTAGTTTGAGTCATTGTTTGTTTTAGTGGATTTGTATTTCTTGTTTTGTGTGTTTGTTAGTTTAGTTAACTTAGGTTTTCATATTATGAGTTGAACTAATATCCTTGTGGGAACGACAACCCCTCTTCTTCCATACACTATATGACATCCACCCTGTATACTTGCAGGAATTCCATCAGGCCTCTCTGTACCTTTCTCCATCATCGATGGAGTACTATTCCAGCACCATTTTCGGTGTCGAATCTATCGCGCATGACTCACCTCGTGCCCTGTATCAGGTCGTGGTTTATGGCAACCCATGTTGTTCCGATTCTTTCTGATCGTGACTTCTCTGTCCAATGGGGAGAAGAAGATGATACGCTATCATCCTGGATCGGAATGGAACCGTGAGTCAGGCGGCCTAGCCCAATTCGGGCCCCGACTGAAGTTAATGCAGTTGTTGGAGCGGTGGTGGGGTCAAGGGACGGCTAGGTGCCCAGAGAGTTTTTGGGTGCCCAATTGTGGACCTAGGCCATTTTTTGTTTGGACCGTTCAAGATGGGTTTTTGCTTGGGCTTTATTTTCTATTTGGATTCGCATCTGGGATCCAGGGGACTTTTCATAGACTCCTTTACCTACATTTTGGATTTGGATTATCAGCTACTTAGGTAGAAGATTGCTCTCTATTCGACGTATTATTTTACGTGGAGTAGGCAAGGTCGGTCACACTATCGCTAGTTACCTTGATAGAAGATTGCCCTCTGTTCAACGTATGTCTTTACGTGGAAGTATGGTTGACCATACTTTTGGTACTGTTTTACAGAGCCCGGGGTCTTCCTGGTGCTTCATCAAATGCTTTATTGCATCCCTTAATATCCTTGTTAGGTTTTATTTCCGATGCCTTGTGGCATCTAGTATTGCTTTTGTTCTCCTTTATTTTGATGTAGTTTCTACATCTATAAGTTGTAATCGTTCTTATTTTTATTAATAAAATAGTTGACTATTTGTCTCAAAAAAAAAAATAGGTGAGCCTTATTGGCCGGCCTCCCAACTAGTATGAACCAAGCGAAAATTGGGAAGAAGTTCCAAATCCACATTAATATCATCATATAGTCTACCCAGAACAGAAGTGTTCTGCATCCTACCATGACCAAGTTGCTGCTTCAATACCAAACAATCTGTTTCGAAGATAACTGAATGTAGAGAATTAGCCAGGACATAATCAACTGCTGCTTGTTAGAGTCAAAGATGGACTTGTCACACATTAGCCTTAAGTATATTGATAATTAGCTAAATGTCAAATCTAGTTTAACCTGGACACAAACTCAAATCAATACTTGTAACTTAATGGAAGAGTGTATCAATTCATTAAGGTAAGTAATCCAGTTCTTGGTCTGCAAGAAAGACTACAATGAAGTGTTACATTAAGAATCTAACTAGGAAACCTAATCCGATAAGGAATTCTTTAATGGGAAGTTTCTTGAGGGTTAAGTCACCTATATAAATAAGATGAATTGGTCCCTGTTGACACCACGTTATTGCATTAGTTCTGTCTATTGAGAAACAAGGTTGGTAAGCAACAGAAGGCTATATTCTAAGAGATCGTTGTTGTGCAGTTGTAGAGATGGAATCCATGCTAATAATTGCTGAAGGTAAGTCTTGATCCTTTTATGATTATTGTCGAGTTGATGTGCATATGTTGTGAGCATGTGTATGGTTTTACAATTGGTATCAGAGCATAGACTCACAAATATGAATTCAGTTTTTGCTTGGAATGAAAATCGTTTTAGGATTTTGCAAAACAAACATAAAAAATAAAAAATAAAAAAATAAAAAAATAAAAAGGGTTTTTGCTTTACGGGTCAAGTAACAGATCAGGTAACTGACCAAGTAACTGATCAGGTACCTGATCAAGGTAAGTTACTTAATGAAGGCCCAGTCACAGCACGCAGACTATCCAAGCCCAAACCCGACCAAAACATGAAGAACAGGTGACCGTTATATCACAACGGTCAATTTTGATCAAGATAAAGGTCGATCTGGGACTGGATTGGGAAACGCACGAAATGTTTTCATCTCGGGAGGGGATTCAACACCCCGATTGCTGTGAATCAAGAAGCCAATAGAGTCGATTGCTGCATCTAGACAATGAATTCATGCTTCCGCTGAGATTTTTTGCAGCAAATTGGGGGAAAAGCAAAAACAGGTTTTTCTGTGAAAATTGTTTTCGATTCATAGCATGATAATTAAGTTTTTGATTGTGCTCAAGAACCCTAGTAGCATTCCCGGCATGCGTTAGGTTAGAGTAGATGGTGACCGGATGAAATTTACAATTTCTTGGTTGTTCTGTGGATTTCTTGGAATCGAAACAATTGTGTTTGAATGTGTAATTGTGATTTGATATACATGTTCAATTGATTGATGATATTGCATTGTATCTGTAATTGTGTAAAACTATATGAAGAACATAAATCTCCAAGAAATTGTTTACACATTGTTAAAGTTGATACAAGAGCTTATTTTCTTAGAAGGATGAATCTGGGTAGAATATAAAGTAAAAGAGCTCATATGTTTTGTGGTTTTCTGTTGGCATAAGTGATTATGATGCACAAAGCATTTCTTCATTGATATTGGCAAAAAACACTGATCAGGTACCTGACCAAGTAACTGATCAAGTAACTGTACCTGATCGAGTAACAAAACTGAAATTGTGTTTTGTGTTTTAAATCTATGCTTCAGTTTTATCTTCCAAATAAGTGGTCAAGTATGGTTTTAGAATACAAAACAGCAGTATGCATGCTTGATGAAAATAAATACGGATACTTGGAAATTTTTCTTCTGTCTAAAGATGTCGATAAATTTTGGATAACTTGTTTTCATTAAACATGGAATATTGATAAAGAAATCCAGAATGTTATGCTTCTGCTCAAAAGTGTTGCTTAACATTGTTTTTGTTATGGACTAAATTGAATGCAAGTATGGATTGATTAAGTTTTTTGTATGAACTCTCTTTGAACTGTTCTTGTTTTTGGTTGCTTAAAGCTTAATAAAACACAGAAAACTTAAAGTTATTTTCTTTATAAATTGAGAACTCACATGAATTTTGTTTTGCTCCTTAGCTAACTCTTACATGATATTGAACAGTGTCTTGATGCTAACTGGAACCAACTATAGAGCTTGGCTAGATTCTGTGGAGAACTATACGGGAATGCATGAAAACATAGACGATTGCTTTACTGAGGATAAGCCTGCAGAGTTGAATGAAAAGAGCACCAAGAAAGAAACTGATCTTTACAAGAAGTGGCATAGATCTGATAGAATGGCTAAGAACCTCATTCGTACCTCTATGTCTAAAACTGTCAGGGGAAGTATACAGGAGCCTGAGCTAGCATCAGATTTTTTGAAACTCATAGGTGCTAAGTTTAAAGAAAGTAAAAAAGCAGAAGCAGCTAGGCTAACCAAGGAGTTTCATGATTTGAAGTACATGGGTTCAGGGGGAGTTAGAGAGCATATTATGAAGATGATCAATATAAATGGAAGACTCAGGGAGCTCTTGATAGGGGTTAGGGATGAGCAGGTAGTACATTATGCACTACATTCCTTGCCTAACAGTTTTAGTCATCTCAGGACTAGTTACAACTCTCACAAGGGAAACTGGACTCTAGATGAACTTATATCCATCTGTGTGGATGAGGAAGCTAGGATCAAGGATCGAAGAAAAAGAACCTACTACAGCAATAAACCTCATAGAGAAGCCTAAAAAGAAAAAGCCCCAGAATAAGCTCAAGCCTATCAAAGCCATAACTAAGAGTTCAACTGCTACAGTGGCTAAGGAAAACAGGCCATTTAGGTTCAAGCGCTACTTTTTCAAAAGAGTAGGACACATGAAAAATGACTGCACTGGCTATAAAAATTGGTTAGCCAAAAAGGGTAAGATTTTTTCAAATACAGTTTTTTCTTTAGAAATTAATCTTTTAAATGTTGAACCACAGTCTTGGTGGATAGATTCAGGCTCACCTATTCATATTACTAATTCTTTGTAGGGATTCATAAGGAGGAGAGTCCCAAAAAGTGATGAAGTGAACCTGTGTGTAGGCAATGGCATGAGAGTGGCGGTCAAGGCTATTGGAACCTTAAAGCTCGATTTAGGATTAGGAAAATTGTTAGTTTTGGACAATGTTTTTTGTGTACATTCCATGAGAAGGAATTTGGTTTCAATTTCTCTTTTAGTAAAATCTGGTTGTAGACTTTTTATGGATAGTAATGGAATTCTTATTTCTAAAAATTCTGTTCAAATTGGTTCTGGTGTTATTATGAATGATTATTTACAGTTAAATTGTTCAATGGCTCAACAAGAAATTTTACTTGTTGAAAATAACACAAATAGTACTTGCACTTTAACAGGTGTTAAAAGAACCAAACTAAATGAAAAGTCTGCATTTTTATGGCATAGAAGGCTCAGCCATGTTTCAAAAGAGAGACTGAAAATTTTGGTGAAAAACAACATCCTAAATGAACTTTATTTTTCTGATCTAACAGACTGTGTGGAATGCTTTAAGGGAAAAATAACTAATACTAGAAAGAAGACTGCATATAGAACCAAAATTTATTAGAACTCATACACACTGATATATGTGGACCATTTAGGCATCAAATTATCTGTGGGAATGTGTATTTTATCACATTCATTGATGACTTTTCTAGATACAGTTATATTTATCTACTTTCTGAAAAGACACAAGCATTGAAACGCTTTCAAATCTTTAAGTCTGAGGTAGAAAATCAACTAGAAAAGAAAATCAAAACAGTAAAATCAGATAAAGGTGGTGAGTTCTATGTATGGAAAGTACACTGAATCCGGCCAACAAAAGGGTCCATTTGGCTTGTTTTTGCAAGACAAAGGAATTAAAGCTCAATACACAACACCCTATAATCCACAACATAATGGTGTTGCAGAGAGAAAGAATAAGACTCTTTTGAACATGGTTAGATGTATGATGTGTATAACTGGCTTACCAAAATTTATGTGGGGTGAGACATTAAAAACTGCAAATTATATTTGCAACAGGACACCTAGTAAGGCTATAGAAAAGACTGCTTTTGAGCTTTGGTGTGGCAGGAAACCTAGTCTTCATCACTGCCATGTTTGGGGATGTCATCCAGAAGCTAGGATTTATAATCCAAGCTTGAATAAACTTGACCCCAAAACTGTTAGTTGCTATTTTATAGGTTATCCAGATAAATCTAAAGGCTATAAATTATATTCTGCTCATCATTCACCTATAATTTTTGAAACACATCAAGTTAAGTTTCTAAGTGAAAAAGTTCACAATATAAACCTTGAGGATTTAACCTCAGATTTTGAGGAAATTGTGTCAGATGAGAATATAAGTGTAGCATTGCCTTTAGAACAAAATGTAACTGATCAAGTCACTGGTCGGGTAACTGATCAAGTAGCTGTATCTGGTCAAGTAAAAGATCAAGTACCTGTAACTGGTCAAGTAACTGATCAAGTACCTGTAACTGGTCAAGTAACTGACCAAGTGACTAATCAAGTACCTGTAACTGGTCAAGTAACTGACCAAGTAACTGATCAAGTACCTGTAGCTCAACCTAATCCTGAACATCCTCAGCCTAGAAGATCACAGAGAGCAAGAAAACCAACTTATAGGGGGGGAGTGACTACATTGTTTATCTGCAAGAAGCATAAATTGAAATGGACTGTGTAGAGGACAATGATCCAACTACATTTAATTAGGCCATTGAAAGTAATGAATCTCACCAATGGCAGCTAGCAATGGAAGCAGAAATTGATTCCATGAGCCAAAATGCAGTTTGGGAATTAGTTGAACCTGACCCTAACCAGAAGCCTATAGGTTGTAAATGGGTTTTCAAAACCAAAAGAGATGCAAATGGCAATGTAGAGAGACACAAGGCAAGGTTATTTGCCAAAGGTTTTACACAGAAGGAGGGCATTGATTTTACTGAGACTTTTTCTCCAGTTTCTACAAAATACTCGTTTAGGATAATCATGGCTTTAGTGGCTCATTTTGATATGGAGCTGCACCAGATGGATGTTAAAATAGCTTTCTTGAATGGTGAACTAGATGAAGTGATTTATATGAGGCATCCAGAAGGGTTTGTACAAGCTGGAAGTGAAAATTTAGTGTGTAAGTTAAGAAAATCAATTTATGGCCTAAAACAAGCTTCTAGACAGTGGTACAAGAAATTTGATTCTGTGATTTCTACTTTTGGATTTACAAAAAATCTTGTTCATGAGTGTGTTTATTTGAAGACAGTTGGGAACAATTTTTTTTTCTTAGTTCTCTATGTGGATGATATACTTTTGGCTAGTAGTAACCTAAAACTGCTTAAAGTCACTAAGGATTTTCTGTCAAAGAATTTTGACATGAAAGACTTAGGAGAAGCATCCTATGTACTAGGTATTGAGATTAAAAGAGATAGGGCACAGAGACTACTTGGTTTGTCTCAACAGAATTATATTACCAAAATTTTAAAGAGATTTGGTATGGAAAAGTGTGCAGCTGGAGAAGTTCCCATGTCTAAAGGAGATAAGATAACTCAGAAGCAAAGTCCCAAAAGTGATGTTGAGAAAGAAAATATGGAGTCAAAGCCTTATGCTAGACTTGTAGGAAGTCTCATGTATGCACAAGTCTGCACTAGGCCCGACTTGTCTTTCGCAGTAGGGATTTTGTCAAGATTTCAATCCAATCCAGGCCATGAGCATTGGGTAGCTGGGAAGAAAGTATTGAGGTACCTGCAGAGAACCAAGGGTTATATGCTAGTGTATAGGCTAGTGCAGGATCTGGAACTTGTTGGATTCTCAGACTCAGATTTTACAGGGAATTATCCAGACTCCAAGAAGTCGACTTGTGGATATGTATTTATGCTTGCAGGAGGTGCTATGGCTTGGAAAACCATGAAGCAAACTCTTGTTTCAACTTCTACTATGCAAGCTGAATTTATTGCAGTATATGAAACTGTGTGTGAAGGACTTTGGATTAGGAATTTTCTCATGCAGACGAAAGTATTGAGTCACATTGTGGCTGGCATACTTGTGATTTATTGTGACAATGAGGCTGCAATTTTCTTTAGCAAGAACAGTAAAAGGTCAAATAATTCCAAGCTTATTGATCTAAAGTATTACAGTGTTAGAGCAAGAGTAGAGCATGGTGAAATAGCTGTTTTGAGCATTGACACGAATTCACAGCTAGCAGACCCCTTTACCAAGGCCTCGTCAGTAGCAGCATTCCAGAAGCATACAGAAAGCATTGGAATTTTAGCTAAGTTAGATGCTTAGGTTTAGTAGAGAGTTAGTCCAGTTGGAGCAATTTAAATTTCTAAGGTTTATGAGTTCTTGTATTTCCTTGAGTTGTGGATTTCTAGTTTATCTATCGCAACTTGTTTGTAAAGACAGTTTATTATTATCAATAAAATTTCTAAATTTCTTGAGGTATTTTCAGATTTTGGTTATTGCTGCAGCTTTTATTAAATGTTCTGAAAATTGTTGATTTTATACTTAAAGTTATACTTGCTATCAGATGGCTTAAATCATGTATAGCATGATGTTAAGGTTCAAGCAATAATTTTAAGCCATCAGTGTTCAGGAAATTTGCTTGAGTTTCTGGTTTGAGAAACATTCAGTAGCACCTGGTATATGCCTTCTTGTTGATACACATTAGCATATATCGTATCACTTCTGGTTTGACATATGTGAATTACAGGAGCATGTGTTTGTGGTATTGAAACTCTGCATTTTTGTTAAAATGTATACTTTTTCTTGCTTTGCAAAAGTAACTGTGATCTGACCATGTTGGAATGGAATTCTGGTTTGAATTGTTGTCTGGCGCGCACTTCAGTAAGTTAAATAGATTATGGCATTTTCTGGTGCAAGTTATCAAGGTTAATAAGTGTCAGTCTAAGGGGAGATTGTTAGAATCAAATATGGACTTGTCACACATTAACATTAAGTATATTGATAATTAGCTAAATGTCAAATCTAGTTTAACATGGACACAAACTCAAATCAATACTTGTAACTTAATGGAAGAGTGTATCAATTCATTAAGCTAAGTAATCCAGTTCTTGGTTTGCAAGAAAGACTACAATGAAGTGTTACATTAAGAATCTAACTAGGAAACCTAATCCGATAAGAAATGCTTTAATGGGAAGTTTCTTGAGGGTTAAGTCATCTATATAAATAAGATGAATTGGTCCTTATTGCCACCACGTTATTGCATTAGTTCTGTCCATTGAGAAACAAGGTTGGTAAGCAACAGAAGGCTATATTCTAAGAGGTCGTTGTTATGCAGTTGTAGAGATGGAATCCATGCCAGTAATTGCTGAAGGTAAGCCTTGATCCTTTTATGATTATTGTCGAGTTGATGTGCATATGTTATGAGCATGTATATGGTTTTACACGGCTTGCATGCCTCCAACTCTGCTTGTTCTGCTGAATGAACATTAACAATAAAACTCCCTACTGCCCCTAAGAACAGCCCGGTTTCATCTTTGATTAAAAAAACCCAACGCTGCCTTACCAGCCATTGCCACCATTGTATGCACCATCAAGTACTTGACATCAGACGTTTCAACTCTCCACCTCCCCAATATTGTGGGATAAACAAACCCTACTACGCCTCCGTGCATCGCGGTTAGTGGTCTACATTTTTACTATATTTTAGAAAAGATGACGATATGCCAGGATACTTGACTCGCTACCTACTGGCTTAAAAGTCTTCTACTTTGACTAGATCACAAAGTTTAATTAATTCAACCGCTTATATAGTTTAAAGAAATGGTTAGGTACGTAATTAATTGCCTAATTGGGGATTGTTTACATCTAATTTAGTTAATAAAGATTAGGAATTCCCACTTCTGTAGTCAGCATTTCACGTGCACTAATGAAGAACCTCCTGACCAAATTCTTATGGAACCTGAAAAAAAATGCACCATACACGCAATTAACATATATTAGAAACAAGAGTATATCCAACCCAAAAACAATTGGAAATGAACCAGTGAAGAGGCTCTGGAGAACATGTGTTGTATAATAAATCTACCAAATTTGAGTTGCGTTACGCTCAGAAGAAGAGGAACCATTCATGTAGCCCGCGTGTGGAAAATTATAGATTATGCGATCAAACCTCATGAAGAGAAGGTAAGGATGATAACGCATGACACAGGCATCGACTTTATGAAATATCTTGCATTCCCTGCCTTCTAATTCCAGCAAGTTGGTCATAGCTTTTGAGTAGTTCATCATTAAGGACCCTACAAGTTGGAAATATACAAAGGATGTCAGTCGGGGACTGAAACATCTAATTTAGGGAGAACAATCAAATTTGCAGCTCTATTCTTTCATTTTGATGCAAGTACGTACCTTTGGAGTCGAGAGAAGTAGCAACCATGTTGTCAGCAGAGCCGAAAGCTCTGGCCAAGCAAAGAGCAAAAGAAAAGTCCCCCTCTCCCACTAACAGTATCTTCTGGGACCTGCTATAGTGATTAATCCTTCCTCCCTCAAACTGTTTAAATAGTCTCTCAAACCGCTTAACGAGTCTCTCAAACCGTTTAACCGGTCCTTCAAACTGCTTAGCGAGTCTCTCAAACTGTTTAAACATTCTATCAAACTGCGTAGCCAGTCTCTCAAACTGTTTAACCAGTCTTCCAAACTGCTTAGCCAGTCTCTCAAACTGTTTAAACAGTCTTCCAAACTGCTTAGCCAGTCTCTCAAACTGTTTAAACAGTCTCCCAAATTGCTTAGGGAGTCTCTCAAACTGTTTAACCACTCTGTCAAACTGCTTAGCTAGTCTCTCTAAGATAGACAAATCCATTTTCTGCTTGTTAATTAGTGCACGTAACTGTTTACTCGCTCTTCGTAACGGATTAACAAAACTCTCTGACTCCTTAGTCAGTGTCTCTAACTCCTTAATCAGTCTCTCTAAATTCTTCATCACTCTCTCTAAGCTAGAGAAATCCATTCTGGAAACTTTGATCTGTTCTTTTTGGGGCAGTTGCATCAACTTATATATTATCGTGCCTCGTTAAATTACCACCAATTTTCAAATTAAGAACACGAAGATCATGGCAAAATTAATTTACATGGATGTTTGTAGTTCAAAAGGACTCCTAGTTTTCTTTCCCAGTCTGTTTAACTTCCATGTAATGATTACTTAAATATTAAATTAATTTTCCTTGTCAGAAAACTAGGTAATGCACCCTTTTGGTTTCTCGATCCTTGTTGATGTTTATCTTATCGTTTCATATATAAATATTTTCCATGATCAGTTTGCCGGAAAAGACGAGATGTCATGTATGGACATCTCGTCGCGGTAGAATCACGTACACATTGCTAAGGTGAATGATGTTTACAAATCTTTATATATTCTTCTCCAACAGAAATGTTCGGCCCCGTTCACCAACCTCTTGGCTCTAGCCTTTTTTTTCGGTCCAAACTTCTGTTAATGGTGCATTACTGCATTTGATATGAAAGTATTTAATTTTGCAGAGTTTTGAAGAGATGCCGAGTGATGCGGTGCAAAGCATAATTACTGTTTACAACTCCAAAATGTGGAGAACTCGCTCAAACCAAAAAGTTAATAGAGTGAGCAGTCAAATATTGAATGGTTTAATTAATAGAGTGATCGCTCATGGTCACGGCCAATCCCTCACCAGTGAGTCACCACAATCACTTTCCTTCTCGGTACCAGTCACGATCCTCTTTCCTTCTCCAAAAACATTTTACCCTTGCCGTCTGCCCATGAGCGCACCAGTCTCAAGCAAACACTGGTGCCACCAAATCAGAACCGCACCTCCATGTAGAGAGAAGAGAACGGGGTAAAACTAGGAATATATAGAAGAAGAAAAGTTATATTATGGGATGTCGGAGTCCAAGGGCAAGGAAGAGAGACAGCAGAAACAACAGATCCGAGTCCTGTATCAAGAAAAATGAAATACAAAATAAACAGCTCAATAACATTCATAAAGCGTATATAAAACAATATTCAAGCTGCTGATACATGGGTCACAACCATGGAATATGTTGCACACTAGATGGGAAAAATCGACACACTTGCAACAACAGCACTGAGGCCAAAAAATGAAGCAATGATACCGTAATTATGATACAATAATGTCACAGCTGGGACAGGATGGCAGGGATATAATGAGATAACTCAGCAGTTAGAGATTGAAATCCATTCACAAGCTGTGTGTGGAATTCTTGGTCCTCCTCACCAATCAATCTGAAGTGTACATGGATGGCACGCTTGCATACAGCCAAACAAGGAGAGCCGCAATGAGTTGCTGCAATTCTTGTGACCGCAACCGTGTGGCAGGCTCACCGGAAAGGAATGCAGTGCTCACACTTAGAACACCACTGTTGACCTGCATATATAAAGTAGAGAATTTGTAAAGCTACACTGTAGTGGTGTATGTTAGATCCGGGGTCAGCAAACTAAGTAGAAAATGACGGGTCAGAACTCAACCTAAACTGCAATACTTCCTTGAAGAATTCTCTGCAGGCTCTGGAGACGTGGGAGTTGATCCCCCTCAGAACTGCAATGCTCTTCAAGTTCATTACGTAGAGCTGCCGTCCGACTTTCAATCATTCCAATGGCATTTTATACAGGGGAGAACTCAAGCGATTCGGATATAGTAACTACAAGCCTGTTAACAAGAGCTGGGAATGAACCTTCAGTCTGAAGAAGGGAATGAACCTTCAGTCTGAAGAACAGTCCGCCTCTTCCACTGGTCTTCCAATCCACCTTGAGTTTTTCAATTTTTCGTAAAAGGTGTATCAAACAAAAAGAGGTCAAAGACTCGCGCACAAACACTTCCTGTTGAAAGAGAAAAGATTCTCTTCCTTCTGCTTCCCAAATCTTCATCTTCCATGACTGGATCAACAGCAGTTATCTGAAAATAGCATACTCCAGACTGCAACTCATCTGCCTTTACCTGCCTAGAACCCGGAATGATGTGTAAGGTGTGATTTCCATCCATACTAGACTCGTAGCTATGGCTAAGTTTCTCCATTATGTCACCTGGTCTTACATCACGTGGCTCCCTGTATACATATTCCTTTCTGTCTAATTTTCCAAATCTATCACCATAAAACCCTACCCTATAGCATGTTGCATCAGTGAATGGAATTGGGCTTGATTCCTGCTCAAGGATTGATTCATATATATTAGTAAGCATTGTGTGACATTTGCTCAGCTGTCCATATGCCCGCCTGCTTTTATAAACTGGAATAACAAGTTCCAGAATGCTTGCACAGAAATGAAAAAGTTCAGCTTGAGAAAAGAGCTTATGTGCGAGTTGTAGGTACTTCACGGCACAGTCAACAGTAAGTTTTGATGCACCATATCCCTCTACCTCAGCTGCAGCAGCCTCAGAGCTGATCTCACTACTGACCATTGGACAAATTTTACGTAGAGCAGTTATGTGATCTTTGCTCCAAACACCATCATTTCTGGCCATCAAAGCCTACAGAATTAAAGTAGACTGTAAGCTAAAAACTAAACCAATGAACAGTACGACTTTTCTTTCTAATCTTCAGTATACAAAGTACTCTATAATCATCTTATGCAAAGTAACAAACCAGATCGAAAGTACTGAATCGAGAAAAAAATTGGTATTGTACATCAACCTGTACACTGAGGGTGATTTTAATTGTACATATAACAAACCAGATCGAAAGTACTGAATCGAGGTAAAAATTGGTATTGTACATCAACCTGTACACTGAGGGTGATTTTAATTGTACCTAACCTATTCTCAAACAACAAAATATCCATAATATCTCACTATTATTTTTAAAATAAATGGGGCCATATAATATCTAGCTATTGTTTCAATATAAAAACAAATTGCTGTAAAAGAAGGTAAGAAACCAAGCAAAGTATGTGCATCGGAAAAATAAAATTAAAATAAAAGTTATTTAGGGGAAAATGCTGATCATGTCTTTGTGCATTGTGAAGTGGCTAATTTCTTATGGAAAAAGTTATTTAGGGAGGCAAGGGTGGACTGGACAACTCCATTAGAGAGAAGTGACTTGCTAAGAGAAAACCCTATAGCTTTTGGTAAAGGGAAAAAGGCCAGAACCCTTTGGGGTTGTGGAGTGCTAGCTGTAATTTGGGTGGTCTGGATGGAAAGAAATAAAAGACTATTTGAAAACTATGGAGGGGTGGAGAGGGAAAACCTGTGGGAGAGCGTCAAGTTTTGGGCATCCTTATGGGCTTCTATTTCTAAGGAATTCAAGGATTATAATCTTTCTTCCATTATTCTTAACTGGCAAGCAGCTGTAGTATAAGCCCCTAAGCTTTGATTAGTATTATTAGTCGAGATGCTAAGCCTATAGCCTAGCTGCCCTTTTTAGATCTTTAAAGCGGACTCCTTGTAACTTGTTTTTTGCTTTTTCAATAAAAAGCTGTTTCTTTTCAAAAAAAAAAAAACCACCAAGCAAATATGTCAAAACAGAGAGGGGAGTAAAAGAAAACTGCACAGTTATCTTAGAAGCCATATAATTTGACGTTTGCAAGGTCAGTAATAGGTACGTTCAAACAGTTGAAAATTTGGTAATAAGAATGTTCCAATAGTTGAAAACAGCAACAAATTTGAGAACTGAGAAGTGTTCCATGCAGAAGTCACATCAAAAAAGAAAAAAAACAATAAGGAAATAAAGCAGAGTAACACTTTACCTGCATTACAACACCAGCCACAGCGACAGCACACTGAGCAGATTCTGCCCACGACTGCATATCTTGATGTGCATCACATAAATGAAGTAACCACATTATATGAAGATCTGGGACAGGGGCAAATGCCATAGCAAGCTTATAGAAGCTTTCTGCAACTGCATATCTATCCATAGTCATCAAAGAGCTCTGCAAAAGATATGGTCATCAGAATCTACATGCAATAGAAATGGTAAACTGTATTCTGAACATAATGATATGTTGTCAGTTTGTGTATCATGAATTTGCTACAAAATACAATAGAAAGGGTAAACTGTATTTTGAACATAATGTAATAGCAATACATACATATGTGGTATGCATGCATGATGATATATCATGATGAGTAGCGGCAAACAAAATTATACTCCAGAAAAATGAAAAATTTGGGGAACAAACTTGAAAACAGAGTTAAGTTTTACATTTGGAAGGAATTGCTTGGTCAATTTGCCCATTGAGTGTATTAAACCTGAAAAAGATTTAGGCTCACAGAATTCACATGCAAACTTGTTGAAGTAAAATCAATAGAAAATTTAGACGAAACATAATCGTCAAAGTTTGTAGCTTACAGTGGTGCATGTAAGGACCGTTAATTCGAGAATCCTGACCGTACGCCCGAACCAAGTCAATGCAGTAACTGGAAGGGGTAGAATGGTACAATAGCTTGGCAAATTTGAAGGTGCTACATTCTCCTACAGGAAAAGTTTGATCACATGACCCAGCTCCTCTCTTATTTTCATAACCTGGATAATCCCATTTTGAGAATTTTTCTTCCTGAAGCAAATACAACCCAACCTCTTCTGCTAACTTCACTATTTCCCATCAACTGAAAGCATATGTTGTCTTGTGTGTCACATGAATTTCTCCTATTTCGGTAAGCATTTCACACGCATTCTTGAAGAATCCCCTCACCAAATCCTGATGGAACCTGAAAATTCATGAATTTTAATCTACAATCCAACTACCTTGTTTCCTTGCTCTGCTAATGTAGTGCGTTACAACCCAACAGCCAAGCATCAATTCAATTCTCAAATCTAATATAAACCCCTACCCATTAAACCCTTTCCCCCAAAACAAGCTAAAGCATCAATCAACACATAAAATCTATCATAATCGTCATAAATCACTATCACTGCATATATGGCTTTTGTTTGAACTTGCCAAATCTGAACATTAACCCTTCTCCCCCTAAAATATACTCAGTCTCAGATCTGCACAATCAACGCACAATCTACATGATCCACTAAAAAACTATCTGATATTAACCCAGAGTCCATAACCATTAAACTCTATCCCCCCAAAAATAAATTCAGCCCCAGTCAACACATAAAATGTACTATAACCCCCAACAGAAATGCATACATGGGATTTGTTCTAACTATGAACTAACCAAATTTGAGACTGGTTGTGCTCGGATGATGATTGACCGTGCAAGTAACCGGCATGAGGAAAATTGTAGATTATTCGATCAAACCGAATACAACTCAGAAAAGGGTGTTGGCTCATTCTGTGCACATCCACTTCATGAAGTACTCTGCATCCCCTGTTCTCCAATTCCATCACATTGCTCATAGCCTTTGAATACTTCTCCCTCAATGACTCTACAATTACCATACAAAAGAATCTCAATCAGAAACCCTCTAGTTTAACCAAAAAGATCGAATCTTTAGTCCCATCTCACAATTAATGAAAGGGTTTTCAACCAGAAATCCTCTAGATTGAACAAAAAGACCAAATCTTTAGTCCCATCTATCACTTATCTCATTTGGGTCATCACCAAAACATAAATTTCAGAAGCAAATGAGTAAATAATGCATGAAAATTGGTTTCTTGAACTAAAAATCAAAACTGGGTCGTACCGGAAACAAGATTTTTTTACCTCTGGTGTCGAGAGAAGTAGCGACCATCTCGGTGGAAGAGCCGAAAGCTCTGGCTAACGAAACGGCAAAGGAGAAGTCTCCTTCTCCGACCAAGAGTATTCTCTGATAGTTGGTGTAGTGCTTGATACGCTTCTCAAACCCAAAGACTTCCATTAGAAAGCAAGAGAGAAACTCATCAGAATTCAAGTCCTACGTTTTTCTTTTCGGGACCAGAGACAGATCGAACGCTTTACGCTACCAGTCTCCACTCTCTACTATAGTGCACTGCTTTGCCGTATACTCATGTGAGTCATGTCCATGAAGTGTCACCGTTTCATTTTAAAAAGTTAGCGCACTGACACACGGGTGTCATGTCAAATTACACTATGAAACTGTGAAGCAGGTCGTGTGCATACATGATGGTTGGGAACCTGGGAGCTGATGACATGTCAGTATGGAATGGGGTAAATTAGTGCTTATATATGGGGAGTTTTGGATATTTTAGTTTAATAAATTATGAGTAATTTTAGAGTACATTTAAAAAACAGAAAAAATGATTCAAAAACACCAGCCACGTGACACGTTTGTCTTATCTAAAAATTTCTTTTAAATATAGAGTGGAAAATGATTTATAAAGGTGAACTGTGGTCTTAAAAGTTGAAAAATTTTAATTACTTTGAAGTTTTGAAAATAACACGTTTTGAAACTTCAAATGAAATTTAGGATCTTTTTTATTACCAAACAATATAAATGGTAAATTTTGGGACTTGTGATGGAGATGGACATTCACAATTAAAAAAAGAAAAAAAATTACTATTCAGAAATCTATTATGGGTGTTAAATTTACCATTTAAACAAAGTTTTGACTCCTCCATTTTCATTATTTATTGTAGCATTAGCTACTAAATCAGTTGTGGTGAACTTGATGAGACTTAGGCCATGTTTGGTTCACTGATTTGAGGAATCAGGAAAGGTAAGTCATTCCTTTCATTTGTTTGGTTGGCACAAACGTTGGAAGTAGTTTCCTGATAGAGAGGAAATAGAGGGAAGATCATTCATTTCAAACTCCATGGGATTGATTTTCCTTTCTCCTTTCCCAACATTTATTACTAAAATTTTGGATTACAATATCCCTTTTCAAATGTGTTATTGCCAAAATTGGTGTACTTTTGAATTTCCATGATGTTATTTTTATTTTAAAATACAAGAGTATTATTGAAACATTGATATATTTTTTATTTTCTTTCCTGTACCAACCAAACAATGGAAGGGAAATCAAATAGTCTTTTCTAAATGTTTTTCCTGCTTTACCAAACATAGGAAAGGAAACCTGACCATTCTCAAAAAAAAAAAAAAGGAAAAGAAACTTGATAGAAATTTTAATTTCACATTCCCATAAGAAAGATAAAGAAATAAATTTTCCTTCCGTGAACCAAATGAGGCATTAAAACTAAAGTACGGTTGAAACTCATGTCATGCTGGACTAAATCAAATAGGAAGCCTTAAAACTAAGATAAACTCATGTCATGCTAGACTAAATCAAATAGGAATTATTATTTTAATGATGCCCAATCTAAGGCTATTACGAGCCAACAGAAATGTGGAGAAGAAGCAAGGCTTGCATTACCAAATCTAGGACACAAGCTTCCTACATATGGAGAAGCTCGGTTGCAAATGCGTTCGACACTACATATAAACTCGATGTGGTAACTATCAGCGCATCTCCTACATGCCAACCGGTATCATATCAATCAATCAACCAAATGAGGCCAAAACAGGGAGGCTCGCTCGCAAGTGGCGACATACATGCCTGCCAAACTGGAGAAAGAGAGATAGTAAATCTGGTCAATTTATACATCCATTAAGTAGAAACATGGAGACAATCTTTTGAGAAAAAAGTCAAAAACCCAGAACTGAAATGAGATTCATAACCAAAGTTTCTCAACTTTATAACCATGTTGTTCCTCAATTATCTCACAGTTCCAGTAGTAGGCCAGGTTAGCTAGGAGAAATCCAAAAGATCATAAACGCAGTATCTATATCAATTGTACCGATCCAGTATGGTAGATCACACTCCCTAAGCTTTATGGCCGTGCTTGGATTTCTTCATATCGAAACTATCTAACAGATAAGTGCAACCTATATCTACAACCATGTACTAATACTCAAAGCACCAGGGTGAACCTGGCTTTAGGGTAAAAACGCTTGGCAAACATGTATGTGCTAGACTTCACAACCAGAAATGTCTTATTAGATCCCATTTCTTTTGGCTTTGGTGAAGTTTTTTCCTAGTTAATTAGGTCACAAAGCTATTTAAACTATAGTGTCATGAGTTTGATTTAGGGACTAGTTATTCTACATTTCAATTGTAATTGTTATTGACGTTTATAGTTACAAAAAAAAAATTGATTCTTTAGGCAAATATGGTATTGTCTTGCTAATTAATAGCAGGCTCGCACCAAAGGCCCTTTAAGAAGAACTGAAGAAGTGAAGCTTTTTTATTTTTGTTTCATTTATATACGTAACCCCTTGAGACTTGAGAGAGTTCATCACTCGGAAAATTGTTGAAGGTAGCTAGATACACACCATAACAAGCACACCGTAGGCGCACTTCAGAGATGCAATGTAAATATAATTGTTTGCAATTCACACCAAGACACAAATAATAATCAATTAAAATATCCCTAGAAGAAGTCGTAAAGGGGGGAAGGAGACTGGAAGGGTCTAATCTAACTCAAAACTACCACTATTCCTCTAAAACTTACATTTGCATGATTTCGCCTGCAATAAGCAGTCATTAATGTGGAAGTTGGGAAGTCCACAAGCTGTAGTTTTCCCTTAAAAGTTTCAAGGCCATGAGGGTATTCTTGTATGGTTCATTGTTCAATGTGTTAATCTCAGGAGTGCCTTCCTCAAAAGCTATCTTTGTAAGACGGCAGGCCGTCTCTGGATTATTCAGGAACTCATAATATAAGATTGACAAGTGCAAAGCCGCACCCAAACGGATGGGATTTGTAGATTTTGATGGATTCTTTCTCACTTAAAAAATGAAGAAACTCTTCATTAAAAAAAAAAAAAAGTAGTTCTCAATAGGTGACACTCATCCATTTTGCTCTCATCTATAATTTTTTTTTTTTTTTTTATCACTATAGCTCTGGAAGCCTTTTAATTCTTCTAGCTAATTAAGCTCATTTTCAATGGTATTGTTAAGATGATACATATACACATGTTTCTTTTGTAAATTAGATATGAAATAAATTATTAGGTTTCTCTTATTGTTCATATATCATTATACACAAGATAAAGGAGGGTAGATTGCCAAAGTAGTAATTATTAAAAAAAACCTAGCGCTCTGCTAGGGTAAAGAGCGGCTGCTACGACAGTCTTCTCTGAACCATTTCTCCATAATCATGGAGAATCTGGGTACCTCGCAAGGTGAGGAGGGGTACAAGCACAGCAGCGGATCGTTTTTCTTGATCCGGTTCTCTTCTTTGCGGTGGGGTTACTTCTTTGCAGATCAGCGCCATAGGATTTTCGGGTGGTGGATTTCTCATCCGAGTCCTGTGGTGGAAAGGTGTGGTACGGTGGACGTGGGGGTGTGGTGTGGCAACAGGTTGGACGGGGTTCCGGTACAAGCTGAAGGTAGTCCAGGCGATCGCGAGCTACAATTGAAGACCTCAAGTCCTGGTTGTCGTTGGGTGCGTTGGCAGTGGACGGGGGAGATTGGAGGAAGGACGCGGTAGGGCGTCTGGAGGTGGGTTCCGGCTTGGATCCAGGTTTGTTGCTGGGTATGGATCCTTAGCTGGGCTGGGGAATGGCAGATTTGATCTGGGAGCAGGGGTCGGATCCGGGACGGAACCGGGTCTGGATCCGGGTTCGTGGTTGGGATCCGAACCTGACTTGGTTATGGGCTAGGGTTTCTATTTTGGGTTGGGCCTACAGTTTGATTTGGGCTCTAGAGTTGTGCACAGGTGGAAGATTGTCCTCTGTTTGGCGTATTTTTTACGTTGAAAATGCATGGCTGGTCATACCATCAGTTACATTGCTAGAAGATTGCCTTTTCTTGGTCGGTCATACTAGTGGTAACATAGGTGGAAGATTAGTCTATTTTTGGCGTATGAGGTACGAGGAATATGCTTGGTCGGTCATATCACCGGTTACTTTGATGGAAGATTGCCCTTTTATGGTCGGTCATACCATTAGTAATTGCTTAAGTAGCCCGATTTATATCCGGTGCGTCTTCAGATGCGTTACTGCATCCAGTTATAGCTCTATTGTTTTATTGTCGTATTTTTTATTTATGATGTAGTTTCTACATCTGCTTTTTGTAATCTTTCTTATTATTAATGGAGTTGACTTTTTTTCTCAACCAAAAAAAAAAAAAAAAAGGATGGTAGATTGCCATATATATATATAGACACACACACGCACACATACTTTTTTGTCATTGATATAGTATTATGGTTGGATCCATACATCCATTGCTTTTAAAGAAGAAGGAAAAAATTAACCTATCATAAATATCATAAGGACTCAAATACTAGTAAATCAATCCATTAGAATCAATCAGAGTCCATATAGAATTTAAACAATACGTGGATTAAGTAAATCCATAGATTATAAAAACTTAAACAAAATCTTTTAAAATCTGAATTGAATACACCTTCCTTCATTTCATAGTCCCTTTATATAGAGAGAGAATTACAACAGAAATATCAATTACAATGATGACATTAAATGTTGATTGATCGGTAATCCTTGCTGATTGATGGTAATCACTAATTCCTTGATTCCTTCTTCGTCAGTCACTTTGACGAAGGCACATAATATGTTTTTCCTTTAACAAAAAACACTTTTTGCAGGCTATCTCTTCGTATATAAATTAAATGCTAGCAATATCCCTTCCAACCTTCTCCTTTCTATCCTCACCACTTATCTAAGAGCGTCAACTCTGACAATGAGGACGACCTGCTGGATACTATTGACTCTAACCCTAGGCGCAAGTCTTATTCCTGGAGCACACCCTCTTTCAGAGACAGAAGCTTTGAATGCGTTTAAGAAGAACTTAAGTGATCCGCAAAACGTGCTCAGCACTTGGAATGCCAATTAAGCCGATCCATGCAGTTGGTCACACATCGTCTGCAATCAAGACAAAAAAGTCACTGGAGTGTTCTTAATTAACAGCCAGCTTTCTGGACATCTGGTACCTGAACTTGGATCGCTTTCGGCTCTCGAGCGGCTGATTCTTCCTCAGAATGACATCTCAGGAACAATTCCATCTGAGCTTGGTAACCTGAAGACACTCCAGACTCTCATATTAGGTTATAATAGATTATCGGGCAGCATTCCTCCTACACTGGGTAATTTGCAATCACTTCGTACCTTGGGTCTCGATCATAACGAATTGAGTGGGAAAATCCCTTCCGGAATTGCAACCATTAAAAGCCTCCAAATTGCGTCTTTTATCGACAACAAAAGTTTATGTTGGGAGTTTTCGCCGACACCAATATATAAAGGCAGTTACCCATTATGCCAGAAGAAGTAATATATATATAGCTAGAAGGATGGACTCTGTAGCTAGCAGCTTGCTCTGAACTTTTACATCTTAATTTTCGATGAATTTCCTATGTAATAAAGGCCATATTTCTGTGCACTTCTAATCGATAGCTATCTTTGATGGGCGATACTAATCGGCCTCTATACTATTTAAGCGAGCTACACCAGGGTAATGCTAAAGATTCGGATCTAATTTTGCATTATAATGGAAACTCACAGAGACCACTATAGGGACAAAAGTTCAATTATATAGCTTTGGGGATAGTATTAATAATATCAGCTCCGTCCATCTACAAATAACTGAATCTAAATTTTTGAGTTTTTTTTTTTTTTTTCTTTTAACGATATAGTTTACGGTTTGCCACTGGCATATATTAGACTCCCTCTCAGGGTCCGATTCAGTGATTCCTAATCTACCATGGAAGGGAAAAGGAGGTTGCATTTGTTATTTCGAAGATCTGGAGCAACTTCAGATGCGTTCTATTAGAAAACCTGAATAAACCACCTGCTAGGGAAACTACTGTCAATATTTACCATGCATCCGAACAACTTGGACATAATTAAGTTGTGTGGTTCGTGCACTGATGTTCCCGGAAAAATAAAAAATTAATCTAATCGACAGAAATTAATGGCAAACAATCTAGCCACAAAATGCTAATGATGCTGATGTCAACATGTCTAGAGAGCGCAGAAAAAAAAAACCAATACTTACGGTGATTCACATGTCACTATCAGTCTTTCATATTCCTTTTCGATCCAAAGTTCGAAGAGAGTGATTGGAGTAGGGAAGGAAAGTGCATGCGGCAAAAAATACTTAATACATCCCTTAATTTGTGTTAGAACCACAGATTCTTTGTATATCTCTTCCTCAAATCAAGCTTCAGTTACAACAAACAAATCTCCTCCATTAATTGATTTATCTCCAGCTTGATATTGCTACTGTCAAGGATCTGTTATGGCTAGAGTTTAGCATCTGTTACAAGGCTAGGATTGAGTAGTTTGATATTGTTGTAATTACAATTGAATGCTTTATGTAAATGTAACCATGTATACTGCTATATATTGTAAAGAGTGCAATTGCACAAATGAACGGAAATCAATTTCTTCATGGTATCAGAGTGGGTTATCGCACGTGTGCATGCCTCACGGCCACACGAGCTTCACGTCATCAAAAGTTGTCCACGTGTGTGGCTTGAAAATTCGCCACACATGCGGGGACATGTTGAGAGGTATATACATCCCACATGGGAAAAATGGGACATTGCTAGTGGGTTTATAAGGGTTTGGGCCACTCCATTTGGATGAGATGCGAACCCCAGATTACTTCATCATGGTATCAGAGCATGAGGAATTGTGGCGTCAGACGATAAAAGGAATGGATACAACCTATCTTTACAGGGGCCCTGAAAAAGGGAACAGCCAGTACGTAAGTAATGAATTTGATAAAAATCTTTACGAATGAAAGTTATGAATGGAAGGTATACGTAAGACCAAGGTTTTAAATATCGGTATCTTTGTATATATCGGTACTTTGAAAAAGGGAGATAACAAAATGTCGTTTTTGAAAAAAGTCAATTTATTAGAAATTTAGAACTACATATAAATATACATATGAATGTCAACTTCATCTACATCCAAAAAGAGACTCTAGGCGGTTGAAAAGCAGCTCGCTGGTCTACGAAAATGCAATAATCAGACCAAGAAATATGACCCATACATTGTGAATTGTAGTGATGAACATGATAATTATAAATCTCTTTAGAGCTGCCGACTGTTTCCCCTATAAGGGGATAATAAGGATGAACCCAACTAGATGACTGATCATATACTTCTCCATATTGATTATATCCATAAGCATAATAACCTAATTGATTGCTGCCTTCATGAGATTCAAGTGAGATCCCACTGCGCTCTGTGCCTAAACTGATAGAGTCAAAACTTAGGGCAATTGAAGAAACATCATTGAGGTACTTTAATCATCAGTTGCACCTCTAGTCCTCCTGGTCTTCTCTTGAGCACCATGACCAGCTATTCTCACTCCGCGGTCTTCATCTTGGGTGGAATGATCAAAATTACATTCACAGGTAAATTGGAATCCTCCATCCACAGAAGATTATCCATAGTCATATCTTTCACCTCCACCACTTGTTCCGCTTCCACCCTCTCCACCATCATCAGAACTATCTGGAGTTGCTGTACCACCCCACACATCATCACAATCTGAATTATCTTCTGGGTTTTTAACAACTTCTTCAGATAAGACTCTTTCTACGTTGATTCCAGTATTAGTTGCAGTTTCTACAACTTGTGGAAGAGGTCTTCCAGCTTCATCATTGAGGTGTGCAAGCATAATCCAATCATGAAGTTGATCAATGTCATTATCAAGCGGCTCGCTTGCAACATAAAGTAGATCTATATAGTTGTTTTCATTGACCACATTATTCTTTGCCTGTTTATCTCGCAGCCGCAGCTTCATGTTGTAGTAGCAGCATACAAGCTTTTCCAACTTTTGATATGCCAAACGGTTCCTTTGCTTGGTATGAATAATAGCACATGTACTCCAATTTCTCTCACACGCAGAAGAAGAAGCCGTTTGTGCCAAAATATGCATTGTAATTTTCTCTGTTCGCCTTGAGGGGATTTTCTACTCACCTAGATTCACCTTGAGGGGATTTCTCCTCACTCAGATTTGCCTTTAGAATATCTCTCTTCACACAGATTTTCATTTAGAGAATTACTGAGTTTTTTTTTTTACCTCAAATTTTACAGATATGTCTTCACTTTATCGGGGATATATCGCAAATATCTAATATATCGGGGATATTTGACAATGTTGGAGAAATTTCGCAGTAAAAGATAAGATATTTACCCCCCTAGATATATCGATCCGTAAAAAAAAAAAAGATATCAGGGGAGATAGAAATATCGCAGATATTTAAAACCTTGCGTAAGACATTTGTTAAGGAGAATTTAGAATTGCCTACAAACCATAAGGTTGAGAATTTTGAAGGGGCATTGTCGTCATGTGATGGGTTGCGCCAGTATCAGGATACCAATTTGGATCACCCAAAAAATGTGCACTGGCTAATAGAGGGGTTGTGGTTGGACCTGAGAAATGGTCTGTTTCATTCCTTCAGTAGATCAACCGGCTGATCTGCTCACCAAACCATTGCATAAGCATCGCCATTCCTTACTGTCAAGCAAACTTGTGCGTCCAGGATCCTCAAGTTTGAGGGGGGATGTTAGAACCACAGATTCTTTGCATATCTCTTCCTCCAATCAAGCTTCAATCACAACAAACAAATCTCCTCAATTAATTGATTTATCTCCAGCTTGATATTGTTACTGTACGTCAAGGATCTGTTATGGCTAGAGTTTAGCATCTGTTACAAAGTTAGGATTGAGCAATTTGATATTGTTGTAATTACAATTGAATGCTTTTTGTAAATGTAACCATGTATACTGCTACATATCGAAAAGAGTGCAATTGCACAAATGAACGGAAATCAATTTCTTCAATTTGCGTTCAAAAAAGGATCGTACTCAATTATGTGAATTCAGAATTTCATGTACATGAATAACTCGCAAGTCGCAACCCGATTAATTGTATTGCCTATCCATATTACATCAGATACAGGTAATAAAGAAAGTATTAACAGAGGCCAAACTTGGGCATCAAGTAGACTTGGCCTCCAAGGCTGGAATCATTTAGAGGAGGGCTCTGACGTGTTCTTCAAGGCACAAGCAGTCTGTACGTTCATCAACCAGCTGCAATGTAATTTACACGTTCATTGATTGCATTTTCTTGTAGAGCAGGTTAAAGTGAGAGCAAGTATGAATTCTTCAAATCGCGCTTCTTGTCTGCTGCACCCTAGTCGAACGTGGGCACTTGTCAAGTTTTGGTTGGGAACTTGGGATGTGTTTATCTTTTTGCATTGTTACTTTTATATTGATTTGGCTTAGGTGTTGGTATTGGTATTGGAGGGGTCTTCCCAATTGAATCCGGAGAGCTTATTTGCTATTAGAGAGGTCCAATATTAACATTGCCTTTGTGCTGTCTTGGGTGTTAAGGTTTTGGCTGTTCTGGTTTTGTTCTTTGACTTGCTAGTTAATCTATGTTTTGGTCGTTTTAGTTCTTTTGGTTCTTTCTTCTGGGTTTAAAAAGTTTGGCAGTGTTCTTCTTTTGTTACTAGTCAATTTAAATTGATTTGTCTTATGAGGAGGTTTTTCCTAATTAATTTCAGTCATGAAAGTTTTGGTTCTGCAGTTTGTCATATCACTTCTTTGGCAAATATGGTTATATATGTATAATTTGTGAGCTGATTTCGACTTCCTAATTAGTGGTTTTAATGCTAAGCAGGCTCATACCAACGTTCTTCAACAAGAAGTGAGGCTTTTAGAAAACCTGTCTCATCCGAAAATTGTTGTGAGTGGGAATTTCTTGCATCTGTTTTAACTAGTGACGACTTCCACATTTCTGAACCCGTGCTTGGTTTTGGTTTCTTAGAGATATTTAGGAACCGAGAGGGAGGACGAAACGTCGGAACCTTAACTATGCTGTTGGAATACGTACCTGGTGGATCCATACAAGCACTATTGGAGAAATTTGAATCTTTCTCTGTTCCTGTAAGCTTTTTGTTGACTAAAATTTTGTATCCATAGCTGTGTTCTGAATGCAAAAGTTATAGAAAAAGCAGAGATGGTCTGGTTGTCCCTTGTTCTCTGTGTTGGTTATGTTCTTCATTTCTGATCTAACTTGTTGAGCAGGTAATAAAAAGATTCACCAAGCAGTTGTTGCTGGCACTAGAATATTTACACAAAAAAGGAATCACACATGGGGACATTAAGGTACTCTGCCTTACCTGCTAGTGATATAACGCACGAGTAATGTCTGACACCCTTGTCCTATTCTTTTCACTGTGTAATCATGTATAATATGTATTGCTTATAAATTTCCAGGGAGCAAATATCCTTGCATCAAAATAGCAGATTTGGGTGCATCCAAACAGGTGAATGAGTTGGTTCATACATTGCCTTACATTTTGTTTGTATATGTTTAGTGTTCATTATGCACACCCCATCTAATTGTGAGGTGCATTATTTCAGGCAGCCTTTTCAGGTGCAAAGCCTACGAGGGGTACACGATACTGGATGGCTCCTGAAGTCATTCGTGGGACTGGTCATGACTTGTAGGCACTATTACTACCCTTATGGCTTATACCATTGGCTATGCTACAGGCGTGTTATTTGATGATGAATGCATGAGATGTAGTTTTATTTTGTTAATTACAGTTTGGGTAACATGGAGAGAGTTTTTCGATACAGAAAAAAATATACAAATAAGGTAAAGAGGAATTGGTGTAAGAGGTATTCTCCAAGAACAGTGAATTTGAAAATAAAAAGTGATAATAAAAGTGTGCCAAAAGCAAAGCAAGTTTCTAAACCATAATTTGGAGGTATAATAATTTTGCTAAGGAGTAAGGACTGCTCTGTAGGAATATATTTTGAACCATGAATTCCAGCTTGTCCCTAAGTATGGCAAGAGAAAAACACATGCCCTCACTCACACTAACTACAAAGGTTCTTTGTATGTAATTATTTAAGGATCCATTTAAAATATTTTGTATATAAACCATACAGACACACACACACAGTATATATATTACAATTTATTTATGGGATAAATAGTAAGATATATTGATATATGAGAACATGCGATTTGCTAGTTCTGCAGATATATGGAGCGTTGGATGCAGTGATTGAGATGGCCACTGGAAATGGAACCAACAGTTTGAAACAGTAATCACTCTACGTACTGATATCTTCAAATGAATGTAAGAAAGTTGTCTGTCACAATTCCTGCACTAATGGCATGTTCCTTTAGGTTGCTACTTTCTTTTATTGTGTAGGGACAAGCAAGTCGCATCCACCAATCCCTGAGCATCTTTCTCCTGCAGCAAGAGATTTTCTGCACGAATGTCTGCAAAGTATGCTAATGCTAATGTTCTTGCCCGATCTTGTAATTGTTTTAGTTTGAATACATCTCCAAGATATATGTTGTGTTGAACATTTCTTATTTTGGGCATATGATGATGTAGAGTACTGATTTTCATGTTCCAACTACTTGTTTATTTGGAGTTTACATTTACTGTTGTCTAATGGTAGGGAACCAACTTTAAGGCCATCCGCATCTGAGTTGCTTAAGGTAAATAGTTATTCAAATCTGTTTTTCTTTTTATGTAATGGGAAATCTTGTGCTGTGTAATATATCACTATATCTATTTCTATTGTGAATTTTTGTGTGTGGCGTTGTCTGCTAGTAGTGTCTAATTCCAAATATCTTCTTTTCAACTTCCTGTATTCATACATCTTCTCTATCAATTGCACGCAGCCAGGGGCGGAACTGTTTGACGGTCTAACGGGGTCCGGACCCCCCCTAAGCTTTCTACCGATACATGAATATATATGCATGATTGTAATAAGCTTGGGTGAAGAACCTTTCATCGATGTAGTGGACCCCCCCCCCCCAACCTCAAACCCACGTGATGATCAATTGATGTTTTAAAGGATTATAAAATTTTATTAGTAAGAATACATGTAAAATAAATCAATGGCAGATTTATTTATTAAAAATAAGTATATTAATAATATAACAAAAGTCAAAATAGGATATTAGGTTTTTTTTTTTTATCAAATAAGCTATTAGGTAATAGGTATTGAAGGGTTAATTTTGATTGAATTTGTTGTAGTTACCATCTTACCATGGCTATTTTTCTCAATATTTTGTTCATATACTTAATTTCATTATATTTGAACCCTATTTCATTGTTCATATACATATTTTGTTCAAAGGGAAATGATGGAAAATGTCACATTAGAGTGTGAAATGATAAAAAGATCACCTAGTTTCTCACTTGATAAAAAGGTCTATTATAAATTGTTAGTAATATTAGTTTAGTCCTTATTAATAATAGAGTGATGTTAAAAAAGGTCAGTTTTTAATTTTTTTGATTCCGATTCTGCCCCTACAGTAATAAACCTTTATAACCTTCCATTTCAAAATCTGCGAGCTCAAATTTTCTCTCTCTTTTGATCAGAAACCTTCCGATTCGATTTGTTCGGAGATCTCTTTCCGAGATTTTTTCTTCTCCTTCCTCTCCGTCGGAAGCTTCCGATTTAGTTGTGTGCCTCTGCGACGATCTGAAATCTCTGTTTTGAGTGGTTTTGGAGCTTCCGCGGCTGTTCTCTTTTTCTGGATCTTTGTCTTCGTCGGTGTTCGTCTTGATCACGTTATTGTGTTCTTCTTCTTCGTCGACTCAGTGCTTAGTTACGGTCTCTGTATTTCTTCCTCTCTCTGGTTTTCTCTGATTTGATCTGTAAGCCTTCTCTCTGTGAATTTGTTCGTTTTGGATTTTGCAGTGTTTTTTTGTTGTTTGTGTTAAATTGTTGAATTGTTCGTTTTGGATTACTGTGTTCTTCTTCTTCGTCGACTCTATTCTATGTTGAATTGTTGATGATGTTTTGTGCTATTGCAGTACTATATTTGTTCTATACTGTGTTTTTTTTATCAGTGACATGGCCAGTTACATTTTAAATACTGCTGTTTTGTTCAGGCTTTAACAGTTACTTTGGCAGTGACTTGTTTGTGTTGATTCTGTTGATTTTCTTAGTAGTGACATGGATAGTGATTTTGTTTTATTCTTGTGCAGTTGTTATGGATACTAGCTATGTTGTCAAGTTTATTTATTCTGGTGAAGCAGCGATAGTTCCATTGTTGCATAATTGGTCGTTTGTTGACCTATGCAATTCAATACGCTCTCGTTTTCCGGATTTGATTCAAGGAAATTTCATGTTGAGGTACATTATTCCTCCGGATTCTAGTTCTTGTTTTCTAGAGAGTGAAGTTGATATGAGAATGATTTTTAGGAATTTGGTTCGTTACAATTCTGATTTCGTTGAAGTGTTTGTGACTGATTTGCCTTCTATTAGTGAAAGCGTGGTGAGTAATACAGTGTGTGAGGATTCTAGTACCATGCTTGAGGAGAATGATTATTTGGGGTGTTATAGGCCAGAGGCACCGAAGAGTTATATGACGAAAGGTTGGGAGAGTTATATTCATTCTGAAGGCCAAAAGTTTGAGGGTGGGGTTGTTGAGTTTAGAGATAAGCTGCGTAAGTATGCCATAGAAATTGGTTTTTCATATGAGTTTGTTAGAAATGACAAGGTTCGTGTTATTGCTCAGTGTTCTAAGAAACATTCTCAGGGCTGCAATTGGCTTGTGAAGGCTTATTTATGCAGGGTTAATGGTTTCTTTATGATTAAAAGGTTGGTTAATGTTCACACTTGTCATGGTGTGATTCGATTGCAGAAGAGTAAGATGATGGGATCCAAGGTTGTCAAGTCTATTGTGCTTGATAAGATTCGTGCGAATCCAAACAAAAAGCCAATTGATATAGCTGATGAGATCAAGAGTGATTATGGTTTGGATGTTCCTTATCGTACAGTTTGGTATGGTACAGAGTTGGCAAAAACAGCCCTCCATGGTGATGAAGCTGAGTCTTATTCTCAGCTACTTTGGTTCAGTGAGTCTGTTATGAAGTCAAACCCCGACTCTAGGATAGTGGTTGAGTTTCATCGAGAAACAACAGGTTTCAGCGTATGTTTGTGACCTATGGTGCATGGATGAAGGGTTTCCAATTTTGTAGACCTATTCTTTTCATTGATGCTACATTCATTACCAACAAGTACAAGGGGCAGATTATTGCTGCATCGGCAAAGGATGCCAATCAAGGTTGAATCTCCTTCATTATTTCTAGTTTTTTATTTTTCTTGCTACTGACATTGTCAGTTACATGTTCATTGACAGTTACATGCCCAATGACTTAAATGTTCTGTGATTTTGAATGACATGTCTCTGGCCATGTCACTGTCAAGTAATATGCAGTTATGTCAGCGACATGGTCAGTGACATTAACAGTTACATGACAGTGACATCATTTTGTTTTTGTGTTCAGGCTTGTATCCAGTTGCTTATGCTATTGTCGATTCTGAAAATGAGAGTAATTGGAGATTTTTTCTTGAGGTTTTGTCTGAAGAGTTTGCAAAACACCCTATGAGGAGGGTGACGTTCATTTCTGATCGTCATGTTGGGCTTGTTAGTGCTTTCCCTAGTGTGTTTCTCAATAATCCACATGGGTTTTGTTTTAGACATCTGATGGCTAACCTTTCTGACAAATTTCCAGCTGGTTCTTACCTTAAGGATCGGATTCCTTACTTGTTTATGTGTTGTGCTTATTCTCGCACACCGGAGATGTATGGGTTCAATATGGAAATCTTGAGGAGTGAAGGTGGCGACATAGTTGCTCAATTTCTGGAGGATCTTCCGAAGGAGAACTGGTGTATGGCGTAATTTAACGGCGAAAGATTTGGTGAAATGACAAATAACTTGGCTGAGTCTTTCAATAATTGGGTGTTGCCTTTGAAGAGTCTTCCTATTCTTGATATTAATGATGGGATTAGAGTGAAGTCCATGGCTTCAATTGCTGCTCGGAAGCAGGATGCTCAAGAATGGTTCTCTGAGTTGTGCCCGGTGATTGAAAAGAAGCTGAAGGAGAATTTGGAAGTCGGAAGGCATTGGAGAGTGAGCAGGTCTGATACCTATGTGTATGAAGTTCATTGCCAGAAGTACAATAGCATGGTAAATTTGGAAGCTCACTTTTGTTCGTGTGGAGAATGGCAGCTGTATGGCTTCCCATGTTCCCATGCCCTTGTAGTGATCCAACAACATGGTTCTTCCCCGTATTTGTATGTCAATGAGCTGTACAAGGTGGAGAAATATCGAGAAACTTATTCTTTCCCAATTAATCCTCTTCCCTCTATTTCGAAGCAAGTGCATGATTTTGGTAGAGATGCGGTGATATTGCAGCCTCCTTTGACTAGAAGACCACCGGGAAGGCCTAGAAAGAAGAGGTTCAGAAAAAGGAGCGAACAAACCAGGGTGATCAAGTGTGGTAGGTGCGGAAAATGTGATGGTCACAACAGAAAGAGTTGTACAGCTCCAATATAGGTTCTATTCTGCTTACATGGCTTTAACAGTGACATGGCAAGTGACATAGCAAGTGACTCCAATACAGATTGAAGTTTTGTTTTGATTTTTCATTTTTTTCAATAAATGATAAGAATTGCTTACTCATTGCAATTTTTTTTGACTATGAGACAGTGTATCTGCTTTCTTCTTTTATAAATTCTTCAGTATTCTGTGTCCTACAGTTTTTAAATAGTTACATGTACAGTGACATAACCATTTTCTTTAGATTTAGATTGACTTGTCCATTGACATTAGTTTTTAGTTATCTTGGCAGTTTCTTGTTCAATGACTTGTAGTTGGATCACTCCTTATAGATTTGGTTAGTGGCAGCGGAACGCTGCAGTTGCGGTGCAGCGGCACGCTGCAAAATAAAAAAATTAGCTGTAAATTTTTTTTTTGATTTTTGCGGTGCAGCGGCACGCTGCAAATATTAATGACAATTAAAAAATGAAGTATCTACACCAACTTTGATGTAGTGACTTAGAGTTTTAATGTTTTTTGTCCAGTTACATATTCAGCTACATGATTAGTTACATGTTCAGTTACATACATTGTCAGTGAAGTGTAAGTAACATAGTTTGTGATGTCGGTTATTTAACAATCACATTGCCAATGACTTGGCCAGTGACTTCACTTGCCCAACTCATTGGCCAGTGACTTCCTCATTTACATGGACAGTGACTTGGCCTGCGACTTTACTTGGGCAGTTACTTTGTCAGTTACATGGACAGTGACTTGGCCAGTTACTTTGTCAGTTACATGGACAGTGACTTGGCCATTGACTTGGCCATAAAGATGGACAGTGACTTGGCCATTGACTTCGCCATAAAGATGGACAGTGACTTGGTCAGTGACTTCACATGGCCAGTGACTTCGCCATATGCATGGACAGTGACTTCGTCATATACATAGACAGTGACTTGGCCAGTGACTTCATATGCCAGTGACTTCGCCATATACATAGACAGTGACTTGGCCAGTGACTTAGCCATATACATTCCGCATTTTCATGGACAGTTACTTGGCCAGTTACTTTGACACTGGCCAAGTCAGTGACTTGTCCTATGAATTGAGAAGATGCATTAATCTTTAATAAAAAGATCCATACAAATTCATAGTCTGAACTAAACAAATCCATACAAATTCATAGTCTGAACTAAACAACAAATTTCTGAATTTCTCAAGTAAACAAACAAATATCTAAAATTCTTAATTTGCTGAGTTCCAGCTCTGCTTATGTTCAGCAAATTTTTTGAATATTTGAGCTTTGAATATCATCATCTGAGCTTTGGTGACTTTGTTTGGCATCTTCTCCTCTTTTGCCATTTTGTCGATGTAATACATTACAAAAGCTCCGCAATCTAATCTGTTGTCAATTAAAAAGTTTCATGTTAATGATTTTGACCAACTTAGTAACAGTAAAGTTATCATTTAAAATTTTTGAATATAGACTTACGATCCTTCGTCTTGTTGGGGGCAGATTCTGGCATGGTTCAAGGGTATCCTTCCACCGTCATAATTTTCCTTTATCCACCTTATTGTTCTTATCTCATCATCGCTCAAAATACTTTCAACCATCTTTAATTTTGTGTGAGTGCTTTGACTCTTGTCAAATTTCATTCGGCAGCCTTGCTGCAGCATATCGTCTGCTTGATCTTTTACTGCTCTCATCCAAGCTCGACCATTTCAACCTGTGTTTTTTAACAGATTAGTGAGTCATAGTTACATGGTCAGATACATGGTGAGTAAGAAGTTTCATACCAATTTTTTATGCTTTTAAAGCACTGCCCTGTTCCTGCTCTTCTTGGTTTCATTGAATCAAAATGCAGCCATTGTGGTATTTCCTTGTCAAAGACCAATAGTGTGTGGTGAAATTCTTCATTATGGGTAATTGGGAAGAAAAGCATGCTGCATTTTCCCATGTTTTGGAACAGCGGCTCACACAAGTATTGATGGAGGTTTCTCACAGTTCAATGTATTGTCGAAAACTATTTAAAAAAAGGAAGAAAGAAATACATAGAACAAGTTATAAATAAACAAAGAATGAGAGATAAGCATTCAATTTTAATAGAAATTGCTCGTCATACTTACCCAACACATGGTATGCATAAAAGCAGATCTTCCCAAATTTTGTGAACTTTCGTTTTGAATTTCTTCCTTCAATATTTCCCCATAGCAATCAATCCAGTTGTTTGCTATTGATTGATTGGTTATGAACATTTTGACATCTGCCCTTGTGATTTCGCTTCCAGGCTCTTTTCCCTCCCAGAATAATACGCTGCATAACAAAGAATGGTGTTAGTCCAGTGACTTAGCCAGTTACTTTTCACTTGCCAATAATCTGGACAGTGACTTGCCCAGCTACATGGAAATTGAAAATGATCTGGACAGTGATTTGACCAGTGACTAGGCCAGCTACATCTCAATTGCCATGATCTGGACAGTGACTTGACCAGTGACTAGGCCAGCTACATCTCAATTGCCATGATCTGGACACGTCAATTGAAACTGATCTGGACAGTTACTTGACCAGTGACTTGGCCAGGTACATGGCAATTGAAAATGATCTGGACAGTGACTTGACCAGTTACTAGGCCAGCTACATGGCAATTGAAAATGATCTGGACAGTGACTTGACCAGTTACTAGGCCAGCTACATGGCAATTGAAAATGATCTGGACAGTGACTTGGCCAGTGACTATGCCAGCTACATTGCAATTGAAGACACTAGGTGGTGTGCTGTAACAAGAAATTTTACCTTTGTTCTGCCTTGTTCCAGTACTTCTCTAATTTGCTTTTATTTGGCATGTCAAGTAGGTTGTACAGTTGTAGCTTTTTCCAATCTATGACTTCAATTTTGCTTTTTTCTGTTTCTTCGTCGTCATCCACTTCAATCGTCAAATCATGTATGACTTCCTGCTCTGGCTGCTGTTCAGCTGTCTGTCCTTTTTTCTTTTTCAGTGCTTTGATTCTGGTCATTTTCACCCTCTGCCTTTGCTCTTTCACTTCGTCCCACCAGGAAATATGATGTTTTTTTTGGACTGTCTCCTTTCTCTTTGTTCTAACCACATAACAATAGAGGCCAATAGATTCTGAGTCCTGCCCTGATATGTCATCTAATATTGGCTTGGTGAACTCAGCTCTTGTCATCTGTTGCGTATGAGGACAGAAATTGATTGGTTCAACGTCAAAAACAGGCTGAACTTCTGGTGATACAATGATCTGATACTTGTGTGGCTCTGCTTCCATATCTTCCAACTGGACTTTTCTTGGAGGTGGAGTTTGTAAAGCGCCCGGAGGTGGAAACACAAACAATGCATTAACCCAAGCAGTATTTGGTGTGCAAGCATCTTGTGTCATTCTCAATTTAACATCAGGGGAGGTTGGTGAATCAACTTGTGCAGCTACTTGGGCAAGGCATTCAAGTGGTGACTGATGTCCTCTGTCGGTAGAGTGAGGTTCTGCAGATCCGCTTGCCGTGGAGTCGCTAGGTTGTGATTGAGTTCCCTGAATTCCACTTTCAGATTTTGTGTTTTTGGAGTGCTTGCTGTCAGTTGGCTTGTCCTGAGGGGCCTTTGATTTTGGTGGAGGGAAACTAGGTGGTGGGGGAGGTGGAGTTGAGTCGTTGTCATCACCTGGACGTGCTATTGGCGACTCATACTTCTCAGTTAGTGCCATTACTATGCCCTCCAATTGCTTCACTCTTTTAATCAGTGAGGCTTTCTCAATTTGCAACACCTCATTTTCCAGTAACATATCCTCCTTCTCTTCGTTTATTCTGCCAATTTGCTTTTCTTTCTCCTCAACTTCTTTTTTCAAAGCACTTATCTCTTCTTCCTTTCCCTCAAGCTTTGTTTGTAATTCATTCTTCTCTTCATCGGTCTTTCCTATCTCTGTCTCCATCTTCTCATTGTTACTGTTGTCACCTTTCTTTTTCTTGTTTCCAGTTCTTTCTCCAATTTCCTTATTTTTTCTTCCAAGACTTTTTTCTCTATTTCCACCTCTCTCAGTCTTCTTCCTTTTTCTGAAGATTTGTCTCTAATTCTTTCTTCTGTTTCTCATTTGATGCAGTCTCCTTCACCATATTTCCACTGCTTGTAGTTTCAACATTTTCTTCTTGCCCATCATTCTTTTTTTCTTTACTTTCTGTGTCTGTATTAGACTCAGAATCTTCTTCCTCTGCATCTTCTTTAACTTTATCAAATATTTTCTGAAACAAAATTACAAAAGTTGGCAGTGACATAAGCAGTGACAGAAATAAAACAACAACACAATCAGACATGTAAAGTTACATGCACTGTGACATGAAAATATAACTATAACATGAGCAGTGACATAGTCAATGACTTGCTCAGTGACCTGAGCAGTTGGAACCCTACAACATTAACAAGACCAGTGACCTAGTTTATCTACATCAAATTAACATACCTTCAACTTCCCCATGGTGTTGAAATCCCCTTTTTTTTCTATCAGGGTCTTTAATTGCCACTTTCTTATTCCATGTTTTTCAGTTTCTCTTCCAGAGATTGGCGGCACTACTCCCGTCTTGTGGCAAAACCAGTACTGTTTGGAAAATAAAAATAAAAATAGAAAACTAGTTAGTTATTTTTCAAACAGCTGCTTAGCAATATGAATATCACAAACATAAGCAATGACATATGCAAATACACAAACAGTGACATTGTCAGTGACATAAACTTGACAGTAACATCAACAGTGACCTGGCAAGTTACCTGTCCATGACTTGACCAATGGCATGACACTGATCTAGTTTTTGTACTTACAACAGCATACGTAGTTAATTATGGGACAGCAAAATGATGCATAAACAAATTTTTAACAAGGTACGGGAATTTACCATCACCAATATCACGCAACCTGCCATGTTTTGGGATTCTTTTCCTTTTCGTTTAATTGATTTTTTAAGGAAGTCGCCAACTTCCTTTGCCCAGCTATATTTTCCCAAACTTTCCACCTCTTCACAGACTCTTATATAGTCCCAAGATATTGTTCCTCCAGAGTTTGGGAACAGGAGTTTGATGAAAAGGTTCAAAAGTATTAAAACGGCAACATTTCTGTCCCGTTTTGTTTTTTCTTCTCCCTGTTTCTGGAGTTTCTGCCAATGCATTCTTCAAAGCTTCCTCTGCAGCCGCCTTGTTGATCCTCTTCTTTTTGTCAAAGTATTTGTCACAAAGTCAGATTTGTATGCCCCTTCTTTGGTCTTTGGTACTGATAACCCGATCCCGGCACTCCTAGAAATCATAGATATATCACTTGTTGACATTCTGAATTTCCTGTTTCCAAACACAAAAAGGTCTTGTCGCTGTCGTATGCTTGTAGCAGAAGTGTGATTAAATCATCTGATTTCTTTGCATCCTTTTCTTTAATTGAACCTCCATGGAATGCATCTATCAGCGTTGCAAAGGGAGTTTTCTGCAGCAGCTCTAAAGTCCCTTCAGTCAGGTTATTTTTGTTTTCTGCAATTGTTTTCAGAAAAGCAATCATTGTGCAGCGATATTGCACATAACCCTCTTTTACATATCTTTTCCTTTTCCCTGGGACTTTTTCCTCTACATCATCATCTTTGTATCTTCTTCCTCGTCAGTTTCTTCTTCTTCTTCTTTGTACTCTCTTTTTTTGCCTTCCTTTTATCCATTTTTCTTCTTCTTGGCAGGAACTTCTTCTCCATCAGATTCTTCTTCTTCATCTTCAGTTTCTTCTGTTTCCTTCTTTCTTTTCCTTCTTCCCTTACCCCGGACTTGTTCTTCATTAGATTCTTCTTCAACTTTAGTTGTTTCTTCCTCATCTTCACTTGATTCTTCTTCATCTTCAGTTTTTCTGCTTTCGCCTTTTTCTCTCATTTACTTTATTCCGTTTTATCTGTTTTAACTTTTCCGCAATTGTTTCTTCTGAACTTTGTTTCTTCAGATTGTTCTTTCTCTCTGTATTCCTCACTTTGTTTTCTTTTTAGTTCGGCCATTCCTTGAACTTTTTTAAAAAATCCTGTAAACAGTTAAGAAAATTAGAAGAATTCAACAGTTATTTTGATAGCTACATAACCAGTGACATATTTATGCACATGTTTTGATAATGATTCAATATTTATTTTGATAGTTACATAACCAGTGACATATTATGCACATGT